>OY723408.1:26096962-27324745 GCA_963210345.1 Inga oerstediana
TGTTTAATGGTGTCTCGTAAAGCGTGCTATTCCGGCTTCGAATCAGTCCTAAAATATTAAATATACCAGAAATAGGTCATAACCTATCCAAGTATCATTTTAGACTCTTCCATAGTGTTTCTTATGGTTATATAGTCTATGATGGAAATTTACAAAAATGCCCCCGGGAACCTGATTGATTATGTGAGGCATATATGACTGATTAAAACTTTATTTCTATTTCTACATAGCCATAGATGTGTTGTATGAACATTGAGCATGCAGATATGTCATTATGTTAGCATGAGCCTATGTAAGGCAAGCATGTCATACACAAGCATTATTTTGCATGCATTGTTGGTATTTTTGCTACTGAGATTCTCCCGAATTTCACCCTCCCTCACCCAACATATAGATATATTGAGGATAGGGGTGGAATGCTTAAAGAAGTGTCAGAAGAAATGTGATGGCAAATGAAGATTGAAATGCGGTAATGTTCTATGTATAAATTATCGCATGTTTTGATTAACTATAACATGCCATGAATGATGTATGTGTGTATACAAGGATAAATGAGTACGAGTTTGCACGTTCAAAAGTTGAGAATGGAAAGGGAAATATGTAAGTTTTTAATTTGATGGCATAATTATTGTGTTTCACCTAAGCTATAACGATAACTGAAAGAGGCAAGCTTCACCCAAGAGGGGGGTGAATTGGGTGATGTTATAAATTTTTCTTTATGTGGAGATATGAAAATATAGTAGATAGAGTAGAGTTGAGAAGATTTGAACACAGAGACTTATACTGGTTCGGCCTAATAACCAGGCCTACGTCCAGTCCTCAGAGATCAAGACCTACTGAGATTTTCACTATACCTCCAAGATTCAATGGGCTCTCAAACGCCACAAAACAATAATCGTCCTTGAAAGGACTACGAGCAGAAATATTCTCTCACTAAGAAATTTCTCTCCCCCTTACGACAAGTCTTACGTGCAGAAAAACAACCTATGACCCTTCTCACTTGCTTATGTATACAAGACTTATGAGCAGCAACGTTCTCTCCTGCTTACACCACTGTAAGTCTTATGAGCAGCAACGTTCTCTTCTGCTTGTATCTTATGAGTGAAAAGTTTAACAAGGAATTCTCTCAACTGCTTCTCTCGTAAAGAAATTTAACCTCTCAAGGTCCCAATACCTTGAGATCAAATAAGCATAAAATTTGAATTGTATGAAGACTCTCTCACAGAGCAAATAAATAAACACTGAAGATCAATGTGTATACAGAGAAAATGATGAATAGCAAAGACTCATGTATAAGCTTGTGAAATCTTGTGCTTCGTTAATCTTGTTGACTATCTCTGAATCTCTGTATATATAGATGTTCAGATTTTGCCCATTTGAGTAATCATAGTTTGAGGAGCGGGGCTTTTGCAGCTGTGGAGTGATACACGCATGTTTGAATAATCTGAATGCGGTAGGTACGAGCGTGCTTGTAATGATGTTGTCTGCCGTTATTTGACTTTCTCCGTGTCAGCTTGTTTCAAACCTTCATCTTCCTGTATCACACTTATAATACATTCAAAATGATGTTAAACAATGATAATAAGTAATGATGATATGAATAAATAACAATAAACCATATTCGGATTGAACGTTGTGAGACTTGGTATTTTTGGTGATCTGGCAGAGCATCACTCGAGCATGAAAGGCTCACTTGAGTGATCTTCCTATTTTCCTCTTTGTGCTTCAGTTATCGGGTTGTGCTTGCATAGGATTTCAGAGAGACAGAATTCTCACTCGCAAGTGATGTGGGGTCTCACTCGAGCACAATTCCTCCTGCTCGAGTGATCTTGCATTTTCCACTGGGAGTGTCTTCTCGGGTCATCACTCGCATATCATTTTAGCAAGAGTGAGATTTTGTACTCGCGGGTGATGTGGTCCCTCACTCGAGCACACACACTCCTGCTCGAGTGAGACGCATATTCTCAAGGAATATGCTCTCAATACCAACACTCGCATCAGGATTTGAGAGGGATAAATTTATCACTTGCAGGTGATGTGGGCCCTCACTCGAGCACACAGACTCCTGCTCGAGTGAGAAGAATATTCTCAAGTAATATACCATTTAAACAAGCACTCGCATCAGATCTGGAGAGGGATAGAATTTTCACTCGCAAGTGCTTATGTGTCACTCGAGCATATGAGGTTGTGCTCGAGCACACTTGCGCTTCTCTGAACTTCATGACTCTCGGCCAAGCACTCGCAGTACCTTGCTCGAGTACAGAATGCTCATGCTCGAGCATTGATGTCTCTGCTCGAGTGAATCATGGAAGCATGATAATACTTGCTCTCAGCCAAGCACTCGCGGACCTTCACTCGCATGTGCTTAAGTGAGAATGGCTTCTCTGCTCGAGTGCAAACTCCAGTACTCGAGTGAATCAGTGAGTATAACAGTGGCATGCCTCTCGGGTGAACACTTTCTGGCTTTCACTCGCACCTGCTCGAGCACAGAAGGGATCTATGCTCAAGTGCAAAGCTCATGCTCGAGCACTCCAGTTCAATTTGACAGCAGATACCAGAAAACATTGCTATATGCATTTGGTAACTTTGTAAACATTTCTTAAATTTATAAAACCATGATTTGTACACAATTGTCTCTTTGTTATCATCAAAACTTGGGATCTAACAATAACGATAACGCTTCCAAATACGTAAAAATGGGACATAAATTAAGGTTTGAGTGAGTGTGTGACAAGAGTCACATCTGTTAAATATGACTTGCACTAACTTAGGGACATAAGTATTTATACAAATTTTAGATGCCTTTGGACAATAATTATTTTAATGGGAGTTTTTTCAATAATTTTCCTTATAATTAAAATTGCTAACAAATAATTAATTAATTCTTGAACAATGATATACAAGATTAAAGTATAGATTTCCAAAATGACAAGATTAAAATATTTATTTTCATGAGTTTTATTACACAATGTATACATGTATTCATGAAGTTAATTTTTTCTCTTTTGAACACATATCGATAAAGTTTAAAAATTGTCACAAAAAATATATATACATGACCTTCAGTAATAATTGAGCCAGCTATCTTTCACACACACTCACATTTTTGTCTTTTGAACTTTAACATATTGATAAAGTTTAAAAATTGTCACAAAAAATATGTATACTTGACCTTGAGGAATAATTGTGCCAGCTTTCTTTCACACACACACACATCCTATTTATAATAGCTCAATAATTGAATTACACGATTTAAGAAAGTGGTTAAAATTAGTTAAAAACAATAAGGGTGTATGAAATAAATATTTTTCTAATGATGTCTTTTATTTATGAGGGGATAAGTAAAAAATAGAAATAGATTAAATATATGTATCATAAACCTTTTCATTAATATAATATATATATATATATAATTAATGAGGGTCAAAACTAAAAAAAACTCTTTAAATATTCAGGCAATTCTTATTGAACTTTTATTTAAAAAAAACAAAACAATTTAAATTCACACACACACTCCCTCTTATCCTATTTATAATAGCTCAATAATTGAATTACGCAGTTTAAAAAAGTGGTTAAAATTAGTTAAAAACAATAAGAGTGTATGAAATAAATATTTTTCTAATGATGTCTTTTATTTATGAGGGGATAAGTAAAAAATAGAAATAGATTAAATATATGTATCATAAACCTTTTCATTAATATAATATATACACACACACACACACACATATATATATATATATATATATATAAAATTAATGAGTGTCAAAACTAAAAAAAACCAAAACAATTTAAATTTTAGGGTTAAGGTGCTTAAATAACCATGAAGTATTTTTAAACGTGCTAAAATAACCATGAATAATTTTTTGGAGCAAAAATAATCATAAAATTTGAAAAATAAAGCAAAACCGTTAACACCGTTAATTAAACAAGACATCTGTTAATCTAAAGTTGTTGCTTGTGCCAGGGTGGAATATGCAGCAGAGTGGACAATGAGGAGGTGGCAGGTGTGTGAAGAATTTATTTGTTTTGCTTTTAAACCTTGAACGACTAGAAGACCAAAATTAATTTGTCATCCCTCCACCACGAGGCAGCCAACCAGAACAGTGACGAGAGTAGGGACGAGGCAGATTGGAAGAGGAAGGGGAAGGTTCGACGCAAGTGAAGATGGATGGCTTCATCGTCGAATTCAACGTCAGGAAGAAGCAAAAGAATGGTGGCTATGGTTAGGCAGCAAAATCGGGAGGACATGTATGAAGGTTCGACAAGATATTGCCACCACAAGTTGTTGGCACCTCGATGGACGTCTTGGAGTGAAGGAAATCTAGGGAAGAGGTTTTACGGCTGTAGATACTATTTTCAGGTAAGATCCGTAAGGTTTCGAGGTGGGTTGACGGCTGTATAGTATTTTCCTTATTTGCGTGCCTTTGTTGCAACATCAATCTCCTTCTTCTTAATCTCTTTCTTCACTGTTTCTGCCATTAATGCTGTCACAATTACTGATTCATTGTTTCCTTTGTGGGATATGAGTTATTTTCATTGGTGATTAAAATTTTCAAGATGGGGGTTTGTGGGTACTTCGCATGGTACGATAGAGAGTATGGGGAAAGGACGGATGTTGTGATAAAGGAGCTACTTAATGACATTGACAAGCTTTATAATGAAAACATGAAGCTTCGAAGAGGAAAGGAAGCTAAGAGGGTCTGTGATGAGGTTGCTGCAATTCACAGTGAAATGAGAAAGCTGAAATGCAATAAGAAAGGAATGAAAATGAACGAAGGAAGTTGAGACTTGCTATAGGATCATTGTTGATAACATAGGTGTGGTTATTGTATTTGTACATGAGAGGCTAATAAGGGAGGCAATGAGAGGGAACCGTTGATAACATGGGTGTGGTCGTTGTATTTATGAAATAGTGTCTTGAATGAAAATGCTATCCCTGTATCAAAATGAAAATCAACGAAGGAAGGAGGAGTTAAAGTTGAAACTTGCTATCCCTGTATCATAGTTACCATTAGTACTTTAGTATATTAGCTTTCAATTATTGTGTAAATCTATTTACAGATTTACAATGGATTTACACATTGTAAATCAATTTACAATTAGTGTAAATAGATTTACACCCATTGTAAATTGATTTACAATGGTTTAAATGAGTACATGCTCACTTTTTCGGTCTCTCCCTTAGTAAAATCGGTTCGCTATTTGGTGGTCCCAACCAATCTTCGAAATCTCTCGCGTTTTGCCTTTCGCATTTCCGCTATAGACTACGGTTTCAAGCTTTCTTAGAGTCGCGCTTTTAGGGTTCCACTTATCATATCCCCCTTTCACTTCTACTTGTTCAATTTTCAAATCTCCCTTTCGTTCTTTTTCCACTCATTTTTTGTCTTTTTCCACTTTTTTAAATTTCTTGCTTTCTCTTTATTGGTCAACCAATTTCATGCTTTCCACTCTATCAATTTTGTCTGTTTCCACATAGCCTATACTCATACACATCAGCAGCCATTTCACCTTCCATGTCACCAATTAATGTCAAAATTTGCCTCTTAATGGTCAAAGTTTCTAAATTTAACGGTGTTAATGGTTTTGCTTTATTTTCCAAACGTTATGGTTATTTTTGCTCTAAAAAATTGTTCATGGTTATTTTAGCACTTTTGAAAATACTTCATGATTATTTAAGCACCTTAACCCTAAATGTTAAATTGTGTGGAAGGATATTGCTAGGGCGCCAACTTTCATTCATATTTATTCATCTATTTGTGTTTGTCCATATTAGCTGTTTGTCTCAAACTCTCAATTAACCAAGGTACTCAAACCCAGATTAGAAACTGCCAACCTGAGCAGTAGACCAATCAAGTCTAATTTTTTTATTATTTTTTAAAAAAAAATCACTTTTTTTAAATTTTTTTCTTTAGAATTTCATATTAATAATGTCATACCCTTATCTTATTTTCAGCTATTTCAGAGTATTTTTGGAAAATGATATGCGGTTCGGTAGGCAATACAGGAATAGCATAAATATACTTATAATGTGTGCATGATTACAAAAATTCCCAACGTACATGATAATTATAATCAATGTAGTCGCACAGGGCTTCTAGGGTATCTAGACTCGACACAATGAAACAAAGACATCTTTTCATCTTCATTCCACCACTACAATTCCCTCATACAGTTCTCTTCTTTGTTCTCAGCATATCTTCTGTCTTCTCCTATCTAAATTGTTGGTAGAGGAGGGTGAGATTCGAGAGAATTTCAGTAGGAAAACAGTACCAATATGCATGCAAGATAAGTGCATAATGCATGACATGCTAGCATTACATAACTCATGCTCACACAATGACATATCTGCATGCTCAATGTTTCAAACAACATACTTATGGTCATAGCATAAACAGAAACAGAGCTTCAATCATTCATATATATTTCACATAATCAAGCAAAGCAATTACATGTATCAATACACCAACACAAATATCAAATACACGCAGGAGAGGTAAGTTCCCCACCTTAAACCTTTTTTCACCTCAAATTTCGTGCCTCCTAATGCATATTGCAGCTGGCTCTCAACTTAGTCCTAAAAGAGCAAATGTACAATTTAGACACTTCTATAGTGTTTATGATGGTTATATGAGTCTATATTGATAAATAACAAAAATGCCCCTAGTTCCCCGGTCCGACCCAACTGTACCCGGTCTGACTGCACTTTTCTCGAAATTTTGACCTGGGCTATTGACATATTTTCGCTCAAGGAATCCATGTTTAACCTCGGTTTTCTCAAATTCCAACCTCAATTACGAATTTACCCCTAACAGCCCTTATGTGAGGGTTTTAAGGCTATTTTTGTCATTTCACTTCCTAGGGCTTTTCTCACTTCGCACCTAATATGAACCCTACACAATTTTCCATTCTAAACACAATGGAATCATCAAAAACACCAAAATCCAGCCCAAATACAGCCCAAAACAGATCTGAACGAAATTCTTTAAAAATTGGAGAAAATGGAGTTTTATGATTTCAATCCATAAAACACATTCTTATCACCTTTAATCACTTGTTTAACTATTTAATCACATTCTAAATATGATTAGACTAAATTTAGGCAGCACCTCCCCTTAGGATTTGAGCTTCCCAAAATAACAAAGTCATGAAAACTAAATCAATAACCAACCAAACCACCAACAACTAACATAAATCAACATATTAGGCAAGGTTTTATGCTTTATCTTTGATTCCTTCTCTTTCTCTCCCTAAAATGTCACTTTCTCTCTCTTCTCCCTTGAAGATTATCTTAGCTACACATGGTTTCCATGGAGATCAAAAGGTTCGAGAAGAGATTACACAAGTTAGAGGACCTAAACACTTGAAATCACAAGCTTACCTTAGGTTTTCTTCCTCCTCGAGCTCTCCTTTTCTCTCTATTTTTTTTAAGCTTTCTCTCTCTCTTCCTCTCTTGTTCTTAGTCGTCCAAATGAAGGGAAGAAGATGACCCAACCACTTAATGAAATATCTTCATATTTTCCCTTATTAATTTTATTAAAAATTTGGGTTTATGACATGGCTTATGTACTTTGGCCTTATCCTTTGTAAATTGGTGTCATAACATCCCTTTACATGAGAACTAGTTCCCTTCCCTTTCCATGGCCCATAAAGACGTTATTTAAGTCCTTCCCAAACCAAATTTGGTTCCCCCAATTAGCCCAAACTAACTTGCACAAGTTTATATTATTTTAATCTTAATTAAACATGTGCCCAAACTTTAATCAATATTATTTAATCTTTGCTTGGATTGATGACACTTGGTATACTTATGAGCCAAATAATTATTTTTCCCTCTTATTTCCTTATTCCACAATTTACATAATTGCCAACACATTTTATTTTCAAATTTTCAGAATAGTTTGCCTTCTTGATAGATTTTCTACCCTAAATTTGAAAAATCATAACTAAATTTGTATACATCGTTTCTGAGTGATTCTAAAGGCTATAGAACCCTTATTGAGTCTAGTTTCGAGAAAAAATATATCCTTTTGCTAGCTGGAAACACAAAAGTCCCAGATTTTCAATTTTGCATGCTATTCCAGAATATAATCAATTTCGCTGGGCAAACTTCAAAAATTCATAACTTTTTGTATATATCTCTAATTGAGTCATATGACCTATCAAATTAAAGCTTAGGATGCCTACTTTCACCCTGTAAATGGTCATAATTTTTGAACATCATTTGATTATCCAAAATCACATAACAATCTTGCTGCATCACAAGAAATTTCATTGGAAGTATTGTTCACCTTTCCAAAATTCACCATTTTATTTTATTGACTATTTCCAACAATTACCATAAATATTGGTGAATAAAATTTGGGTTGTTACAAGTAATCATAAAATCTTCCATTTCTCACCAGTTTAGCCCCGGGTTAGCTCCGGTTTAACTCCAATCTGACCTACTAATCCTTAACCCAATATCCCGACTAGTTCAATAACCAGTCCCGGTTTGATTACCTTGCAATTAGCACCTCATTTATTTGACAAATTTCAACATGCTAGGCCCCACTTCAAAAGTTATCATGCCTATAATGTCTTTTACCAACTGGATCCAGAATTATTTGATAAAATTTGAAAAATTATAATAATTTAAGGCCATGACACTATTTATATTTTATAATTTATTAGTTAAAATGATAAATTCAAAAAATTCAAAATTTAACCAACAAAAATTTTCAAAATTAAAAAATTACACAAAAAATAGTAAAGTTCATTAAGAACAATCTTTAAATTGATTATTTATGTCACTTCCCAAAAAATATCCTTCCTCTAATGAGAGTATCAAATGTGGCAAAAATGAGTGGGAAAAAACCATAAAATCAACAAGGATAACTAACGTAGGAAAAAAATATCAAATTAAAAAAATTGTAACCAAAACAAATTCCAATTACTAAACTTTTATTGTCATCATTGCTTTTTGCCCATTGTCGTCATTGCATCAACCATATTCATTATTCCTGCTGACGATTGTTGTCAACCTCAATATTATTGCCCCCACCGTTTACGTTAATTCATTTTAAACTCATTCTTTAGGGATGAAATTGATAATCATTATGACAATTATACTCTCTCCGGTCATTTTCATAAGATACTTATCTAATCTTATTAAGATAGAGAGAGAGGATTTTTTTTATCATATTTATAAAGTACTTAATTAAAATTTTGAGGTGAATGTACAATTTAACCTTTCATTTATTATTTGTTAATCTTATTTTTATTTGATATTATATATATTAAATAGGGGTAGAATTGGAAAGTAGTTGAATTTTAATATTTTATAATAGAGTTAATAAGATTTAAAGTTTTCTTTAGTTTGTGTGAAGAATGTTAGATGTGCCCTTTAAAGAGGATTAGAAGGAATTAAGTTGTTTGATAAGCTAGTTAAAAGTAATTAGGTGAAATATATATATATATATATATATATATATAATGAAATTTATTTTCTAAAAATGCCATCATTTATATGGAAGAGAGAGAATTAAATGCACTAATGGCATAAATAATTTTTGTAATTAGGCGAGGGTAAAATAAAGAGTTTACAAGAAACTTTTGTTTTTTAAATACAATTATGAAAACCTCAAAGAAACTAGGGGGAATTATAATGTAGTCCCATAGAAGCAAATATACGAAAAAATGGTCCCAGGAAATTATGAAATTACTCTCAAGTCCCATGGGACCATTTTATAATAAATTGAAAATGTCAAAAGTCCAAGATACCTTGTCAGATAAATGGAGAGAGGGATGGAAAAATGGTGTAAAATTTAGAAAAGGCGTGAAAAACGGAATGAACATTCTAAATGGATCGCGCTCTCGCTCCGGCTTCGTCGCTCTCCGTCTGTGCCTCTGCTTGACTGCATTCGCCTCCCTCCTCGTCGTGACTGGACAAAAAGTCAAGTCAAGAGCGAGAAGCCGAGAACTAGAGGAAGCAACGTTGAAGGAGAAGAAGGAGAGGAAGAGAAGGCCAGACTCAGATTCAACCTAAGATCTAGATCAAGGTAAGTCACATAAACCTCCTTCCATCTTTATTTTCTTCGATTGCTGGCTACTGGGATTTCAAGTGTTTCATGTTTCAATTTTGAGAACTTCATTACAATAATTTCTTTGAATTGATGAGAATGAGAGTTGTGGTTGATTGAGGACATCATTCAGTTTGTGGTTTATTTTTGTGCTTGCCCAGCTCATCCATTTAACCCCCTGTTTATTTCTCCAAACCCAAAGTACGAGTTATCCAAACCCAGAAAATGTTCAACAATTAAGACTGCTTTCTTTAGTGTTTAAAGAGCTAGATTATGTGAATTTATTACTACTAGAGAAGAAACCAAACATAAATTTAACATATGTTATTGAATTTCAAGGAAAATGATAGGTTTCCCATTTTATTTTTTTCCTCTTATATTTGTGTCAACACCTGTTTCCATTTCGATATACACAGAGTATTAGAGACCAAGTTCCATAGGCATACAGAAAAGTACATATATACTGATAAAAGTATTTATTTACAGTCCAAAGTCAACCATACAGAATGCGACAATATACACCACTATTACAAAATATCCAAAAGTATTTTAGACATAAACTATCTATAACTACGAACTTTGTATTTGCCTCGAGACACATGCCAGTCACTTCCCTTGGTCTACATCCTTGCCTTTTGATCCACTAGTGCCAGCTGAGATGTTTTATTTAGAAAAAGGGATGAGATTCCGAAGAATCCCAGTAGAAACATGCTATCATTCATAGAAAATGCGAAAAGTAAATATGATATGCGCCATGTATGCACCAATTAATGAACAATATAAACACATCATCGTCATGTATACATGAGTAGGGCCTAGCCCCACAATCTACACTGGTTGAATTCTCACCAACTCCAGTGTAAGTGCCTCTAGCACTACTGGCCCCTCTCTGGGCAAAACATGTTGATTAATGAAGGCATTTACAAACAATGGCATCCACAAAATCATAAAATTATGGCATGATGTATGAAGGATAATGTCCCTACCTCGAAGTTCTATCGACCCCTTTTTGTGTGCCTCGTGAAACGTGTCGACTTTTGCCTCCCGATTCGGTCCTAAAGTATTAAATGTACAATAAATAGGTCATAACCTATCAAAGTATCACTTTAGACTCTTCCATAGTGTTTCTTATGGTTATATTAGCCTATGGTGAAAATTTACCAAAATGCCCCCGAGACCCTGGCCCGACCCCGAGGTATCCGGCCCGATGGCACGTTTTCCTAAATTTTTGACTAGGGCTATCCTGACGTATTTTCATCCAAGGAATCAATTTCCAGGCTCAAAATTACCGAATTCAATGTCAAATTACTAAATTGCCCTTGGCAGCCCTACTTTTAGGGTTTTAAGGGTGTTTCCGTAATTATGCTTTCTCGGCATTTTCCGAAACGTGCCCAACTGTAACCCCACCTAATTTTCCCTCCTGAATCTAATAGAACCATCAAATCATTGAAAATCCAACTCCTACCCCTATATCTGGCCTTGACCGAAATTATGGAGTCCTCCGGGCATAATCGGTGTTTTGTGATTTCGGCTTCGTAAACGCATTCCTTTCTACTCCTAACCACTTTATTAACCATCTAATTGAGTTATAACAACCATTTAAACTAAAATTTGGCAGCATAACCCTTAGGCACACACTTTTCCAAAATTTAAAACCAATGGCAATCCGGCGAAATTTCACCGACTAAATTGCTCACAGCAGCCAGAATAGTTATATATGAAGGTTTGGAAGTTACCTCAAGCTCCCACAAGTTTTTCCCAAATATTGCTGAAAACCGTAAGTGCTCAAGAACAGATTTTGAGCTTCCAAGCCTTAAAGAACAAAGAGGAGTAGCTTAGGATCGGAGATATACGCGTTAGGAGCTAAATCGTCGGAGAAATCGGCTTACCTTGCGATTTTTCTTCTTCTCTCTCTCTCTCTCAAGAATTCCACATGTCCTCTCTCTCTCTCTCTCTCTCTCTCTCTCTTTCTCACCACCTCCTTCATGTTTGGATTGAGTCTTCTCTAGTGCTCGACTGATGGCTTGTAGTTATCCTCCATCAAGATCTTATGCATACAAATTGAAGGACTAATCCCTCTTATATCAGCTATTGACCATCCAAATGCTGCTTTATACTCCCTTAGAACTCTTAATAACTTTTCTTCTTCTTCAGGAGTAAGAGCTGCCGAGACGATTACAGGTAATGTTGAATTTCCTCCCAAATACACATACTTCAAGTGGGATGGTAGTATTTTCAACTCCAGTACAGGTGGTTTCTCTGTTGATGGTACCGGCTTACTTGGCCTTTCCCCAAGATCTTCAAATGGTTTCTTGATAAAAATTGGGGAATTTGCTTCCAGGTACTTAATCTGCTCCAAGACTTCAGGATTAGTAGATTTTTATACATCTACCATTCCTATTGCTAATGGTTGATCCATGCAGATTTCGTTCACCACGTCTTTTGTGCAACTGGATAATGTGTCGACTCTGTAGCAAGTGTCACCTTCATCTGGAAAGGATAAAGCCTTGAAAATGTTGAAGGATACTTGATTATCTTGAACTCGCAAGGTTAACTTCCCCTATTGCACATCTATTAAAGTTCTCCCAGTTGCTAGAAATGGCCTCCCAAGAATGATAGGAATTTCTTGGTCTTCTTCCATGTCGAGTATTATAAAATCAGCTGGGAATATGAGTTTGTCCACCTTCACCAGAACATCTTCTAAGACACCCCTCGGATGCTTTATTGATCGGTCCGCCAAAAGTAATGAAACAGTGGTTGGCTTCACCTCTCCAAGACCAAGTTTGTTGTAGACAGATAGAGGCATGAGGTTTACACTTGCTCCAAGATCACAAAGTGCTTTTTCAAAGTGACATTGACCTATGGTGCAAGGTATGCAGAAGCTTCCTGGATCTTTCAACTTTGGAGGTAATTTCTTTTGGAGAATAGCACTACACTCCTCAGTAAGTGCAACTGTTTCAAATTCCTCAAGCTTACGCTTATTTGAAAGAATGTCCTTCATGAATTTTACATAACTGGGCATTTGGGCAAGAGCGTCCGCGAAAGGAATGTTGATGTGCAACTTTTTGAAAACATCCAGAAACTATGCAAATTGCTTGTCTAGCTTTGCCTTTACAAGTCTCTGAGGGTATGGAACTGGTGGTACATATGGAGGAGGATTGTCTGGAAAGCTGATTCTTCCTGGTATCACATCATCCTCCTTCTGTTCTTGTACTTCCTCCTTCTGTTCTCCTCCACCTTCTTTCTTTTCTCCATCATCCTTCTTTTTAATTAAAGGATCTTTCAATTCTTTTCCACTTCTTAATGCAACGGCCTTCACATGCTCTCTTGGGTTTCTTTCGGTGTCACTTGGTAGAGTTCCTGGTTGTCTGGAATTCAGCATATTTGCAACTTGGCCCATCTGGATCTCCAAGTTCTTTATTGAGGCATCTTAGCTTTTGATTGCTGCATCAGTCCTAGCCATGAATTGAGATGTATTCATGGTTAGTTGAGCCAGTACATCCTCCAAATTCACTTTCTGTTGTGGTGGATTTGGTTGTTGAAAAGCTTGCTGCTGGTAGTTCCCTTGCGGCTTGAATGCATTTTGATTATTCCTCCAACTAAAGTTTGGATGATTTCGCCAACCTGGATTGTACGTGTTTGAGAATGGGTCATTTCTTTGGTTTCCAATGAACTGAGCTTGCTCTGGCATGAATGAATGTCCTTCTTGACATTGCGTACTCACATGAGGTCCTCCACATTGATCACAAGCTTCCGTAGGAGTACTGATTACATTTGCTTGGGTTGTCAATGATCCTACTTGCTTGGATATAGATGCAACTTGAGAAGATAAAGTTGTAAGGACATCCAGCTCGTGCACTCCAAGTACTTTCTTTGAATTGCTACGTTCAGAAGGCCATTGATATGTATTGGCTGCCATCTCCTCAAGTAGATTGTAAGCATCATCTATGTTCTTTCCCATTAAAGATCCTCCAGCTGCGGCATCTACAAGAATTCTGGAGATGTGCGTCATCCCACTATAGAAAGTTTGCAGTTGCCACCAATTTGGTAACCCATGATGAGGACATCTCCTTAGCAACTCCTTGTATCTTTCCCATGCTTCATAGAGGCTTTCTTGTTCATGCTGGGTGAATGAGGCAATTTCATTCCTCAATTTAGCAGTTTTTGCTGAAGGAAAGTATTTCTCCAAAAATTTCTGCGCCATGATCTCCCATGTTGTTATACTTCCCACTGGTAGCGATTGTAACCAACTCTTAGCCTTATCCCTAAGTGAGAAAGGGAAAAGTCTAAGTCTAATGGCATCATCAGTAACACCATTATGCTTGAATGTGTCACAGATTTCTAGGAAGTTGGCTATATGTGCATTAGGATCTTCTGTTGGTAAACCACCAAATTGATTTGCTTGCATCATCTGGATAATTGCTGGCTTGATTTCAAAGTTGTTAGCTGCTACTGGTGGTCTCTTGATTCCAGAGTTTGTGTCCATGACTGTTGGTGTTGCATAGTCACGAAGTGTTTTGGTATCTGTTGTTTCTTCCCCTGGATTTTCCATCGGATTGTTTAGGATTGAAGTAGACTGCTTCCGAATTCTTCGATTTCTTCGGCAAGTTCTTTCGATCTCTGAATCAAAAGGCAATAGTTCAGTCTCCTTCGATCTGGTCATACACTAAGCAAAAGCCTGAAAAGAAACACAAGACACCAAGAAGAAAAACAAATGTAATATAAAGACCAAATTAGTATTAAAATTACTTGGTATTGATATTAATGACAACAATCCCCGGCAACGGCGCCAAAAACTTGTTACGAGTTTAGATGATCAATTAAATAGTGCAAGTGTACACTGTCGTAATCAAGTAATATAGAAGTGAGTAGAGTATCGTTCCCACGAGGATTGATCACTAAGTACCAAAATGGGTAATTTTAATTCTATTTAGTCGATCGATAAATTGGTGATTGAGAGTACAAATAAAAGAAAAATAATTAAATATGAGTGTAGATGATATGAAAACAAATATGAGAAAAAGTCCTAGGGATTAGATTCCACTTAACAAATTTCAGATTGAATCACTTATCTATTCTAGCCCAATTTATTCCACATGATTGATAGTCGAGTTTCCTTAATTTAATTACTAGCCTCTTCCAAGGTCAAGCAATTCTATAATTAATTGCTAATCCAATATATTCCTATATGAATTTAAGTAATTAATTATGCATTAAGATTTATGAAACTCAATAAGACTACACAACTCATATGAATATATTCCTATTTCATATGCAAGTCATGATTTTAATTATAGGATCTACACACATGCATCTCCTTCCGGTCTCAACATGCATATTGTAATCATTCAAAAGGTGGCCAATCAAATGAAAGCATTAAGAACAATAATTTAAACTCAATCATGACGGAGAAATTAAAACTAGATTTAATAAGTTAAGATTCAATCCGGCATTAGTAAGCTACGTCATCACCCTAGGAAAATGAAATTTTAGCTCATGATAAAATTAAAAAACAAAATAAAAATAAATTGACATTATATAAAACTAGAATGAAATCTTCATAAATACTGCATAAACTTGAATATTAAATTCTCAAACATAAATATACAACAAAAAATATACATGAAAAAAAACTGGAGAAATCTAGCCGTCCATTTAGGAGGTAAAACCTTCCATGTAGGAGGCATGCAAAAAGTAATATAATACTAAGCCTTCCATGTAGGAGGCATGCAAAAAGTAATATAATACTAAGCCTTCCATATATGAGGCATGAAAAACATAATACAATACATAAAATTAAAAATAAAAAAATAACACAATTTATTTAGAACTGTCAGAGAAAATATCTCTCCCTATCAGAGAAGGATCTCTGACTGTTAGAGAAAATTCTCCACTTCTTCTCTCCTCGAATCTCCAAAATTCTCCACGCCTGACCATTGTATTTATAGGCAACATAGGGTCACTTTTTCCACGGTGCTACAGTGATTTTGCCAATTTTTTCCGCAATGCTACAGTAATAAACAGTATCCTGTCGGTTGGTTTACGCGTTTTTTCCGTGTTGCTACAGTGCTACAGTGATTCCATCAACTACAGTCACCTCCATCCGCTACAGTAACGTGCTACAGTGATTCTGTCATGAATAGTGCCCGACGCTACAGTATTGACATTTTTTTATATTTTTCTTTATTTTTTTAAAATACTATTTATTTTACACCCAAATATATTATATTAAACTCAAATAGCGTCCATAAAATCATCATATAAGGAAAAATAAATATGCAAATATTTTACTTATCAACTGACAACTTAAGGTGCCTCCATTGACAACTCATTGGGCCTCCGTTGACAACTCTGCATAACAGCATAACTGTGTTAACAACTCAAGGGGCCTACACTAACAACTCAAGGTGCCTCACTGACAACTCAATGTGCCTTCACTAACAACTCAAGGGGTCTCCACTGACAACTCAAGAGGCCTTCACTGACAACTCGTGGTGTCTCTATTGACAACTCATTGAGTATATGCCCATTGAGTATCTTCTATGTTTTTCCAGTTAGTTCTGATTTTCGTCCCCAAAGCACACCATGATTTTTTGGCTAAAGAATTCTAGATTAACCCATGAATTTAATGTGGAAAACAATTCTTTTAGTTTCATACCCGGAATATCTTCATTGACAAGTCAATGGGCCTCTACTGAAAACTCCATAGGCCTCCATTGACAACTCAATGACATTTCATTAACAAGTCAAGGAGCCTCCGTTAACAAGCCATAAGGCCTCGACTAACAACTCCATGGGCCTTTATTGACAACTCAACTCCATATATATATATATATATATAGCTATGTTTACATGCTGTGATAAAAGTGCAATTAGGCTATGAACAACTTGGAAATTCATAATCTTGCACCATAGATAAAGGACATAATTCTGCAGAATGGAAGTAAGCATTGAAGTTGTAGTCTATATTGAATCAATTTGCCATTAACAAATACAATTATATCATTATCAATACCCATGAACTATACAAAAAGGCAATGTCTATTAGCTTGTCAAATAAGTTTGAGAGAAGGCCACTCCAATCACAAAATAGGTCATTTTCAAATTAGGCATGGTAGTTACATCATAATAGCATCTTTTCAAGTTACACTTGATAGTTGACACAAAGCT
This sequence comes from Inga oerstediana, assembly GCA_963210345.1. Classification (NCBI taxonomy): domain Eukaryota; kingdom Viridiplantae; phylum Streptophyta; class Magnoliopsida; order Fabales; family Fabaceae; genus Inga; species Inga oerstediana. The sequence continues at coordinate 26,114,194 of OY723408.1, forward strand.
CCACCACTTGAATATAATACTTTCACATCATTATGGCTTCAATCACATTTTGATTGATGGGATAAGACTAAAAAAGCTCCTAAAGGATCATAAGAATGATGCTTCCATTTTGAAAACATGCCTAACAAGAGGATTAAGATCTTCTCCATTTCCAAGCAAAGTTCTTGAGCTGTGCAGGTGCTGCAGCACCACTTACTTCATATGATTTAGATCTAGTAGTTATCTGCTATGAAGGAAAATTAATTACATCATAAAATTAGAAATAAATAGCTATTCTTAGGAATAGCAAGTCCTTTGGATTATCAAAGATCATGTAGTTCTTTATAACTAAATCAGTAAACATCCATCTCTAACCTTTATTGTGGTCAAGCAATAAAAGAGCATGAATTTTAACAACTAATCTATGTCTATTGAATTAATTAGTAACAAAGATAGAAAGACAAATGTAAATAAAAAGGAGAAATAAGCTTGTCATAAAGCTTAAACAATAAGGTTCAAATGATAGTCAAAGAATGCCTGAAAAAGACATTGGCAAGCGCACACAAGCAATTTCGTACTCATTACTAGAAAAGAACCAAAAAAATGTTTTGTGACGAGGATGAGCAATACAAAAACCATACAGGTTTACATTCAACAGGGTGACAAATACAAAACAACTAACATATAGTAATGATGCCAGTAACAAATATAAACCAATCTAAATTGAAAGTGCATGCACCAATACATAACCAATTGATCTACCAAAAATCTGTTTTGCTGTAAAGAACAGTGATATAGCATAAAATGCACAATTACCAAGCAAGAACAAGCAGCAAGGATGATTCAGTTACCTAAAAGTCATATTTTTGCACAAATTAACCTAAAAGTCACAATTCCAATAATTTTTCAGCAGATTACACAAAATATCCAACACTTTAATAGTTGAATATTTCCAGCAATGCACAATCACTATAAAAGTGGAGGAAACCTATCATGTACTATCCATCTAGATTCTACCCTCTATTACAAAACTCAAGAAACAATATATGGAATTTAGCTTAAGTAAACCAACAGCCCAACAAAAATTAAAGGTGTTCTTCAGGAATTCCCAATCTCTAGAGTATAATACAATAAAATGAAGATAAATTAGAATAAAATTGATTACCCTCATACAAAGGTGTTCTTCAGGAATTCTAGAAACCATTTTGATCCCTCCCGATTTGACCTCAACTAACGCATCTGAAGAAAATAGCGGGCACAGAGGAGCCAAAGTAGCGCACAGGGCACGGCCATGGTTCGTCGCGCGTTGCAGTCTATGAGCCATCGTCGATGAACCAGGATCTCTAGGTAATCACACTTGTGACAATAACCAGAAACAGGAACCAAACGTGATGGCCACGAGACTGCCGAGTTGGGCGGCAAACTGTGGCTCTCAAGTCTCCACAGAGAAATTGGTGCTATCATAGAGAGGAGAGAGAAAATACTTGCTTCTCACTGACATTATTTCCTTCACTCTCTCTTTTTATCTGATGGGGTATTTTGGACTTTTGCCATTTCTAATTTATTACAAAATAGTCCCACGGAACTTGAGCGTAATTTCAGAATTTTCTGGGACCATTTCTTCGTATTTTGCCTTCCAAGGGACTATAGTGTAATTCTCCCAAGAAACTATCCTTTGTCTATCTCCATGAGTCGGTCAAGTTCTGGAGTAGGTTGAACCATGAAATGAAAGCCCGGAAATGCTTCAACACCTTTCTTTGCTAGCCAGTCAGCCACAGTTCACATATCTATTCACATGGCGCACTTGCACTTGCCACTCATTACTCAACATGTTCCTAGCCTCCAACAGAATACCTCTGTCAGCATGTAACTCATGCATATCAGATTGTAGTAACGTACTGCATCAGTATAATCAGTTTCCAAAATAATTCTTCTAAGCCCCAAGTTCCAGACAGTCCTAAGGCCATGTACACACCCCTAAATCTCCACAGTAAGTGCATCACCATCATCAAGACGGGACATAAAGCCACAAATAAAGTTAGCATTGTCATCTCTTAGTACACCACCACATGCCATATGCTTTGTGAAATGTGAGAAAGCACCATCAACATTGATCTTGGCAAAGCCCTGATCGGGTGGTTTCCATTTAGTGTTACTCTCAACTTCTAAAGGCCCTGGAGGCTGGAGGGCCTGGAGAACAACCTTTCATAAATCTCTTAATCGCTTCCTTCATGCTATATATCAATGATGTGACACTAGCCTGAATAGTAGTATTCTCTATTTTCTTTTGTTCAAAAACAAAAATATTTCTTCTTCGCCACAGCCACCAACACGTAGTTGCAAAAGACTCCCTCCACCTTCATTATACCTCTTTCCTACATATGTCAGAGTCCCTCAGAACCAACTTGAAATCTCTAGAAAAGAATATGCTTCGATCCTTTGGTGACAACATTTCTAACTATAACTTCTCCGTATCAAGGTAGTCACAGAGAACATGTAGGAGATCTTCCCTTACACACTGGACAAGCCTCGTCATTACTCAAGCCTCGTCTACATCTAGATGCATTTGTAAGCAGGCGTTTTCGGGATGCAAACCATAGGAAATACTTGCATCTTTCAGGAATCTTCAGTTTTCAAACACGAGATCTTGTGAAAAAAACAACAAAGTATAGTCAAGAATAGTTTTTTAAAATCAACGGAGGGAGTGGTAAAATACAATAAATACAAGTGAAATACGAGAGTGAATGGGGTAGACAATTATAGTAAGATATAAATAATAAATAGGAAAAATTCTAAATAAATACCATTTGAATGGGGAAAACCCCAAAAAATATATTTACACCGGAAATAACAAGTTGATTTCAATGGATTAATATGAGATTTTGAAATATTATGTTTTTACTAAAATGCCCCTCAAGTGTTTTTCAAAAAAAAAAAAGAAAGAAAGAAAAGAAAAACCCTTAATGGTGCCGAAGCTCTGGTGGCTGCGGTCGAAGCTCCGGTGACAAGTTGAGTAATATGATTGACTGCTTGAGTTCCTTAAATCCTATCAGGTGTCATTGACAAGTTAAATAAAGGCAATGACAACTTTAATATTAGTAATGAAAACTTGAGTGTAGCTATTAATAACCCCAGAAGCACAATTTGTCAATCGCTACACTCCAATTGTCAATGCCTTCATTCAACTTGTTACCAACGCCAGATAGGGTTTACGAAACTTAAATAGTCAATCTCATTACTCAACTTGTCACTTCACTAAAACTTCTACGTACGGCTTCGAAGTCCCACTGGCAGGGTGGTGCCCACCACAGGAGTTATGAGGGTTCTCTTAAAAAAAACTTGAGGTGCATTATAGTTAAAGCACAACATCTCAAAATTCTAGAATGGTCCCTTAAGACTAATTTGTCATTTACATGTGTTAACAGACTTTTTGAGATTTTTTAAGTTTAAATAGTATTTATTTAAATTTTTTCCTAATACATACAAGTAAAATAAGAGATACACACACGCACACTTGGTATCGTACTATATCGTGTAAATGAATCATTGTTTAAATTTGATCTTTGCTCTTTAATCATGGATTTGTATTTGTGGGGAACTTTGATGATCCAACAAAAAATCAGTGAGTAATTTATTGATAAATTGAAACATATGCAGATTTTCTAATGCAATATTGCAGGAAACTCCCTGTACAAAAATACCAACCCCATTCCCTTTAAAATTACCAAAAAAAACGCGGAACCACAAAATTCTTCATATTTACATTCCAATAGCACATCCCAAAAGTAATTTCAAGAAGACCCTACTATGAAGAACTCAAGATCCCAAATAGAACCACCCAAAAAAGGAGGGAAAAAAAAACTAACTACCTGATGGCATATGATCGTGTACAAACCGTCTCAAGAGCCTCAGTGAATAGAGAAGAAAAACTTGCCAATGCCTGAAAAACTCCAGGCAAACCAGTTTGCAGATTGTTTAGAGTCATTGCTCTTGTTACCTCCACAGCCTTAGAATGCTTCAGCATCTCATCTTCGACCCGCCTCTGGCAAGCGGCGAGCTCCAGTTTCTTTTCGGCGAGTGGGTCTCGGGCATCCAAGCCTTGCCCGCCATCTGACATGGAGGCAGGGAGACCTATACCTACCATAGAGTATGAATTGTAGTACTTCCTCTCTAAGTTTCGCAGAGAGGAGGCTTTCTTGTCAAGTTCTTTTGATGTGGTCTCTGTGCGCTTCTTGATCTTGAGCTCCTCGGTTTGCTTGACAGAGATCACGTGAACAATGTTGATAAAGCTCTTGATGGCTTCAGATGCGACCATATCAGGGACACGTTCGAGTGCGAGCTTCCATTCATCACAGAATGCGAATGCATCGGAGGGTTCCTTGCTGTTGTTGACATTGTCGTTACTGACTGGAATAAGGCTGAGCTTGAACCAGCCATGCAGGGACAGGATGAAGCCCCTCTGGAACTTTATAAGACGACAAAAATTGGAATGCCAGGCTGAAACAGCCGACTCAAGATCGCGAGTTGCCTGGCGGTGCAATTCAGAAGTTGAGTCACCTCGGGCAGATAGGTTCACAAGCCCACGGACTTGTTGCACAATGTTGCTTTGGATTTCATGGTACTGGTGCATTGATCTCCACATGTACATCAGTCTACATTTTTCCATATCACAAACATCAGTGCAAAGTACAAATTCAGCAAGTAGATGCATCTTTGAGACAAATTATCAAGGAAACTACTACTTAGCTGTTTCACAGGTAGACAGTGGTGCAAATATACCCATGAATAGATAAATCAATCCTCAAAAATTGTCACTGTTAAGCTCTAATCTCATGCCATGAACCTATCTTTTATATGCACTATAAAGATCGAAAGTTCAAAAATAAACTTGAAACTTCATATAATGAGCAAACTTGCCACCCACCCTTTGGTTAATGACAGGCAATAGCAAAACTGTTAGTTCAGTCATAGACCACGTGAAGTTAATATACAATTAACCAATAATATTGAACAGGATATATTCACATGCATCCTTGCCCCGGGGGGGGGGGGGGGGGAGTAAAAAGGTCATCAAGTCCCCGTAATTTGGGGTCTCACCAGCCTATGATCACATAAAAATCAATTTGGTCATCAAGTATTAATTTGGAAGCGAAATCCCAACATGATTGGTCACAATTACAATGTTTTTACCCATCATTATCAAGCTATCATGTTTACATAAAATCCTCTGGTTTTCATATAAGCAAGGCTGACCTTATATAATGATTTGAGACAATTCATTAAAATAAAAATGACATTGATTAGAAAAAATAATCCGTAAGTAGTTCCAATTCCAAAGAAAGCACAGTCACACCATATAAACTCCAACACACCTAACTCTCTCAATATATTGATATTTGAAAATAAAATAAAATAATAATAATAATAATAATAATAATAATAATAATAATAATAATAATAATAATAATAAAGGGGCCTAAAATTTAAACACAACATTACATTTTGACAGGTGTGGTGGTGGGCCAAGGACTGAATTTAAAACCTAGACAGTACTTAGACAGCCCAGTACATTACGGCACATGCACTTATACAGAGATGATGAAGCAAGTTGCTTGGCAGACCAGAGAGTCATAATGCTTTCAACCACCATGTCCAACTATTTCTATGATTCACATACTAGCATTCTTTCACACGGCAAAATCCTTTCCCCTTCCAACAAATTTCGGAACAAGTTCCTCATTCACTGTATAACCAAAAAAAAACTACCCAAAAAACAAGAGGGGAGAGAGAGAGATTCAATGATTCTCTCGCATACCGCCACTCATTTCTTTCTTTTCAAGCAAACAAGCAATAACAACCCAGATACATGCCAGTGAATTGCTGTTACATTATCACAACATAACAAGAAACACATAATTATTGACAATGTCTTCCATTATGAAATCCCCACAATCTCATTTAATTCATCTATTGACCCAATAAGTACAAATAAGGACGTACTACAAAATTTAGGACCAAATGAAGATATCATAGTTCATTCATATACAGCATCAAGCCCCACATTAGTGAATTACTACGTCAGATCAAATTTTGAACAAATTATCTCTAACGGCTAATTGTCACGAACATGACTCTTCAGCTATCCTCTCATACTATGAGCAAGCAAATCAGTTAAATCATAAATAGTAGAATTTAAAAGACTTACCCATGAGAAAATTGAACAAGCTGAGGAACAAGATCAGAGTCTCTAAGGCCAATAATGGCAGTTGAGGTAGTAGACACGGCCTGAGAAGTGACAATAATGAGTGATTGCAGCCTCTTTATAGAAGCCTTGGTTTTGCTGATCTTTGCTTCATCCTCTCCTTTGTATTCCTGACTCTGCAGAGCTGACAGTTTCTTTTCATGTTCAATCTTCACCCCTTCCCTAGCCTAGATAGATACATTTAGAATTATGTTGTATTCATCAGAGTGCGTCATCTTAAAAACACACGGTGTCACCTAAAAAACACACATGGTTTTAGCTAAAAATAAATGCTACAGGTCGTAACCAACCCATCTTCAGTTTGGTAAAAGGACAGGCCAAGCTGCTCCACAGAATTTCAATTCCAGAAATTACTTTATGGTTATGGGAACATGTCCAAAGAAACGAGCCCTTTTTCAGGTAAATAAATCCACACGTTACAGAAAAATTTATATCCACCATTCATATTCAATCAATCAATCACATATCGGACAACATAAATATAAATATCAATCAATATAAAATAGAAAATAGAAAAACATGTTTATTATATATAGATATAGGAAAAATACTTTTTAACTTATGGATTTCTATAATATCTTATGGCACCCTAGTTTAACATAACTTACCTCTTTTAAAGTTATTGCCTACACATGCTTTTAAAACACACAGATGATAACAAGTTTTCCAAGAGGGTAAGATTCGGAGTTCCAATAATCAATACATAACTTGGCAAAGATAAAATATACATATATAATAAAACCGAGTTTCCTCGTGCGGAGGTATCACAAAAAAAGGTGAAAAAGCTAGGGTATTGCAGTCATTTCGGCGACACAGTAAACAATGGAAGTTAGACAGACCGAAAGAGACTCGTTAAAGTAGGTAGGAGGGCCGTCCAAAGGTTATAATCGTCAATTCACACGGATCAAGCGGGATATTTTCCACACTAAACAGTCAAACCCTGCGGTGGCCTTGCGCTACTACCCATTAAGTCCAACCTTAGTGCAGATCCTAGTCAATTCCTTTTCCTTTACCCCTTTGTCTCGGAAATAACAGTGATTTTCATTAAAATAGAAAACAAAAGCAAAAACAAAAGCAAAACTACTTTACCAATATAAAAAGAATTGAAAACACCAATAATATCCCAGAAATTAAGCGAAAAGTTAAAAATAAAATACCTTCACTTCCTCATACAGCTTCTTCTCCCACGCCAAAAGCCTCTCCAATGTGGAGCACAAACTCTTCGGACCGCCTGGTTCTTCTAGCGAACCGGCATCCAGCTGATACTTAACTGCCAATGGCGGTTTTGAGGTCCAGCTCGAGCTTAGATTGCTTAAGATACTGCTTGAATGATACACAGTTTCTGTAAATCAGAACCCTCATTCGTTAGAATTGGAATGAATAATATCAGCATAATATCAATCCAACAAAACATTGAATTTGACGCCTTGGTTTAAAGTTCAAATTACCCCACATTTTCCGAGCAACCAAGCAAATCCAGAAAATTGAGGCAAAAATTGTATGGAAAATACTTGAATTCAAAGTGAAGAAAGTATTCTAGACAGCCCAGGTTTGAAAATTTCCAGCAACATTGGAAGCAATAATTAACTTACTCCTCAATTGCCTGAAACTCCGATCAAGCTGGGCTCTACTTATCTCGAGCAACTCCGATATCTGATCTCCTGCCATGGCTGCCTTATCAAAGTTCTCTTTGATGGCTTCCACGATCTCCTTCAAGTCCTTATGCCTTACCACCATTTTCATGTCCATCACGTCCCCAGTTCGGTAACTAGCCGACGACCCAGCATCGTCAAACTTCTCCGTCTTACTTGAAGTCCTCGGAATCTTCGGAGCGGCCGGTGCTGTGACGGTGGACGCTCCGGTGATGGATTGCGCCCGCACCGACCCGAAATTTGAACGCGTCCCGATCTCAGACCTCGAATCCGCATCCCCTTCCTCCTCACCGGAAGAGCTCGTCGTGCTATAGTGGTCACCCCACTCGCTACATTGAACCTCCTCCCGCTCCGTCTCAGTGTACTCCTGATCGTGAAGCTGATGATGTTGATGAAGCTTTTGGCCTTGACGAGGCTCGTGCTTTGAGTTGAAAAAATCGTACTCGGATCTCTCAGTATCTTCATCATCAGAATCTTCGTTGTCCAAGTGATGCGAGGTATTATTTTCAATTTTCTGACTCATTGATTGTTGAGACTGTTGTGCTCGGTTCCGAAAGTATTCCGAACTAGGAGGAGAAGGAGGATAGAAATTCTCCCAGTTCCAAACAGAAGAGGTTTGAGATGGCGTACTCGAATAGGTAGAATTTGCTTGATACGCAGAAGGGAAGAATCCAGAAGGGAAATTTGATGCCTGGCTTCGAGGTGAGGAAGACGGACTCGATTCGGAAAGAATGTGCGGGAGTTTCGGCGGTGGCTTCCGGCGGCGATGATTGGAGGAACCGATACTAGAGGAAGAGAGTATATGAGGTAGTTTGGAACTAGCTATGGTAGGAGAAGAAGGCGAAAACGGACGCGGCGGAGGAGGATGGAGGGAAGGAGAGGGAGAGTGAGCAACACGAGGCGGTGGATGATACTCAGAGGCTGAACTCGCCGCCGCCGTCGTTGCCGAATACAGCGGAGGAGATGGGTTGAGGAAAACGGCGGGGGTGTTACCAGAGACCGAAATAGGTTCTCCAGCGGCGAACGTGCAAAGGGCGGAACCGGTGAGGCGGAGCGACCGACAATAGTCGGAGTGGGCGGCAGCGAGGTGGTGGCGCGCGTAGACCGCCTCTTTCATAAAGCGTCGCCGCTCCTTGCACCGCCGCACAGTGTCCTCGTTGTCAAGCTTGGACGCCGTGCAACCCATTTCACTTCACTCCACCGGAGCAATAATTGTACTATAACCACTATATCTCTTGTACAGCTACAAAATAATAGCAGATATATCTATACTACAACATGAATAGGCGTGGGTTAAGGCGGCGGAGGACGGTGGCGCCGGATTTGGGAAAAATAGGCTTAAAAGTGAAGAAAGCAAGAAGAAAGGAGAGGGGTTAAAATAGTGTGCTTGAGCTGGCCTTTGAAGTTTGGAGGTTTCAGTACTGTGAAAGTGTGCCAATGTGGGCGTTTGCTTTCTTTCATTTTCTTTTCCTTCCTCCAAGGCTCCAAAGGATCAATTTTTTTTGTTTGTTTGCAAAGAAGATTAAAATTTACTATTTTTTTTATTACAATTAAATTTTAGGATTACGGGATAATTTTATTCTGAAAGTCTTAACCGGAAGACAATTTTGTTCCGGAAGTGTAAAAAAGGAAACAATTTTTTCTAACTGTTATCCTAATTAATTTTAACCGTTAGTTGATCAAACATGCTAAACTGACAATCCACGTATCATTCACGTCATTTTTTTTAATGTTCAAATTTACCCTAGAAATCTATATATCATCTGCTTCATTTTTTCAATGTTATATTTAAAATTTTTGAAACAAATTTGTACTTTAATAAAAATAACTTAAATAATATGTGGAATGTCAACTCAACATATTTGGTTTACTAATACGTAAAATTAACTGGGATAATAGTAAGGGCAAAATTACTCCTTTTCTGGCACTTTCAAGATAAAATTGCCCTAAAAAACTTTAAAAACAAAATTATTTCTAAGTAAAAATTTCAGAGATAAAATAGACCCTTAATCCTAAATTTTACTTTGGACCTGCTTTTGTATCTGGGTTTGGTAGTAAAAAAAATAGTGATGCTAGAGCTTGATTAGTGGGAATTTCTTAATATTATTTCGTTACTGTGGTCATTGATGATTTTCTCTTTTAATTTGGGGAATTTCTTTTTTTTTTATTTAATTTTTGGTCATTGCATCTGGGGCTGGCGTGGCTGGGTCCGTGCATGGTGACCCAAAAAAAAAAGTGTACAGTTCGCATCCTTACTTTATTGGGAAAATCACTCTCAGCTCCCAATGAAACAAAATATCATCAGTAAAATCCCTGAAATATCTGAAAAAGTCCCTCAGCTCCCAATGAAGCAAAATATTATCAGTAAAATCCCTGAAATATCTGAAAAAGTCCCTAGGGACTTTTCTGGTATTATTTTCTAAAGTCAAATGACCCATATACCCCTCTACTATTATTTCTCTCTCTCATTTGTTCTATGTTTTCGCTCTCAGATGTGATCTTTTTTATTCAACTCCCTGCGTTCTCTCTCTGCAGAAATGGTGATGATGGTGAAGGCCAACGCTTTAAGGTGGTGAAAGATTTGTGCGATGAGATGTAAGATAGAATGAAGAAGAAGATGGAAGGAAGGTGGTGGGATTGTTTTTTATCTCAAGCTTTCGCCATTTTTAAAAAAGGAATGGATGAAGGTGATGATGATGATGAATAGTCCAACTTATCCCCTTTTCCAACTTCATTGTGCTGTGAAAATGCTAATATGAAGAAAAAAAATTGTTGTTAATTCGTGCAGTAGTAGTTATTAATATAACATTAAGAGTTGTTAATACGGAAAACGAGGTTGGATGCCAATGGTGCTCTGTTTTTGGGAAAGGAAACAGAGAAAGTGGTGTGTTTAAAGTGGTGGGGTGCTATGAAAATGCTGATATAGAAAGAAAATAAATTGTTGTTAATACACGCAGTAGTAGTTGTTAATATAACAGTAGCAGTTGTTAATACGGAAAATGAGGTTGGGTGCCATAGTGCTCTGTTTTTAGGAAAGAAAACAGAAAAAGTGGTGTGTTTGACAAGTCGTAAAGCGTTTATTAACATCATGTTGAATGCGTTTGACAACCGGCCACACGTTTCTGATTGGAACGAAGTTTTGTAACGATACATATGAAAAATGTTGTGTTTACAATGCTGAAAGCATGTATTAACAACTTGTTGTGTTCGGTTTACAACTTGACGGTGTGGCCAATTGCTTTTACTTTGCCATAGCGAAACAAAAGCAAAATGATGTAAAAAATGGCCTCTTCTGACCATGTTCGCTTTCGGTATGCCATAGCGAAACAAAACCGAGATCACTTCATATCCGTTTTACAACGCATAAACCGTGTATTTACAATTCGTAAAGCGTGTATTAACAACCTTTTGAGTTCGTTTCACAACGTCCCACACGTTTCTCGCTAACACTATGTTTCCTCATGTTAAGTATGACATTGATCTATTTACAATTCGTATAGCGTGTATTAATAACATTTTAAGTTGTTTTTACAACGTCTCATACGTTTCTCTCTGACACTTTTCTCACGTTAAGTATGACCACTTGAGCTATTTACAACTTATAAAGCGTGTATTAACAACCTTTTCAGTTTTTCTCACAACCTCAAACACCTTTCTCTCTGACACTATGTTTCCTCACATTACGTTAAGTATGACAAATTGAGCTATTTACAACTCGTATAGCGTGTATTAACAACCTTTTCAGTTCTTTTCACAACTTGATGTTAAGACTGCATCAGTAGTTCTCATTAGGTAGCTCACAACAGCTGAATTGTATCATAATTGATCAAGTGGTTGACAACTTGTTGGCCTATTGTATCAAGTGCATTACACACATGTACAAGTGACTTGTAAGTCTCCCAACCTCATTTGTTGTATTAACAACTACTACAGTTATATTAACAATTACAACTGCAGGAATTAACAACAATTAAATTCTTCCACATATCAGCATTTTTCACAGCACCCACTAACATGACAATCAACCATTCTCACTTTAAACGTATCATTTCCTCTGTAACCTTCCCAAAAAACAGAACACTGTGACATTAACACTACCCAACCTCATTAAAACCCCAACTACAATACTCAAGATCATATCTTTACCTAAATCATGCCATTACTCATCTACCTCCTATCACTTTGTCCCCGATTGACCCCAAGCACCTATCTTTCACCATCATTCAATTTCACTTCATCTAACGAATACATAGAACCAAAAAAAAAATTTAGTTTGCTATTCTACCTCTGTACCAGTAGGTGAAGCTTGCAAATTCGATCGTTTGCCTAGAACTTCAACACTAAACTTGATCCCTTCAATATTTGAGTTCAAACCCCTCCCTTTCGCATCGTTTCTCTGTCTCTCCAAAAACAAAAAGTTGCGCCTTCCCTCTCTTTCTGAAGCTTCAATTTTTACAATTACAAGAGGAGCATGTGGGTCATTTGACTTTGAAAAATAATATCAAAAAAGTCCATATGAACTTTTCAGATAATATTTTGCTTCCTTAGGACCTGAAAGTGATTTTCCCTACTTTATTTTTCTCTTCCTCCCGTCTTTCTGTCTCCTGCATGGGATTAAAATATTCTGCTAAATTTAATGGTTAAAGAAGACTAAATTTTTGTTTAGAGAAATTGTCAGATATTTAGACTAAAATAAGAGTAGTAAGTTAGATTAATAAATATTGCATGTTTGTTTATGATTTAATAAAATGCGAGGGGCTGTTTGATATGAAAGGAGGGGATGGAAAGTGAGGGACGGAAAAATTTTATTTAGCTTTAAAAAATTTAGAGAAATGGAGATAAATTTTTTTGACTAATTTTTTTTTATTATATATATTTCTTTTATTAAAACTTTTTAACCATATTTTTTTAATTTTTTTTAAATTCAACTCATAAAAAATTTTCTTCCCTCTTTTTCCTCCAAATCTCTCTTACCAAACAGCCCATAAGAGTTTCCTAAATAAAGATCCTTCTTCGGTGTAATGCAATGCACAAAGGACATGACTTGAAAAGTTTTCAAAAATTGTGACTATACTATGAAAGTAGATAATCTCCTTTTCTTTTTTTTATTTTATAAAATTATCGTTATAATATTTTATAGATTATTTTTTTTATTTTGTCTATATTTTAGTTATAAACTATGTAGATTAGATTTTAACCGTTTGAATTTATTTAGTTATATTTATAATAATAATTTTATAAGATATTAAATCTAAAATTTTTTAATCTAAAGTTAGATATGAGATTATGAAAATAAATAGGAAAAGGAAAGAACCCATACCCTTTATAACATCTAAATATGTAAGGAAAAGTATTCAAGAAAAATAATAAAAAAATTAAAAATTTAATAAAAAAATACACTATTATGATTTATGAATAATTCGATTTCATCTGGAATACATAATAGTAGTTATTATTTCTTCCTTATGTTAGCGTTTATTTATTTACTGGACCAGAATGTTAGCGTTTAAATTCATTCTTTCTAGATGTATTTTTTTAATATTTAGATTAGAGGTGGAGAACTAAGTTGTTTCTCTTTTTAGAAATGCTTTTCCTTTTTATGAATTCATTTTTAAAATTTTAACTATTAAGTAAGCAAATAAGGAAAGGTATACCATACTTTCAATGCCAGAATTAGATATAACACGTTGTTTAACAAACAAATGAAACATGCCTCAAGCATGTGGTCATAGCTCATAGCTTAAAATGGCATCAGTTTTAATAATATTATGAAGTTCAAGCTTACCTAATACTATTACCAGATCTCATATTAAAGACTTGAAGTAGTAATATGTTTGATCATGTTTTTTTAATTTTTAGAATTCAGAACCCATTTGTTCCAACATTATAATTACAACAAAACTTTAAATAATTTATAATTTATAACATCTCTAAATAATAAATATTTGTCAAAAGCTTCTAAATAATTTAGCCACCACTTTTTTTTTTCTAAATTAAACAAATTGTGGCTGATAGCCTTATAATCTGGTGACATAAATCAACCCTATAAGTGGGAGATTACAAGTTTGATCATGTTTCTAATTTCGGACCACAAGGGCTTATGGCTCTAATTTAAAAAAAAAAAAATGCATCAAGATATTTAAACACTGAAGAGCAGGGTATTTAACGAAAAAATAAATATTGAAAATAAATAAAATTAGAAAAATTTGTATTGCTTTACATGTAATAGATTATTTTTTTCACCGAATTCAATAATAATATAGAGAGGATTAGAGGAAATCCCTTCTTTCCTCATCTAAAAGGCACTTTCTTTTTTATCAGTGTAACACCCCAAATTTTATTCACCAAAAATATATTGTAATTATTTGAATAATTCAATAAAATGGTGAATATTCATGAATTTGGATCTTATGAATTTTGAAATATTCATATTCATAAGGAAATGGGCAAATGAATTCAAGAATTTAATTAGATTACAAAGGTGATAACAAAATCATAATTTTGCCAATTTAGCCCAAGATTAATTATTTTCTAATTAATTGGAGTTAATTTAAATTAATTAAGGAAAATAAAGAAAAATGTATAAATTGAATATTCTTGGTGGAATAAATTAAGAATTGTGGAATAAGGAAATAGGATGGGAAAATAATTACTTGGCTCATAAACATGCCAAGTGGCGTCATCTAATGCCAAACAATTAAATAAGAATTACTAAGATATGAGCATATGTGGAAATTGGATTAAAATATGATTTCTTAGCACATGCAGTTTGATTAATGGAATGAAAGACCAAATGGTGTGCATAAAGGGCCCTTAGGACATTTTTGGGCTAACCAAATGGAGGAGAAGTGGTTCAATTGCAATTGGAGGCTTATGACACAAGTTGGAAGAGGATAAACTCAAGTACAAGGCTTATGTCATAATTTATTTTCCTACCATTTATTAATTAAGGGGAAAATGGCAAGATATTTTATGAAGCTTGGCTTCATCTTTCTCTTACCTTCATTATCAACACTTGCAACAAGAAAGAAGAGAGAGAAAAGCCTAAGGAAAGCTTCATGCTCTAAAGAGAAGGAAGAAGAGAAGGATTAAGGTAAGTGGAGATTTCCTAAGTTTTTTCCTTCTAATATTCCATAAACTCTTTTCTAATCTCTTCCTTTCCATGGAATCAATGGATTAGCAAGCAAATTTTGAGCTCAACGCTTTATAATCCTCTTTTTAAATGTGCCTCGAAGAACGTATCGTATCCAGCCTCCAAATCGGTCCTAAAATATTAAATGTACCAGAAATAGGTCATAACCTATCCAAGTATCATTTTAGACTATTCCATAGTATTTATTGTGGTTATATTAGTCTATGGTAAAAATTTACAAAAATGCCCTCGGGACCCGGGCTCCTCTGTACCAGCCCGATGGCACGTTTTCCCAAAATTTTGACTAATGCTATTCTGACTTATTTTCGCCCAAGGAATCCATTTTCGGGCTCGAAATCACTAAATTCACTATCAAATTACAAATATACCCTTGGTAGCCCCTATTTAGGGATTTCAGTGGCTTTTTCGGCCTCTACCGAAAAAGTGCCCAATGTAACCCCACCTATTTTTGCCCACTGAGTCCAATGGAACCATTTTTTCATGAAAATCCAACTCCTACTTACCAGTTCTGGTCCTGGCCAAAATATTGAAGGAAAAATAGAAAAATGGAGCTTTGTGTTTTAGCTTCCAAAACTTGTACTTTTCCACTTCTAATCCTTGATAAACTTGCTTAAACACTTCTTAATCATGATTAAAGGATTTTGGGCAGCATAACCCCTTAGGGTTATGGCTTTTCCAATTTTACAACTTAACCAAAAATCACATAAACCAAACAGCAATCACCAACATCAACTTCAATACACTAAGAAGTTGAGATTTTGGAGATTACCACTTGATCCTTGGTGTTTCTCTCTCTAGGACGTCCTCCCCCCCCCCCTCAACCTTGAAGATTATCTTTGCTAAACTATGATTAACATGAAGAATAAGAGATTAGAGGATGATTACACAAAATAAGAAGCTTAAATCACTTTGGAACACAAGCTCTTACCTTGATTTTCTTCCTCTTTCTCTCTAGCCTCAAAAGCTTCACAAACTCACTCTCTCTTCCTTTTCTCTATGGATGGCCGAAATATGCACAAGGGGAGGGAGAAAGTGTGTTTTAGTATTTTAGTCTTCATACTTCATCCTAGCCCTTGATCTAGCCAATGGTTGGGATTTCTCCACCTTTCATGTATACCATCTGTAATACCCCGAAATTTGGGATTTGAGGCTTAGAAATAAGCTTAAATTAAGCGGACTACTAAGCCCCGGTTTATCATGTGCCCCAAATTTATTCTCTAATGTCTCTGATATCTTTGGGGTATTAAGAAAGTAAAATGGTGAATTTTGGAGAATATAATTATATTTTTGGTGAAATCGCCTATGAGATATGAGATAGTGAGCGTATCATGTGATTTTGAATAATCAAATTATGATAAAAAATTATGAAATTTTATATGATGAAATTAGACATCCTAAGCTTTAATTTAATAGGTCATATGACTCAATTAGAGCTATATACAAAAAGATATGAATTTTTTAAATCAGCACAGAAAAACTGTGAAATTTCTGGAATAGTATGCAAAGATTGAAATTCTGGGAATTTTTTTTATTCCATCTAGCAAATGTCTATATTTTTCCTTAAAACTAGACTCAATAAGGGTTCTAAAGGCTTTGGATTCAATCTAATTCGATTTTTCTAGAATTAGTTATGATTTTTCAAAGTTTGGGTAGAAATCTGCCAAAATTTTGTAAAAATCCGAATTTTGGAAAAATGGTGTAATAAAGTAAAATGATATAAAACAAATCATCATCTCCTTCCTTCCTTCAAAACTGACATGAAGTTCAATTTTAGAGAGAGAAGGAGAGGAAAAGGCTTATAAAGGTAAGTGATTTCTTCGGTAAATCGGTTCCTAATGCGTATAACTTCGCTCCTAAGCTATTCTTCTATGTGATTCAAGGTTTAGAAGCTCAAATTTGCTTGTTGAAGTGAGCTAGGGTTCATCCAAGTCAAGGAAAATCAAGTGGGAGCTTGAGATAACTTCCAAACTCTTGTATAATGACTATTCTGGCTGTTATGGACAATTTAATCGGTGAAATTTCGCCGAATTGTCTTTGTGTGTAAAAATGGAAAATGGGTTGTAGGGGCTGTTATGCTGCCCAAATTGGTACTAAATGGTAGTTATAACCTAATGGAATAGTCAATAAAGTGGTTAGGAGTAGAAAGAAACGTGTTTACAAAGCCGAAACTGAAAAACCCTGATTTTCCCCAGAAAACATATATAATTCGTCCAGGGCTGTAAATGGGTCTTAAAGTTGGATTTTCAATGATTTGATGGTTCCATTGAGTTCAAGAGTGAAAATTAGGTGGGGTTACAATTGGTCACTTTTTCAAAAAAGGCCGAAAAAGCGTAATTACGAAAACGCTTCTAAAACACTGAAATATTGGCTGCCAAGGGCAATTTCGTCTTTTGACAGTGAATTTGGTAATTCTGAGTTCAGAAATGGATTCCTTGAGGGAAAATATATCAGAATAGCTCATGTCGAAATTTCGGGAAGAATATAGCCGGATCGGGTACGACGGGGCCGGGCCGGGGTCTCGGGGGTATTTTGGTCAATTTTCATAATAGACTCATATAACCTCCAGAAACACTATGGGAGTGTCTTAACGGTACCTTTGGCATTGTAGGATCGAATATGGAGCTCGAGCTGTTGGCACGCTTTACGAGGCACATGTCTCGATGCGAAAAAGGGTTAACGTAGGGAAATTACCTCTCCTGTATGTATTTGATATTTGTGTTAGTGTGTTGATGCATGCTATTGCTTTACTTGATTATGTGAAACATGTATGAATGATTTGAAGCTATATTTCAATTTATGCTATGGCTAGGGCTGTACATGAACCAGACCGGGCCGGGCTGGTCATTAACCCGTGGTCTGGTCCAAAAGGCTGTTCGGGCTGGACATTCCAACCCGAAACCCGGTCCTACCCAGAGAAAAACCCGATGGCCACCGGGTTTGGCAGACTGGACCAGACTGGACCGGGTTAGCGGTCTAGCTGGCCCAGTCCAAACTTACTATAAGCCTGTACAGGCTAACTCTTTTTTTATTTTTTTTAGGTCGCTGGATCCAAAAATCCTGATATGAAATCCTAAATTTAAACCTGATCTTGAATAAATATACATAAATATCTTACATATCATGATAACGATAATAGCCTGTAGAACAATTTCAACCGCATAAATAATATAAAATAGAAAGCACATTGTAAATCAAACGGGGAAACAGAAGAACTGTGACGCAATCCAGATCACAACTTAAGCATAGAGTAGATCTAGTGAGTGAAAAGATCAAACAATGTCAGAGGTAAAGGCATGGATCTAATACCTTTAGATCATAACAGGAAAAAAAAATCATAGTCAAGAAGAATGAGGACTGATTCAAACCCAATAAACACAAAAAAGAAAGAAAAATCTCCAAGGAACAATCGCTGCACCGTCAACAGATCTAAGGAAGATTAGAGAACCCGATCTTGAGCATGAGCACCGGACTTCGGCCTTGTGAAGAACATAGCTTCTGCACAGTGAAGAGGAGAAAACTTGATGACAGATGATCTTCGGACTTCAGGCACGAGCACCGGACTTCGGCCTTCAAGCACGAACACAACTTCAGGGCAGAGAGAAGCTAGGCGTGGAGATTGAAAGGACGAGAATGCGAGGATGGGGAGAAGCCACAGTTTGGAATTGCAAACTTCCAAACTCAAATTGCAAAATGCCATAATCGGGGAGAGAGTGAGAGAGGCAGAGAGTTCAGAGCGGCAAATCAGAGGAGAGTGAGATTGCACAATGGCCGAATGGGAAAGTCTAGGGCTGGTCTTAAAATTAGGTTAGGTTTTTTATTTCCTAGAGCTTAATATATTTATATAATACCGGGTAGGACCGGGTATATAAGTCCAAGACATTAGCCCGGTACCCGGTCTTACCCGGACGCCTGGTCAAACCCGGTCCTGTCCGAAAATGTCAATTTGTTGGCCTTTTATTTTTGAGTTGGACCGGGTTAGACCGGGTCGGGTCGGGTTTGCCGGGTTTCCGGGTTTTGTGTGCAGCCCTAGCTATGGCCATAAGTATATTGTTCGAAGCATTGAGCTTACAGATTTGTCATTGTGTGAGCATGGGTTATGTGATGCAAGCATGTCATGCATTAAACATTTATCGTACATGCATATTGGTATTATTTTCCTACTAAGATTCTCTCAAATCTCACCCTCTCCTACCAACAATTTAATCAGGAGAAGACAGTAGATATGCTGATAACAACAAAGAGAATCGTACGAGGGTATTGCAGTGGTAGAATGAAGACGAGAAGGTGTCTCCGTTTCACTGGGACGGGTTTAGATACCCAAGTAGCCCTGTGTGGCTACATTGATGGTAATGATCATGTTCGAACCCCTATGGGGAATTTCTGTAATCGAGCAATTTTTATCAGTATTTTTATGGTATTCTTGTGTTGCCCACCGAACCGTATATTATTTTCCGCGAATACTCTAGTAAATGTGAAGTTAAGATATGGGCGTAACACCATCCCTCCAACCATACCATTCCTACTTTAAGCCATACTCCCTCAACTTTATGCCATCCATTGTCATCATTTAGGTCCAATTGGATTGGGACTAGATTCCTCCTAATTACACAAACCATCCATTCTTCTCTTTACTCTAACCAAACTCAATATTTCCCCTTTGTTCTCATGGTTGGGCAAAATTTAGGGTGAAGGAGAGAAGAAAATGTTTTTCGTAAATTCCATAATTCATATAATTGAACTATGTATAATCCCCCTTAATTTCTTAATTCTTGATTTATTCCACCAAGAATAATCTCATTATGTATTTTTCTTTATTTTCCTTGATTAATTGAAATTAACTCCAATTAATTGGAAAATAATTAATCTTGGGCTAAATTGGCAAAATTATGATTTTGCTATCCCCTTTGTAATTTAATTCAATTTTTGAATTAATTTGCCCATTTCCTTATGAATATGAATATTTCAAAATTCACAAGATCCAAATTTATGAATATTCACCATTTTATTGAATTATTCAAAATAATTTACAACATATTTTTTGTGAATAAAATTTGGGGTGTTACATATTTGACTGATTCTGATTCTGATTCATATTTGAGTATTATTAGGCGGAAAGAAATCATGTCATTTTTTCACTTTCTCCTTATTTTATAAATTAATTTTTTATTTTGTTTGTATTGTAATTATGAATTGTGTATATCAAATTTTGACCATTTAAATTTAGGAAAATATTTATGTCAAATTTTTTATATCCATTTCGTCAAATTCTTTGATTATATCTGATTATGTGTCTTATTTTTAAATTATTATTATTATTTAATTATAAACCCATATAAAAAAAATAGAACACATGGTCATGTATAATTAGAAAACTTGATGTAATGAATATAAAGAACTTGATATAAGTATAATCTTTAAATTTATTTATTTATGTTTATAATAATAATTTTATGACATATTAAATATTAGATTAAATTTAAACCATATATTTTTTAATTTGAGGGTGGAGATGAGATATTGAAAAACAAAATGGAGAAAAAAGAATATGATAGAACCCAAAGGCAATATTGCGCTGACTTGTATTTTAAGGTGATCAGTGCTCCTAAAAAAGATTTTATTGGCAAAAATACCCTTTTATTTAACTCACATGTTAAAATTCAGGGTTAAGGTATTTTTTAATACGATGTCAAATGTATGTAACAGTACTAATTATTCCCCATTGTTATTAAACTTTATGATACTTCAGGGGTAAAAACATCATTTAATCCAAATATTATTTTTTCCACTTGGGCATGCAGCTTGTCAATCAAATTAAACTGCATTACTTTAGTAATTTAGTTACATTTAGCGAAAGACGTCTTTAAAGGTGTGTTTGGTTTGAGGGGATGGGAGGGATGGGATGGAATGAGAGGGTGAGTAAATTATTTTTTTTGGTTGAAGGAATTTAAATTTTGGGTGGGAATCCAACATTTAAAAAAAATGAGAAAGTAAATTTTGGGTGGGAATTCAAAATTTAAAAATATGAGAGGGGTAAATTTTAGATTTATTTTATCCAAAATTATAATTTTCCCACCCTACCCTCCCCTCCCCTCAAACCAAACACACCCTAAAGGTGAGGGGAGACATGTGGCGTCGTCGGCTGCTGAAGCTAACATTCGCTAGTGCTAGAGATGAGGTGACAGCCATTGTTGAAGAGGGGTTATCACCGAAACTGACAAATGGCGGAAGCCGGTGAGGGATCCTTGATGAGGTAGCCTCATACGGTCGTGACATGTAGCTTCTCTTAAGAAGGTTCACGTGCCATTTTGAAATTTATAAAGAAAAAAACAAATTTCTAACAGAATTTTATCGAAAATTGAATTGCCACAGTGCTATCAATTAGTAAATGATTTTTAATGGAAATCTATTTCCATCATAAATTTGTCAAAAATTCTGAATTTTGTAACAAATTTCATTAGAAATTCAGTATTTCTTTATAATGTTTGATCGTTGATCCGAAGATAACTTTGCAATGATTTTGATATGTTTTAGGGTCGATATTGCCTCAACAAATTATCAGATGACCCGTGCTTCTTGAAAAATATTTCGAAAGCAAGAATACACTTTGACTTTAAAATTTAAATTTTAAAACATGTCATATTATTCATAAGGTTTAAATAAAATAACTTATTTTTTCTAATTTAATGTATTTCGCCAAAGTTCCATCAAGTTAAACTAAATATAACAAGACGGCCGAAAAAATAAAGAACTAAATATCACAAAACGAGGCCATATATAAATAATCCCCAAGTCCAACAAAACTCATTACTCTTTTTTTTTTTTTTTGCCAACAACAAAACTTATTACTCACTCTATGTCTTTTTATGGCATCTTAAAATTTTTAATAGTGATTAAGAAAAGAAATTATCTATTAAAAATCTCACTTATTTTTCAGATATATACGTCCCGTAAAAATTAGCCAATCGAAGTTACAATAATTATCTTGTAATTGAAAAAGTAGTCATTCATATAAGGCTAAAATAAATGTTTGGTTCTTTAAATTTGTATCAACTTTCAATTTAGCCACTTTATTTTATTGAATGTGTTTTTAATCCCTTAATCTTAACAGTATTAATCTCATTAATAAAAAATGCTAACTCACATAATTTAAATGGTGACTTCACAATTAAATTCTTACAAAGTATTAAATACTTTAAGGTAATATTTTTATATTTTAAAATAAAAATAAAAAATTATTATATTTTATTTAATTTCAATTTTCGAATATAAAATATTATATTAAATTATTAAAATTTAAGCATTTTTATATAATTTATATTTTTTATAATTAAAATTTAAGCATTCTTTATCTGAATTTAATTGCAAAGTAAATTTATAGAGCCAGCATTTTTCATTAATGAGATTAATGATGTTATTTAAAGACTGCAAAATAAACTTTACAAATTTAGAGGACTGAACTAAAATTTGCTGTAAATTTAAAGTGTTAAACGTGTACTTCAGCAAATATGTGTGAAAAATGATAAACAATTTTTTTAAGTTATAAATTTACATAAATTGAAAAAATATTTCTGTTGAAAATGACATATAAGAAGAAATAGAGGGAGTAACATAGTAAATAATGAAAGCCAAACACGCTACGCTATTTTATTTTACTGTGGTAACAAGCAATTCAAACAAATCAATTGAGTATATTTTGTTGAATACAAATACAAGTTAAATAAGCATAATAAGGATTTTATTTTAACTCTAAATTTTTCATCTCTTTTGCATTTAATTAAAATAAAAATGAATTGTTTTTTTTATCTTACCTCCTTAATGTATATTTCCTCTAGCTAGTATCCTCAAAAATTTAACTTCTCTGGTAAGACTATCACTGAACAAGTTTATTTATCAATAAAGCAGCTACTCAAAAAGGCCTTCCTAAATATATTTTAGTTGGTGGATTATGATTGTAATTTCAAAGTGCCGTTTTTTAATTAAAAGAATAAACGACCTTTGAGATATTTAATCCCCAAAGTAATTTAGTCTCCACATAAATGATGAATTCAACTATCATTAAAGTTGGAAATTATTAGACAGCAAGACAAATCAGACAAGTCTTTTTTTTTTCCTTGCCAAAAATCACACAAGTCTTTTTATATTATTAATAGTTGAATTATTCATAAGCTCTTAAACCCACATCACTTTTATATTTTTTTGCACTAATAAAAACAATACTATTCCCCTAGTAAATGAGAGGCGTAAATATCAGTCTAGCATGCTGAATTGTATGAATAATGTATGGATATATATTATATTATTATTAATTAAAATTTTGTATCCGTCCCTCTAAAATTTTATGTTTGTATTTTATAAATTTTTTTAAAAAAAATTTGTGGATTTACATCACCTTTTATGTCTGAATTCATGCAGGGTAAGTGTTATTATAAAGGTTTTTTTTTTCCTGTCAACTATATATTATAAAGTTAAAACATTAATGTTTCTTTTATATTTTTCTTTAAGAATATACTTATTTTTTCTCTCTCAGTCATTGCACTCAAGAATTTTGTATAAACTTAGGCACTGCAGCTTGCCTATGAAAGTTCATCTTTGTTTTCGGGGGTTCGATTCCCACTGAGAATGGAAAAATGTCACTGGCCAGCTATCCTACTTCTCGAGGTAACTCGCAAATTAGCGATTCGGATTAGTTTGGGGTCATTGTTGTGCCTGAAAGATTGCCTACCCTAGGATACCGGGTGAATTGATTCAAAAAAAAGTTCATCTTTGTTTATATCACTATCATGATTGCTTGGCAACCACATGTAAAATAGTTTTTTTGTATTCAGTTGGCTCGCTCACACAACACAACAAACAATGTCCGAACTGTTTAAAGCTGTAGATCCATAAATGATGTGTTTTTCAATCTTATAGACTATTATTCATTTTTCATCTTTGATACTGAAATGATCAATTTTTGTTTTAAAAAAATTCTATTTATTATTGGACTAAATTATATTTTTGATCTTGCATCAAGTCTTAATTTATTTCTTTAAGTTTATAAAGTGTATTTTTTGTCATTTAATTTTAACACTTAATTTTATTAATGAAAAATGCTAACTCAACTAATTGAATTCGAATTTAAATGATGTCTTTGTAATTAAATTTAAGGGGTTAAAATATAAAATATTATATTAAAGTATCAAAAGTTAAGCATGCATTGTTATTATTTAAATTCATTGACTCATTATTTTTTTGTCAATAAGACTAACAGTGTCAAAAAGGACTAAAAATACACTTCAAACTTTGATTATTATAAATTACTTCAAAATCAAGTTAGATTGGGATTTAATTTGGAGAAATTCTCATCATAATTTTTTTGGGTAATGTGAAATTTTTTACTTAACGTATATTGAGGTCTCTTTTTTTTTTTTTTTTTTAACTGCTCAACTGGTACCTAAATGATTCAACGTAAAGAAAAAGGAATTAATATTAAGGGGCAAAAGCCATTTTAACTTTTAAGTTAAATTTCATACTCTGTTTGGTCCTTAATATAAGACATGTTTGGGTAGTTGATATTGGTTCTAAATATAAAAT
Source organism: Inga oerstediana (assembly GCA_963210345.1). Taxonomy (NCBI): domain Eukaryota; kingdom Viridiplantae; phylum Streptophyta; class Magnoliopsida; order Fabales; family Fabaceae; genus Inga; species Inga oerstediana. Next base: position 26,138,813 of record OY723408.1, read on the forward strand.
ATAGTTTTCATATTTATCATTATTTTTTTAATTTACTCTTTTTGATACTCGCTCAACAATAATCAATGAAGAGATGGAAGGGGGAATTAAAATAGATAATTAGGGTGTTTTAGAAAATACATGTCATATTAATTAGCTTAACTAACTACCTTAATATAATCAAATTAGGTAAATATGTCTTATATTAAGGATCGGCGGGAGTCTATGTCGGTCTCTCATTATTATTTATGTCTAATAAAACATATCAAATGGCATATTAACTATCTTAACTAACTTGTCAATGTTGTCATCACCCTCTCAACAAAGTTCATCCTTGCCATTACAATCCTCCAAATTAGTTTAGAGAAGTGAAAATTTAAATCCTTCTTAACTCGATGTATTCTTCGGTTCTAATAATCATATCTCCAGAAAAAATTGATAAGCCTATCAATTATTTGCACACTCAGTTTTTTTGGGAAGTTTTGCGTATAAGAGCAAATGAATGTTAGAGGCCGAGGACACAGATTTCATGAAAATTAATCTCAAAACTTCATAGAGAAGCTTCGATTTTAAAAAAGCAAATATCTTCCATTCTGTTTATAATAGATGAAACTTCTTATATTGCATTAATATATTTTTTTCTTGCCTTTTCCTCAAGAAAAAAAAAGTTAGATTTAACTATATGCTGATTACAGTTTTGATAATTTTTTAATATCATATATTTATAATGCAATTTCTATTCAAGGATTTTATTTACCAATTGTTTTAGGAATAAAAAAATTGATGATTAAAATTACCAGATTTTTTAGACGAACTATTTTATGAAAATGTTGCAACCTTCAAATTCTCTTGGTGCCAATTAGTTTGGCAATACTTTTTTGGGAAAATCACTCTTAGGTTCCAAGCAAGCAACATATTATCAAAAAAGCCCTTGGATGTTGTTAAACGCACTCAACAGATTGTGAATCCACGCAGAAGAGTTGTAAATACTAAATAAGGACCATTCTGATAATACGTTGCTTGTTTGGTGGAAGAGTGATTTTCCTTACTTTTTTTTATCAGGTAATGTAAAAGCAAAATAAATAAGTGAACAATAAATAAAGCATGGAGGCAGATTGAAGTGTTGCAGAAACTAAGAAAGTATGAATATTCCCCATAATAAGTGGATCCTTTTGAAGCAAAGCAAAAGAGAAAGAGAAAAAAGTTTTGGTGTGAAAAAGGTTGAAAGGGTAATTTTCCTATTCGCTTCCCACCTTTTCTAAATGCTTTTTATTTGGAGCGTTTTTAGTATTTTTTTTTCAAGATTGATTATATTTTTTATTCCAAAAACTTTTGAAGATGCATAGTTTTAATAATTAATAATTATTTAAAACAAAATTATTTATAGAATTAGAAACTACTTGTTGGTGTTCTGTGAAGTAAGAATCTATATTCCTTAAATGAACAAATTAAAATTCTCAATATTACAAAAGTTTATCTATTTAGAAGGACAACCAATTTCATAAAGTCTTGTAATAATTAAATAAAATTACAATTTTTGCATATAAAACTACCTAGCATTTGATACTACTGATGTTAGGTTTACTATAAGGATTTTGAATGTTCGATATATGAAGTATTCAGTTTTTAATCTAAAGAGTTATAGGTATTAAAAAATTATTTTCATTCATTTAAATAAAATAAACTCTTCCATTAGAATTAAATATTTATAAAACTTAGATAAAATTAAAATGTACGGAACTTGTTAAACACGCATTACTCTATTTAAACACGCATTGCTCATTTCTTCTTCTTCTTAATATGACAAAAATCAATAGTCGATATATCATCTCCATCTAGTTATAACTATTTCTAAATATTAAAGTTAGTGCTAAATTTAAATGCTTTAAGTAATTTTCTGAAGTTTACGAAGATTTTGTTATTAAAATTTGGCCGTAAATGTACATTTTGAATATTACTAAATTTTATATTTATTTATTTTTTAGTTTATAAAATTTGATTATGAAGATGAAATTTTTCGTAACTTTATCTTCTTAATTAAGCTTTTAAAAGTTTGTTTGAATAAAAGGATAACCTTTACCAAAAAAAAAAAGGATAACCTTTAAGCTTTGTTATGCCGTTAAAGCTAACGGCAAAAGAGTAACGGAGTGAAATTAAAGGAGCTTTTAATTTGTTTGCTTTGGGCTTGACAAATAGTCATTTGTAGAGAGTATCCGATTCTTCACAAAAGCATTGCGACGTTCCTCTCAAGAAATTCGTTTTTTGTTCCCTTCATTTTTGCGATTATTTTGCCCATTTTTCTTTTTTTAATCATAAAAAATTTGGAAATTAATAAATCACGTAATGAAAGGTGTATTTAATGGAAGAAAACGATTATAAATAAAACTTTTTTATTCTCATTTCCTTCACGTTCATTGTTTCTTCCATTTTTACAAATATTTGGTCTTTTTTTTTTCCCATATTCTTCTTCACGTTTTATCCCCTTTACAGTTAGGAATCATGTGGGATTTGATTATCTACAATGTCATGTCAATGGCTTTTTAATTTTTTTTCCAGTTAAAAAATGTAGATCTAGCTTATCGCTTATTGATGCTAGTGTAGATTTGGGACGGATTTATAAAATGTTGGGAAAATGTATTTCTTTTAAGAAAAAGATTAGTATATATTAAAGTAAGTTAAAGATTGGTCTAAAATCATATGCCTAACATTCTTTTTTTAAATTTATAAAAAATTAAGGTTACAACATTCTAGAGGCAGTTTATTATGACTTAACTTTTATGATGGAATAATATGTGTTGTTTAAAATTAGGTGAATTAAGTTCGACCAGGTCAAGATATTTTGCAACTTACATAGAATTTTACACATAATTCACTAACAAATTATTCATATTGGTTGTAAAATTCAAAAGTGTATAAAATTAGTCGGCCCTTAATTCCTAACACCATCATTTTGCCATCAGAACTTCTCTTCACCTAATTAAAGAATAAAAATCATTAATTAACATGATGACTCTATTAGAATAAAAGCCCACACGATTAAAAATATGCAGAATAATATAGAATATGTAGGTGACCAACTAAAAGAAAAAAAAAAAAAAGAAGGTGAAGGGAAAAGTCAGGCCAAAGGGGGGGGGGACGGGGAGAACATGAGGAAAAGGACATTGTTCTTTATTCTTGATTGGTTATTTTGTTTCTTTTTTGGTATAGTAATCACATATTAGACATAATTTTGGACAAAATTTGCATCATTAGTTGATTGGTTAGTTTTTTTTCCTTAGTTTTTGAAAGTAGTCAAACTCCTCTTTCTTCTTCCTCTTTTTGTTAAAAAATAAAATCATTTTTCTATTATATAGTGAACTTTGCTTTGGCCTGTACCTTAACTCCTTAAACACTTGATATCGAGTTTGAGCTTTGAGTATGAAAGAAAGTTAATGGGATACACTAATCTCTTAAGTGGACCTCATTAGGCGGGATTAAATTAGTCAATTATTCGGATATCTGATAATACGATTAAAAAAATGTTGAAAATTCGTAACTCCGTCATAATTAAAAAAACAAAAGAAAATGATATTTTTTACCCATGAAAAAGTTTTCAACTATCACTCAATGGAGGTAAAACCTAATCCCTAGAAATAATATAGCTCAAGGGAGTGATTGAAAATTGTTGAAATAGCAGCCATGTATGTCTTGTTTTATTGTTGTTGTTGCTTTTTCTTGAACTAAAGCCGTTGTCTTTTCGTAACCTCGCATGATATAAGAGGTCCCATTGATGACATTGAATCAAAGCCCCACGAGATAGGGATTGGCATGTGCGGTCCCATTGATGACATTGAATCAAAGCCCCAAGAGCCCTAATCCTGCTGCTCTTTCTGTTGCGTTTATATTTTGGGACCTTTTTAAATATAATTTTTATAGTTTTTTAGATTATTAGATTCTACACAAAATAAATAAAATTTTGACATATTATAAATAAGAAATGGATTTGTTTTAAATTTTTTATGATTTTTTTTTTAAAAAAAAAGTGCTTAAAGTGAAAAAAAATACACCATTTTTCTGAAAAATCATAAAAAATTGAAAACAAATTCATTTTTTATTTCTAATATTTTAAAATTTCACTCACTTTATATAAAATCTTATAATATAAAAAACTATAAAAAATATATTTAGAGAGAGTCTAAAATATAGGAGTAAAAATGTATCAAAAAAAAAATATAGGAGTAAAAGAAAGGGCAGTAGGATTGGGGCGGAGAGGCACCAATCAACGAGATATGCGTAGGAGAGCACTATGAAGATAAGGTGCGAATCATAATCATCACATCTTGATTTCAATCGTCGAGTACTTACCCCTTAATGATGGGGACAAGGGGGAAAAACATTTTTTAAATAAAAAATAGTATGTTAATGTGTATATAAAAGTTCAATCTAAATAGAAGTTAACAAAACTATGTGTTATAATATGGAATTTTTTATATTATAAAATACATTAAAAAATAAGTTTATGTTAATTTTGTTGGGATTTAGGCACATAAAAAACGGAATAAAATTTAAAATTTTTGCCAAAGCCCTAAATGATCTATCAGCATTGCTTAAATTGAATTAGAGGAATGATGACTTGTCAAATTGAGCTTAGAATCCGATCTTCAGGTCTTTGTTTGGTAACTCAGATCATAGGTGTTGTTCCTTGAATGAACACGCCCTCTAGCAGCGTATCCACAAGAATCAAAATCACAAACACAAACGGGGTGTTAGCACCTTTTCTCCAACCACAATTGGTTCTCGCATCCAAAAACATACTATTTTTTTTTCTTTGTGAGACCCAAGTGATTAATTCCCTCCACTGACTATAAAAAAAAAGTGATTAAGTAATAGTTAAAAAGGTGTATTTGTAGCGATTTTAACTGCTACAAACGACATCAGTAGTGGTTATAAAATTCATTGTTGCAAACATTTTTGTAGCGGTTATGTCTACTTAAGTAAAAAAACCGCTACTACATTTGTTGCGGTTTCTATTAACCACTATAAGATTCTATCTTATCAACACATCATCTGTCTAAAACCACTACAAATGTTGGCGTCACAAATTTACGTGGTGGGAAATGAAAAATGAAAATTTAGCTCCATTTCGTAGTAGTTACAAAACCGCTACTAATTGAAATAGTAATTTTTTAAAATATGGCGCTAAACATTAGTAGCGGATTTGTAAACCGCTACTAATATCATATGAAATTTCAAAAGTGATGCTAGAAATTTAATCCCATTTTGTGTTTAAATTTGTAGCGGTTGTAGTTCTTAAAACAGCTATAAAAATTTTGTGAATTTTTTTTAAAATTAAACAATTATTTGTTTCCATTTTTATAATATTGGATTGAATAGTTTAGTATTTAAGTAGTTTAGCTGATAGTAATTATTATTTAAAAAGAATGATTAAATTAAGTTGGATAAGTATAAAGTTTATATTGGTAATATTATTGAGGAAATGTAGGTAATAAGAAATTATTATGTTGTTTGATAGAATATGGTTATCGTTATGTAAAGAAAATAGAAAATGATGAGAAAATGTCCTTTAATTTCTACATAAAAAGAAAAATAGTTGGAATAAATATTATGCGAGGGAAACACTTATTGAAATGAAAGAATTCAAAAACTTGTTACTATATTTGATCATCTTGTTCAACTCCTCAGCTTTTAGAAAACAATTTGTAAATGAGAGAAAACAAATGAGAGGAAGGGTTGAAAGAAATGGGGGAGTGTTTAAAATGAGTTATGGTAGGGGTATTTATAGGATATGTGTAGCACTTGTAGCAGTTAATGTGATGGGTGTTGTAGCGGTTTATTTTTGTAACGGTTATTATGACATTCTTTATAGCGGTTGTTACTTGTAGCGGTTTTTGTTGATTTTGTAGCAATTATATAACAACTACAAATATTATTCTGAATTTTTTTTAAAAAAAATATTCATTAAGGTTTGCAAGAACAAAAGTATAAGTTGTGTAATTATTCTTTGTCGCCATTCTAACAAAAATTGTGTGAAGAAATTGTTAGTGTGGTATTACTTTGTATAAATATTAAATTTAAATAATGTGAACTTAAAAAAATGAACCGAACTATAGGAAAATTGTAATCGCCTTCATGGAAGAAGTTTTTGAAATTGGTGGGCTGAAATGGTTCACTGTTAAAGGCGATGTTGTCACCATCACCTTGGTCGTAAAGGTCTTGAGGCTTTAAATGAACCACCATGTGCCAATTCCCGTGCCTCTCGTCCTCGACATAATAAACCTGGTATGCCTTTAAGGTAAGAATATATAGCTCATCATCTTCGGAATGACCAGTGTGAATTGGCCAAGAGAAATTTATTGATGTGATGCCTAAGCCATCAGTTGTGAGTCCCTAGGAAGTAATGGTATTTGCCCACAAACAATTGAACAGCCTCATAGTGAAACGGCCTTGGTAATTCAATTCGACGAGATCAAGAAGCTTTTCATAGTAAGGGATGACTCCAAACTGCATGTTGCCGTCACTGCTGATCGCATAACTCCTTGTCCAAAAGGTACCATAAACATCCGAATTTTGAGTTTGCAATCATTGATCTAGTGAAACTATGTAAAACTTGAAACTATTGACATTGTATGTTGTAAACCTTGTTGTATGGTCAAGAGGGTCGATTGTGAGAGCTCTTAAATCTGGTGAGTGTGGGTTGTGGTCATTTAGTATTCTGCGTGCAAACCAGCTTGGGAATTCTTTGTGGACGTTTTTGTCAACTTCAGAGAATGTTTGTGTATGGACCCTGAGTTGACGCTTCACATGACTTCTGAATTTCCTGCAATTTGTAACACCCCAAAATTTACATTCACCAAAAGTATTGTAAATATTTGAGAAATTCAATAAAATGGTGAATATTCATGAATTTGAAATTTATGAATTTATAAATGTTCAATTTCATGAGAAATTGGGCAAAAATAATTAAGGAATTAATTTGGGTAATTTAAAAAGCACAATATTAAGGTCCAAAAAATGAATAAATATTAGAGAAAATATTTGTTCCAAAAATAGATGGAAATTGGCCAAAAAAAAAATAAGAAAAGAAATTGGATTAGAAAGGTAATGGCAAAATCGTAATTTTGCCAAATTATCGCAAAATTAATTATTTTCTGATTAATTGAAGTTAATTTCAATTAATTAAGGAAAATAAAGGGAAAAATATATTTGAAATATTTTGGTCAATTTAATATGAATTTATGAAAAATTTGAGCAAAAATGCAATTTTGACCAAAATTAAGACTTTACGTGTATATGTAACTCGGACAAGTTGTGAAGTCAATTGAGACCATAGGGAGGGACCCCAAGGTGTCTCCTACATGTGGCATAAATAAGGAAATATTGATTGGGCTTAATGAGCATGGTTATATGTACATAAGGATTTATGTACATAAGTTCATTTTTGAAATTTTGGAAAATAAAACAAATAAATAAAATATTGCAAAATATATGATAAATAAATATATCATCATCCTCTTCAGCCAATTTTCATGCTGAAACATACCTGAAATAAGAGAGAGAAAGTTGAGAGAGTTTAGAGAGAGAGAGGGAAGAAAAATCACAAGATAAGCTGATTTCTCCGACGATTTCGCTCCTAACACGTATAATTTCGACTCTAAGCTACTCCTCTTTGTTATTTAGGGTTTGGAGGCTCAAAAATCTGTTCTCTAAAGGTTAGGGTTTCAGCCATCTTTGGGGAAAAGCTTGTGGGAGCTCGAGGTAACTTCCAAACCTTCGTATATTAACTATTCTGGCTGTTGTAGGCAATTTAATTGGTGAAATTTCGCCGGATTGCCATTGGTTTTAAATTTTGGAAAAGTGTATGCCTAAGGGTTATACTGCCCAATTTTAGTTCAAATGGTTGTTATAACTCAATTAGATGGTTAATAAAGTGGTTAGGAGTAGAAAGGAACGCGTTTACGGAGCCAAAATCGTAAAACCCCGATTTTTCCTGAGAACACCATAATTTTGGCTAGGGATGTTTGAGGGCCTTAGAGTTGGATTTTTAATGATTTGATGGTTCCATTGGGTTCAGGAGGGAAAATTAGGTGGGATTACAGTTGGGCATTTTTTCAGAAAAGGCTGAGAAAGCATAATTACTGAAACGCTCCTAAAACCCTAAAAGTAGGGCTACCAAAGGCAATTTCGTAATTTGACATTGAATTTGATAATTTTGAGTTTGAAAATGGATTCCTTGGACGAAAACACATCAGGATAGCCCTAGTCAAAAATTTGGAAAAACGTGTCATCGAGCCGGGTACGGCGGGCCGGGCCGGGGTCTCGGGGGCATTTTTATAAATTTTTATCATAGGCTAATATAACCACAAGAAACACTATGGAAGTGTCTAAAATGATACTTGGATAGGTTATAACCTATTTCTTGTACATTTGACGTTTTAGGACCGAGTTGGACGCTTATAGTTGACACGTTTTACGAGGTAGACCCTTTAAGACAGGAAAGAGGTTAAGGTAGGGACTACCATCTCTCATATACTATGTGACTATTTGTATGATACGTGTTACTGTATTTTGTGATCTGAACACGTGCTGGAGGCATATTACTTAGCTGTGGTCTAGGACCTAGATGAGGTACACTAGTCTTACCTAGCTGTAGTCAAGGACTCAGCTGAGGTACATAAAGGGGTTTCAACAGGTTAGTTGGCCCTGAATTTTGTGTACACACACAGATGATATGAGTTTTCATTTTACTTGATACGGTGCATTGCATATTTAATTTTTGCATTTTATGTGTTGATCGTATGTTTCTACTGAGATTTCTTGGAATCTCACCCCTTTTTCTAATCCAAATGTCTCAGCGGGTGTCAATGGCTCGAAAGCCAAGGATGCAGAGAAGGGAAACTAACATGAACGTTTCCTAAGATGAATACAGTGGTTGTATATAGTCTGTATGTGAAATAGTTTTGGGATATTTTGTACTTATTTGTCATTATTATCGATTTCTGCTTTGTTAATGACTGTCTGTAAACAAATACTTATTATCAGTATAACTATACTTTTCTGTTTGCCTATGGAACTTGTTCATTATTGCCTTGCACATATCAAAATGGAAACGGGTGTTGACACAATTAATCATGAAAAGGTGATCATGATATGTAAGTACAAAATGTTATGAAAAATATAGAATAACATATGAGTGTACAAATCTTACTGAAGGTAGGGTTCAACTTGAATGCAATTAATCAAGACATGTTTATGTGCTTGCAACTTCTCAGTTACCGTTAGTTTGAAGTTTTCAGTTCCTCCAACTGGTTTACCAATAGTAGGGATTAACAAGTCTTCTGATACTGGCGCAGGTTTAGGACAATCGTCTTTACTAGGCAGTCATTTGAAAGCCGTCGTCTCAATGTCATTAAAGTACCTTGAACAAAAATATAACACCTTATCCCCTAGATAACCTTCAGCTATAGAACCTTCTGGCCACGCCTTATTCCTTACATAAGATTTCAATTTCCTAAGAAACCTACAAAGTAAAGAAGGAAAAATGATACTAAATGCTGAAAAGGGCAACTAGCAAACATAGGAACTAATAATGTGTACTTCTTAATAGGATACATTCATCGATATTGAATTGGGCCAGTGAGCTTTGTTTCATGAACAAGGTGGACTGTAAGCTAAACTATCACAGTGAAAAAGGAAGGAGGAAAAATCTTCTCCAAATGACAAAGTATAAGAACGATTTTGGACTGCAGTTGATCGAGCTCCTCAGCGATCAAAACCTTGGAACACAACTTCCGAAAGAAAGAACAAAGCTCTACCAAAACTATGGACCCATCGGGAGGAAGTGCATTCTTTATAGCCAGCGGAAGTAACTGTTGTATAAGAACATGTGAGTCATGACTCTTTAGGCCAGCAACCTTTTGAGCCTACATGTTAATAAATCGTGAAATGTTGCTTGAATACCCATCAAGAATTTTTATTTTCTTCAACAACATGAGGAAGACTTCCTTGCTAAGTTTTGTGAGGGTGAACTTTGTTGGTTGAAATTTGTCATGCTCATATGGCCACCCGTCTTCATAAACTCCCATGGCTTGTAAATCTTTCCTCGCTTGAAGATGATCTTTTGACTTGCTGGGTTCGTTAAACAACGTATATAGCACATTATCACATGCAATTTTTTCAATGTGCATGACATCAAGACTGTGGCAAAGTAAATTAGATTTCCAATATGGAAGAATAAAGAAAATGATTATCTTCCTTTATTGCTAAGGCACATAAGTCCTGCCTATCTTTCACCCTACTTTTGCTGCATCGTCACTTTTTCAAACTCGAATTCAATATCCTCAAGCTACTTTAAGATAGTTGTACTAGATAAAGTTTGAGGTGGTCCTCTTTTTTCTAGTTTTCCATTGAAGTGATTCCGTTGCAATCTAAACTTTTTCTTTCCATCGAGAAACCTCTGATGTCCCATGAAGCACCACTTTCGGTTATGAGGAAGGCGTACTGCGTCAGAGTCAAAATTGCAAGTCGGACACGTCGACCTAGTATGCACATTCTACCCGATAATGTTTTCAAGCCAAGAAAGTCACTAATTGTCTACATTAAGGCTGCATGCAAGTTGAACAATGTGTTCCCGTACACATCATATGTCTCGATTCCGACATTCCATAAATCAAGCAATTCCGTAATAAGCGGTTGGAGATACATATCGATGTCATTACCTGATACCTTTTTGCCTGGAATGATCATAGATAAAATGAAGAAGCTTTGTTTCATACACATCTAGGGGAGAGTTGTAGGGAACTAAGACTACCGGCCAAATACTGTAACTTGTGCTAAAATTCCTAAATGGATTGAAACCGTCGATCGCGAAAGCAAGCCAAACATTCAGCAGCGAAAAATAGAAAGTCTTTATCAAATGTTTTCCAGGCGTCTGCAACCCAAGGATTAGGGATGAGTAAATAATCCAGTGGTCTAGGTGGTCCGGTCTGACCCGACCCGGTTTGCTAAAAAAAATGGCCCGAAGCTTGTTCTAATAGATCAGACCAGACTGGTCTTATCGGGTTGGACTGGACTTCGGACCAAGGTCTCAGACCCATTGGACTGGTCCGGTCTGGTCCAAGTAGTTTATTTATTTATTTTAATAATCCTTTGGACACACTTAGCTCTGGGTCCAAAACACACCTAAACCAGCCCAAATGCCACAGCCACCTAGCATCTTCACTCTTTCAATCAGCATCTCAGGCTCTCAGCAAAAGCAGAACTGCAGTTTCGAATTCGAACGGTGGAAGTGGAATGTGGAATATTGGAAGTGGAACCCTAGGTCCGTCTAGCACTGAAATCACTCACGTCTCTCGCTGTCTCGCATGTCCAGTCTCCATCAGCCGTCTCCAGTCTCCGTCGAGCATTTCTAGTCTCCATCAGGCTTAGATCTCAGGTCTCAGTCATTCTCCTCTTTGCTTAGATCTGATGCTGCTCTCCGTCGAACTCAGTCCAACTCTAATCTTTACTTACGGTAACCGTCGGGCTTAGTCTAACTATGTTCTCTAATCTCTGCTTTCCATCTACGTCAGTTTTCTTTCTAAATTTCAGGAATCTCTGAATTTGTCGTCGAACTCTGTTCTTTGCTTATAGTCTTCGTTGAACTCTCGTCTTCACTGCGTTCAAATTTAGTGACTTACTTTGAACTCTGTTCTCTGCTTCATCAGATTTGGAATATTTGGAATATAGTTGTGAATTAATTTGTGTAAATCGATTACTCGTTACTTTGAGCAGAATGTAATTGTGATTTTGAATCTACTGGCTTTTGTGCAGTTGTGATTTTAAATCGGTTACTCATTACTTACTTTGAAGTCTATTCTCTGCTCACATGTACAAAAAAATATGTAAAAAATTTCAGGAAAAAAATACATAACAGGAACTGGACTGCCTGGACTGGTCCAGGTAGTCTATTGGACTGGTCTGGTCCAACCCGAGCTCGAGCTGGTGCTGGACCGGACCGGACCTCGGGCTATCTTGTTCAACCCGAGGCACTATACAAACCAGACCTCGGGTCAGGGCCAAACTCGGTCTGGTCTGGTCCATGATCATCCCTACCAAGGATGTCTTAATTTACCATCTTCATTCTTATCAACCTTATGCCACCTCATGTGCTCCTCTATTTTGGAAGACATAAACAATCTTTGTAACCGCGGCTTCAAAGGAAAGTACCTGAGAATCTTTGCAGGTTTCATCTTCTGCTTTTTCCCCTTCTGAATTGTCTTGTACCTTGATATGTGACATCGCTTATAAGTCTCTCTGTTGGCATCTTCTTCCCAATACATAATACAATCATTAGGGCATGCATCAATTTTTTGGTAGTTCAAGCCCAATTAGCTAATAATCTTCTTGGCCTCATATAACGTTGTGGGAATCTCGGAGTCAGATAATGCATCTTGTAATAATTAAAGCAACATCGACATTCCATTATCTATGACTCCACACAACCACTTGATATGATACAACTTGATCAAAAAACCGCTACAAACTTTCACGACCATTGGTGGGATATGAAATTCAAATTTCAAATGGTTGACACTTTGTAGCGGTTTTTAAAGGAAAACCGCTACCAAATTTCATAACCATTGGCTATTAAAACAAATTTTGTTTTCAGTTTGTAGCGGTTGTTGTACATAAACCGATACAAATGAGCTAGAAACTTTGCAGCAGTTTAACTGAAAAACCGCTATAAATCTCCATGTGCGGGATTTAAAAAATTCAAATTTCAAGATGACTTTTTGTAGTAGTTTTTGTTGTTAAAACTGCTACAAAGTGCCATGACCGTTGTTTGTGTCAATTTTTTTTTACAATTTATAGAGGTTATAATTGATCAAACTGCTACAAAGGTTTATTTCAATTTGTAGCAGTTATTACCTGAAACCGCTAAAAAGTTATACCATTTGTAGCGGTTTATTACGCTTAATCACTACAAACTTAATTCTTTTTATACTTTTTAGCAGTTTTTATAATAGAACCACTACAAATAAATTTTTTTTTGTTAGTTCTAAGAATATAAATATACCTATCCTGAACGAAAGAAGAATTTAACAAGGCTCTTAAAATATAAATATCCAAGTTTTTTTATAGATGTTTGAAAAAAATATAGTTGTCCTAAAGCTAACTAATTCAAAACATAAACTAACCATCAAGGAAATAATCATCAGGTCTCCCTCAGGAAGGGGAGGATCACGACGCTGATCATCAGGTCCTCCCTCAGGTGCGGCTGTATCATGGTGCTGAGTAGAATTAACAGCACCATCGTCATCGACATGAGGAGGTGGCTAGACAATGAATTGAGGGATAGGGAGAACTTGTGGATGCTCCTCATCGGGGAACAGGCGACTCCACTTGCAAATATCCAATTTTTTTTTATAGATGTTTGAAAAAAAATTATAACTGTCTTAAAGCTAACTAATTCAAAACATAAACTAACTATCCGAAAGAATGATCATCAGGTCTCCCTCAGAAGGAAGAGGATCACGATGCTGATCATTAGGTCCTCCCTCATGGGAGGCTTCCTCAGGTGTGGCTGTATCAGGGTATGGAGCAGAGTTAACAGCACTATCATTATCAGCAGGAGGAGGTGGCTAGACGACAAACTGAGGGACAGTGGGAACTTGTGGATGCTCCAGCATATTGTTTATGATATCCCGCCACTGCGTATGCTGAGCATAGTAGAATTTGCCAGTTGCTGCATCTGATGGGCCACCACAACATTTGTCTTGGCAACCTCCGATTGGAGCACCTCAACAGAGTCATCCCTCAGACGTCTGACCTGGGATGTTTGTGCTCAAGATTGCCAGCCTCAGAGGCGTCGCTCCTGCCAAAGACCAAGCTAGGTCTATCACCTATCCCCATCCCCCTCACGCGTCCAGGGTGCTCAACTGGACCCATACCAACCTTTAATGGCGTAATGGGGTCCACAGACCCCTGTGACTGCTGGGTCTGGGTCTCTCGTAGTTCATCCTGTGACTGCTGCATCCGCGCCTGCCATTTTATAAAACAATAAAGTATTATTATTATTATTTACAATAAAGTAGTTTTATATAAAAATATAACAATAAATTATTATTATAAAATAATAAATTAACTTACAATGGCTTCCTCTGCCTGTTGAGAGGTCGAAGTCCCGTCACGGTATCTATGAGTGATAGTAAATAACTCCCCATAGTCCGTCTGGCGATTCTTTTGTTGTGCCTTCCTCTCCTAAAATAATTAAAAAATTAAATTATTATTATGAACAATAAAAACTAAATTTATAATATGAAATAACCAGCTAAAAGTAATTGACATTGTAAAAAATTACTAGCTCGCTCTAAGTGATAGCAAAGGTCTTCGATCCTGTCGTGTGGTGGATTCTTTACTGCCCTCGGCACCTCATATTCGTCTAAGAAAGCACCTGCAAAAAACAATATTAAAAATATTGAAACAATATAAAACAATTATAATTATTAAAAACATAAAATTTATGAAATTTATATTAAAATTAAAATTATAAATAAATTATTTGCCCTTCTGCGTTCCTCCAGAACTAGACAAAACTCGCCTAGTCGTTTGGTGGGACACCGTCCGGGACCTTCTCAATCAACAGCTATAGAGGAATCGTCTCATCCTTATTCATACTGTAGAAGAGATGATTCTTCTTGTTCCTTGAGCTTTCACCCATCTTCATCAGCGTGTACCTCTTCCGGTTGTCTTGGATGACAAACCTAAGTAGCAACACAATTGAATAAAAAATAATTAAATACAAATAATTACAAATGATATAATTAATAAATATTAATTAAATACAATTAATTATAAAATATATAATATAATTAAATACTATTAATTACCTTCACCGCCTCATCCCACACCAGATCCTTCGGCCTCATCGGAACCTTCTTCCACATCCTGAAGTGAAGGGGGAACCGTATCCAATTCGAGCCTAGCTTGTTCATGAAGCAATTGAACAGGTGACCTCCATTGTCCATGGGCTAGTTTGCTTCCTCATTTTATGGAACTATAACTCATAGTATCCAGTCCAGGCTGTTCAAACCGGCCACATTCAACCTCCTTTTGGAAATGTTCCCTTGCTCATCTGCACAATTTACCACATACGTTAGATAAATTGAAATTCACATGTAACAGGTCAAATTTAAATATTTAATTTATTAAATAAAAATTTATATTTACCTTGGACTTGCACCTCAAACCCAGTCGACTAGGAACATGACCGTTGTAGGTTGTTCTAGTCCCTCCCGTCCTCTTCATCCAGGAACCGCTCTATGTTACTGAGCGGAATTGGGATCTCAAACTCCTTGTTCTCATCGTAGTCCCTGAGACTCAGATTACCTCCCTCTCCCAAAACAGCCTCAGACACCTGTGGTACGGTGGCCTCCTATGGAGCTGTCTACTGTGGCTATGGCAAGGCTGACTCCTGTGGCTGCTGTGGGGCCATCTACTGTGGCGCAGTAACCTTCCCTCTGAGTTACCAGCTCCCACTGCCTCCTCCTTTAAGCTGCCCCCCGCAAAAGTAGTCTAGGGGGAAGCTCATGCTCCTTTCCCTTATCCCTCCCTGAAGCCATATCAACTGCAAAAAATAAAAAAAAGTCATATTTATATATAAAATATACTAATAATAATAAAAAGTGGAAAGAAAATGTGTAACTTTTGTACCTCAAGTGAGAAAAATGTGAAATATTGTAGCAAAACTCTCAAAGAGACATCAAAAAGCTTAAATCTAAAGGAAAACTCTCAGAGAATTGTCAGCAAAACAATGGCCAAATGAGACAATTGAAGGGTCGCTGGGTATTTATAGTGCTGAATTTTGTAGCGGTTATTGAGAAAACTGTTACACAAACTGCTACAAAATCACCTCGGGCAACGGAACACTTTGTAGTGGTTACCACTAACCGCTACAAATATAAAGACCCTTAAAGTTTTGTAGTGGTTTCTACCAAAAACCGCTACAAATGTCGTTTACATTTGTAGCGGTTTTAAAGAACCGCTATGTAATACCCCAGCTTTTGAGACTCGAGGCTAGAGAATAAGCCTGAGATTATTGGATTGCTAAGCCCCGGTTTAGCAAGATCCCAAATTATGATTAAGGGTTAATGACTTCAAAAGTGGATGTGATTAGTGATAAATAACCCTTTTGGAGAATATGATATGATTTGGCACTTGAATGTGATTCGTGTGTGTTATAAGCAGCGCTGAAACCCTATATTTGAGTTCAATTGTGGATTAACATCCAAATTGACTTAGAATAGAGGGAAGAATTGAATGTGAATTGTGTTGACATGTTGAGATTGTTGTGAAAACATGTCAATGTGATGTGAATTTGATTGATTTGGTGGTTCCAATGGATTCCTTGTGAAAATTTATGTGGGAATGATGTTTGGTATGAAAATGGAACCAATTGAAGCAAAGATGCAAAATCTGAAATTCTGTCCAGTGAAACTCTATTATGGGCAGTCAGATTGTGTGAACGTTTTGAATAAACAAATGGTGTCTAAAAATTTTGAAACTTTCTAGTCTTATATTTCACATCTCAAGCTTTAAAATGGACATATAATTTGTGCCATTTCGTTTTATGAACTAGGAGATATGACTATCCAAATTTTGGGATGGAAACTGAACTCTGTTTTGGGGCAGTGATGAGTTTTATGTAATTCTGGAATTGTGCGGTGATTTTTAGTAATGGCCAATATTTTTCCTATGAATAGGACTTAAATATCTTTCATTTGGATTTGGAATCACCTCATTTTTATTTTTCTATAATTAGTTATGATTTTTCAAAGTTTGGGCAGAAAATCTGCCAGAAAATCCGAAAATGGGAATTATGACATCATCTCAATAAAAGATGACATCAGCATGGAATTAAATATGTTCTCATCTTCTTCAACTCTCATTTTCTATCGTGCTGAACCAGCTGAAACTAGTGAGAGAAAGTTGAGAGTTCTTAGAGAGAGAGAGAGGAGAAATCTCACAAGGTAAGCCGATTTCTCTGACGATCTAGCTCCTAACGCGTGTAACCTTGCTTCTAAGCTTCTCTTTCATGTTCTTTAAGGTGTTGGAAGCTCAATTTTCATGGTTTAAAAGGGGCTAGGGTTCAGCCATATTGAGTAAAAGCCAGAGGGAGCTTGAGGTAACTTCCGAAACTTTAATCTTTGATTGTTCTGGCTGCTGTGGTTGATTTCATCGGTGAAATTTCACCGGATTGTCTTTGTTTGTAAATTTGGAAAATGGGTTGGCCTAGGTGTTATGCTGCCCAAATTGATACTAAATGGTAGCTGTAACCCAATGTAATGGTCAATAAAGTGGTTAGGAGTAGAAAGGAACGCGTTTACGGAGCCGAAACTGAAAAACCCCAATTTTTCCTGGGGAATTGAGAATTTTGGCCAAGGCTAGTTTGGAGGGGTTAGAGATGGATTTTTAATGATTTTATGATTCCATTGAATTCAGGAGTTAAAATTAGGTGGGGTTACAGTTGGTCACTTTTTCGGAAAAGGCCGAAAAAGCATAAATACGAAAACGCCCCTGAAACCCTTAAAGTGGGGCTGCCAAGGGTAAATTTGTAAATTAACATTGAATTTTATAATTTCAAGTCCGGAAATGGATGAATTCCTTGGGCGAAAATATGTTAGAATAGCCCATGTCAAAATTTCAAGAAAAGTACAGCCGGACCGAGTACGGCGGGGCCAGGCCGGGTCCCCGGGGGTATTTTAGTAAATTTTCAGTATAGCCTCATATAATCCCCAGAAACACTATGGAAGTGTCTAAATAGTACATTTGACATTGTAGGATCGAATTTGAAGCCCCGAGTTGCTGGCACGCAAATCGAGGAGAAAAGACTGGAGGTAGGGAACTTATCTCTCCTGCATGCTCTGATAACTGTATTAATGTGTTGATGCATGTTATTGCTTTGCTTGATTATGTGGAACATGTATGAATGATTTAAAGCTATGTTTCAATATATGCTATGGCCATATGTGTATCGTTCGAATCATTGAGCTTATAGATTTGTCATTGTATATATGCATGAGTTATGTGATGCAAGCATGTCATGCATTAAATACTTATCTTGCTTGCATATTGATAATGTTTCCCTACTGAGATTCTCTCGAATCTCATCCTCCCCCACTAACAATTTAGACAGGGCAAGTGGCTCGTGGAGGGAGCGGCTAGGACTCCTTCGAGATGAGAGTTGGTAGTTGGTTATCAATGAGTTGTGAAGACTGTATATGATTCGGTTAAATATATGGTTATAAATTTGAGATGAGATTATGTAATCCCTATTTGAAGAATTCTAATGGGCAATTGTGCCCCGTGTATCTTTAGTGAAGGTATGTACCCGGGATTGCCGGGATGATTATGTTGTGCACTCTGATATTTATATGAATGTGATTTATCTTCGCGTAGTAATTGTATTCAAAATGTGAATATGAGACCAAGTTAATTAGATTTTAAAAGGTATTTGTGGAAACCCTATCTCAAGGATGGGATTTTAAATGAGTTTTGATTATTATTGGTCTCTATTTCACTTTAATCGCGTATTTCAGATATAATTACGGAGGGGGTTACACGCTACAAGAAGGTGACTATTTGCATTCCATAGTGGTTTATGTTCACATAACTGTTACAAAATAACTGCCACAATTGTCACGTCGCTTGTAACCACATTTGTAGTTGTTCACATGATGTAACCGCTACAAATTAGCCATTACAACATATGGTGGGAAATTGGCACCAAATTGGTAGTGGTTTTTTTTTTTTGTAAACAGCTACAAATAACGTTGGCTTACTGGCGCCTCACTTGGATTGAAGCTAATTTGTAGAGGTTTATGTACAAACTGCTACAAATAATATTTGTAGCAATTAAAAGTAACCACTACAAATTCACCGCTACGAAAAGTCATTTTTTTTGTAGTGACTCTTTCTCATAGCTTCTCTCTCTTTATAGGTGGTTTTTTTATATTATCATCCAGTTCAAGGTTTGTGGTTACCCTTCTCACCACAAGTGTCTCATTTGGAACTCAAACTCGAGAGCCAGAGAAATCTAGCAAGGTCTTACACTACTGAATCAACTCTGTGTTAGTCATTTCTAATTTTGATGCATGTGAGATAAGTGTGCTGGCTATATTAAAGTATGTATGGACATTGGTCAAAGAGAGTTATAATGGGGGTGTAATGGATGGGTTAAGTTGAATATTGATGGGGTTGTTATGGGTTACCCTAGAAGTACATGTTGTGGAGGGTTGGTTAGAGATGAGAAGTATAGGTTGTAGCTATTATGTTAACTACCTCATGGATTGCAATGTTTGCTATATAGAGATACTATAGGCTTTGTTAGCCCTACATTTAAAGGTCATTGGATGCACCGATGAGATCAACCAATATTAGAGTCATCTGAAAAGAGGTAAAGGAAATCTAAAACAAACATTAAATGAGACTATATATTAAGATCTTTGAGTTAATAATCTATTCAAAGATTTGGTTTTTGATAGAGCATAATGACACCGTACGATCTATGTCGCTACCCTACCTAGTGGGATAAGGCTTTGTTGCTGTTGTTGCCCCATTTTACACGAGAGAGAGAGAGAGAGAGAGAGAGAGAGAGAGAGAGAGAGACCCCATATTTACTATCACTTAGGTTGGGCATGCCTTTCACCATGATTAACCCTTATTTAACTTCAATCTCATATTTAAATTAAACATAAATTATATACAAATTTTATTTGTTAAACAAAGATATAACATTTATCCTATAACAAAATATCTATGCAAAAATTATGTATATCATATTTGCAACACGTATTCATATATCATATTTTTGTAAAGATAGAGTATTACACACTAAAAGCCTATTTTTTTCATGGAGAATAGTCTCATAGTGCTTCCTACATCAGAGGAGGCAAACACTATAGAAAGGAGTTGAAAGGTGAGGACAGGGATTGGACAGAATTTGAATGAACAAGCTAGCTTTCTAATAGGGAGAGTCGAAAGAAGACACAACAGAAGATTTGCATTGGGTAAACCTTATTGTTATGTTCTCTTTCGTTGTAGGTATGATTTGCATTTTCTATTTGAGTTTTCTTTTATGTGCCTTAGCATACATTTCTTTAGCTATGTATTTATGCTCCTATGTATTGGATAAACCTGTTACTATGTTCTCTTTCATTATAGGTATGATTTGTATTCTCCATTCTTGCTTATCGAATTAGATAATATTAGATATTGGATTATATTAGCTGATAAGGAGGAAAGAATTGAATATTTTTATAAATTAATCTTTTTTGCTAATACTATTAGTTTGCAGATAATAAGTTTTGGAAAAGCTTATTCATTTGATGTGAATTGGTTATTCATTTTTTTGAAGAATTTGAGTTGTTATAGTTAAATGTAATTATTAATAGTATATTCTGTATTTCTAGAATAGTCCACAATCATGACATCTATCATTGTATTATTTGTCCACAATGTTTATAAATAGAAACACACATGTCCAAAGCATTCATTTTGGAGCCTATTATTTTATTACACTGTATCTTGGTATTAGAGCATATTGGTAAGCAATATCATCATATCTCAAGAACCCTATAATGCCCCAAATTTTGATTAAGGGCTAATGACAATTATTGGGAATGATTTGTGAATTAAATTTGAATTATTCCGTGTTATGTGGCAATTTTAATTAATATGCCATAATCTGTAAGAAATTGAAAGAATGGAAAATTATCAGTTAATTAGTCGGTAATTAATGCGAAAATTAATTACTAACTAAGAAGAAATGAAATGTGTGACTAAATGGCTAATGGAGTGGTTAGAGTAACTAAAATAGTTACTTATTTTATAGGAATCAATAGAATTTGGACACGTGGCAAGTGGAGAGATTGATGGAGTTGTTAGAAAAGTCAAATGAGAATTTTTAAATCATATTTTCCCTCTCTCTCTCTCTTCCTTGGTTTCAGCTGCAAGCATAGGGAAGGAGTATCATCATCATTTCTTCATCTTTCTCCACACTCTTCTCTCTCATTTCTCTTTCTCCATTTCGGTGCCATTGTTGAAGAAAAAGGGAAGAAGAAAAGCTTGATTTAAGGTAAGCTAATAACTCCAAATGCAAATACTCACTTCATTAATCTTGTTCCTTGGATTGAGGGCTTCATTTTGATGGTTATAGATTCCCCATTTGTGTTGATTTGAGCTCTCAAGGAAATTTAGAGGTTGGGGAATCAAGAAACCTCTTTAGAGAAGTTGAAGAGGTAAGTGAAACAAACATTTCTATCTATGTTTTGTGCTAAATGATTAAGGTTGGAATTTCTGGAATTTTTGGCCTTAAATTCGAAAATGAGAGTCATTAGGAGTTTGGTATGCTATGGGCATGAAAATGGTGTTGGGTATGTGTTTGAATAGATAGAAATGGATTTGGGATTGAAATGTTAAGTTTGAAGATTTTTGGGATTTGGTTTTTAATGTTGTTTTAAACCAGAGCATGATAATGGAGTAGGAATTTGGTGATTTTGTTGTTTCCATTGGCTTTCTTATGCAATTTTATGTGGGAGTAGCCTTGGTTGAGAATTTGGGACCATTGGAAACACTTGGGTAAAGTTTAGGAAGTGCTATCAATTTTTCTGCGTTTCTGGCTTCTGATAAGTATTACTCGAGTGCATGAGGGTCTTACTCGAGTGAAGTGCTTCATTTTCTCTGTGTTCTTTCAGTTTTCTGATGCACTTCAGTGTATAAGGCAAAAGTGTTGCCTCACTTGCGAGTGTTATGGGTTCTCACTTGAGTGAATCGTGTCTCACTCCAGTAAAGGTGTATCTGACACTATGAACTTACGTCTCGGGTTATCACTCGCAGCCAATTTCTCAAAAGTGTGTCTTAGCATTCACGAGTGTTAAGCTATCACTCGAGTTCGAAGGTTCATGCTCGAGTGATGTTCCCTCTTGAAAATTTCATGTGCTCTCGGGTGGGCACTTTCTATACCTCACTTTGGGGGACTCGGGTGAGCATTAGGTTATCACTCGAGTGAATTGAGTTATGCTCGAGTGTAGCGATCAATTCTGGTTTTTGTCATTTCTTTTTGCTATCGGGTAATCACTTTTGGTGCTTCACTTTCTAGGACCCAGGTGAGAGTGAGGATGTCACTCGAGTGTTGAGTCCATCACCCGAGGTGCAATGATCAGTTTCTTGTCTCTGTCTATTTTCTGTCAAGCACTCGCACGAGCGTGCTACCATACCCGAGTGCAAATCCATCATCACTCGAGTGAAACAGTGAAAATTTTGTTCTTGTACTTCTTAAAGAGGATCTTTAGGATAGTTCTTTCAACCCTTTAGGACTTTTGTTAAAGGCATTTGTAGCTTCCCAAAGAACATAAATGATAACTAATTTAAGTTATATGAAGTCATTTAAGTATTAGAATAGAGAATAACTCTTCGTCCCTAATTATGAATTATAGGATTCGATATTTGCCCGACTCGGGAGAGACCAGTGCTAGAACACGCATGGAAGGATCAAGGTAGTGACTTTTCTCTCTTGTTGTGCATGATGTTTGGTATGCATGACTTACCAAAATGCTCCCGGGACCCCGACCCGGCCTCGCCATACCCAACCCGGCTACACTTTCTGAAATTTTGACTAGGGCTACTCTGACATATTTCCACCCAAGGAATCTATTTCCGGATTCAAAATTATCAAATTCAATGCCAAATTATAAAATTACCCTTAGCAACCCTGCTTTAAGATTTTTAAGGATGTTTTCGAATTATGTTTTTTCGGCCTTTTCCGAAAAAGTGACCAACTGTAATCTCACCTAATTTTCACTCTTGAACTTAATAGAACCATCAAATCATTGAAAATCTAACTCTAAGGCCCTTTAACAGCCTTGACCAAAACTATGGTATCCTCCAAGAAAAATCGGGGTTTTAGGATTTTGGCTCTTTAAACGCGTTCCTTTCTACTCCTAACCAGTGTATTAACCATCCAATTGAGTTATAACTACCATTTGAACTAAAATTGGGCAGCATAACACTTCTAATATCACATTTCCAAAATTTACAAACAAAGACAATCCAGCTAGATTTCACCGATTAGATTGTCTACAGCAACCAGAATAGTCAATATACGAAGGTTTGGAAGTTATCTCTAGCTCCCACTAGCTTTTTCTCAATATGGTTGAAAACCCTAAGTGCCCAACAACAGATTTTGAGCTTCCAAACCATAAAGAACAACGAGGAGTAACTTAGGGTTTGAGTTATACGCGTTAGGAGTTAAATCATTGGAGGAATCAACTTACCTTGTGAGATTTCTTCTCATTTTTCTCTCTAAGATTTCCACACGTTCTCTCTCTACTTCAGGTCTATTATGGTGCGTGAAATACTAAAGGAAGAAGGTGATGATGATATATTCTAATATATCATATATTATTTTAACGATTTTTGGAATTTTCCAAAAATTTCAAAACTAATTTTTATGACATAACTTCCAACATTCATGTAATCATTCCATCATATCCAACCAATATTTCCTTATTAATGCCACATGTAGGACGCACCTAAGGGTCCCTCCTTATGGTTTCAATTAACTTCACAACTTGTCCAAGTTACGTATATACGTAAAATATCAATTTTGATCAAAATTGCACTTTTTGCTTAAATTTTTCATAAATTCATATTTAATTGACCAAAATAATTCAAATATATATTTTTTCCTTTATTTTCCTTAATTAATTAAAATTAACTTCAATTAATTAAAAATAATTTATTTTATGCTATTTTGACAAAATTACGATTTTGTCATTACCTTTTTATTCTAATTTTTATTTGGTAAATTTTTACCTATTTTTGGACCAAATATTTTCTCCAATATTCCTCCATTTTTTACCTTAATATTTGGATTTTTAAATTACCCAAATTAATTTCATAATCATTTTTTCCCAATTTCTCATGAAAATGAACATTTATAAATTCATAAATTCCAAATTCATGAATATTCACCATTTTATTGAATTTCTCAAATATTTATAATATATTTAGTGAATATAAATTTTAGGGTGTTACACTTTTCATTCTACTAGCAGTTTTATCGATTTTTAATGAACTCTCAAAATCAAAATAATTAATTTTGTAGAAGACTATACTAGAGGTGTTTGACCCAATCCCAATATGCCCACTTATTTAATTTTTTTTAATAGCTCATTCACTTCTTGGGACAAGTTGTATATTTTTCTTTTTCTCTCTTTTTTACCCCTTCTTTTCTGATCCTAATCATTATATCAAAATTTGATCAGATTTTTTTATAATATTAAATCTAAACCAATGGTAAGGATGAGAAAAGAAGAGTAAGGGGAGGCAAAAAGGACAGGCGCCGTTTTGTTGATGTTTCATGAACAATTCTAAGCTTCGATGTACTGAGTTTCTGGTTAAAAAATTGTGGGTTCTTCTGTCTTGTTATTGTATGTTTTCTTCGGTTCATGAAATGTCTCAAATAGGATGTTTTATATGGTTTTTATTTTTAAATATCCTATATCCCTCACGCATACCCGTGTTTTTGCTGGTTGTTTATTCATATAGACAATCCTCTTATATATCCTTATAAGAGGGGTGTTTTTATTCATATAGACACCCCTCTTATATATCCTTATACGGCAAGAGATTTTCTTACATAGCTAGGGTTGGTTTTATATTAGTATATAGAGAAATTCTTGTATCAACCTGGTTTGTCAGGTCATTTATAGTCTAACCAATTAAAATATAACAACTTAACTAATATTAATCCTAATTGGCTGCTCATGTAATTCACATTCTTATTTTTCTTAAAAAATTAAACCCTAAATTAAGATTTCACAAGTTTTTCATTACTTGTGAAATCTTTTAATTTTATTAAAGCTAGATCATACTTTTAATCCTTTAAGTTTACAAGAGGCATACTTTTAATCTCTTAACTTTATAAAATATACTTTTAGTCCTATAATTCTAACACCGTTAATGTTGCGAGCGGAAAATGTTGACACAACAAGCTTAAGTGACGACTGTGTAATTAAATACTGTTGATTTTAAATTTAATATATGTGTAAATTGAAAAATATCTAAAAACATAATGAAACAGTTAATATCAAAACCTTTATTGTATTTAAAAAATTTTAGTTTAATAATCTAAATATAAAAAGAAAAATCAAAACCTAAATATCAAGTTGGCTAAACAAAAATAATCTAAATATCAAAACCTCGATTTCGTTGGCAACGATTTGTCAGTTTATTTTATTTTAATAATATAAATGTATTGTATTAAAAATATTAAAAGTTAAATATGTTTTGTCAGTTACATAGTCATCACTTGAGTTTGATGTGTCAATATTTTCTGTTTGCAACATTAACGATATTAGAAATATAGGATCAAAAGTATACTTTATAAAGTTAAGGGATTAAAAATATGTTTCATGTAAAACTTCAAGGACTAAAAGTATACTTTAGCTTTTTATTAAAATGACAGCTAATATTTAGGAGATATGCCAAATTAGCTCTTGAGGTGTTGTATTTTGATGGGTTAGAGCACAAATGACATGGCAAACCAAGTTCATCCAACAATTTATGTTTACCTAAAAATTTATTGCACTATTTCCATTTTTACCCCCAATATATTAATTACATGTCTTTCTTATATCTTTTTTACACTCATTCCCACTCATCTTTTTTTTTTTAATCATTCTCTCTCACTCATCATCTTCATAAATAAGCATATATTTGAAAAAATAAATTTACATCTGTTGTATGTTGATTGCTTTCAACTAATTTTAACCAACATTATGATTTACGTTCTTGGAGTAATTATTGTTCTTTGAGTAATTATTACTTGCATATAGGACGAGAGGGAGTACTATATAGATTTTGTTTACATGAGTATAGTATATATATTAAATAGGACTAAAGTTGTAATTAGAGGTGTTCAAAACTCGGGACGGGACTAAGATTCCCCAATCTCGATTCTCGATTCTCAACCCCGGTTTATGGTCTGGATGCAAATTGCATCTTGGTCCTGGTTTGGTCATGGTCCCGATAGTCCCAAGAACGGGACCGGCAAGACGGGACTAGGAAATCCCGGCTATTTTTTAAAAAAATAAATTTAAAAAATATCATTATATAAGTTTAATTCTCCATGTTCTACTATTTAAAGTGAGTATTTAACAACTAACAAGGGTATAATAATTACATAAATTGATCTAGAATTGAAAAATAGCATTTTATCATCATCATCGTTATCATCTTTATATATTATATAGTTATAATTAGTATCACGATATATACGGTTTAACTCCAACTAAAGATACATATCTTATCAAATAGATAGCTTAATTTATGGGGTAAAAAATACAAAAATAAAAAGACAACTTAATTTATAAGGTAAAAAAAGGGACTGGGATCGGGATTGAGATCGAGATCTCAAGGGTGATCCAGTTCCCATCCCTGTCCCGACCGAGATGGGAAATTCCCGAGATAAAAATGTCAGGGACCAGGTGGAGATGATCGAAATTGGGATACTTTGAATACCTCTAACACTACTACAAAAAGGGGTGTTAACATCCTAATTTTGGCACTTTTAACGTCTAAAAACGGGAGAACGTCTATGTGGGGGGCGTAGTATGTTTTAAGAAAAGACGTCCCAAATGACAATTTGGGACGTCTAAAGTCCTCCATAGCGGGACTTTAGACGTTCCAAATTACATTTAGGACGTCTAAAGTCCCCTGTGGAGGACTTTAGACATCCCAATTCTTAATTTGAGATGTTAGAAGATTTGATTTTTTTTTTAAAATGATCATTTACATTCTACATTATCGATCGAATTCAAACTGCAGAAACAAAATAGAAAATAGATACATAAACCACAATGTCCATTATAAAATTGTAAGGACATCCAGCACTACAATCTTTACTATATATACATACAATAACAACTCATACAATCTACTACTATATATATCAACAATAACAACCAGAAAGTGTCAAAACGATGTTATCACATAACTACAAACTGATATAAATAAAAATTTTACTGCTCTATATGTTGAAGAAGATGTCCAGCCAAAAGGTCTCTGATCAAATCAAGGTCTTCACGTAGGTAGGTATCTTCAATATCAAAAATCTGAAAATTAGAAAATAAGCTTTGATGAAATGAATCAAGCAAATGAATTAATTAGCATTTCGATTAGAACACCAAAAATATTATCATTTGAGAATGAAGAAGCAATTACCTTTTCAAAATCGCTAGTAATTCCACTTTAAGTGATGTTATACATATAAAGTATAACATAATATCCGCATTCAGTGTTGCCAGGTTGTCGAGGGTACTTTAAATCAAAGGCATGAAATTGGTTGTTAAAATCAATAAAGGTATGTCTAAAACGACCGTCAATGAAACAATTAGAATCGAAACTACTTACTATCGAATAAAACCACTTTGACTTTTTAACAACTGTACCCTCGCGTGACCCGCCTAAGACTCTATATGTTTGACAAGCACTATCATGAAAATCAAAATGAACAGAAATTAGAACTATTCATTTTTTTTAAGAGTCAATGAAATACAAACAGAATAACTTACATGTCGAAGACGGATTTTGTATCTTTGTCTAGCTTTTTACTCAAGGGATCAAACCAATAGACTATGTTGCAGCGATGACATATAACACACAAACTCCAATGGTAACTATAACAACATGTACAGATTAAAATGAAGTTAGATGACAAGGCAATTATTTATTAAACTTATTAAATTAACAAAATGAAAATACAAACCGTTGAACAATGGGTGCTAGATAGCAATGAAGTTTGGTCTCTCCCATTGCGTAGCCGACATAGTGAGTCCTATGTGCCACAATATTGGTATCCCCTATCGTATTTGGAGGGCATAAGAATTCATACCAATCACGTCTTTCCATGTTTGTGCAGAGACCGTGGAAGATGCTATAATATAATTAAAATAAGGAATGAATTATTGAATGTATGAAATCAAAAAACCACTAAATGAATTCGATCGGAAAATTGAAAAAAAAAAAACTTACCGGATTGCAAATTTCACCCAGCCTGCATCTATCTCCTCCAACCTGATAACTGCTTGAGATCTGTATTGTCAATCGTGTAAGGATACTCCAATGTAAGGCCCACAATCCCTTGAGGCATCTTCAAGTCAACCTGTTTAATGCCCTTATAGATCTGTTGCAGCCGTGCTAAGTAGGGCCATTTCCTCGCATCTTCGTCATCCTTTTAGAACATCAAAAAACAAATTGTTATTAGGATGCCAACAGATTTTCAGTAATAGTAAGGTAATTCCTACCATTTGAGGTGTTGCGTATAAACCAATAAGATTGTAAGACCAAAGAATGAAAGATCCTATCGCTTGACCTAACGTGCTAACCTCTGGATCAGGAACAGGGATGGCTGTACCTTCTTCCCCCTTTCTAACACTCGTCACATTCACCCTACGAAAATCCTGTGGAATTTGCTGATGATGGTGGGTGGTAGCACATGTGTGAACGAGAGCATCAGCAACAACACGCAACAGTGGATCATCCAAATAGAGGGTGGAAGGGTCTCCCGACACTAAAGTGGGAGAAGGGTCGCCAAGTGGTTCCTCCAGAGGGTTGTAACTTCCTTTGGTGCTATTGAAGGCCGAGGATTCCTGGGTTCTATGCTCGTCCCTTACCCTTTGCGCTTCTAACATCTTTGCCATTTCAAGTTGAAGCTCTGGTAACAGCTCTTGTCGAAGCTTGTAGCGAAGGTTGGCCTCGACCTCTCGTTCAAGTTCCTCTCGAATCTTGGCCACAAGGTCCTTACTAGGTCCAACTTGTGACTGTAGCATCCTCATTTTTATTTTCATAATATAATTATAAATTAGAATTAATTAATTAAAAATATGTATATAATATATATATATATATAAAGAAGGGAAGGGGGAGAGATCATCGAAAGCTTTCGGTGGAAAGTAAGGACATAATCATTGTCCTTATAAAAAAAAGGAAAAGCAATGATTATGTTTCTAAAAAAAATTGAAAGTGGCATCAGGTTTGGTGCCACATGAATGAGGAGGGGGTATTATAAATACCCCCCCTAATAACCACTTCACGCTTGTTGTGAAGTGTTCCGGAAGGCGAGGGTGAGGTTCTGGCAGGAGTAATTTTAGTTCTTCAGATATCAATAAGGTACTCAAATTCTCTTTGATCACAAAACTCTTTTTATGAAAAATGTTTTAAATAATTTTATCTTTCTCATGATATTTGTCAAATTCACCATGGTCATTTCTTACAGCATATTTATCATCATCTACCAATTCTACTTCATTTGTTCGAGGTGGAGTTGTTGTGAAAGGTGGTGTGTCATCAAGGTTGAATGTCGGATCACCATACCTCTGTTTTTTACTTTTAAGGACAATAGACATGTTTTTGCTTGCAGGATCGATGACATAAAACACTTGTTTCGCCTAGCTTGCTAGAATGAAGGGCTCATCTCTATAGCCAACTCTTCGAAGATCGACTGAAACAAATCCAAATTGTTTATCTATTACCACAGTATTATTGCTAACCCACTTACATTTGAATAAATCAACTTTGAACTTATTGTATGTCATCTCCCATATTTCTTCTATAACTCCATAATAGGCTATAGACGCTAATATGGGGTTTTTGTCTCTCGAACTGGAAAAGTGCATAGCTTCAGCTTCTACTATGACCCCACTATTTTGCATGGTACTTCTGTCATTTTGCTCTTTCGTATAGAAAGAATAGCCATTTATATCATAATTGGTTCAAGTAATGACCTGAAATGAAGGCCCCCAAGCTAACCACTCGATTGTCTCAGACACACCGGTCTCGTGCAAAACCTTTTCCTCAAATCACTATTTGAATGTCTTGTTTTGCTCAATAGCAATCTGCATGTCATTCTTCCTTGGATTCTTGTTCTTCAAAGTCTTTTTGTGTTTATCTATGTAAGGTTGAACTTCTTCCATATTATTCAGGATATACAAGTGGGCTTGCAACACCTCTTCATGAGGAACATTCTTCACTTTCAGTCCTTGTGTTCCCTTGCTTCTCCCCTCTTCATACCGAGATTGTTCCTTCTTTCCTGACATATAGTCTTTGCAAAACTCCATAGCCTCCTCAACTATATATCTTTCTACTATTGAGGCTTCTGGTCAATAAGGATTTTTAGAATACCCTTTTAAGATCTTCATGTATCCCTCGAAAGAGTACATCCACCTCAGGTAAACTGGACCACAGAGCCTTACCTCCCTTACCAAATGAACTATCAAATGCACCATTATATCGAAAAATGAAGGAGGAAAATGCATCTCTAGTTGTGACAAAATAATGTAACCCTCATTTTCCAGTTCATCCAACTTTTCAGCATCAATGACTTTGTTATAGATAGTATTGAAGAAAATGCACAATCTTGTTACAGTGGTTCATACTTCATCTTTCATTATGCCTCTAATAGCTACCGGTAATAGTTGTTGCATCAACACATGATAATCATGGGACTTCATTCCCACTAACTTCAAATCGCCAATTAAGACACATCTTCTCACATTCGAGGAATACCCTTGCGGCACCTTAATTTCATGCAAACACCCACACAAACTTCTTTTCTCTGCTTTTGATAGTGTATGTGCTGCTGGCTCCATGTATGCCCTCCTACCATCATCTCTTAGTTGTGGATGTAACCGTTCTCTTATTCCCATATCAACAAGGTCTAATCTCGCACTAATCCCATCCTTAGTCTTCCCTGGTATGTGCAAAAGCATATTGATAAGGCTATCACAAACGTTCTTCTCCACATGCATCACATCAATACTGTGTCTCACGTCAAGTGAACGCCAATATAGAAGATCAAAGAAAATTGATCTCTTCTTCTATATGTTCTTCTCACCCGCAATCCTCTAATTCTTACCAAAAGTGACATTGTTACGTTCCACTCGACTGTAAACTTCCTCTCCGGTTAATGACTTTGAAGCCATTCCATGCTCCGGTAAACCGTTAAAACACTTTCTTAGCTTATGATATGGGTGGAACCAATGAAGAAACCTCCTGTGGCCAAGGTAGACAGTTTTTCTTTAATGCTTTAGTTGATAGAAGTGTGTGTCTGCTTCACATATTGGGCATGCTTTATGACCCTTCACGCTGTACCATGACAAGTTTTCGTGCGCAAGGAAGTCGTTTATCATTGTGAAAATCATTACACATAGCTTGAAGGACTCCTTCTTATAAGCATCAAACACATCTACGCCTTTCTCCCACAACTTCTTCAAGTCCTCAATCAAAGGCGCCAAATAGACATCAATATCGTTCCCTGGCTGTTTTGGTCCAGAAATCATCATAGATAGCATCATATACTTGTGTTTCATACATAGCTAGGGAGGCAAGTTGTATATTACAAAGAGAACTGGCCACGCACTATGTGTGCTAGTAAGAGTTCCATACGGATTGATGCCGTCTGTACAAAGCCCAAGCTGAAGGTTTCTCGACTCGCTGCCAAATTGAGGGAACATTTCATCTATTTTTTGCTATTGTGGAGAGTCAGCTTGGTGCCAAAGATATTTCTCATCAGATATTCTCTCATCAGAGTGCCATTTCAACTTCTTCGCTTTTGTTGCAGTCGCAAACAAGCGTTTAAAACTTGGTATTATTGAAAGATACCATATAACCTTTAAAGGTTGCCATTTAGTTGTCATATCACCACAACCACCATCTTTTTTCACTTTGTATTGTGCATTTTGACACTTAGGACACTCACTAAGACCTTCATACTCATTTCTGTACAGTACGCAGTCATTAGGACAAGCATGTATCTTTTTATACTCCATACCCATCGCAGACAGGATTTTCTTGGCCTCACACATACGATTTAGAAGTACATTATCCTCTGGAAACATATCACACAATAGTTCAAGCAGCAATGTGAAACTACTATCGGTCCACCCACAAGTTGCCTTTAAGTCAACCAAATGTAATGTTCCCGTCAGCCGTGTGTACTTACTCCCAGGGTATAGTAGTGTCTCTACATCACTCCGCAGGCTATCATACTCTTGCGACTGTGCAAAGGATTTTACCTCAACATCGTGAATCATTTTCTCCATTCTATCTTCATCTATAACATCCACATCTTCCTTTTTGTGCGACGGATAATCCATTACTTCCTCACCATGCCATATCCACCTTATGTATCGTAGATTTATTCCATTACAAAGGAGGTGATCCTTTATGATATCAACATCCCATCGACTCTCATTTAAACAATTGACACAAGGATAAAAATACTTCCCATTTTTTGCTGGAGCATTCTTTCCAGCGAATTCAATAAATTCTTCCACCTCTTTCTCATATTCTTCACTAGTTATCAAAACATTCATCCAACTATGATCCATTTTGTTACTACCTAAGCCATTCCCAATAACACTCACACGTTTAGTACAATTGTCAACGATATATGATGGGATTGCCTTTTTTCACTCTTTTCAACAAAAATTTCGACATCATTTCCTATTAAAAGTAAGACATCCCAAAATTTCAAGTAACCCTATCTCTCCACTACACGAATAATAATCATACTACTTACTATATTATATTAAGGAAACTACATTAATAATCTTACTAATCTAATCTAAAAAAAATAAAATCAATCATATTAAAGAAACAAAAATTACTCTGTTTAATTATTGTTAATTTCATCAAAATCATTCAAAAGCTCCATTTATTTAAAATAATATATATACATATTTTCTCTCTCAATTCCCAACCTCCAAACATATAAACAAACATTTCCAAGCTCAAACATATCAAACAAACAATATATTAACGTGATATTTCCTATTGGCTATGTTTTCAATTATTTTCACTAAAAATATTAAATGTCCTATTTAGCCAATATATAAGCACAATTAACAAACTCATTTCTATGTGAGCTAGAATTTATGTTTCAACAAGAAATTTAACGTCCTGTTTCACATTGCAAGTTTTAATTTAATAATTTCTTCAACTAAATTTATATTTCAAAAAGAAAATAAACTATTCTGTTAAAAAAAAGAAAGAAAATAAACTAACCTGATGAAGGAGCTACGCCGGAGGGTGGAGAAAGTAAAGAAGACCACGGTGTGTGGAGGAGGCGGTGTGGACGACAATGGAAAGCAAAAACCAAGACATTGTGGAGAAGGGGGTGGTGCGTGCGTCGTCTTCAATGGAAAGGAGGTGGAGGAAAAAACTAGGAAGGGATGGTGGAAGAGGTGGGTGGACGGTCTTTGCTGAAAGAAGAAGGGAGGAGGAAGAGTAAAGTTGAAAAAGGGAGGGGTACGGTGTGCGTCGACGGTGGAATAAATGAAAGAGGGAGTTGGTCAAAAAGGAGAGATGGTGGGTGGAGAATGGAGAAGACGCATGTCAGACAAGACAAGTGTCTGACATGCGCAGAAGGCGTCACAAAAATCATTTGGGACGTCTAAACCCTACTCCTGACGCTAAAAAAGATTTGCCAAAATTTATATTGCGCGCGGGAAGAACTTTAGGTGTCCTAAATTCAAATTTGTGACGTCTAAATGTTTCCCCTACATACATATAATTATAAAATTGCCACCGCCTGCCTTTTTAACCACCCAATTTAAATTTGGGACGTCCGTTAGGATGATTATATCCTAATTCTGTAATAGCATAATTATAATATTTTTAAATTTTAAGATATAATTAATGGAGTTTAAGATTTTTTTTAGTTCTGATAAAACTTATTTGAAGTGCCTTGTAAGAATTAAAAAGACTTGGATGAGTCTGACGTAGCAAGTGCATTTACTAAGGGAGCTACGAGCTCAACGGGAGATAAAACTAGATGGGCAAGAATGAAGGAGTCTGTCTCTGTGACGCAAGCCAGGGCCGGAGATAAGCGGGAAGCTAACATGTCGACCACGCTTATAGGGAAAAGGAACATATTTATTTTGCTCACTTACAGGGCAAAGGAACATATTTATTTTCTTCTCCCTTGATATAATATTTATCTATCTAATTTAATTAGATTAAAGAAGTTTAGTTAAATCAGTCAATATAAAATATTTTTTTTTCTTCTAAAACTTTTTAATCATCTTCCTTAATTCCTTCAGTTTCTCTCTTACTTGATTATTGTTGAATGAGTATTAATAAGGATAAATTAAGAAAATATTAATAAATATGATTAATAGATTTTACATAAATAACCTAGAAATCTTCATTTCATTACTGGTGTAGCCCTGATTTAACTTTGATCTTACTCAATGACCCTTAACCTAATATCTTGACTGGTTCAGTGACCGATCCGAATTTCATAACCTTGTAAAATTTAACCAACTGGAATTGGACCAACTGAAGAAAAGAAATGATGTGACACAATGGCACAAGTTGGGTCCACTAGAAGAAAATTAGGGGTTTCATAACCTTGTAAATTTTTATTTTGAGTAATGTCATTGTTATAAAATTAGAAAGCAAAATTAGAGTTTAAAGTCCTTCATCAAGATCTATCCTTAAAAAATCAGGTGGAAGTTGATCAATGATACAAAAGACTAAATACTAAATAATCCTGTAAAATTTAACTAACTGGAATTGGACCAGCCAAAGAAAAGAAATGAGGGTGACGCAATGACACGAGTTGGGCCCATCACAAGAAAATTAGGCCACTTTGCAAATTTTTAAATTTAAAAGTCCTATGGATCAGGAAGTTGAACCGGCATAGATGTGGGAATTAAAAGCAGTGGGTCCAGGGTCCGCCATTTTAGAAGGAAACAAATACAAGTGGCATCAATTTCTTTGGATTTCTGTCCCCACCTCCCACTTTCCTCTTGCTTTTCAGCTTTTTAGGTACCGTTGGCTGCTCAAAACTCTATGTTTATTTGTTTCATGTTTCCAGTAATTCTTGGGAGCTTAAAGAGATGACACAAATGTTTTCAAAGATGTATATATATTTTGAAACAAAGTAGCTCCCATTCCCGCCAGCCGCTGGCGGCCGCTGATGACATAACTTGCCAGCGTCAGAGATTTGGGAAGAATAATTATTAGCAAAGTAATAAGATTTATTAAAGAATTTATGATATTTCATTTAGTTTTAACAACTTTCACTTACCAAAATTAAGTTTTTATTTACAAATTTTATTAAGAAATTTATAATATTTTATTAGATTTTAACAATTTTCATTTATTAAGTAATAAATTTAAACGAAAGTCACTGACGGTCAATCGACTGCGGGGGTGGGGTTTAATTTTTTTTAAAAAAATATCTTTGAGGTCATTTATGTCATTTCTTTTATATTTCAAAAAGAACAAATCAGACCTAATACTTCTATAATATTATGAAATTTTGAAATACCATTTTGTTTTTTACTATTTTTAAAGTTCTTTATCCATCTTTTTTCCGATTTATTATTGCTTAGGAACAAAATTTTTCTCATTTTTCCTTTTAAATCCTTTCAAAATTGTTTTTTTTTTGGAAATATATGTTTTTATTTTTATTATTATTTTTTGCCAGTGAAAATATATGTTTTTATTATCTTATACTCGCTTGGGTCTTGTATATAGGATAGAGTTTTTAAGTAGACATTGTCCTACTTAATATAGTGATATAACATATTAATTATCACTCAGTATCAATTATCTGTTACATACCTCTATTTTCTATTCATTCTCTCTTTTATTCGCTCTCTCTTGCTCTATAAATAAGAGTTTTATTTAGAAACACAATACATTTTTACATATATTTATTGTTTTAAAATAATTTGGAATAATTTTTTAATATATATATATGTATATATTGGTTATTTGTACAATATATAAAGAGAGGAAATAGTATATTCTTTAGATATTTGTTAATATAATTTTTATTGATATTTTAGAAAATTTTATGATTTTTTTACTTATAAGACAAAATAATATTAAGAAAATAAGAATATTGTATAATACAATAAGGTAATGTGTAGATAGAATTGTTAGAGAACTGACCAGCACCATTAGGCACAGTGGTCACCTTCGTGACTTTAGGCCACTCCCCCCTTCCCCACTACACGGATTCAATCCTTTATCACTCAAAAAACAATTGTTAGAGAACCTAAGAAAAGAAGACAATGACACAACCCTAACAGAGATATGAGAAAATTCATGAAGTAATGATAAGATTTCCTGTCAAATTAATGTAGATAAAAGAGTAAAATCAGCAAGAATACAAATGAAGAACTTCTGGATATAAAGTTGGTCTATCAGTGTAAGGCTCTGCTAGATTTCTTTGGGATCTCGAGTTTGAGTGAAGACATTTGTGTTGTAAGAGACAGCCACAAACCCCAAACCGGACACCGGAATGATAATATGAAAAAAAAAAAAAAAGTAGTAGTAACTGGGATCCCACATCTATTGGAATGGTGGTTATGAAGCATCCAAACACTTATCTAAGTACTTCAAAAGTTCAAAATGGTAACATGTTAATTGTTAAAATATCCTAAAAGCATATATCGAGAGACACGAGTTCCTCTTAGAGTCTTGAAATTAAAGACATTTTTCTACTCTTTACTTTGCAGAAAATCGGTCCCTGTTTTAATCGGAAAATACGTTTCTCATCTTCAATAATATGCACTCTTCCTTCCATGCTTTTAAATTTGGGACAATTACAATGAAGTCCCACACAAAAAAAAAAAAATGTAAAAATGGTCTCTGAAGTTGTTAATGACAAGTCGAGGAGCTTACACTGACAACTTCAGAGATCATTTCTTCATTTTTTCTCTTGTATGAGATTTCATTGTAATTGCCCCTTTAAATTTTCACCAATAAAGTCTAATGCCTAACATGAAAGATATATTCTTTAGTTTCTGTTTTGTTATATGGAATTTTTTTGGAGTTAAGTTGCATTTAAGCACATTAAAATGATTTTTTATTTTGCTTTTTAAAGTAATTTCTCAAGAGCTATCAGTATTCTAATATAATTTTTTTCGCACTTTTGTTTTTAAAATATTTTCTTAGCAGCACTCAATACCCAAAACTATTTTTTTTGGGTGCAATTTTAATCATGAAGTTTTTGGGGATCAGATAGTTTAAGGTGCTCATTGGAACTAATAAGAAAATACTTTAAGAGCAAAATTTCACTAAAAATTACTTAGGATATTGGGAAACACTGAAAAAATACTTTAAAAACATAATTGCACTAAAATTATTTTAAGATATTAATGCTAATACTAAAAACTATTTTAGGGTGATAAATACATGTCAATCCAATTTTCTTTAACATTCTGTCGGTTTTCTTCCATAATTTCTTCCATTATATATATATATTTATAGGGTTAAGGTGCAAATTTACCAATCAAGTTTTGTCTGAGGAGCGTCTGGCACAAATATCTTTTAGAAGGGGTAAAAATACCAATGAACAATTAAAAAGTGGCATCCATCACAAAAATCGTTAATCCGTACTAACGGCGTTAAATTATAAGAAAAGAAAACCCCTAACGGCGTTAGTACGGATTTAACGGTTTTTGTGATGGATGCCCCTTTTTAATTATTCATTGGTATTTTTATCCCTTATTAATTATTCATTTACCCCTTCTAAAAAATATTTATATCAGACATCCATCAAATAAAACTTTATTAATAAATTTGTAACTTAACCCCCACACACATATATATGCAATAGTTCTTTGTCAACATAGTTTCCTTCCAGAGTCCTTTTTGCCAATTAATTTTTTAAGTGGGTCCTTATTATACCCAATTTTAAAAGCATAGCATAACAAAATTTGTACAAAAAGACCTTTTAAATATTACTTGGATGGGACAATTAATCATCACCTCTGTACCAGCTGCGCACCAACAAAAAAATTATTGATCCCCATTGCCCATTGGAATAAGCTGCTACCTCCCATCTTCCCATCCATCCGTGATTTTATGTTTGGATGGAGAGAAAAATAGAAGGGAGGAAATATTAGAAATAAAAATTTTCATAAATAATAAAAATACTTAATATTTTTGGGATTTTTTTCTCTTAGTTTTATTTTCCTTTTAATTTTCTCTCTATTCAAATATGGAGTTAATATAATATAATATCCACTTTAGGGAAGGACGATGGAGATGCTCATATGGATCTGGCTAATATTTGTATTGTTTTTCCTTGCAGTGTTTTGCTTCGTTAATTAAGGCTAGTTTGCATCTTTAGTTTGGTTAAGGAGGCCTAATTTTTATCTTTAGTTTCATTTTCAGAGGCACATTGTACTCCTGATGATTCTCCTTTTAATGAATTTTCTTGTTGGCAAAAAAAAAAAAAAAAAAAAAAATCCACTTTAATTGTAGTTTAATTCCTTTATTAAAATGAATCTTATGTTAAGGGCCGAAAATACATAGTATTGTAGTACTAAGTGTTATAACCGTTTTTTATGAATGATATATTAAGATGTAAAAAAAAATAATATTGCCTCCAATCCTAAACGTAAGATTTAGTTTGGAGTACAATTTATCTTATAAATTAAGTCATACTTTTAGATGAGAAATCGTGACTTTTTGGTACACGGCAGCAAACACAACAGTGGTATGACAACAACATCCACCATGGTAAGGAGTGAAGAGGAAGGCAAAAGCAGAAAAGGAGAAAGAGATTGAGCTTTAAAGCTTTTGGGAAGTTAGAATGAAGGGGTTTTGAAGTCTAGAAAGGGGCTTTAATTGGTTTTACAGCTAATCGGCAGAAAGTAATTAATTTTTTTTTTCATTTTTTATAAATTTTTGAATGTTCTACTTCTACACCATTTGTTTAGACCTACATATAACTGGCATACAGCTGAGAGTAATTACCTTTTAGGCTAAGGTGTTTACTTTAATTCTTTAAGTTTATATAAGGTATATTTTTAATCCCTTAACTTTATAAAGTATACTTTTAGTTCTATAATTTTAATAATGTTAATGTTGTTAATGGAAAATGCTGACACAGCAAATTTAAGTGATGATAGTGTAATTAAATGCTATTAATTTTAAATTTAAAATATGTATAAATTGAAAAATATCTAAAAACCTAGTGAAATAGTCAATATTAAAACCTCAGTCATTTTAAAAATGTTTAGTTTAATAATCTAAATAGGTTATTTTAATAATTTAAATATCAAAACTTCGATTTCATTTGCAGTGATTTGTCAGTTTATTTTAGTTTAATAATCTAAATATATTATATTAAAAAATTAAAGTTTATATATACTTTGTCAGATGCACAATCATAACTTGAATTTGCTGCGTTAACATTTTCCATTAGCAACATTAACGATATTAAAATATAGAATAAAAAGTATATTTTACAAAGTTAAGGGACTAAAAGTATACCTCATCTAAAACTCAAAGGATTAAAAGTATACTTTTGCCTACCTTTTAATATTCTTTTTCAAAAAATTTTAAACTTTCTACATCTCAATTGCATGTAAAAGCCAGTGTTGAAAGTATTGAAGGATAGTTTGCCTCTAGACTTGTTGTAATGTATCTTTTGGCATAATGGATTTCAGTATTTATTCAAAAAATAAATAAAATTAAAAGACAGTGTTGAAAGTGTTTTATTACATCGGTTAAATTTATAATTGGTATATAAAATTAATATGATATGATAATTTATTTACAAAATTGCTTTTAGTCACATTTTCCGCAAATATGTAAATTATGAGAAAAATAATGAAAGAAAGAAAAGATAAATGATAGTCTTCTCTCTTAATCCCTTATTCAATCGAGGTCCCAACCAAAACAAAATATTCCCATCAATATGTAATATAAGATCAATTTACCTGATTTAATTAAATTAAGAAAGTTTGTTAAGTTGATTAATATGATATTTTTTCTAAAACATCCTAATCATCTTCTTTAATTCCCTCAATCTCTTTTTTATTTGATTATTGTTGAGAGAGTATAGTATCAATAATGGTAAATTAGAGAAAGATTGATAAATATAGGAAATATAATTTATATTTATGATCAAGATCAACTTCTCAATTAATTCCTATATTAAGGATCAGAGGGGGTATGTTGGGAAAAAAATTGAATGTTGACAATATAAGCCTGGTTAAAATAGGAGCTGATATGCAAGATAGAATAAAATTAAAAAAAAATTTCATATGCATGTGAAAAGGATAAATAGAAATAAAGATAACTATAAGCATTATTATAATATTACAATTTTTATGATAGAAATATTAACCTAACCTTGCGCACAAAGATAAACGGCCCCATATATTGAAGATATCCATCCCTAGTTCCCTACACACAAAACCAGACGGCCTCTTGTAGATATGGATGTGATATTTTTATAAGGTAAAACGCTGAAAATTTTGTTTAAAAATTTTATTAGCTAAAAAGACATGAATTTAAGTCCTTTTCCATTACTTTCTCTAAAAAAATCTGGCAGAATATTAATACTTTATGTATAAAAACGTATTAAGTCATCCTAACCAAGAATTATGCTTAGATCCCATGCAAAAAAAAAGAAAAAGAAAAAGAAAAAATGGTCCTTATATTACAAAATGAAAAAATGGTCCCATTAACAACTCCATGAGCCTGTATTGACAACTCATTAACAATTCCAGGAGCCTTTAATGGGACCATTTTTTCATTTTACAATCTATAGAGATCATTTCTTCATTTCTCCTCTTCCTTGGTTGGGACCTCAATATAATTCTCCCTAAAAATTATAAAGAGGGATTTTTCATCCTCCTTCTGTAACAACGTATAAGGGGAATGTCCAGCTCTCTCTCTCTCTCTGAAATGAAAATCTGTAAAACAAATAAAGCAAAATAAAACCCAACTTTCTCTTATCATTCCTCTCCATCGACAGCAAAATGTGTGGGTCGGACACCATAGTCTTAAAATATGAGTACATGCAATGAAGTTCGGTGTGCCATTTATGATATTCCTATCTCTATGAATGGACTAGAAGATAAATTGGTGTGGACTGAGTCAAAGAATGGTGAGTACCTCGTGAAATTGGGCTATATGTGTGGGAAAGCAAGGACAACAGACTGTTCTAATAAAGCCAGTTCCTCCACGGTCGTCACCCCAACCTGCTGGAAGTCTATATGGAAACTCCGTGTTATACCGAGAGTGCAGCAATTTATTTGGAGAATCCTTAATTGTGCTATTGCCACTAACGCATCCCTTTTCAAACGTAAACGCTCACAAGTGAATCACTGCCCTGTCTGTGAATTGGAAGAAGAAACCATTGAGCACCTATTCTTTCGCTGCCAATGGACCAGGTGTGTATGGTTTGGCTGTACCTTAAGTGCCCGGGTTGACTTTCTTCGAGTGGACAACTTCAATGCCTGGTGGTTGTTTATTACAGGTACAAACTTATTAAATGGCAATGATATTTCTTTGATTTGTTGGATTCTCTGGTTTATATGGAAACAAAGAAATGAAAAGGTATTTAATCATAGAGATCCTAATCCATTTGTTGTCATTGAGATGGCTGTGAAAGGTAATTGGGAGTACTGGTCTGTTTGTGAAAACCAGAAACCTTCCTCAGAGCAGCAGCTGAACATTAATCCCGCTCGTAGTACATGGCATCTTCCTCCATCTGGTTTCTTAAAAATTAATTCTGATGGGGCATTTAAAGTCAGCTCGGATACAGCAGCACTAGGAGTGATATGTCGTGATGATCTTGGCCACTTCAAATGGGGATATGTGGATAAGGTCAAATCTATATCTGCATTTATGACAGAAGCCTTAGCATTGAAGAGGGCTATGATGCTCGCGTTAGATCTAGGTCATGATAAAGTGGTTTTTGAGACTGATTGCCTGCAACTGAAATCATGTGTTGATGCCAAACGTCCGGATCTATTTGATTGGAGGAGCAGAAGTATTGTACAGGACATCATTAGGCTTCTTTCTTCAGAGGTTGGGTTTTCTCTTTCCTTCATACCAAGAAGAGGTAATTGTGTAGCTGATAATCTTGCAGCTAATGCTTATAAGGGAGTGTGCCCTATGGGTTGGGTGTTCCATCCAACACTCTCTTTGAATTCTCTATTAACCTCGGATGCCCAGGAAGCTTGTTGTGTGGCCGTTGGTCCTTCTAGTTCCAGCCCTCTTATGGATGCGAGTTAGTTATTATATGTTGTTTCATTTTCAATTGTTGCTTTCTTGTTTTTTTTTTCTTGCGTGTTGTTTCAGGCCACTTGTTGCTCTCTTGTTTTCTGGCCTTATTGCTATTAGTCTGCTGAATTTGCTTGTCACTATTATGTTTTCTAGAAATTTAATAGAAGTACTTAGAGCCGGGAAAACGGGCCGAGCCCGTCGGGCCGGCCCTTTTAGGCCCTGGCCCTTCAAGGGCCGGGCTTGTAAATTGTAGCCTCAAAAGGAAGTTGGGCCTAAAAGGGCCGGCCCTGTAGGGCCTCGGGCTTAAAAGGGCCGGCCCTTTAGGCCCGTTTATTTTTTATTTTTTTTACTTGGAAAGGAATCATGTTACATTTTTGAATTACCTTATTGAATCTATATGTCACTCTGTCCTCATATTGTATAGAGTATGATTTTTGAATATATTGTTTTGTCTAATTGAATCATATTTTGATTTTTGGGTATGATTTTTGAGTATATTGTTCTGCCTATTTAGACTAAAATCATATTATATATTATTCTGCCTGATAAAGTATGATTTTTTATGGAGGTTGTGATTATTTGACTACTTGAACTTACTGCTCAAAGTGAAACACAATCAAATGTCCTTGAAATTGATAATAGTGGCGAAGAAGGTGAAAATGATAGTCGTCATACTCATGTTGTTTAGATGTTAGAGTATTTAGCTTCTTGCCTTCTTATACTTTGGCCTTTGTGTGAGTTATTTATGGATATGATTTTACCTTTAATTATACATTAGTAACTGTGTTTGTTTGTTGTAAGAGATGTGTTATTTAAACCTTAATGTTGACAACATTTATATATTAAATTAGAACTTTAATTATTGTTATTTACTAATTATATCTCTCTGAGGAAAATACGCAGGAAAAATAGTTAAATATTGTGAAAAGGATTTCCCGGCCCTGCGGGCCGGCCCTGGCCCTGCGGGCCGGCCCTGGCCCTGATGCTTTCGGGCCGGGCTTTGAAAAACTGCAATTTTCCTGACCCCGAGCCCTTTAGGGCCGGCCCTGTTAGGCCCTGGCCCGTCAAGGGCCGGCCCTATAGGCCCGGGCCGGCCCGACCCTGATTCCCAGCTCTAGAAGTACTATTGACCAAAAAAAAAACTCTAAATCTCCACAATAAAATCAGGCGGGTGAGCTTTTATGACATTTTATTCTTAATATTTAGTTAGCAATTGTGTAATATTTAATGAACAATAGCAAAATTAATATGATAGATACTACTCCCTCCGGTCTTAATTATAAGACAAAGTTGATTTTTTTTGGAGAAATTAAGGAAGTTAATTAAATTACTTCAGAGTATTTATATTATTATTGTTTTCTTCAAACTAATTAGTTTAACTAATAAATTAATATATAATTTAAGGATACATAACATATGATATGATTAAGTAATTTATTTAGCCTCCTTAAACTCTCCAAAAAAAATTAACTTTATCTTATATTGAGGACCAGAGATAATGAGTTATATGCGTTCACTTGAGCAAACATTACAGCAAACACTAGCGCAAAATAATTAATATTTTTTTTATCAAAAAATTAATTAATATATATTTGGCGTATGTTAAAAATGAATTTTTGTAACTATATATGAGGTGTTATAGAAAATATGACAAATTTTTTATTACTTCCCCCTTTTAATATACGCAAATATAAAGTTGTTAAATTAGTATTTTATACCCGTGAAAATCACAAAAAAGGCAAATTAATCAAATTTGCAATAACAAATCAAATGAAAACAATTGTGAAATGGCTTGTCATTCATTCAATTTTCTCCCTTGACAGAAAAATCCTCCACATTTTCATTTCTCATTTTATTTAATTTGTCCCATCTTCGTGGACTGAACTACAAAACTAATTATAAAGTCTCTTTTTCTCATCATACCACTAAATTATATTGATGAACCAAAAAATTTACCATTCTATAAGGACTATAATTCCGAGAAAAAAAATGATAAGACAAAGGTCATGCAATAGGATAAATAGGAAGTGTATATCAGAATTAGTTCATATGCTTTTGACAAAAATGATTTATTTTGAATTAATCTTCATCA
This sequence comes from Inga oerstediana, assembly GCA_963210345.1. Taxonomy (NCBI): domain Eukaryota; kingdom Viridiplantae; phylum Streptophyta; class Magnoliopsida; order Fabales; family Fabaceae; genus Inga; species Inga oerstediana. The sequence goes on from OY723408.1 coordinate 26,182,971, forward strand.
TTCAATATTAATCTAAATGGATTCAAATTAATTAATTTGGGATATTTGTATTTGTATTAAGGTTAAGATGGATTAATCTTTATCATTCAATATTAATTAATATGATTATTTGCCATAAATTTTATTAATATTGGGATTTTTTACTAAAATAAATACTCCCTCCAATCTTTGCTTTAAGAGTTAGATAACTACTTTATATATATTAATGAAATTAGTTAAGTTAATTTATAATAAATATGTATTGCTTTCCCTAAAATACCCTCATTAATCATGAACATAAGAATTACCTCTTGATAGAAATCCTTTTAATATATGTGCTATCAACAGAGATACTTTGGAGATAAATTGTAAACTTAGAAGATAAAGTGGATTTAGGTATTATATTTAAGGCTAAATTATACAAAACCCCCATAAACTTTGTGTCAGTTGCATATAACTCATTTCACATTTCAAAATTTAAATTTAACATCCCTGATATTTTATTTTGTTATTATGGACCCCTTGTCGTTAATTTGCTCTTATCTTTTTTTGACATAAATTGCCATGTCAAATTAATATTGGACTTTTTGCCTCTTATGTGACATCCTATGCAAGCTAATATATATATATTTTTGTAATTTTATCATTTTTGCATACGGGTTAAAGATTTTATCATTAAAAAACCCTAATTTTCATTGCATCCCCTTGCCAACTCAACACCCTTTCAATGATCTAGGAAATGTTTGCAAGAACCGTCGTTTGTAACTCACAATGATCTGCCAATGTTTCTTTTCTCTAAGCTAAGGTAATTTGTCGTTATGCACATGTAAACCAATCAATATTTGGGACATGTACATGTGCAGCAGTTATTAATTTTAGAAAATAGAACTGTACCTACTAGAAGCAGGTCTTTTGCAGAGTCTGTTTACCTTGAAAATGAAAGGCATGAAAAAGGATCCACAAGAATTAGGCAGAACAAAGGTAATTGAATTGCAATTCATTAAAAAGGATTTTAATTATCCCCGTAAAAGTATTTTTTAAAAAAAACTGTGGCTCTTTCTCCTTCTTGTTGGTGGCATTTTTCTAAAAATTCTTGCCTTCAATAACTCGCAAGAGGAAGAGACTTTCAAAGCTTTTGGGAATATAGATAGCCATTTCTGAAGCACCCTCCAAATCTGCAGTAGTAGGGGTTGTCTCAGGAGATATGCAAGAGTCAAGTGAGACGGTGATTAAGTGGTAAGGAGACGCAATGAAAATTAGGGTTTTTTAAGGATAAAAAGACATTTTAACCCTTATGAAAAAATGATATAATTACTAAAAAATATTATTAGCTTGCATAGGATGTCACACATGATATGAAGTGTTTCCTATTAATCTGACGTGATAAATTTTATCAAAAAGTTAAAAGCAAGGGGTCTATAATAACAAAATAGTGTTACAAAATATCAGAGATGTTAAATTTAAATTATAAAATGTCACGAGAGTTATATACAACTGCTTCAAATTTTAGAGGGTTTTATATAATGTAACCTATATTTAAGATCTAAGTAAACTATTTCTCTAGCTTTAACACTGCGAGGAAGGTGTTATATATATATATATATCTATATATATTGATGTGGATATGTTTGTTACATTGATATGCGAGGTTATTAAACCCAGATCGGACCGAGTATCAACCTGGTTTACCCTTTTTTTTTAAATCGATTTTTTTAATTTTCTTTAGAATTTCATATTAATAACCTTAAATCTTCACTTTTTCATTGATTTGGCTTCGGTTTAGTTCTTATTTGGCTCCGATTTAACCTATCAACCTTTAACCTAGTATTCCAAATAGTCCAGTGACTGATTCGGATTTAATAAACTTTTGTTGATATGAAAACATGGAGAAAGAAACAGATGAAAATCCAGAAGCACGCAGCATGCTATTTTCTTCCACATGGGATGAGGACGAATTTATATACATTGTCTTCTGGGAGGGCCCCCCCACGTTTCCATTTGCAAAACAGCCAGCTCGCAATAGAAAAGGGAATATCTTCTTAACTAATCCAAAAAACTAATCATCCATTGTCTGAATGCTCTATCAAACTAACAAATAGCTAATATATCCTTTTCATTAATTTGACATTACGTATCAGTGTGTCACCACTTACCATACAAGTTAGTCCCCTTTACTACCAACGACACCTTATATTAAGAACTAAAGTATATAATAAGAGAAATATAACATGTCACTCGGCTGTACTATGTATCTTTATTTGAGATGGAGGCAGGTTCAGCTAATTTAGATGATTAAAGTATATATTTAAAAACTTATCCAAAATAAAAGTATATGTTTAATCCTTTAAGTTCATATCAAATTTTAGTTTAGTCTCTTAAATTTATAGAGTGTATTTTAATTTAGTTCTTAATTTTAATACTATTCGTATTATTAATCGGACAATGTTTACTCATCAAATTTAAATGCTGATATAGCACGTATAAATTTTAATTCTTTAAAATAATATTTTGTATTTTACATTAAAACATAAAATTATTACATTTTTATATTATATTTTAATTTTAATATATCAACTTTAATTACAAAATCATCATTTAAATTTATTGAGTCCACATTTTTTGTTAATAATATTGGCGATGTTAAGATAAAAAGATTAAAAATATATTTTATAAATTTAAAGGACTAAATGAAAACTTGATGGAAACTTAAATAAGGAAACATATACTTTAGTCGATTTTGATTCTACAATTGTCAAATATTTAAAGGGGACTGTGCAGTTCTCTTCAAGTGATTTTTAAATTCACAGTACTTGACCCAGCTACTTCTGTTGGCAAATTCCCCAAATTTTGTTTAATTAGCACGAGATTTGTTGAGATATAATATAGTTTCCTTTATGCATCCTGGATGTGACAATGAGTAGAATACGTATGTGCTTATAATAAATTAATTAACACAAATTTTATGTTTAAAGCAATATAACAGCCAAAAATCAGTTACTTGCATAAAATTTCATATATCCTTTACTTTTGGAAATTTGAATTCAGTCGTTTGCTTCATGAGAAATATAATGAAGCAATGTCCTGAAGTGATAATTTTGTGAAATTATTTGAAATGATTATTTTTATCTCTTGGATTTGTTGCCATTGTTCAGATTGTGTCATCAGGATATGAAATAACAAATAGAACGTGCATAACAATCACTTCACGTCTAATACTACCTTCGATTTTTAATATAAGAGTCAATTGATTTAATTTTTTACTACTAAACTGATATATAACGATATACAACATATACTATGATTAAGTAATTTATTTAGTTTCCTTAACTACTTTTTGAAAAAAGTTAACTAGCTCCTATATTAAAAACTAAAGGAAGCTGTAAAATTAAATCTTTATATATTCTCTATTTCAATAGGTTTCGATTCACTCAGTTACTCATCATGAGGCACACTCTCCTCTTGTCATAACCAAGGCAAAATCTCCAAAAAGAACAATATGATGTATCTTATGGTTCTGGTTCTATTTATAAGTAACATTCTCTCACATATGATTTAATCTTAAATAAATATAAGTAACAATATGTATTTTTCTAAAACTTTATTACATTTTTTTTATTTTTGCCCTTAATTAATATGGGTCTCTTTGATATCTTTTTCTCACATATTTCTCTCATTCAATATATTTATGAATAAGGGTATAACTGAAAAAATATATTTATCTCTTACATATTATATATTCATTACTTTTAACGAATTTTAATCAACATTTGATCTGCATGATATTGAAGTAGTTGTTGCTTATAACAAAGGACCTGAGGGGGTGAGGGGGTAGATTACAAGAGAATAAATGGTTAGGTATGCATGTTTCCCAACAAAACCACCTCTTCAAAACTTCAACAGAGAACAAGGAAAGGACCGGAGTTTCACTAGAAATCATTATACCACGTTTATTAAAGAGAAATAAGTATATAAGATTCCTAGAAATTAAATGCCACAATTTTTGAACTATTTGTGGAATCTTTTCTTGTGCATTAGTATATATGAGCCCACACCTCCTTTCTTTGTTGTTTCACTAGCCCTTCAAGGGAGACATGTGAGGGTACCAAATCTCGAACCCCGCAGTATATCATTGCATGTTCATAAAGAAAGAGAGCATTCCCATACGTGAAATTGGTAACTTATACACACACAAAGTATTAATAGTTTTTCTATCTCAAGCAATTTGCTATTCTTAGGTATCTACAAGTTTCCAAAACCATTCTTTGGTCACTGCATTTTAATAAATTATACTCAATCTGATTCTTAATATAAGACATATTTATCTAATTTGATTATATTAAGGAATTTAATTAATAAGAAAAAACACAGAAAAAGAACTTTGAATTTACAAAATTACAAACCAGGTATTTTCCAAAAAATGAGTTGTGAATTGTATATCAAGTTTCGTTATTAACTCTTGGTAACAAACCTAATTTGAGATTTTACAATTTCAAAATTCTTTTTCTGTCTTTTTCCCTAGTTAATATGACATGTATTCTCTTATCAACTCTTGGTAACAAACCTGATTTGAGATTTTGCAATTTCAAAGTTCTTTTTCTGTTTTTTTCCCTAGTTAATATGACATGTATTTTCTAAAATAGATTAGCCATCTTCCTTAATTCCCTCTTTCTCTCTCATTTTTAATTATTGTTGTGCAAGCATCAATATAGGGGTAAACTAGAAAAAATTGACGAATATAAAAAATATCTTATATTTAGGATTAAGATAAACTTCTTAAGTATATCTTATATTAAAAACAGGAGGGAGTACGAATTAAAAGGATCCAACTAAATCTCTAGTATAGGTGCTATCTATAATGCACCTTCTAGTAGTAATTATAAGAGCTTTTTCCCAGCTAGTAAAGGGGTTTACATTGGTCCTAATATAAGATACTTTCTTTTGTTCTAAATATAAGAGTTAGACAGAGGGTTCATTTTGGTCTTTAATTATAAGACTTCAATCCACTTTACATCCTATATTTATAATTTGTGTTCCAAAATGACCCTATTAATTGCACATAATAAAGGGTTTTTCATAGAGGGGTGTATATAACTACCTTAACTAACTTTATTAATATTCGCAAATGAGTTATTTAGCTCTTATATTAAGGAACAAAGATAGTAGTTGAGTCCATTTTGTCTTATGTGATTGCATATAGAGGGTTTTCATCAATGAATTAGTACGTCATACAAATTACAAATGATTAAAGATGGTACTTTTATACAAACTAACATGTTTTTGTAACAAATAACTAATGTAACTAATTTTTTCATTAATATATCCAAATGAATTATTTAATTAACTGTACTGTGTTTATTTTTGATGGGGAGATCTATGTTCATCATTAGATTCTAGGAGATATAATTCTTTGTTCCAGTGTGGACGGTTGCTCTTTTGTTTCAAACGAATGGAGGTAGAGTGGGTGTTTGAAATCAACGTCACTCATCGAAGCAGGCGGATTTTTGGGATCATTGTCATCGCCGTCCACGGTGGAGATGCGGTGGAATCAGAGGTTACTAGGAGGAGAAAGGAAGAACAAAGGTGGAGAGGAAGATGACACTGAAATGGCTTCTTGTAGAAGAAAGAACAAATGTGCAGAGAAAGATGAGGCTGAAATGGCCTCACGCAACATAAAGAACGTTATAGGATTGGGTAGGTTTTTTAGATTTGGATCCAGAATCTGTATTGAAACAACATGGAGCTGGAGATAACATGTCAAATAACGGGCCCAAAATATATTAATCTATAAATTTCCTTAATCTGGATCAAAGTACCCAATAGTTCAAGACCTCTGTATATAGGCCCATGAGTAAAACAAAATAAATATACAAGAAACCCAATGAATATTTACAAAGATCTGTAAAATCTTAACTACCCAAGTTTTAGACATGGCTTTTAGAGACAAAAAGTGTTTTTTCTTTGGGAAAATTGTTATAAAAGACCTCATTAGTCTAATATTTGCTGAATGGGACCTGACCTAATCTGTCATTAATTTCGCAGCAGGAAAAGACCTCAATGCCCTTAATGAGAAAAGAGAGGGAAATGAAAGAAAAAGGAATAGAAGCAGTGATGTCGGGCGAAACACAACGAGCGAATGTTTTTGATTTGGTTGAAGGCGCGCGAAGTTGAAGAGGGAAGGGAGAACTCGGTGGAGAAAATCGGACGAGAGTGTGGGGTGGCGGAGTGTGCGTATTGGAGGCGGCGGTGCAAGATTGGTTTCTGCTGTGGCGGCGAGGCGAGGTCTTAGGGTTGTTGCATTCTTGCTGCGGTGTGTTGCTTTTGCGGTGTCGAGGAGTTGTTGGGCACGGCGGCGACGGCGGCGGCGGCGTCTCCGAGTAGTAGCGCTCTGAAGAACACCCAAGATCCGAGGTTTATGGTCCTGTTTTTCACTTTCTTCATTTTATCATCACCATTAATCCCGTTTGTTCTTTTTTATCAAGAGAGGTTGTTTCTGTTTATCATAATAATGTCTTTCGTTTGCGGTTCCAGTTGAACTAATCGGAATTTAGTGTGCTTAATGCTTATATGTAGTACCTAATTTCGGACTACATTCATTTTGTGTTTACCGAGCTCATGTTATCTGCTGACTGTGATTACTGTTGACAAATTTCGTTTTGTTTTATGCTGTTGGTTGTATTGTGTAAAATGGAGATTCTTAGTAATTATCTTTGTCTTGTTCATAAAGTGGAAGCTGTTAGTTATCTCATTTTTTATGCCAATGATTCTGCGCATCTGTCTATTTTTTATTGCTGAATAGCAATAAAGAAAGCTGCAAATGTAGTCTAATTCTCTTTTAAAGCCAGTAGACTAATGCAAAGTTTTACAGAGGAAAAGTGTTTTGTAGAAAGGAAATGGGAAATGCATCAATTCCATTCCATTTCCTTTATAGGATACACTAATTCTAGCTAGTGAAAGGATTGTGATATTCTGGGTCTAATGGAGTCATTCTTGTCAGAAGCTTAATGGGAATGAGACAAATATCACCTAAAATTCAGAGTTGCACTGACACTTGGTACTTCCCTGAGAATGGAATGCAAATGGAAGATTATGCAGTGTTTATTCATACTTTCTTGGTTCTGATTCTGTACTCTATGGTCAGTCGCATTTTTATATCCTGTTTCAGTGCTGGCATGGGTTTGCTTCTGATTTTTCTCTGCTTTTGCTCTTATCTGCCGATTTTGTATGATAACTTACATCTTGCAAAATGCTATTCTTAGCCTATTGTCCTGAAGCTAATCCTCAGGTACTTACTTTAGCTGAAGCTGATCCTAATTTTTACTTAGGCAGAAGCTATTTTAAAGAGGCTTCCCGTTGATGACCTCATAAAGGATGCTGAGCCAACATTATTAATTACTTCTGATCAAGTACACACCATATCTTCTAATTAACTCTTTTTTTCTGGATCATCCTTGAACATCTGCTTATCCATGTGCATAAATTATCATGTCCTTGGGAATTCGATCTCCCAAAGGCAGTATTGCAATAATGCTATCATAAAATGCCATCAGCTTTGTCATTGTGTCACAGTGGCAAAAGAAGCCTTTTGCCAGTTTGGCGTATCATAAAATACTAAGGTTATTAACAGCCCAAAAATAGTTAGACTGTTCAATTAATTTGTATATCCTGGTCTCTTGGCTGTAGTCCTAAATAACCTCCATTTTCAAGTTCCCAAACTTGCACTTCTATGCTCTGTATCCTCATTAATAAAAGGCCAACTGGTGACAACCTCCTTCAACATAAGAATTGCAACTTTCTTTTCTTTGTTTGAGCAAAACTTGCATGTGCCTAACATTTGTTGTTAAATGATTTGGAGGTGGTTGTCCACGAAGGCATGATAAGGGAAAAGCCATCTAACAAAGAAGAAGCTCGAAAATTCTTGAAAGCGTCAGATTCTTTAGCACCATTTCTTCCCCTGCCATCCTTTCACTTCTTCTGTATATATATATTACTAAGACTCTTATGCATTAGTATGCGGAACAAAATAAATGAGGATATAGGATAGAGTCTTTTTGTTGTTTCTGCCTTATTTTTTTCTGATTTTCTCTTGTCCTTCTCTTAATTTTGCTGCTCCTTCTGTTCCTTCATACTATTACTATCCTTATCGTACATTGTTCTGAATGTTTATAAACATGTGCAATAATATCATTTATATAGACTATATTGAGAGAGTGAAACAGTTTGTAAGACAGCATGGTGAAAAGAACAGGTCATATCTTCCAGCCTCTTTTGGTCGATGAACAAAAATATAGTGATGAAGGACGCGTTACACGTCATATCTTCCAGCCTCTTTTTATGGTCAGTCTAACCTAATTCATTTGATTGTCATTTACATTGCATAAAGATTGTAATCGTGTTTTGTTCAGTTATGTGTAATATTACTAACTCGTCTGATTGTCATTTACATTGCATAAGGATCGCATGTTGGGAGATATAGACAAGTGGAAGGTTGACAATCACACAAGATTCATTGACCCTAACAAATTAGGATACAATTTATCAAAGTGTGATTTTGTGTTCGCGCCTGTGGTTCGTGATCATCACTGGTTTTGTTATGTATTTGTGAAGAAAGAGCTCACGGTGTACTTACTTGACTCTTTGCTGCCCGACTTCAATACTCCAAGTGGGCAGACTGCTCTTAATGCAAAGAGGGACGTAGGACACAAAGTGGTATGCAAACCCTCATCCTTTTAAACTTCAAATTGTTTACATGTGAACCATAAGCTATGGTCATTGAACTTTTCATTTTGACAGAGTAAATATTTTGGTGAATTACTTGCACACCTTAATCGTGACATATATGGATACAACCCCTACATTGAGTTTAGATTTGGTCTTGTTCAACAGCAGAACAATGGGTGAGTTATTGGACATGATGTTTTGTTAATGTATGCATGAATGGATGACATTTTGATGTTTTGTTATTTCATTTTTGTGTAGATGGGACTATGGAATATATGTGATCTCTTGGTTGCAAAGCTGGGAAAATATTAGAAAGCCCGAGTGGAATGGTTTCACTATGCCTAACGTGAGTAAATTGATATATTACTTGTTACAATTACAGTTTATTTGACTGCGAACGTGTTTGTGCAGGAAGACATGGATCAAAAGCGGGTTGATATCGTCTGGTGGTTAGTAGCTCATGAGAAGAATAAATATCGAGACATAGTCATGCGTGGCATTGAGGTTGGAAACCTGCGAAAACAAGGAGAAAGTAGTCCACCTTGTATTTATTTTGTTCTTATTGTAGTTTGTCATCATCTTTTGTTCCAATGTAAATGAAACTCAATTATGTATATACAACTTTAGTACACTAGTACTTGTTTTGTATATTATGTATGGTCTACAAACACTCTTCTCCTATGTGCACCACTTACTCCTTACTTGCGAAAACATTCTTAGGAAAGTCAATTTCTTCAACAGATCTTGTGGGCAAGTAAATTAGAAAATAGTGCCACTAAACCTTGTGTGGAAGCTCTTGCACTATGTTCAAGAACTCTTCCCCCATGTGCAACATAGGGAAGAGTTATTGCACATGAGGGAAGAGTGCTCACACGTGAGGGAAGAGTTCTCGCACATGAGGGAAGAGTGATCGCACATGAGGGAAGAGTATGCATATAGGGAAGAGTATCGCACATGAGGGAAGAGTTCTCGCACATGAGGGAAGAGTATCGCACATGAGGGAAGAGGATCGCACATGAGGGAAGAGTGATTGCACATGAGGGAAGAGTGTTTGCACATGAGGAAGATCTTTCGCACATGGTTCAGAGGCACTTGTGACATTGAACAATCAAAACATGTCTTGCACCTGAGGGAAGAGTGCTCGCACATGAGGGAAGAGGATCGCACGTGAGGGAAGAGTGATTGCACATGAGGGAAGAGTGCTTGCACATGAGGAAGATCTTTCGCACATGGTTCAGAGGCACTTGTGACATTGAACAATCAAAACATGTCTTGCACCTGAGGGAAGAGTGCTCGCACATAGGGGAAGAGTATCGCACATGAGGGAAGAGGATCGCACGTGAGGGAAGAGTGATTGCATATGAGGGAAGAGTGCTTGCACATGAGGAAGATCTTTCGCACATGGTTCAGAGGCACTTGTGACATTGAACAATCAAAACATGTCTTGCACCTGAGGGAAGAGTGCTCGCACATAGGGGAAGAGTTCTCGCACATGAGGGAAGAGTATCGCACATGAGGGAAGAGTTGTCGCACATGGGGGAAGAGTTGTCGCACATGGGGGAAGAGTGATTGCACATGAGGGAAGAGTGCTTGGTTCAGTGGCACTTGTGACATTGAGCAATCACTCTTCCCTCATGTGCAATCACTCTTCCCTCATGTGCGATACTCTTCCCTATGTGCGATACTCTTCCCTCATGTGGGATACTGTTCCCTCATGTGCCATAACTCTTCCCTCATGTGCGAGCACTCTTCCCCTATGTGCGAGCACTCTTCCCTCAGGTGCAAGACATGTTAACAGCATTCAATGTCACAAGTGCCTCTGAACCATGTGCGAAAGATCTTCCTCATGTGCAACCACTCTTCCCTCATGTGCCATCACTCTTCCCTCATGTGCGATACTCTTCCCTCATGTGTGAGCACTCTTCCCCCATGTGCGACAACTCTTCCCTCATGTGCGATACTCTTCCCTCATGTGTAAGACATGTTTCGATTGTTCAATATCTCTTCCACTTAGGTTCCTTTAGTCCCCACAAGTGGCACTCAAACATGTGCGAAAGATCTTCCTCATGTGCAATCACTCTTCCCTCATGTGCAATCACTCTTCCCTCATGTGCGATACTTTTCCCTATGTGCAAAACATGTTTCGTTTGTTCAATGTCTCTTCCACATGAATGATTAAAAGATGTTGAGAATTAATAGCTTCACAACATGAAATTTAACCTTTATAATTACAATAATATTTAATCGCAGTTTGGCTAACATAACGTGTTAATATATAACAATTTTACATTTACAATGACGAGGAAATAAATCACTTGTAACACAAATACAATACAAAATACATCTTCAAAAGTCTTCACATAATGCATTAACCACTGCATTTCACCCCTAATTCAAAAAATCATGAGGGGACAAAAGGCTATATACAAAACCAAAAGTTAGTAACTAGCTAACATATTGGACCATGCATTGGATTGGTATACTTGAAGAAGGTGAGGTCAATAAGGATTTGGGTTCTTGCACCTTCGTCGAGTATGCCCTTCCTGATGGCATAGGCAACAGGGTATAGCTGATTATCAGCATCAAGCGCAGATGCAGATAACATTGTCCCATGATACGGCCCACTAAGGTGAGTTCCATCAACATAAAGAATTGGTCTGCATCCTCCTAAGAATCCTTCGACAGAACATCCATATGCAATGAATAATCTATTAAATGTATGGTTACGACAAGCTTCCCATCTTGCCACTGTCTTCGGGTCAACTTCAGTTAGTCTCCTGCAATACCAAGGAATCAACATGTATGATTGCTCAGGTGATCCCTGTATCTCAGCTAGTGCTTTCTCTTTACCTTTCCATGCTTGATCATAAGACATTGATAAACCATATTCCCTATAAACCTCACGTCTTATCTCATGAGGTGGTTTATCTAAACAACCCCTCAATCCATCTTTTATTATAGAAGCAGTCATGCTAGAGGTCAATTTGCGATGTACGATCAAATTATCCTATGCTGAGTGACTGTGGTTCTCCACAAAGGTATGCACACGTAAGAAGCTTGACTCTTCCCCCCCACTTGATAAGCAGTAATTTTCCATGAACAACCATCCACATTACACCTCACTATCATCTTATTTGCACAATTTCTCACAAATTTGTATGCAAATTTATGTGCCAAACTATACTTGTACAGTGAATCTTTAAATTCAACAGCATTCTTAAACCTCTTATCACCTGAAAGCAAATCCTTCCACTTCTCAGCACCATACTCAGGGATAGGTGCAGGTGCACTCTGAATTACATATGGCCTATCTTGTGATATCCTACTTGATGATGATTCACCAATGCATAACCCGTACGATCCTCCCAAGCTCTCTGGCCTGCATCAAAACTTTTTGTCAATTACTCACTCATTCTGCCATACCACTTTAAAACACATAAAAAGTACATGTAACTCACCTTTGTGACATTATCATGGGTTGCTCTTCATCTATCAACTCACTAGCATCTTCAACTATATACAAATGTGCACATTTGTCATTAAATTGTACTATTTGTTTCACTCCTTCATCATCCTCTATGTCTACAACAGTGCTTTCATCTAATGATGACAATGTACACCTTAGCTGAAATGTTTTCCCTTGAATCCCAAGACACGAATATATTGTTCTTTTAAGCTCATTAAGTGACATTCCTTCTCTTACTATTCTTCCATTTGCTCTTCCACCAATATATTGAGTCCTCCCTTGGTCAGTGACAATCTTCCCACCTATGTGGAAGAAGCAATAAATTTCTTTTTCTACCCTATTCATCATACTGAATAAAAACCTGCAGTTGTCAAGGGAGATTTGAATTTTTTAATTCCTAATCTCACCCTTACAAAAAAAGACATAAGGGACGAGTTTTGGATTACAAACATAAATACATAATGAGACATATGATAATAAAAACAAATATATATATATATATATATATAATAACAGCAAGGTCAATGTAAGGATGACACCAACAAATGGAGAAATAATGATTCAAAAAAAGACACTCATGTATATAAATGCAAAAATTGTGTCTGAAATGTGAGCAACAAGATGAGCATATAACATTGTTTTCTTTTGAGGGTCATATGTCGAGACATGTTAAATGAATTATGGAGGGTGTATCCATATATATAGAGAGAGAATATGCAAGGAGAATGTTGGCATCTAATTAAGTGTCATCAAATTCAAGATTAGTAGCTACGTATGATAATTAATCATTCAAATCAGACATAATACGCTACTCTGTAAACAAATCAACATTGGATACAAATCTATCTACTACAAAGTAAATGGAACCTTGATGATTATGGAGAAATCACAAAACAAAAACCTAGCTCTAGAATAAGGGTCTTCACACAACTCACCTTCTCTTTACTGATACATCGAACCTCCACCAGCATCCATAATGAACGACGGCCAGAACGGAGGATTTTTATCTGTGCACATCTAAGGAGAAGAAGATAGCAAGAAGAAATGTCAATCAGTTGCTCTGTTTCTTACGAGGCAGCTAAGGAGAAGGAGCTAGGAAACAGAAATATCAATCAACTTGCTCTGTTTCTTACGAGGCAATTCGTTTTGTTCCTTTTCCTTTCATTTCCCTCTCTTTTCTCATTAAGGGCATTGTGGTCTTTTACTATTGCGAAATTAATGACATATTAGGTCAGGTCCCATTCAGCAAATATTAGGCTAATGAGGTCTTTTATGACAATTTTCCCTTTTTCTTTTATGCATTTTTCCTTAAATCAAGATAAAATTTTTTTTATATACACCGTAAAACTATTTTTAAAAAGTTAAAACAAACAAAAAAATTTAAAAGGAAGTGATAAAATTTATTTTAGAGTTAGATTGTAGAAAAATAGCTTATGAAAAAAGAAGAAAATTTTGCTTCTGCAAAATCATGGTTGTCTTATGAAACCATGATTTTGCCATCATAATCACTTTTTCCCTTTTAATGGATGATTGGGTATTTTTCTCTGAAAGCATGGTTTATCTTAAAAAGTGCTTTTTTTTTTTTTCATTTTACCCAAATAATGATAAAAAATCAAATCTAACTCTATATCCTCCCGTAATACACGCGAATATTTTTGCTTGAGGTTCCCACTAGGCGTGAAATTTTCTCACAGAATTTTTGTCTCCTTTCTCACTAATTAATGTTTGAGTACAATGCAATAACTATCCTCCTATTTTATCTTAATTACATAGATCTTTCCTCTTTTTTAAAAATATATACTTAAGTCTAAATTTTTAACGCCTCGAAGAATATTCTAAAAAGATTCAAAAAAATATTTTTCATTAAAATTTATATAAAAAAGTAAATTTTATTTACTAATTTACTTTTAATACTAAATCCAAAATTTTTCTCGATAGTTTGTAAATATCATATAGACTTTTGAAAATTCGAGTGCGTCTTTTAAATGTCTGTAAAAAAATTTGAAAATTTAAATTTAAATGACTTATAAAATCTCTAACAGATATATAGTTTATTATATTCATATAGAATAAATATGTGTTTAATATATATTTTTAGACATCAGAAACTAAAAATAAATAAATTTTAATAAATACAATGAATGAAAAGTTAAAATTATAATTTTTATAATCTCAAAATTATTAAATTTTAACACATTATAAAGTTAAAAAACATATTAGAATTAATTTTTGGTGGTATAAAATTTTCTTTGGGCCATATCCATATATATATATATATATATATATATATATAATTTTAATATTAAAGAGGGGTATTTTGATTAAAAAAAGTTCAAAAGTTAAACTTAACATTTAACTAACGATCTGAATGGATGGAAATAGAATCTAAAAAATATAAGGGATGTTTGTGAAACATATATATTTTAATTTTAAAGAAGATCTATATATGAGTTTTCAAAATAGAGGGGAGGTATGTGTAACTAAAGCAAAACAGAGGGGTGATTAGACTATTTTACCAAAGAGAGAAATGTCTCCATTGATTTTTCTCTCAATTAAATATATCCACAATTAGATCATGTTTCAATGATTAGGATTTAATACTGTATAGAAATATTATTATAACCTTAAATATAAAAAAATCTACCATGATAAATAATATAAATCCCAACCATTAAAACTTGACCTAATGCTTAATACATTTAATGGAAAGGAAATGGAGAAAAAGATTAATGGAGACATTTGTTCCCTATTTTACTCTTAATGTTTTATGTCAACACCCATTAACATTTCGATACACGCAGAGTGATAAAAACATGGTTCCACAGGCATATAGAAATATATTGATATTGAGTACATGTTTACATATAGAATTTATTCCCGTAGGGTTTGATAATATTTACAATTTATCCAAATATGTCCAAAACAGAGGCCATATATAACCACTAGCCAAATTCTTAGGTTCCGCACCCTTATTTACCTGTATTGGTTGCCTTTTCCTTGGAGCCACTAGCTCCTGCTGGAATTTTGTTATTATGAAAAATGGTGAGATTTCTAGGAATCCCAGTAGTAACATACTATTATTCATAGAAATGAGATAAACAAATATGCCAAATACCAAATAATGCAATATTATACTAACACATAACTCAGTTCAGTTATAAATGTGTTCAAGACAATCACAGTTGCAACCCTTACATATCCCGTACCTCAGTCCATGACTGGGTAGATCAGTGTACCCGTAGGCACCATTCATCAGTGTGCACTGTGTATCATACATATTACAGAAGATGACATGTACGAAGCATATAAACATTCATATAGTGTACGAAGGATAAAGTTACTACCTTAAACCCGTTTCTTGCCTCAAATCGTTCGCCTCGTAATACATGCCAAGCTTAGGCTCTCAACTCGGTCCTAAAATATCAAATATACAGGAATTAAGTTAAAACCGATTCATGTACCATTTTAGGCACTTCCATAGTGTTTATGGTGGTTATATTAGCCTATAGTGAAAATTTACCAAAATGCCCCTAGGGTCCCAGCCTGGCTCTGCCGTACTGATCTGATCGTTTTTTTTTTTTGAAATTTTGACTAGGGCTATACTAGCTTATTTTCACCCCAGGAATCCATTTTCGGACTTAGAATTATCAAATTCACTGCCAAAAGGCATATATGCCCTTGATAGCCTCGCTTTAAGGGTTTCAGGGGCGTTTTCGTAATTATGTTTTTTCGGGCTTTTCCGAAAAAGTGACAAACTGTAACCCTATCTAATCTTCCCCCCTAAACTCAATGGAATCATAAAATCATTGAAAATCCAACTCTAAGGCCCTCTAATAGCCCTGGACAAAATTTATAAATACTCAGGGGAAAATTTGGGTTTTGCGATTTCGGCTCCGTAACTGTGTTTCTTTCTACTCCTAATGTAATACCCTGAAATTTGGGATTTAAGGCATGGGAATAAGCCTAAATTAAGTGGACTGCTAAGCCCCAGTTTAGTAGATGTCCCAAATCTATTCTCTAATGTTTCTTATATCTTTGGGGTATTAAGAAAGTAAAATGGTGAACTTTGGAGAATATAATTATGTTTTTTTAGTGAAATTGTCTATAAGGTAGTAAGCTTGTCATATGATTTTAAATGATTAAATGATGATAAAAAATTATGAAATTTTACAGGATGAAAGTAGACATCCTAAGCTTTAATTTGATAGGTCATATGACTCAATTAGAGTTATATACAAAAATATATGAATTTTTGAAGTCAGCACAGAAAAACTGTGAAATTTCTGGAACAATATGTAAAGATTGAAATTCTAGGAATTTTGTGATTCCATTCAGCAAAATTATATATTTTTCCTTGACACGAGACTCAATGAGGGTTCTACAGGCTTTAGAATCACTTCAATTTGATTTTTCTAGAATTAGTTATGATTTTTCAAAGTTTGGACAGAAATTTGCCAGAATTTTATAAAATCCGAAATTTTTGGAAAATTAGTAAATGAATAGAATAGAATATATAATATGATATAAGCTTTTCCCTTCTTCTTCAGCCCTGCGTCTGACGCCATTTTCAGTTTTAGAGAGAGAGAAGAGTTGAGATTTGTAGAGAGAGAAGGGGAGGAAAAAACTTGTAAAGGTAAGTGATTTCTTCGGTAAATCGGTTCGTAATGCGTGTAACTCCGTTCCTAAGCTATTCTTCGATGTGATTCAAGGGTTGGAAGCTCAAATTTGCTTGTTGAAGTGAGCTAGGGTTTCAGCCTTAAGAAGAAAAGCCAGTGGGAGCTTGAGGTAACTTCCAAACTCTTGTATATTGACTATTCTGGCTATTGTAGACAATTTAATTGGTGAAATTTCGCCAAATTGTCTTTATGTCTAAAAAGGGAAAATGGGTTGCAGGGGCTGTTATGATGCCCAAATTGGTACTAAATGGTAGTTGTAACCTAATGGAATAGTCAATAAGGTGTTTAGAAGTAGAAAGGAACGCGTTTATGCAGCCGAAACCGAAAAACCCCGATTTCCCCCGGAAAACCCATATATTTCGGTCAGGGCTGTAAATGGGCCTTAGAGTTGGATTTTCAAAGATTTGATGCTTCCATTGAGTTTAGGAGCGAAAATTAGGTGGGGTTACAGTTGGGCACTTTTTCGGAAAAGGCCGAGAAAGCATAATTACGAAAATGCCCCTAAAACACTGAAATAAGGGCTGCCAAGGGCAATTTCGTCTTTTGACATTGAATTTGATAATTCTAAGTCTGGAAATGGATTCCTTGGGCGAAAATATGTCAGGATAGCCTAGGTTAGAATTTCGAGAAAAGAACATCCGGACTGGGTACGATGGGCCCGGGTCCCCGGGGGTATTTTAGTAATTTTTCAAGATAGACTCATATAACCCCCAGAAATACTATGGAAGTGTCTAAATAGTACATTTAACATTGTAGGATCAAATATGGAGCCCTGAGCTGTTTGCACATAGATCGAGGCACGCGTTTTGAGGCGGAAAAGGGTTAAGGTAGGGGACTTACCTTATTTGCATGTATTTGATATCTTTGCTTGTGTAGTAATGTATGTGATTGCTTTACTTGATTGTGTAGAGCATACTTGAATAAATGAAGCTCTGTTTCTGTTTTTGCTGTGGCCATAGTTTTGTTACATGAAACATTGAGCATGCGGAAATGTCATTATGGGGTATACATCTAGATAAAGCTAACATGTCATACACATCATCTATCATGCATGCATTATAGTATCTGTTTCCTACTGAGATTCTCTCGAATCTCACCCCTCTCCTACCAACAATTTAGACAGGAGACGACAGAAGATATGCAAACAACAATGCAGAGTACCGTACACTGGGATTATAGTAGTGGAACGAAGACGACAAGAAGTCTCCGTTTCACTGGGATGAGTTTAGACACCCTAGTAGCCTTGTGCGGCTACCTTAATCGTAAGTATCATGTACAAACCCCTATAGGGAATTTATGTAGTCATACACATATTATCAGTATAGTTATACTATTCCTGTGTTGCCCATCGAACCACATATCGTTTTCCACAAATACTCTGGTAAATGTGAAATTAAAATAAGGGCGTGACATCTAACCACTTTATTAACTATTACATTAGGTTACAACTATCATTTAAACCAAATTTTGGCAATATAACCCCTAAGCCATGTCATTTCCAAATTTTACAAACAAAAACAATCTGACGAAATTTCATCAATTAAATTGTCTATAGCAGCCAGAATAATTAATATACAAAGGTTTAGAAGTTACCTCTGACATTTCTTGACTTGGCCAAAAAACCCTAGCTCCCAAGACTGAAATTTGTGCTTCAAAACCTTAATCCACATAGAAGAGTAGTTTAGGAATAGAGTTATACGCGTTAGGAACTAATTTACCAAAGAAATTATTTACCTTTGTAAGCTTTTTCCTCCTTTCTTTCTCTAAGAAAATCTCACACTTCCTCTCTCTAAATGATGAAAGTGGCGTCGGTTTCAGCTAAATAAAGGAGGAAGATCATGTTTTATTTTAATATCTTATATCATATTTCATTTATTTAATAATTTCCAAAAATTACCAAAATCCATTTTTATGGACAATAACTCTATGTACATGTAAACATGCTATTAAGTTCAACTAATATTTCCTTCATCATGCTACATGTAGAAGGCACCTAGGGGTCCCTCCCTATTGTCTCAATTGGCTTCACAACTTATTCCAGTTACGTATATACGTAA
Organism: Inga oerstediana; assembly: GCA_963210345.1. Lineage (NCBI taxonomy): Eukaryota > Viridiplantae > Streptophyta > Magnoliopsida > Fabales > Fabaceae > Inga > Inga oerstediana. The sequence goes on from OY723408.1 coordinate 26,201,867, forward strand.
AGTTCCAATTTTAGTTAAATTAGCATTTTTGCTCAAATTTTTCATAAATTCATATTTTATTGACCAAAATATTCCAAATACATTTTTCCCTTTTATTTTCCTTAATTAATTGAAATTAACTTCAATTAATAGGAAAATAATTAATTTTGTGCTATTTTGAAAAAATTACGATTTCGCTATTACCTTTTTAATCTAATTTCTTTTCTTCTTTTTATTTGGCCAAATTCCATATATTTTCTCTATAATTTCTCCATTTTTGGATCTTAATATTGGGCTTTTAAATTACTCAAATTAATTCCATAATTATTTTTGTTCAATTTCTCATGAATATGAACATTTATAAAATTCATAAAGTCCAAATTCATGAATATTCACCATTTTATTGAATTTTCCAAATAATTACAATATATTTTGAGAATATAAAATTTGGGGTATTACATTTTCACGAGCAAATCTATGAGAATTCTTTTTTATGGATAATCCTTAATTTTGTTTTTGGGTAGTGAATTGTATCGCAACATATTTTAAGAATCTAAGATACTCCACAAAATCCATTGATTAATTGTGATAGATTTCGGAGGCAAAGAAGATTAATTGTGATAAGTTTACCACAATCTCTCCCAATATCTCAATGACATAGATTTGGATTTAAACACACTAAATCAAATCATATATATGTTCGTGATATCGGATAACAAATTAAATCATGCATGATTTATTCTAGAAATTTGATTTAGATTTAAACGCATCAAATCAAATCATATATTTTCAATATCTAGATTATTCGGATAATATAAATGAAATCTCTTGTCCAGTTTATACTATTTGGGAAATGTCCTTGTTGAATATTCCTACCCATTTGTAAAGGCCAGATTTCTTTATTGACAATTTTCAAAGTGACTAGACGGCTAACTGGCCTGGCTTGAATCCTAGGCTTGGCTAAGGCTTGTACACAACACCAATGCGCACACAGTACTGAAGCATACTCAATAATAAATTGTTTGATGACAAGGGACTTTCAGTTTTTAATGCTTCATTATTTTAGTCATGACACTATAGAAATGGCGTCTCTAAAACTTCAGATATGTACAAATAAAAGTTTTTAGAACACATGTAAAGGCTTTTAGAATTAAATATCTCTATCTGCTCCGTTGTCTCTGAACTTTCGGGATTGAAGTCACTTTCGAGAAATTGGTCCATAATATTGACTTCCGGCTTCATAACCTGCTGCCATTCTTTTTATTTAAGGCAACTACTTACTTGTTTATTTGTTTCACAAGAAAAAGCAGATCATCAAATCTGCCTTTTCTTTATTGGATTTGTCTACATATTGCATCTTTTGGTGTTCAGATGGTGAGCCTTAGAGCATCAGTAAAGTTACTATCATACGACGTGGAGGTCATTCTGAAAACAGCCTCTTAGCTTGTTGGGGATATGGCTATGTATATCTATTTGTTCCTAAACCCACTTAATAGAAGCTTTACACATTGTGCATCTTCAATGTTCCTTATCTCACAGCTCGTTTGATAATTATTGACTAGAAACAGAGATGGTTTCTTCCTTTCCAATAGCCAAAACAAAGCTATCTTTTCAATTTAATGTTTGGTGGACCAGACATGTGATACCTTATATATATATATATATATATATATATATATGTAGTATGGCAAGATATGAGGTGTTATCTCTAGAATTTGATCTGTAAATGACCATACAACTACAACTTATTATTGATATAAAATAGCATGCATAGTGCAAAATGCTCTATTTGACATCAGCTAAAAATGTATTATTGCTACAGCTTATAGGGTATAGTAGAAATTGGAGTAGTGGAAAATAGATATTATGGCGTCAGTTACAAGGGACTTGACGCCATAAACGAATATATTACGGTATTAGTTACAAACGACATGACATTATAAAGGAATATAAAAAATAAAAAATTGGTTTACCCCAGGCATTGCCACATCATTGCCCGGCCACTGTCGTTCGGCTTGCGCACATACTGATATGCCTTTGCCAACTGAGCTATAATGAACCTGTAATCTTTATTTACAATATTATATATATATATATATATATATATATATAATATTTATTTTTAATTATTTCATGTAAGTATTAATAATTAATATATTATTTATTCAAAAAATTCAAAAAATAATATTTTATAAAATAATATTTATATTATATATTTTGATTTTGATTTGTATTTAATATTTATATTTTTTTATTTATATATAGTATTATTGAAAAATTCACATATTTTAATAAAAAAATAAGCAACAATAATTTTTATATATTTATTTTATTATTGTATTTATATCATAATCTTTATAATATAATCTGTTGGAAATTACCAACAACAAAAATTATGTCTTTAACTTCATTTTTTTTAATAGTGAAAGTGTAACACCTCAAATTTTATTCACCAAAAATATATTGTAATTATTTGAGAAATTCAATAAAATGGTGAATATTCATGAATTTGGATCTTGTGAATTTTAAAATATTCATAGTCATAAGGAAATGGGAAAATTAATTCAAAAATTGAATTAAATTACAAAGGGAATAGCAAAATCATAATTTTGCCAATTTAGCCCAAGATTTATTATTTTCCAATTAATTGGAGTTAATTTCAATTAATCAAGGAAAATAAAGGAAAATGCATAATGTGATTATTCTTGGTGGAATAAATCAAGAATTGAGAAAGTAAGGGGGATTATACATAAAATAAATTATGTGAATTGTGGAATTGTGCAAAACAATTTTTCTCCTCCCTTCCTCTCATTATTTTCGTCCATGCAAGAAAGAAAAAGAGAAACAATTATGTAATACATGATCACATACCACATGAAGAAGGAAATGATAACCAAGATTAAGTGCACACAAAATGAAATGATGATGTAGTGCATGATGGGAGAAGCTTGAGTGAAGAAATAAGAAACATGATTGCATGGTGGAGTGCACATTTTGACTTTGTTGGAGGAAGGATGGATTAGTTGAAGAAAGGGGGGGGGACGTTTTTTTTTTGAAGAACCAAACAAGAAGCAATTGGTTCAAACTTAATGAGTAACTAATGGAAGGATCATGAGGGGAGAGAGAATGGTGACAAGTGTCACAACTTGGGCCCTTGATTGAATCAATGGTTAGGAAGGAAGAAGACCAATTTATTAAACACAAACTCCTTCCTCTTTCATGCACACATTCAGCCAAGACAAAGAGAAAAGAGAGAGAGAGAGAGAGTGAGCTTGAGAGTTCTTGAGACTTAGAGAGCAAGAGGAAGCAAGAGATAAGGTAAGAGCTTGTTTTCAAGTGATTTAAGCTTCCTATTTTGTGTAGTCCATCTTCTAATCTCTTATTCTTTATGGAAATCATGATTTAGCAAGCTAATCTTCAAGGTTGAGGAGAGAGAGAGGACGTCCTAGAGAGATAAACATCAAGGATCAAGAGGTAATCTCCAAAATCTCAACTTCTTAGTGTATTGAAGTTGTTGTTGGTGATTGTTGTTTGGTTTTGTGATTTTTTGGTTGAGTTGTAAAATTAGAAAAGTCATAACCCTAAGGGGTTATGCTGCCCAAAATCCTTTAAATCATGGTTAAGAAGTGTTTAAATGAGTTAATCAAGGATTAGAAGTGGAAAAGTACAAGTTTTGGGAGCTAAAACACAAAACCTCATTTTTCCATTTTTCCCTAATAATTTCGGCCAGAACCAGAACTGGTACAAGGAGTTAGATTTTCATGAAATAAATGGTTCCAATGGACTCAATGGGCAAAAATAGGTGGGGTTACAGTTGGGCACTTTTTCGGTAGAGGATGAAAAAGTATAATTACGAAAACGCCACTGAAATCACTAAATATGGGCCATCAAGGGTATTTTCGTAATTTGACAGTGAATTTGGTAATTTCGAGCCCGGAAATGGATTCCTTGGGCGAAAATGAGTCAGAATAGCCTTAGTCAAAATTTTGGGAGAACGTGCTATCAGGCCGGGTACGGCGGGGCCGGGCCGGGGTCCCGAGGCATTTTAGTAAATTTTCACTATAGACTAATATAACCACAAGAAACACTATGAAAGAGTCTAAAATGATATCTGGATAGGTTATGACCTATTTCTTGTTCATTTAATATTTTTTGACTGAGTTGAGAGCCGGAACGACACGCTTTACAAGACACTGTAAAACAGAGGATTATAAAGCGTTGAGGTAGGGACATTATCCTTCATACACTATGCCATAAGTTATATGATTGTGGGGATACCAATGTTTGTAAATGCGCTTTATTAATCAACATGATTTACCCAGAGAGGGGCCAGAAGTGTTAGAGTCACTTACACTGGAGTTGGTGAAAACCCAACCGGTGCAGAATAGTGGGGCTGGGCCCTACTCATGTATACATGCAGATGATATACTTATAATGTTCATTAGTTGGTGCATACATGGCATATATCATATTTACTTTTTGCATTTTCTATAAACAATGTCATGTTTCTACTGGGGTTCTCTGAAATCTCACCTTATTTTTAAATAAACACCTCAGCGGGTACCAGTGGGGCAAAGGAAAAAGACGTAGATGCCGGAAAGTGAACGTTACATGTTTTGAGGTGAGGACAAGATCGTGGTCATAATTAGTCTATTCTGTGATGTTTTGGTGAAATTTGTAAATATTAAAACTTTCGCTGTATTTTCTGTTTCCGTCGATGAATGATATCGTAATTGTAAATGAATATTTTTATCAGTATAATTGTACTTTTCTGTATGCCCGTTGAATTCCGTCTTTATTACTCTTCGATTATCGAAATGGAAACGGGTGTTGACAAAAAGGACCTATATTATGGTGTCAATTAATAATGACCTGACACAATAAATAAATAAATGTATTACAGCATCATATCAAAATACAACTGATTTCATAATAAAAGATAATTATTTAATTGATTATGATATCTGTTCTTGTCTATACTGATGCCATATTTGCATATTATGATGACATTTATAATCATAATTGAGGCTGTACTGGGAATATAAATATTTTAAACACGTTAAATTATATAGTCCCTTATCAACACCCGTTTCCATTTCGATAATCAAAGAGTAATAAAGGCCAAATTCCATGGGCATACAGAAAAATATAATTATACTGATAAAAATATTCGTTTACAATTCTGACATTGTTCGTTGACGAAATATAGAAAATACAGCGGAAGTTTTAATATTTACAAATTTCACCAAAATATCACAAAATAGACTAATTATGACCACGATCTTGTCCTCTCCTCGAAACACGTGCCGTTCACTTTCCAACGTCTACATCTTTTCCTTTAGACCCACTGGTCTCCGCTGAGGTGTTTATTAAAAATAGGGTGAGATTTCGAAGAACCCCAGTAGAAACATGCTATCGTTCATAGAAAATGCGAAAAGTAAATATGATATATGTCATGTATGCACCAATTAATGAACAATTTTAAACATATCATCTGCATGTATACATGAGTAGGGCCCAGCCCCACTATTCTGGACAGGTTGGATTTTCACCAACTCTAGTGTAAGTGCCTCTTACACTTCTGACCCCTCTTTGGGCAAATCGTGTTGATTAATAAAGCGCATTTACAAACATTGGCATTCACACAATCATATAACTATGACATAATTTATGAAGGATAATGTCCCTACCTCAACGCTTTATAATCCTCTGTTTAACGGTGTGTCTCGTAAAGCGTGTTGTTCCAGCTTTTAAATCGGTCCTAAAATATTAAATGTACCAGAAATAGGTCATAACCTATCCAAGTATCATTTTAGACTCTTCCATAGTGTTTCTTGTGGTTATATTAGTCTATGATGAAAATTTACAGAAATGCCCCCGGGAACTTGGCCCGGCTTGGCCCTGCCGTACCCTGCCCGATGGCACGTTTTCCCAAAATTTTGACCAAAGCTATTTTGACTTATTTTCGCCCAAGGAATCCATTTCCAGGCTCGAAATCACCAAATTCAGTGTCAAATTACGAAAATGTCCTTGACATCCCTTTATTTAGGGATTTCAGTGGTATTTTTCGTAATTATGCTTTTTCGGCCTCTACAGAAAAAGTGCCCAACTGTAACCCCACCTATTTTCACCCACTGAGTCTAATGGAACTATTTATTTTATGAAAATCCAACTCCTACTACCATTTCTGGTTCTGAAATTATTAGGGGAAAATGGAAAAAATGAGGTTTGTGTTTTGGCTCCCAAAACTTGTACGTTTCCACTTCTAATCCTTAATTAACTCATTTAAACACTTCTTAAGCACAATTTAAAGGATTTTGGGCAGCATAACCCCTTAGGGTTATGACTTTTCTAATTTTACAACTCAACCCAAACATCACAAAACCAAACAACAATCACCAACAACAACTTCAATACACTAAGAAGTTGAGATTTTGGAGATTAGCTCTTGATCCTTGATGTTTCTCTCTCTAGGACGTCATCTCTCTCTCCTCAACCTTGAAGATTAGCTTGCTAAACTATGATTTCCATGAAGAATAAGAGATTAGAGGATGAACTACATAATATAGGAAGCTTATTCACTTGAAAACAAGCTTTTACCGTATCTCTTGCTTCCTTTTGCTCTTTAAATCACCAAGAACTCCCAAGCGCTCTCTCTCTCTCTCTCTCTCTTCTCTTTGCTTTGTGCGTGAAGTGTATGAAGGGAAGGAAATAGAACATGTTTTGTTAATTCCCTCATCTTTCCTCCTAGCCATTGATATAATCAAGGGTCAAGATTACATCACCTTGCATGCACACCATTCCTCTTCCCATACCTCCCACCATACCCTCTTCTTTATGCCATACCTTCTCATTATGACCACCATGCACATGTCTTCACTTAGAGTGCACTCCACCTTTGTCATCATTGAGAGATTCATGTATTAAACATTTTGTTTCTTTTTCTTTTTCTTTCATGCATGGACGAAAATAATGAGAGGGAGGGAAGAGAAAAATTGTTTTGCTCAATTCCATAATTGACATAATTGATTTTATGTATACTCTCTCTTAATTTCCCAATTCTTGATTTATTCCACCAAGAATAATCCCATTATGCATTTTCTTTTATTTTTCTTGATTAATTGAGGTTAACTCTAATTAATTGGAAAATAATTAATCTTGGGAAAAATTGGCAAAATTATGATTTTGCTATCCCCTTTGTAATTTAATTCAATTTTTGAATTAATTTGCCCATTTCCTTATGAATATGAATATTTCAAAATTCACAAGATCCAAATTCATGAATATTTCCCATTTTATTGAATTATTCAAATAATTACAATATATTTTTTGTGAATAAAATTTGGGGTGTTACATCCCTCATTTGAGAACCTACTTCATATACAACTCATTAATGTACAAGCATACACATTTTGAGCTTGAAAAAAGGTAATTTCAATGTATATAATATTTTTAAAACTTTGTTTTCATTATCTAATTAAAATTTTGAAATGTTATATTTAAAATATATATTTATTTTTCAATATATATATATATATATATATGTTACAAAAAAATTCAAAACTTAATTTAAATCCTTTTAATTAACTACGGTGTCTTGTGCTTACTAAACCGATGCCATGAATGCTAATATAGCATCTATTTGAAATGCACTTGATGCAAAAATATCATAAATATAATTATGGTATCAAATGCTTATACGATTGATGTCATAATATAAATTACGACATTAAATACATTTAAAACAGAAATAAAAATGTCATATCCATTACCGCTTCTGTTCTTAAAGTAACTAATGAGAAATCATGAAGTTAAATTAGTATTTTGCACTAGTGAGAAAATAGTACTTAATTGATCTTTCAAAAAAAAAAAAAAATCTTTCTTTAAATTTCTTGACTAAAGCTATGAATGCAAGCGAACCCACAGGTTGGGCATACAGTGCAAGTAGGAACAACCTGCACCTTTATAGGTTGACATTTAGGCTTTAGCCAACCTCAGCCCACCACTTTGCGTATCATGCATGTAACGGATTGTCTAGCATAGAATAAATTCCCTCCTCCTTTTCTTAGAGGTTAAAAAATTTAAAATTAGTATCACCATCTTCAATTATATAAATTTTGCAAGAGAATAAGTTCTGTTTTTTTTTTTTTTTTTCATTCAACGGTAGTGTAGATGTTAACGCTCTTACACGTTTAATACCTTATTGATTGAATTATAAATTAATTAATAAACAATATTAAACACATTAACGTATATCTATCTGATAGAGAAAAAATAAAATAAAGAGAAACAAAAAAAAAATCTTTTCCTTATTAAAGACAAAGGATTCCTTTTGGAACATGCTATGTATACAATTCATTTTGTGGCTCTTACTTTCTGGGCAAGTAAACTGTTAATTGTTTCCTGTATGTTTTGAGGTGAAGATAGCTTTCAATGTACGAACTAGTAGTAGCTAGTAGATATTATTAGTTAACATATAAAAGTCCACAGTGCACCCATATGTATTAATTTCGCAGAAATTTTCTACATCTAATTTATCATTATATTTAGCACCTAATTCAGCATTGCCTAGTAGACCCAACAGGGAGTAAATTGAGTGTTAAAAATTTTACACAAATATGAGCATAGTAGCAAGTAGTTGACTATATAAATAAGGAAAAGAGATAAGAAAATATCACTTGAATTTTAAAATCTCAAACCAGTCTTTTTGCCTACGAAAGTATAGGTATTAACTACACTTGAATAGTAATTGACAACTCATTTTAGTAGAAAATCACTTATTTGATATTTTAAAGTTTAAGTGGTGTTTTCTTGTCTTTTTCTCTATAAACAATAGATGCAAGTATAAGCAATCAACTAATCAACAAGTAGCAACAAAATATAATAGTAAAGTGCTAATGCGGAAAGTTAAGAGTTCAGGGTATGCAGATAGTGTGATTTCATTGAGACTTCTCCACTAAGCCCATCTAGTTTGATCTGAACACTAGAGTTACAATCCCTCAAGTTCAATCGAAGCACTTGAGAAGTCACAATTCCACAAGTTCAATCCTATCACTTGAGAAGATATATCACTTGTTGTTGATTAGTATTCCAACAACAAACTCGTTTGATAGATTAATCTTCTCAGCTCAAAGCTCCTCCGGTAGTTGTGGTATTCATTGATTTGGAGCTTTATATCTTTGCCGTCCATTATCTCCCATTTGTAGAAGTTCCCCATAACAAACTTTATTTGCTAGCATTCTTAGCAGTGTACTTGAGAACTAGTGATTTCCCATATTTTATGTGGTTCTTTGTAGATAGAGTACACATCGAACAAATCATTAGATAAAGTACTAATCAAGGTATGGCTACATGGATAAATTTTATAGGCCATGGATTTGTATTTAGATAAGAAAGTTATTAAGGATGGATAAGGTTGTTAAGTCATATGGATAAGGTTGTCATATAAGTGGTGTGTCAACAATGGCTTGAGAAAGAAGAAATGAAGTGATAAGATTTTTCTTTTGGTTGGAAAAGAAGAAATGAAGCGATGAGATTATTTTCCTTTGACATACCTACATAATAATCACAACACAATAAACCTCTCAAAATTTGGATGGGTACAACTGAATTACAAGTATAATGAGTGGCTAGCTCATGAAATTTATTATTCTCAAAACCGACAGAGTTTTTGCTCTTATATGATCAGGATTGTTGTTACAAAATTGAATGCAACTCCTATTTATAGAGCATAACCACACAATGAAGCACAATCTTCACTTGATTCTTCCATGCTTTTTATCTGGTGAAGCACATCTACATCTTCAAATAATGTCTGTTCTTTTTTTACTTTTTCACCTGAATTCAAATAATGTCTTTGAAGCTTTCATAAAATCTAACCTAGTTGAATTAGGCTTCAACATGGATGTGACCAATTCAGCACCACGTTCTTCATTCTTGTAAGCTTCCTAATAATGATAAGACTGATTCAGCGCAAGCTTTCTCTTCTTAAAGCTTCTAAAGATATTAGCATTTGAGTGTCAGCTATCAATACATACTAAGCATTTAGATATCATTCATGTTCGGTACAAGCTTCAAAGTTTTATCATCATCAAAATCATCGTATTATCATATTATGATATTTCAAACCTATTTAGCATAGTAATTTTGTATTCATAGAACACTGTTAATGAACACCTCAAATTTCTTCTACTTTTCAACTATTATGGTGGTCGTAAAATTATTCTCTTTAAAAACTACATTGTTCCCCATCTTATTGTTGAATGAAAAATTATTGATTACAAAAATACGCATAAAACACTCTTAAAATGATAACCTTTTATTATAAAACTATAATTTAATAAAATAAATTTTATGCATTATTATAAAACTATAATTTAATAAAATAACTTGCCTGATTGCCTTGCATTTTAACACTGTACGTACTCCACTAAAATACTCATTTTTTGAAATACTAAGAGTTTACATGTTACTGTCTTATATTTAACATTAATTTTTTATTTGCAAATATAGAAAAATTATCTGCACCACCAATTCAGCCGGTCCAAGCCGACAAAAATCATGGGAATAAGCCGACAAACTTCACGGGAATAAAATGGTTCAAGAAGTATAAAAAATCAGAAATACAGCTAGTAACCAGGTTTTCCTTTCCTTTGTTTTTTCTTTCTCCTAAGCTCACAATGATTTTGTGGTGGAACAGATGAGAGCTCCGTTAAAGAAGTAACCTTTGTCTCCAAAAGCAGAGGGATATTCTCAGAGGATGCATGCCATGAATAAAAGTTAGGCAAGCTTCTAACACACCCATCCAATGAGCTCCTTTATCTACTAATCTCTTCAAGATAGTGGATGCCGCCTCCTGCACTCATCCCAAAGTCATGATCAGTTATGTAAGAAACATGTGGTACCGACGCAACACATTTTTAGTTCAATTTCCTCTATTATATTTACTTGTTGCAATTCCTTTCCATTAACAAGGCATGGCCTCAAACTAGTTTCAAAGTAAGAACCCAAAAGAAAAGGGAAAATGGGGCTAGAGGAAAGTCTGCTCAATATATTGAATAAAGCATTCAAACACCAAATAATTGAGCCAAAAAGAAAAACTGTCATTACAATTTTTAGTCCTCATAATTTGCTCTCGTTTTAGTTTTGATCTCTCAAAGGACAAAATGGTCCAGGTTTTTATTAAAATATAGGTACTAATGTTTTAGACGAAAATAAGCTTGAAGGAGAAAAAACCTATGGTTTGAAACTATTGGGGCCAAAATAAAAATGAGGACAAACTATAAATATCAAACCTTGTATTAATCGAAAAATTATGATATACAGTATGGAGAACCAACCAGGAATAAAAAATAAACCACTTTTTTTTTCTCATTGGGTGTTATTGCCATTAGGTGACATCCAGATCAACTAGCATGCACATAACCAAAATTTTGTCTAAGACGATCTAGTCAAATACTTTGATGCACATAAAGCGCTCTCAAATTACCTTTTAGGCCGGCTTCGATCTTCCTCATAGTCCATCACTCCACCAGATTCAGAGTTGATCTCCTCATGCCCTCGAAAGTCAATGTCGGCCTGCTGACAGGGTGCAACTTCTGCCACAAAGTAAGTAAGACACATCGACCAATATATCCCAGCATTTGTATTAAGACTAAATCTAATAACATGAGATCAACTAGTAGAGAAAAAAAGACAGTTATCTAAGCAAACAAGTCTCGTACCTTTTTTACCATTCTAAACAGACTGCAGATGCCTCCAAAGTATTGCATGAAATAAATTTTAATTTAACCTAACTGTAGAGTATCTATGTATGGCTAAAACATTCATAACTGAAGACTAGTTAATCACCATTGTGATAATAGTGTGTTTAAGAACGCATCAAAAACACATAATGAAAATTCAAAAATTCCCAAGTTCAATTTATTCCTGAGTAGCTCTATAATAATATTTAAAACAAAATGGGGGAATAAAACTCCTACATGGACATGGCCATTCCATATTCAGATTTTATACTTATATACTATTTTTTCTCCTATATATCTGTTTCCCCACTTGATGAAGGTGCATGGTACAGCCTCATTCTTTCGGAGACCAAGCTCCCTCATGATCCCAATTAGATATGCATAGTAAAGATGTTAAGAAAGCGTAGCCAAACTTTAAGTTGATTTGGTTTTAACAAAATTTGGAATGACTCCATCAGTTCTACACCAACTCTTCATATGCAGTTAAGTCCAAAATAAAAATATAACAGGTCAACTTATCAGAACCAATCAAACATAGATGAATTTGATTCTGTATGATTATTCTTTTGTGATATTTTTGGACCATAGACTGATATTCTAGTCTTCGAGTTAAAAACCATAACATTATAAGCCATGGACATCCGAATTTTGTGACAGACAATGGACAAGAAAGAAACGCAATAATGCATAATAGAAGCTTATATACAAATATATATCTAAGCAAAGATTACTGAGTTGGCAGCACATAATTGTTTAACAAACATTTTTGGTATTCGAACCTTGTTTGAGCCAATAAAAGTGGAGACGGCTTTATATAAATGAATTACACACCCAACTCTGTATGAATAGTGAAATTTGAACTTGTAGTTCTCCCATTTAGCATTAGTGCAGCGGTTTTGTCATAAAAAAATACTATGAAAAATTTCAAGATAACCCCAGATTTGCAAGTATGAAGTGGTTCATCTCTTCCATCCTCCTCTTCTTGAGGGCATGTGTTATATAAATAATAATCTGTTGTGAAGGGTAGTTAAGTCAGTCAGTTAGGGACTATGTTTGTTATGCTGTTTAAAGTAATAATTCACGGTTAGTTAGTTGAGGTGGTTAGAAGGGGTCTAGGTGAGATTAGTAGTCTATATAAACCCCTAAAGCTATTGTATAAATCAGATTTGCGATTTTGTTCATCAATAGAAGGGTACTATTCAGAAAATTCCCGTTTCTTCTCTATCTCTCTCTGTTCTTATTCTTTCTTTCTTTCTTTCTTTCTATTACCATATCAGCATGAATATGAGTATGTGCATGAGGTGGGTGGAACATGAGTGCTGCCATACAGAACTCAAGACAAATCTGTGCTAAATCAATTGCAGAATACAAATACACAAACTTCAGAATAAATTAAAAATTCTTTTACAAGTGTCAGTACAAGCCATTTATTCAAAACCTACCTGCCTAAATTGAACGTAAAGAAGCAAATGAATTAAAGATCAATCCCAGAAGACAACCTACTAAAGGGGAAATTGCCATCCTCTTATCCATGTGAGTAAAAAATCACCAATTATGAATGAGATAGGCATGATATTAAGTTCAACCGACCTTGAAAATTAACTTCTTCACTTCTTCCGCCTTTTCTTCCATATCCTTCATGTGCTTCTTGTCCAACTCACTCATTGTATCAGCCCATTTTATCTTTTCTTGAATTGAAGAAAGCATAGTATCTGATGTAGACAACCTGGGTTTCCAATCAATAAAAATATGTTAGATGTGAAGCCAACCCTTAATATTTTAAAACAGGAATTCCACACGACATTGACATCAGAACTGTTGGAAACCACAACCCATGAGATCCGCCCATGATTTCAGCATCCCATGATTTCAGATCATACCTCTATCATATCCCTGATTCTAGTCTAGCTTGTTTAGGAAAGATTGTGATTTCAATTTGTATCTCATCATTATTGCTCATTAAGTTTTACCGTTATGCATTCTGTTTCTTTGCCTATATATACTCTATAATATGCATTGTGATAAAATAAGAGTGTATTTTATACTTTAGCTCCCAATATGGTATCAGAGCACAGCGAAACCGAGAGTGAGAGTGAAGCTGAGCGACTATGAGGAAAAATACCCAGCGGCAGTGAGTGAAACACAACGGAGAGAGGGAGAGAGAGCAACAGATCGGTATTCTCAAATCTGGCATCCGACGGCGTGTGACGTTACACTGCTACCACAGGCAGCACCGCACGGCGCCGACCGGGGCATCCCAGAGCAGCGACGACGATCGGAGCGGTGCGTGATCACCACGCTCCGCCGTCCAGCAGCTTTCCGGCGCATTTTTCCAGAACCATGAACCCGTCCGAATTCCCTCCCCTTTTCGGCTCCGTCCCTGGAAACTCATCTAAAAACGGTCTTCATCCTACTGCACTCATGTCCGGTGCCAACTCTACCACCTCTTCTTCTTCCAATCACTCATCTTCCACCATCAACAGCACCCTCATGGGATCAGAATTTCCAGAACCTCAGAGTATGGTCATCAACCATAGGTTTAATGGAAAGAATTACCTCCAATGGTCCCAAAGTGTGTTAAGGTATATCCATGGAAAGCGAAAGGAGAAATATATCAATGGGGCTGCACCACAACCGGCTCCGGATGACCCAACCTTTGATACTTGGTTTGCTGAAAATAACCAAGTTATGACTTGGTTATGTAACTCTAAGAATGCTGACATCAGCGAAGGCTACCTCCTGGCAAACACTGCAAAAGAGATTTGGGATGCAGCCAGAAGAACTTATTCCTCTCTTGATAACACTGCTGCCTTGATTCATCTGAATCGCCAACTTAGAGATTTAAGACAAGGTACCCTGACAGTTACTAATTACTATAATGCATTTATACAACTCTGGCAACAACAGGACTTGTTTGAAGTGCACCCTTGGAAAAATGTGGAGGATGCTCAGTTATACAAGAAGATTGTAGAAGAGGGAAGAGTTTATGATTTTCTTCTCGGACTCAATGATTCGTTTGAGGACATACGGGGCAGAATAATGGGAATCAAACCCCTACCACACCTCTTTGATGTCGTTAATCATGTGCAGTTCGAAGAAAGTCAGAAACTCTTGAATCGCAACAACCTAAGTCTTGTTGAGAGTTCAGCACTTGCAGTACGAGGACCACAGGAGGAACGGAAAACCAAATAGTGCAATTATTGCAAGAAGAAGGGTCACTTCAAGGAGGAATATTGGAAACTGCACGGCAAACCATCCACTAGCAAACCACAGGGTCATCTCACCTCCACTGAACAAAAGGCTGAGGATACTACTTCACTAAGTCAAGACGAGCTGCAGATGCTACGTCGGATACTTAGAAAACAGAATAAGTCCAACTCTTTGCCGAGTGTTAAGCTTGTCCAATCAGGTAATTCTATCATAGCCCTCAACACTATACGGACTAGCGACGATGCATGGATAGTTGATTCAAGAGCCACTGATCATATGATGGGTAATCGAACCTTATTCACAACTCTTAAACTTTGTCTGGAGTCCCTTCGTGTCAAAGTTGCTAATGGGGTATTTACTAAAATTGAAGGAATTGGCACCATCACACTATTCAATTCACTCCGCATTCACCATGTTCTATTTGTCCCAGCGCTTACTTGTAACTTAATCTCTGTGAGCAAGTTAACGAAAGGACATATATGCCGAGTGATATTTGACGTTGATATGTGTCTATTTCAGGATTTACACTCGGGAAAGACAATTGGGACTTCTAAAGAGTGGGATGGACTTTTCTACCTGGAGAGATCAAAGATGGCGAATAAAGCAATATGGAATGCACAACATGCCCTAGTCAGCTCAAGTTCTCAAAACAAAGATGTACTTTTATGGCATTGTTGTTCAGGACATCCTAGTTTTGATTATATGAGACATGTATTTCCGAGTTTATTCAATAAAGATTCTGTTCCTTTTCACTGTGAAACGTGTCAATTGGCTAAACAAACCCGAACCTCCTATCCAAAACAACCCTACCAACCCACTGCTCCTTTCCAACTCATCCATAGTGACATTTGGGGCCAAGCCAGAACAACCACCAAGAAAAATGAAAAATGGTTTGTCACATTCATTGATGATCACACCAAACTCACGTGGGTTTACTTGTTGAAAGAAAAGTCCGAGGTGGCCCAAGTTTTCCAAAACTTTCACAAATTTGTCCAGACCCAATTTCAATCATCTATCAAAGTGCTTCGCAGTGATAATGGTCGAGAATACCTCATTCATACCTTTAAAGAATTCCTTGATCAACAAGGAATTCACCATCAAACCTCCTGTCCTTACACCCCTCAACAAAATGGGGTTGCCGAACGAAAGAATTGTCATCTGTTAGAGGTCACCAAAACACTGCTAATGGAAAGAAATGTACCCACGACCTTCTAGGGAGATGCAGTCCTAACTACGGCCTACCTCATCAACTGAATGCCCTCCAAAGTTCTCAATAATGCCACTCCTATCCAAACACTTCTTAGCACCTTTCCCAATTGCCCTCTCATCAACTCCTTACCTCCAAAAGTGTTTGGGTGTGTCGTCTTTGTCCATGCCCCTGATGGAAGTAAGTTTGATGCTCGGTCCTAGAAATGCATCTTCTTTGGCTACTCCTCCACCCAAAAAGGGTACAAGTGTTATTGTCCGACTTCCAAGAAGTTGTACATCTCAAAAGACACCGTGTTCTACGAGGAGGACGCTTACTATCCCAAATTATCCATTTAGGGGGAGTACTCAGATATTGAATGGCTAATTTCATATGAATCAACTTCCAAAGCCACAGACGCCCTACCTATTACCCCAGAAATCCCTGATACCTTACCTAACTTCCTTAATGCCAATGATACCCTGCCGCAAAATCTTGAGCCCTTACCTTCTACACCTCCTAACACCAATCCTAATAACCCGGAAACACAGGTTGAGATCATGACTAGGATGGATGCAGAAGATGGATCAGAGGGAGATGCCGAGCAACAGTCTCAGGAGGCAGAGAGAAGCATCAATCCCACTCTAAGGAACGACCATGAATCTGACTCGAGAGTAGATCTTGAAGAGATGAGCTGGCCTATTGCACTAAGAAAAGAGGTAAAGTCTTGTACTCAGCATCCAATTCAACGGTTTGTTTCGTATGATAACCTATTTGCCAAGATGCAGAGTTTCATTGTCAACAGCGCACAGATTGAAATCCCTAACACCTTCCAGCAAGCCATGGCTGACCCAAAGTGGAAACAGGCTGCGGAAGAGGAGTTAAAAGCACTTGAGGAAAGTAAGACGTATGACATCATATCTTGCCCTCCAGGAAAGAAACCTGTCAGGTGTAAGTGGATCTTTACCCCAAAATTCAATCCTGATGGCAGTATCAATAAGTACAAAGCAAGACTAGTTGCAAAAAGGTATACACAAACCTATGGAATAGATTACCAGGAGACTTTTGCCCCAATAGCCAAATTCAACACAATCCAAGTATTGTTGTCAATAGCAGCTAACTTGGATTGGTCACTACATCAGCTAGACATAAAGAATACATTTCTGAATGGTGACTTGGAGGAAGAGGTCTATATTGAGGTTCCAGATGGAGTCCTTGCTCCAAACAGGTCAGTCTGCAAACTTAACAAGTCACTGTATGGACTAAAACAATCTCCAAGGGTGTGGTTTGGCCGCTTCAACAAAGTGATAAAGAAACTTGGGTACACCCAGGGGCAAGCAAACGACACGTTTATCAAACATGACGAGGGAAGAATCACTATCTTGATCGTCTACTTGGATGATATAGTCATCACTGGAAATGATGAAACCTCTATTGCTCAACTGAAGAAGGATCTGTCCGCTGAATTCCAGGTAAAGGATCTCGGCCAAATGAGATACTTCTTGGGTATGGAAGTGGCAAGAACAAAGAGGGGCATCAACGTATCCCAACGAAAGTATACCCTAGACCTGTTGCATGAGACAGGAATGTTAAGGGCACAACCCGAGGGAACACTGATGGAAGGTTGTCATCTAGAAATCAAAGAGAATGGTGTCCCGGTTGACTCTGAACAGTATAGAAGACTTGTAGGGAAGTTGATATACTTGACCCACACACGCCCAGATATCAGCTATGCTGTCGGAATAGTAAGTCAGTTCATGCATCAACCACAAGAAGAATACCTGACAGCTATCTATAGGATCTTGAGTTATCTAAAATTCAATCCAGGACGAGGAATCTTCTTCGAAAAGTGCACGGCTAGAAATCTAGAGATCTACACCGACGCAGATCATGCAAAAGACAGAGAAATCAGAAGGTCAACGGGGGGATACTATACATATGTGTGGGGAAATCTAGTGACATGGAGAAGCAAGAGGTAAACTGTTGTGTCAAAGAGCAGTGCTGAAGCGGAATTGAGAGCTGTGAATGATGGAACATGTGAAGGACTCTGGGTTATCCGGCTACTAAAGGAATTAGGAATTCCGTATGAGGGTCCAATGCAGGTTTGGTATGACAACAAATCCAACATTGAGATGACAAGAAACCCTGTTTATCATGATCAAACAAAGCATGTTGAGGTAGACAGGCACTTTATTAAAGAGAAAGTTGAAGCAGGCATTATGACTTTGTCGTATATACGGTCTGAAGAACAGATTGCAGATGTAATGACCAAACCACTGGGCAGATCTAAATTTGAAAAGTTTCAACGCAAGCTAAGAATGTTTGACATATACTCTCCAGTTTGAGGGGGAGTGTTGGAAACCACAACCCATGAGATCCGCCCATGATTTCAGCATCCCATGATTTCAGATCATATCCCTGATTCTAGTCTAGCTTGTTTAGGAAAGATTGTGATTTCAATTTGTATCTCATCATTATTGCTCATTATGTTTTACCGTTATGCATTCTATTTCTCTGCCTATATATACTCTGTAATATGCATTGTGATAAAATAAGAGTGTATTTTATACTTTAGCTCCCAATAAGAACAATAAAGAATAAGAATAATGGAGATATTTATCATTTAGAGAAGCTAAAAGAAAAAGACAGCGATGGTACCAAAAGAGGTTGAATCCAGTTTACTAAGAAAAATGAAATAAAAATTTCCAAGCTTGATAAATTATTTCAAACCAACTATAAGTGAACTTAGATTCTTTACAGACCAAACTTTATTAAAAATAGTATTTTTGAATAAAACCTCACCAGAAAGTGACTTAAAGCTTTGATTTGATCTAAACCTATCTAGCAAGATAAAACAAGACTAGTTAACATTACCAATTAGAGAGTGTCTGTATCATATTTCCCAGCTGACCAGGTCTCAAGTCCCTCCCCGCCGCAAATTGGACCTAAAGTTCAACATCGGAGATCAGCAAATTTTCTGACAGAGGACACAACAATCGCAACAGCAGAAATGAAAAAGAAGCCAGACAAATTATGAAAGAGATCATGAGCTGGGACCTCAAAACATCTTCGCAGTTGATCCAGCTTTCCTCTGACTATACCCTGATAAAA
The DNA here is from genome assembly GCA_963210345.1 of Inga oerstediana. NCBI lineage: Eukaryota > Viridiplantae > Streptophyta > Magnoliopsida > Fabales > Fabaceae > Inga > Inga oerstediana. Next base: position 26,221,097 of record OY723408.1, read on the forward strand.
GCAATAAGGGTTGACATTAGCCAGTTATTTATGATGATAATTGTCTCAAAATTCACAATTCATTCAATGATTTTTCCACATTACCAGAATAGTGCTAAAAAAATAAGGAAAGAACTCCAGAAAGATAATTGTTAAGCACAAGAAGATTAAAAGAGCATCATAAAGGGACAATAAGAATCATATTAATCTCCTACAATCAGCAAGTAATCTGTAACGCCTTATTATTGAAGAAAATTGAAGATTAATAAAACTATCAGCAAAATTGTAAAATAAAAAGGCGATTTGTTGTTAGCCCTTGAATACACAAATGTCAATAGAATGAAAAGCAGAATCCAGAGTACATTGCATGGATTCAGCAAGACTAATTATCGATGTCCAGGATGCCATCATCAATGACAGAATAGATGCTGACCAGGATCATGTGATGCAAGAACTTCTGCCTAGATCATTAAGGTGAAAATCGAGCAATTGAGAACATTGCTGAAAAGCACCAAGTGTAACATGCCGATGAATGATTTTCTCTTGACAATCTAGCATTGACGCATTGGTGGCAATGGGTGCCCAAAAACGCATAGAAAACAATTTCAAAGGTCTTTCAAAAGACCACAACCTGTTTATCACATATCCTTGGATCATGCAAATATTGCTCCCAATGCAAGAGCACAACCTAGAAGGCGTGGAAGAGCAGGACTCAAACCTTGAAGGGGTGGCTGAAGCAATGCTAGCCTAAAAGTATTTCTGTTAATCAAAGACACAGCAATATTAACTGTTGCTGCTGTGGCATGATTGACAATGCAGTTGGAGATTGCTGGCATTTTGATGAATACTTCCAAGCAATCCCAATCATTGATAATACTGCTGCATCCACCTCAAAGCAGTCTAAAGAATGTCCTACTGCACTGTTAGCCACATTTAAATTAAAGGCCGACCGTATAACATATTTGGATTCTGGAGCCACAAGCATATCACTGATGATTCCTCAAATGTGAAGGAGTCAGTGCCAAATTGTGGAGCAAAGCAAATGTTGATATTGCTTGTTAAGAACATTGAACATTCATTCATTTGCACAAAGCATCGTACTACCCTTAATCTTTCTAATAAACCCCATTTCCCTTGCTTAACCAAGAATCTCATACGTATTTAAAAATTGTGTTTTGACAATAATGTTGGAATTGAACTCCACTGTCAGCTTTGTCTCATAAAGGATCAAACAACTAGAGAAGTTTGTTATGAAGGAGCGTAATGTTTCTAACAAATTTGAAGTTTGCAAAGCATGCTATCAGGGTAAATCCCAAAAAAACCCTTTTCTCTTCTAATACAGAATACATCAAACCACTTCAGCTTGCCTATAAAGTGAATGTAGCTTGAAAACTCTTCTCTAGATTTAATTGTTATACACATGATTCACAAGGATTACACCCGTTGAACTAGATCAGACGCATTAACATAAAATGAATGTCCAGTGCCCTGTTTCTATTGGCACCAACGACATTTCAGGCATAAAAATAAATGTAAAACAGTTTAGTTAATTCGTGCTAGGGTAGAGGGGGGAGAGAGTTAGAGGCCTATAGTGTATATAATTAAGTCACGGGGGCCAAAACACACGTTGAATCTGATTTAGTGAAGTATTACTCATCTCCTTCTATCACTCTTCTCTTCCCTCTTCATCTCCAACTTCCACATCAGTTTAGCAGGTTCAACTGTCTTCCTCCGACAGTTGAGAAGCTACAACTGAAAAGAAGTCTTCTCAAGCTCAAGCTCAGGTGATAAGCTACATCTAACAGGAAGAACTAGTTCATGTGTTGCTCAATTACCCCTAGGCTACACAGCTAAGTGACATCTTGAGTGCAGTTCTGATCACAACAGAAAATCCCATACTACATGTGAGGACCAAGCACATTGAACTCAAGTAGCACTTTGTGAGGGAGAAAGGTACAAAGAAATACAAGGGAAGCATACAACAGCCTCTGGTCACAGTCCTTTATGGAATGACAAATGTAATTTCAAGTACGCTATTTAATCAATTCAACCACATCTGGATGTAGAAGAGGGATAAACAAATTACTTTGAATAGAGGGAAGATGTTAGAGACAATGAAGCAATTCAACTCTGATACCCATATTCAGTTAAATATCAGTTTGAGTATTACTCTGCTCTACATATAACAAAGCACTTCATCATTAATAATACAATGACTTCTTCACCGATCTCTCCCCCAGTAGTCCTCTATCTCTGACATATCCCAAACACCTCCTAAGAAAAGAATTCCATTCAAAATGAGATCAACACACATGAATTACTTCAGGTACATAACCAACATAAGGTTCTATTCCCTGGCTAATTACAGTCAATGTTTTATTGAGTTTGAGAGGTTGAAGACGCTACAAGTGTTATGAGGAAATTACGAGTGCTTAGGAAATTAGGGTAAGGGTAGTGAGGGAACTGAGACAAAAGGGGGCAACTAGGGTATTTGGCTAATATTTCTAATATAAATAGGGAAGCTGTGTATGGATTTGGCAGAAATATGAATGAATATTTTGGCCATTATTGTTTCGAGGCTTCTACCGTGTATCAACTGGAGCTTACCTATTTATTATAGAAATATTAACCAAATATCCTAATTGCTCCTTCTTGTCTCAATTAATCTGGCCACCCTCATCTTATTCCCTAATTACTCGTAATTCCCAAACAAAAAAAAAAGAGAGAATTTTTCAAATTATTGGAATGTGTTGAACTCCTCAAGATGATGATAGAGTACTTAGCCATAGCTCATAGGTTTCTTTCTTTGCAGCCTATGGATACAGGGTAGTTTTAACAACTTTCCAATGGTGGTTTTCTCATGCTATTGGTCGGGTGTCTTCAATGAATTTAAAGTGGAATTGGACCGTTCTTGAATTAGTTTTCCCCACTTTTGCTTCATTGTCTTGTAATCTCTTACTCCTCCTCCTTATAGATATTATTTTATATCATTACAGAAATTCTAGTAATAAAGTATTGATCCTAAAAAATGCATTCCATTTATCAGAACAAAACAACAAATGAAAATACAAATATATTAAGCACACTTGAGCAGAAACGTAATATCTGAGAGGAAGTGATGCCTACCGCATACATGCACTCGTTAATTAGAAAATCTTCTAGTTCACGGACATTGGTCACATCCAATTCCTGCATTAGTTGGTCATAAGGCAGCACCTGGAAGAAAACTGAATAGGTAAATCTGTGATGACTGATAAATGATTGCATGTGAGAAGACAAGCACAAACAGCTAAACCAAAACTGAATAATTTTTAGGTTGTTTCTCAACCAGATTATTTTCCATATGAGCATATGGAAGAAAGAACACAACAATGATGATAGAATCCGGCACAGAATTAAAATAACATCCAGGGAGGAGACGGTTGAGACAATAAGCTTCCTTAAGTACTACAAAGCATGTAACTCTAGTTATGTTGGTCAATAATCAAACAGTGAGATATATCCAATTTCAATGATCAAGAAAAGAGAGAAGTGGGGCTTTCAGTTAACGACTAGAACACATGAATAAGGAAACAACAGATTCTAAGGCTCTTGCTAAGTAGAAGTCATTAGACTGAAGCTCAGTACTCACTAAGATCAACAATAATCACATGATGTAGGTTCATAGAACCAAAGACAGTGATTTACACACACATAGAGTAAGTTATTTGACATTTCCAGGGATCATTGAGGATGTCCACTATCCTTGTAACAATATCTCAAGAGTCAAGACAACTTCCGATAGTTTTGGGAAGAAGAAAAGAAAAATGCTGCAGTGATTTGCCGTTTTCAGAATATTAAAACGTTAATTGGAAACAACTGCGAGCAATTTTAAGGGTGTTCCATAGAATCTTCAGTAATTGCAGGAAGTACGACGGTTATGGTCTCTCTAGGGTAATTTCCTGATTTTGTTTTAAAAAGACTGTCACAGTCAGATATACAGAGAGGCTCAGCAGCTTTGCTGTGTTTTTGACTTCCCAGTTTTGAGATTTGGACGAGGTGTTCCTTTCCCTTTCAATGTTCTTCACTTCTTTTAGGAGGATATATTACCTCATTTGCAATATCTTTGTCTAATAAATCTTATTTTATTAATAAAAATAAAAATAATTTAAAAATATGGTCACTCATTCAGCCAAAAACAGCAAGCCCAGAAATCCATGTTTACCATTTAGAGGGCACTATCATACCTTTTTAGTCTCAGCTAGGGTAAGAACTGTGAGTTGCTTTAGCTTGAGGATCTGATCAGGTGTCAACTGTGGAAGACGACCAGCATTACCTACAAACCACATGTTTTTTAGACAAGCTCCACTATGATATTCTATAAACAGTTTACATCCTCAAGGATGTGTTAAACAACTTATTTGAGTTCTTTTGAGCAATTGAAATAGGAATTGCTGTCATACAACGTCAAATATAAGGAGAATATTAGAAACAGGAATTTCTATTTCCCATTCAAATAATTTACAAACAGAAAAAAGTACAAGAGCATAGTCACATGATCCTTAATGTGAAGATAACCTCTCAAAGGGAAAATTGTTGTCATATACAACGTCAAATAACAACCTATTTTAACGAATATTGAACATTAAGAGGACCTACCATCAGTTGACCCTAATGGCTAATGAATATAAGGATATAATAGGAAAGAACAATTATTAAAATGACCATATTAATATCTAATAGGAAAAGTGAACCTATATGAAGGCATAAAGGCCATAAAGATGCTTCACTAATCACTAGGTCAAGTCCTTTTTTATCACCATCATTTTACTTCAATACATTAATTATTTCATCAGACAACTTAAAGAACTGAATACTACAAGAGCACACACAGGCCCAAACACAGGCATGTTTGTGAGAGTGCATGGAACTACAAATGGCTGCTTTTAAATTTCCAGGACATAAATAATTTTCAGCAGATATGATCTTTTTCGTTGTCAACAATCAAAAGTTATCATAATAGGTATTTCCCTCAAAAGTGAGCATGGTGAGATTACCTCTGACTATAAGAAAAATGCCACCAGAGATCCACTCACGGACATATTTCAATTCTCAGCCTAATATAACCTCCCTTGTAGCAAAGATGGTATCTGTTGGAAGAGCTCACAAGTGACAACCCAACTTAAACAAAATGAAATTAGTTTCTGTTCTCCTTTTCATTTCTCTATTTTTATTTAGTCTCTGATTGTAACTTTTCATTTTTATGTTTTTCTGTCTTAATTAGATAAATCAGAATCAATTTTTAATTAGATTTAAATATTATGATAGATACCTAGAGCAAAAATAACCCCTAGCAACCTCTACGTATATTGTCCTCGATGATCAATAATCAATAAGTTTATAGAAGCTGAATCCTCAATTGCTCACCCTATCAACATCCCATGTTCTACATTGCCCAACAGTCATCACCAATTTTTAAGAATCCAAGAAACAAGAAATGCAATTTTCCAACGCAAACATTTACTTTCTAAACACAACCACTCATTACAAGGTTCACATCCTAATAGCTTAACACTGATAATTAAAAAAAGTCACTTTTGCTGCACTTGACCATTCAGTGAGAGATTTGACACAGCAAATATAAGAATGGATAAATTTCACCTCACCATTATCTTCCAGAACTTTTGAAATTTTCATTTGATGCCATTCTCTCAAAATTAAGGTTAAATGTTTAGCGTTGCCAATCATTAATAGCTCTCTTTCCATCCAAACCTTCTTTTCCTCTCTATTTCACTACATGAGTTCCCCTTGATGCAGCTCCACATCAACCAGAACAATTGGTGAGATATAACATGGGTCATTCAATGCCCATGATAACAGAGATAAGAAATGGCATTAGGATTTTGTGAAGAATCTCAATCATAATTCGAATTTTGTGAAGAATCTCAATCATCATTAATTCATGGAAATCATTCTCAGTACTAACTACATCCATGTAATATTTCAACACCCAAAAGCAGCTGAACATATAAGCCAGAACAATATTTTTACATTCTCTTCTGCGAAGCACCAATGCCGCATCCTCCAATAACAGGGTTTTATGGTATTTATCTTATACTTGTATAAAATAAGGCACTTACTAAATTGCAGCAAGAATAGAACATTATCGCAGTCACCACCACTTTGTACTTAACAAATAATATCAATAAAGTAACAATAATCTGTAACCAAAAAAAAAAATTGCGGGGGAACAAACAGAAACATGATTCTTTAGGCTTACTCTTGTAATCACTCCATGTGCCATATGCAAACAATCGCAGCACGTCAAGGTAGACAGAATGTTCAGTTCCTCCAAGCTGCATGATTTATGAATGGAAAAATCATAGGAATTAATTAAGAATGAACTATATAAGAAGTACTAACTACTAAGTAAAAGAAGTGCAACTTCACAGTTTGTACTAACTATTATGTAATAAATAAAAGCACGGGGATTCACAAGTACACCTAAGTGAAACAACTGATTGCCCACCAATCCCCGTGAAATATAAAAAAAGCGCTTTATTTGGTAGTCCACTAATCCCCCGTGAAATATATATATATAAAAAAAGAAAGAAATGATATCAACAAAATCATATTTACAGGAGCCATTGGAAAATGAAACTTCTGTATATCTTACTGTTTAACAATCAACATCTTGAAAAACTTCATGAGGCAAAAGGTTTGAAATATTCGATTCATACACTTGCTACCAGGACATAGCAACCTAAATTGTTTAATAGGGATGGTTACCAAAAAAAAAAAACTTAAGCATAAATTAGAAAGAACACAAACGGAAGCGTAAAGAAATTCAATAAACTTCAAATAAAGTGACCTAATACCACGAGACTGTAGGAAAGAATCATCATATGCGGTATAAAATATGAAAACCACACAAGTTAGAGGGAAAAATAATTCCGTTTACCTCGAACTACAACCCTTAGAGCAGAATAAAAAAATTGGGAAAAGGTGAAAAGCAGAAATTCCAGACCACTGATACATGTACGAACCTCTACAACATTGGGGACGGCCAGAATCTCAGAGAAAGCGAAGAGAGAAGGGTGAGAAGTGGCTTCAACAACCACAGTACCGAGAGCCAAACCCTTAGAAGCAGAGGCGTGCTTGACGAAGTGATCGATGAAATCTGCTTGCTTTTGTTCGATATCCATCTCAGGCTAGACAACGAGAGAAACCAGCGATTCGGGGATTGACGCTTATGCTTCTGCAGTGAGAAGGGAGAACCTGAGGAGCAAGGCCCTCTTGCAGAAGGCTCTCGATTTTTAAATGCCGCTCCCTGTGATTCAATTGAACAGTTGCTAAAAACTTAAAATTGTTTAATTATATTTCACCCCAAAATAATTGTTTAATTATAAATGCAGCGTTCATTACATATTTGTTACTCCCTCCTGTTCTAATTATAAGGAAAAATTGACTTTTTTGGAGAAATTAAGGAAGCTAATTAAATTACTTTAGAGTATTTATATTTTTATTTTTTTCTTCAAATTAATTAGTTTAACTAATAAACTAATATATAATTTAAAGATACATAACATATGATATGATTAAATAACTTATTTAGCTTCCTTAATTTTTCCAAAAAAAAGTTAACTTTGTCTTATAATTAGGACCGGAGGTAGTAATTGTTAATTTTATTTTATTGTTAATTAATTAAAAAAACTAGAGTGGTTATTTTAGAAGTCAAATAATGTAATGTGCTTTATTTTGATTAGCTTTTGGAAGAAAATCTGCTTAACAAAATGAAACTTGTTCAATAATTAATTAAAAGGGTTAAGATATAAATTTGTCCTATAAATTTTTGTTAAGAGACAATATTAACCTGAAAGTTTTTTTTTAGATTTAATGTTGCCCTAAAAATGTTAAAATAAAACAATATTACAATATAAACAGTTAATAGTCAATATCAATATTTTAATAGTCAACATTAGTTTTTGGGAAAATCCCAGATAAATACCTTTTGAATTAACAAAACCCCCCAAAAGTCTATTATAACATGATAATGACAGAAAAGTGCTGAGGTACCTTTCAGGGATAATGAAGTGTTGTTTCAAAGACCAAAATGCCCTTCTTTTCATTTGTGTGACATGAGGTGGCTGTTGTGGACAAAAGGCAAAGAAAAAAGAAAGAAACACAGTCGAAGGTGTGTGTACAGCATCGTTGAAGGTGAAGAGCGAGGAATCAAGGTTGAATCGGACAAGTGTAAGTAATTTTCTGAGAAACATAATATTTTTGAGATGAATCGGACTATATCCATCTTATGATCATTGTTCATTTTGGTGTTTATTCCGTGTTGTTCGTTGGGTCAGAAAGGTGCATGAACAGTAAAAAAAATGGGCAATCACGTGGTGTAACAAAGCTAACTTATTTGGGGTTGTCAATGAGGGGTATGGAGTGACAATGTTGCTGGGATTGTAGATTATTTATGGCAGTTTTGGTTGTAGGTAAGTGGGTTTATAGGTTGAGTGGGATTAAAGGTTCGGACTTGACGTACCTACGGCGACATCGAATGACAATGGTGGTGGGATTGTGGGTCATTTATGTGTTGGGTCTTGTTAGCTGTGAGAGGGAGCATAATGAAGAGGTTTTTGATTTGAAATAGGTAGCATTGAATTGATGTAATGACTGACCGTTGAATAGGTGCAAGTGCAATGAATGATCTGTAATGAAATAAGCATATGTTTACGTGCATGGTAGTTGCTGTCATGACCAAATTTGGTTTGTTGTGAATGTCATTACAGGATTAGTCATTACCATTACTAAACTTGTCATTAGCATTAATAATAATAGTTAAGGAAATAACTCATTCTGTCACGCAATAAGTCGCATAAGTTAATACATGACAAGGAAATAGTGTTGCTCAATCGTTTGGCACATGTTGTTGTGAGTTAGTGATTCTTGTCAAATCCATTACAGACTTTGTCAACACCTTTACCATTGTTGTGAATCCTAAAACAAATTCTGTTAAGAGCAGCAGTAAGTTAGTGAATGCCATATATATTGAGAAATGAATGATGTTATGACATGGGTGTGGAGTTGGAGGTTAAATAGTTAGTAAAGGCTTAACATTGTTATTAATTTGAAATCTGAATTCTTTGTTGCAGGTTATCATGCAACATGACATCAAATATTCAAGCAACACCTTCTTTAAAGTCACTGATATGTTTTTTCCACATTGGGGGGGAGTTTGTAAGTAATGTTGAAGGTGAAGATAAATATAGTGGTGGGAGAGTGAGGGTAAAATCAATGAAGGAGGGGATGAAAATTGAAGAATTGAGGGTAATGATAGGAGAATGGTTTGATGTAGATGGGCATAGGTGCGACATTAAATACATTGTGAAGTTTGATGAAAAGATATTAGTAGATCTCATTGATGATTCTGAAATGGAAAATCTGTTTTATTATAATGATAGCAGTGCACATGTGTATGTAGTATGCAAAAGAAGTGATCATGAAGAAAGGGCAATAGATGACATAGAAAGGCAAGTGTCAGTTATTTTGGTTATGTAAAAAGTTTGTTGGTATAGTGTTAGTGGTAATATGTATTCACAACACTTGTTAAATATCCATGCAGGGTTGATGAATTATTGGGAGCTGCGGAGCAAATGTCGCACATTGATGAGGATGTGTGTTATGGATTGAATGATGAATGTGTAGAAAATGAGTGGAATGCAAGACCTCTTCTTAGCCTTCCTAGCCTTCCATGTGCAGTTGAGAGTGCCCCAACACCGATACCAGAGATGAGCTATAAGAAGTGGAAGGATTTGTTCGTAGGAGTAAATCAGATGTTTGCACATGCGGATGATTTCAAGAAGGTGTTGCACAAGTTCAGTATTGCGCACAAATTTGAGTACACATATGTAAAGAATTGTAGAGATTGTGTACGTTAAATGTAAGGTTGAAGATTGTCCATGGAGAATAATTGTGAGGGCAATTGAGAAGAGCAATCGTTTCGTACGTGTGACGAGATACACCAAAGAACATGTTCATACAGCCCAACACAATCTTGATGTGACACATGCTCGAAGTGCTAGCTTGACATCATCAATTATCATTGATGAGCTTAGAAATAACACAGACAAGCGGGCAAATGAAATAAGGAAGAGCTTGGCTAGAGATTATGGAGTGCAATTGACATATAAGCAAGCATATAGGGCAAAGGAAAAGGCTATGGAGGAAATTCATGGTAGACCTGAACAGACATACATGCTTATACCATGGATATGTGATCGGTTAAAGGAAAGTGATGACAAGACAGTGGCTGAATGGGTCGCTAGTGGGAGGAACACCTTTGAGCGTGTTTTTATAGCCTATGGTTGTTGTATAGAGGGGTTCATTACTGGTGCTAGACCTATATTGTACATAGATGGATCCCATTTAAGTGGGCCATACAAGGGAACTCTATTGTCAGCTTCAGCATTTGATGCAGACAATGAATTGTTGCCATTTGCCATCGCTATAGTGAAAGGAGAGACAATTGAAGACTAGAGTTGGTTCCTTGACATGATTAAGAAGATATTAGGTTCGTTACATATCATAATTGTATCAGACCGACACAATGCGATAATCGCTGTTGTGCGAGGAGTTTTCGGAGGTGAGAGGCATGCATATTGTTACAGGCACATTAAGGAATTCAGCGCCCAAGTCCTTAAGTTAAATAGAGGAAAGAGGAAGATAAGGGGCAAGGAAGGCAAAATGCACTAGACTTGCTTGATGCAATTGCATATGCAAGGCTTGAAAGCGACTTTCAGACTGCAATGGAACACATGAGGCTTTTTAATAAGGAAATGTATGAGTGGTTGATCAACCACGGTGATATTGAAAGGTGGGCCATGAGTAAGTTCCCTTTTAAACGTTGGGATAAAATAACGACAAACCTTGCTGAGTCATTTAATGCTTGGATGGTCAAGGAGAGGCGTCATAATGTTGCCCAACTTATCCACGAGCATCGTGACAAAGTAGCGAAAAAGATGTATGCAGCAAGCTTGGGAATAAGTAAATGGAAAAATGGTGTCGGGCCAAACATAGAACAACAAGTAAAGGAAAATGTTAAAAGGGCTGAATATATGGATGTAGAAGTATATGGAGGTGGTAGGGTGAAAGTCCATACACCAAGTGGATCACTAAAGGTTGAGCTGTTATTAAACGAGTGCATATGTAGAGGAAGGCAAATGTCGGGTATTCCTTGTCCTCACGCTTGTGCTGCCATAAAGGGAGTTCATGGAAATGTGTACAGTTATGTTGATAAGTGGTTCAAGATTACATGTCAACAGAAGATATATAGCAGAACAATGATCCCAGTCATCACAATAGACATGCCAAATCCAAATGACTACCGGGGAGATAATATAGCAACTGAACCGTTCCTTGCACCACCTAAGACTAGCCAACCTCCCGGTAGGCCCAGATTTGTAAGGAAAGAGTCACAGTTCCAAAACAAGAAAGTAGACCATTGCAGCTCATGCCATGAAGCAGGGCACTCCAGAAGAACGTGCAAGAATCCTAACCCAACTTAATCCTGGGTGTGCAGACCTGGGAGTAGCTATTTTGCAAGTCAGCTTTTGTTTTATGTATAATGAGTTGGATCCCTTCACATATTTTGGTTGGAAGGGGTATGACATTTATGAAACTTTATGTAAGTACTGTTTTTAGGTTAAAAAATAGGTTATATGATGGGAATGACAAGAAAACATTAGGTGCTGGTGGAATCATAATGTTCACTTGTCATTGGCCAAGTTAAAGCAAAGTTGCTGTCATGAACAATCTGGTGTTTTGTAAATTCCATTACTGGACTTGTAATTCCCATTACTACTCTTGTTAATGATGATAGCTTATTGTAATTACAGAAGACATGAAGGGACACCTTATTTTATGTTAACGACTTCTATGCATTGGGCCTTGCTGGAATCCGTAATGTTAAAATTATTTTTTCACTATGCTGTCAGTCAAAATCTGGTGTTTTGTAAATTGCATTACTGAACTTGTCATTTCCATTGAAACAGTTGTTAATGATGACAGCTTATTGTAACTACATCTTACATGAACGGACCCCATCTTTTTGGGTTACTGACTTGTATGCAATGTGTGTAGGTGTAGTGCGTAATGTCAAATTGTCATTTGGACCCTTTACTTCCGAGTTGTCATAGTCATTTGTGGTCTTTGTCAATGTCAGAACGAAACTTGTCATTCCCATTATGAAACTTGTCAATACCATTATGAAACTTGTTATTCCCATTGGGAAACTTGTTAGCGGTCTCCCCTTCTGGAGAAACACTTTCAGTGATTGCTTGGTGAGCCTTACTTGTCATTCCCATTATGAAACTTGTTATTCCCATTGTGAAACTTGTTATTACCATTGGGAAACTTGTCAGCGGTCTCCCCTTCTGGAGAAACACTTTCAGTGATTACTTGGTGAGCCTTACTTGTCATTCCCATTATGAAACTTGGTATTCCCATTGTGAAACTTGTTATTCCCATTGGGAAACTTGTCAGCGGTCTCCCCTTCTGGAGAAACACTTTCAGGGATTGCTTGGTGAGCCTTACTTGTCATTCCCATTATGAAACTTGTTATTCCCATTGTAAAACTTGTTATTACCATTGGGAAACTTGTCAGCGGTCTCCCCTTCTGGAGAAACACTTTCAGTGATTGCTTGGTGAGCCTTACTTGTCATTCCCATTATGAAACTTGTTATTCCCATTATGAAACTTGTTATTACCATTGGGAAACTTGTCAGCGATCTCCCCTTCTGGGGGAAACACTCAGTGATTCCTTGGTGACCCTAACTTGTCATTCCCATTATGAAACTTGGCAATACCATTATGAAACTTGTTATTCCCATTGTGAAACTTGTCAGCGGTCTCCCCTTCTGGGGGAAACACTCAGTGATTCCTTGGTGACCCTAACTTGTCATTCCTATTATGAAACTTGGCATTCACATTATGAAACTTGTTATTCCCATTGTGAAACTTGTCAACGGTCTCCCCTTCTGGGGGAAACACTTAGTGATTCCTTGGTGACCCTAACTTGTCATTCCCATTATCATTCTCGTCAATACCATTACTGAACTTGTTATTCTCATTGGGAAACTTGTCAGCGGTTTCCCCTTTCGCTGTTAACACTCAGTGATTCCTGGATGACCCTAACTTGTCATTCCCATTATGGAACTTGTTAATCCCATTGGGAAACTTGTCAGCGGTCTCCCCTTTTGGGGAAACACTATGACACACAATATTTCATCATTTTCTTGTTTCCTATATAGTGCAAGTGCATATTGGCATAGGGACTTGGAATTTAGTATATTCAAATACACAATAACATTACATGGAAAAGCACACTGCTATGAAGAGGTATACAAGATCATTTACAAAAATATCAACTTTACAATGTCACCCCAAAATGCAATGCTTGGTGAACACGTTACACAACCAGGGTTACTCTCTTCACAACAATGGTACACAACCAGGGTTACTCTCTTCACAACAATGGTTATTTCAAAAATAAACAAGTGTTAATAGAAGAACAAAAAGTTACATTAAGAAAATAATTTCGTCAATCACTCATATCCTATTAGTCAGCGTCATTTATGCAGCCAGCAATCTCAATGTATCGTCCCTCTTCCTATTCATTTCATGGTTAACCACCCACCACATAAGGTCTCGCCTATATGCCCCAACCTCATCAGCACCGTAGTCGAATGTTACACCTGGCTTCCAATTGTTCAACCAAATTAGCACATGGACTCCACAGTCACGCCTGAAAGACACATGTGACATGAAAACACTCACAAGGATGCCACAGTAATGCTAAACCATATTATAACCACAATGTCAGTAGAACATACAAAAACACTCACAAGTTGTTCTGTTGTGGAATGGGTGCCCAAATAAAGTCTCCAACCGGCTTCTTCCCAGCATGCCCTGGTTTCACAAGCACGATGATAGCATGAAATCGATCTCGCTGCACAAATAGGGTCAACCTTGTTATATCGACATAATTAACTCAATAACAGGAAATTTGGCACACAATTTTCTTACAAGGATATTTAGAGCGGATTCCTGGGGATTTGTAAATGCACTTTGTTTCTTTCGCTGTTTACTCTTGCTGGTAAAAGTTAGTGGCCGCATTGAATCAAGCACGTAAAAGTTCATCGTTTTTGGTTCAAGTGCTACACAGAACCAGTGTTCTGCGACCAACATGGGACCCAAAATGAGATCACACTCTGCAATATTGTAGCCAACTTGTTCTGGCAGTAGCTAGTCTTCCCATTCAGCAACTGACCATCCTATAGGTTTTCTGGCCAATAGTAACTGAATGAGGAATAAACTTGTTAGACCGATTAGTAACTGAATGATGGCCAATAGAAAATTATAGCTTACTCACCATAAATCTGCGTAAAAAATATGTCGCCCCACTTGTCCTGTGCTTTTCATTTCTGCCATTAACATCTTACACACAAGAGACATTAACTGCATGCGCACTGGACTGCATTAGATGCGTTACAGAAAATTTAAAAACAAATCAGGTTTTATTTAACTTACACGGTTACTGATTTTGTTAAGTCTACCGAGTGTCCACAGCTGGTCCCTTGTAGTGTATTCATCACCAATGTCAACCAGCACCCTATAAAGGCTAAACACTATCATGATCCAATTACTGAATAATCAATTGACTTATTAGAAAAGTCAGAAGAATTTAGCACTTACTCTTCACCCTCAGCAGCATTTGTTATTCGAGATATGACCTCGAAAAACTTATCCTTGTCATCTTTAGCCCTCTTGGTCTGCTTAACTGGCTTTGTTAAAGTCCACGGGGACATGTTCTTAGGCATCCTTGGCCTCTTTGATCTCCTTGGCCCTTGTTCCTTCTGTCCAACCTCATCATCCTCGGATTATTCTTGGTCAATGTTTGTAGGCTCTTGGTTTGGAGTCTCTTCATCAAATTCACAAATGTTTATGGGTGAGGCCAGTGATGTATCTACATTATCGTTCGCATCATGATCAACACCATCTTCATTGTGATCCTGTCCCTCATCGTCCTCACCATGTACCCTATCACTTCCCTCATGTCTGTCCGGATTGTCGTCATTTATTTCATCACAGTCAATAGGGTCCTCAGCTTGCTGCTTGCGCCGGCTTTCAATCTGTAGTTGTGCTTTAACCAACTCGTCTTCAACAGCAGCAACAAGTTTCTTGTGGTTGTCCTCAATAACTCCCATCAACCGTGCATGCAATGCCTTCAATTCCTGCAAAACATATTGACAAAAAGGGTCAAAGCCATTGCAAACTCATTAAATTAATTTAACATAATGTGATGACATACAGGGTCTAAATAAGCGACTCCCTTCTTGTTGGGAAAGTCCTTCTGCTCGTGCACTTTTGTTGGCTCCCTCATATATAGTAGCCCAATGTCACTCTTGTGCTCTTTGTCGATCATCTCCTTCACCTTCTCTTTCGTCCAAAACTTAATTGCAGACATTGACGCATGGCAAACAGGTTTAGATAGAGGGAACCGCTCACCAAAAAATATCTATAACATAAAAGACAAATATTAAACATTTGGTGGATCGATAAAGGGAAAAGAAAAAAAACGGCTCATAGTACATACCAATAACATGTATAAACAGCCTCCCACATTGCAGCTTCCTTCTTTGTTGACTCTCATTGTGTCAATGTAATCTGCCATCTCTTTTCGTAGGTCATTAACAATGTATGTGGCCCAGTCAAAGTTGGCAAATCCTTTCATGGTATAGCACATGAGCTTCAGCAACTTGTCATTGATTGTGGAACTTGCTGTGGGAGCTAAAAAAGTTCCCAACGTATGTAACATGAATAAAAATTCAAACTTGTCATCAGCTTCCCCAGATGTTATGTCACTAAGTATGTTCTCATACTTGACCTTGCCATACTCAGCCTTCAATCTCTTATACGTGTCATCTGTGTCACTGATGTCTACTCTAACCTCGTCCCCACTATTTGGAACCCCAAGGAATTCAGCAACATCTTTTGCTTCTATTTCAGCTGTCTTCCCCCTAATTCTAAATTGATTGGTCGGGGGATCATAGGCTCTCATTATAGCAACTAAAATTTCCCGGGGGAGCCTCATACATTCCACATCTAGTAGAGCTCCAAATCCTAATCTTTGTACCTTAGCTTTTAAGTGTGGATTACAATTTACATGAGCAGCTAGCTTGGTGAATTGATTTAGGGAGCAACGGGAGTGAAAAGCAACTAGATAGTTCCTCTTCTGCTTGTCCGGCCTTCCTTGCTTAGCCCTATCATTATATTTTTTCCTCTCTTCCTCACTCATATTCCTCCAGGCCTTTGTTGACTCCCTAACCTTCTCATGAAAATTTAGGCCCTCCTTCCCCTTTTCAAACTCATGACGAAACAACATATAACCATTTTTAACATCTTTTCTCTGCATATCCACTTCACTTGTCATTGTATAAGACCCAAAAAATTGCAGCTACAATTTAACATAACAGTTTAATTCAACTGAACTGAATGAATCTGTTACAACTCAATGAATTAATGCATAACATTTTACTCAATTATAACATGCAGAATCCGAAACCAATCTTGTTTCAGCAAACCAGTAGCTAAATCTGACTTCCAGCAAAAGAGAATACCCAAAGGGAATGAAACTATTGGGTCTACAATGATAATAAGTGTTAATTCGTTCAAATACCCAAAGGGAAATATCTAATTTTCAATGTGTTTCTGAATGCAAGTTTGCAACATCCAATTTCCTCACGCAATTCACTTTAGACACAATGCATATATAATTCTTCAATTCCATATAACTCAGCGTACCTGACTATATAAACTATACAATCGACAAACAAAGAAAGCCTCTTTTTTTACCAGGTAATTCATGGTACACATTCAAATCTTACCTGAATGAAGGATCAACTGACCGGGTAGGCAGCGAAGGAGACGACGCTCAACAACAGCAAGTCGCACGAATGAGACGAGGGAAAGGGTTTTAGAGGGGGAGAACTGGATAAAAAAACAGATTGGACAAGGATTGGCACTTACAAGCACCAACCAACATACTGATTTGACACTTGAAAGGTACACTGTATTAAGGGAATGCAACATACCAGCAAAGATATTATTCATTCATAAGCATTGTTGAAGCAATCAAGCAATAATATACATCCTAAAATGCAAGCTAATTGTTTACGCTAACTGAAAGCATCTCAAAATATGTACTTTTTCTTTTTCAGTACGCAAGGTTCTGGATTGAGACCTTTCACACAAGCCTGGATAACCTCAAGTAGCGTTACAATTAGTTCATCATTCAGTACCATTGCAGATTATATGACAAAGTACGCAGGGTTCACCGGAGAAGGAAAAAAGCCAGGTTAATATGACAAAGTAGCATTGCACTCACCCTTTGCGTAAATATGCCTTGGCTAGTTCATCATTCAAGTCAATTGCCTTGTTCGCGTCAGCAACAGCTTTTGCTCAATTAATTTACCATTAGTTGCAATAATACATAAATCTTATCCAATTCAATCATACAATAAACAAGAGCGCTTGTAGATACAAACGAAACCAAAAGGCTAAACCAACACACAAAAGCCCAGTCATTCAAAGAAACACGTGCACAGTGAAATAGAGTAACGAATAGATTGAAATTCAAAGCATCACTGAAGAGAAAGAACCATACCTAGCACCCAATATACCACAACTTATCAAGGAAATTACATAATCTTCTAGGAGAACCAACTACCTTAAACAAATTTCCTATCTCAACTATAAAAAAGAACGAATACAAGCACAAGCGTATCCACTTAATAGATCTCCCACATAAAAGAAAATTCCATGTTCAGCACTAGAGAATGGCGAGACAATCGAACACAAGCATTTTGGAATCACGCCGAGAACGAACCTCGGTTTCCAAGTTATACTTTTTCGCTCACACCAATATTTGCACAAGACTGGAGAAACAAGCATTTTGGAATAGAAAATAAGCACGACGAGGAGGAGAAATCGAACACAAACCTTAAACGGACAAACCAACCACTGAAAATTCCCTCACCCACATCGACGTCGTCGGCAGCAATAGAGAATGGCACACACAAGAATTTCTGATTTGGGGACGGTGACATCTAGGGCTCCACCAGTGTTTCTATGAGAAATGACAAGACTTAGAGCCTTCTTTGTACCGAAATCGAACAAAAGCACGACGAGGAGGAGAAATCGAACACAAACCTTAAACGGACAAACCAACGATTGAACATTCCCTCACCCACATCGACATCACCGGCAGCACAAGAGAATGGCATACACAAGAATTTCAGATTTGGGGACGGCGACGACACCTAGGGCTCCGGCACTGAATGTCGAACGACTGAACTGAAGGAATGAAGGAATGGTTCAGTGAGAAATGACAAGGCGCACTCTTGACCGTGAATGTCGAACGAGTTAAGGGGCATTTTGGTCTTTGAAACAACACTTCATTATCCCTGAAAGGTCCCTCAGCACTTTTCTGTCATTATCATGTTATAATAGACTTTTGGGGGTTTTGTTAATTCAAAAGGTATTTATCTGGGATTTTCCCTTAGTTTTTTTAATAGTATAAGGTAATATTCCTACATTTTAAAACTTTTAAAGTGATATTGAACTTGAAAAATTTTCAAAGCAATATTGCTTCTTCGGAAAAAATTTTAAGGTAAATTTGCACATCAACCTTAATAAAAAAAATAAGCTTAGAGGTGAAATAACCGAATATAACATAAAATTTATTGAATAATACATATTTATATTATAGGTACGTAAAGTTGATAATTTTAAAAGAAATACCGTAAAAAAATTAGTAAAAAATAAAATAATTAATTAAATATATTTAAGGGATAAAAATAACAAATTCAGTATTCTATCCTTTACACCAATCAATATTTAATGATATATCTACATCAAAAAATTAATGATATTTCAACCCTCGACATATAATACCCTCTTTCATCCTTAATATGAAATCAAGTTTGTAGTGCAACTACAAATTAATTGCCCTACAAACTAAAATTTATATTAATGATTGAAGGTAATATATATTCAGATCATATTAAAAAGGGGGTATTATGAGAAGCTTCCGTAACCATTCTGAACATGTAGATATATATAGAAATACATTTATTAACGGACTTTATCTTTTATTTTTGGGAAAATGTCAGCTAGGTCCTAAGCTAGGGAAAAAATATTACAAAAGTCCCTTTGAAAAGTCAACTGTCAGAAAAGTCCTTAGGAACGACTTTTCTGACATGAATTCCCAATAACCATTTACCAAAATACTTCTCAACCAATATAACCACTGTCATTGGCTACAACCATAGTACAAAAAACCGGACCAGACCGGCCGGCTCGACCAGTTGAACTGGGAACCGGTCAGTGGTCCGGTCTGGTTCAACCATCAAACTGTGAACCGGTTAGGAACCGGCCAAGAACCGGTCGAATCGGTCAGAACCGATGGTTCACTGGTTGGACCAGTTTTCTTTTTATTTTTTATTTTTTAAATTTTTCCAACTATTATCTCGCACTATTTTTTAGGAAAAAATGAAAGATTGATGACCAAGATGAAGAGAAAAATAGGTAAAGAAAGAATAAATCTAAAAAAAAGATGATGAAAAAACCTATTTAAAAGGATATAACAATTATAGAAAAGGAGATATCATTGCATAAATATAAGCATCATAACTAATACTAATAGATTTTAAGCATTTTTTGTAAAGATATTCATTTTTATCTATAGAAGTTTAAACATATATTAATATATATATATTGTCACTAATAAATTATAATATTTTAATATGACCGGTTCGATTACCGGTTAGACCCTGGTTGACCCATTAACCCTTGAACCTGTGCTATGACCGGTTCATTGCCCGGTCCAGTTTTTTGTTCCTTGGTTACAACATGTTATGCTATGTTTACAACATCGTAAGTCATATTAACAACATAGTCAGTTACATTTACAACATGTTACGTTATATTTAATGAGTTGTAAACGTAACTGAAGAGGTTGTAAACGCAACACAATCACGCATTTTACATACATGTTGTTAACGTAACTTACTATGTTGTTAATATGACTTACAATGTTGTAAATATAGTATAACATGTTGTAACCAATGACAATGGTTAAATTGCTTGGGGGGTATTTTGGTAAATTGTCATTGGGAATTCATGTCAGAAAAGTCCCTACAGTTGACTTTTCAAAGAGACTTTTGTGGTATTATTTTCCTAACTTGGGACCTAGCTGACATTTTCCCTTTATTTTTACCACAACATGCCTCATCCTATACTAAAAGCAACAAAAGTTGTTCACCCTAAAAGCTTATTAAACCCAATACGCTAGTTATCAAAAACTCTAGCATGTTTGGGATCACTTATTTTTTGGATACAAGTGTTTATTATGTAAGTCAAGATAAAACTCTTTAGCCTATATTTGGGATAGCTTATTTTTTATTTATAAGTGCTTTTCACATAAGTCGAGATAAAACTCCTCTCATATACTTACCTCATATACCGTAAATCATAATTTAAAAGCACTTATAAACTAAAATTAAGTTATCCCAACCTTTAAAAGCAGCTTTTCAATCGTAATTTGCGGTATATGAGATAAATATTTGAGAAGAGTTTTATCTCGATTTATATAAATAAGAACTTTAAGAACCCCAATTGTGATTCCAAACAAGCACTTAAATATCATTAAAAAGCAAGAAGTTACTTTCGATTGTTGAGGCTAGGCGTATATTTGACTCAACACATGATCCCAAACACATCCTAAATAGGCTAGGCTTAGGTTGAGGCCTATTTAGTCAAATAAGTCAGACCTATTTTTACTCGGCTAGGCTAATTTAGAGCTTTTTTAATTTTCACTATTATATATATAATTATATATAATATAATTTAAATCAAATTTATAAATTATTTATAAAATTACTAACATAGTCTTAACCCTAAGTTTCACATCCCATCATTTACACACAAGTTTTACCCTTTCATTCATTGGTTGTTTTACGACTACCTCTCTTCTTTTCAATCGCTCAAGATAACAATACTAGCTAACTCTCTCTCCTCTGATTTTGTTCATTCGCTAAAGTGATTGTTGTAAGTTTATTTTAATGATGCTTAAATGAAATATTATATCTCAATAGAAAGAGTTTGTTCTAATTTGTGCTAGAAAAGCGAAAGAGGTAATATATATAGTTTTACATGTCACTTAGCTTGTTATGCTTGGTTGATTTTAAAACATATACCTCATTAATCAATAGATGACTAATTTTTCTTATATCTACTTGCTCGCACAACTATTGTCAATAATCATTTTTTTTCATATTAAACTCTTATATCGTATGTGATAATGGATCCAAGACTTTTGAGAGATAACATAAGGGATATTTGTGCGTGTGTGAACTTAGGGTGTATTTGGTTCAATAAAGGGGAGGATAGGCGAGGGTGATTAAATGTAGGTAGGGGTGGGGAAGGAGGAGGGGAGGTTATAAGTTTTGTTTGGTTAGTAGAAAAAGGAGGGGGGTTTGGTTTCTTATTTTGTTAAGAAGGGTAGGAAAATGAAGCTAATTATAAGTAGACAAGGACACCCTTATCTCTTTATTTATATATTTTTCTTCTTTTTCTTACAATTTTTATACCCAAATTATTATTTCTTAATTTCTGAATCTTATGAAACTTGATATCTCACTTACATATGATAATGATAAAAAAATTATATTTGAAAGATCATTTTAATACCATGTTATCTCATAAATTGATATGGGTTTTGTTTTTAAAAAAAAATCTATCGCCTATCTAAAAGAAGATAAAACTAAGAAATTAGAAAAAATGATAATATTTTAATATCCTATCTTATTAATTTTATAATATAGCTTTCCCTTCATTATTATTTTATAATATTTAATATTTATACAAGAATTATCACAAATAAAAGATTTCTTTTTCTTTAACCTCTACCCTAGCAATAGCCCTCCTCCTCCCATTGATGACAGCCACAAACACAGTCCCAAAGATCAACTACAAAAACACAGGCACAAAGATTGAAAGGACAGTTAGTGTCTGTTTAGTTCACGGAATTGGAGGTAATGTAATGGAGTATAACGCAATGTAATGGCATATATTGTAATGATGATTATATAATATGTTTGGTTCATCATTAGAGAAAGATGATACATATACATAAAATCGTTTGGTTGGATTACTTCGAACATGAGAATATATAATAATAATATAGTAAGGGACAAAATTATTCTTCAAAAGAAAAGGATGGTCTTTTTCTTCATCAGGGCCGTCAGATTAAGATCTCAACGGTCTAGATTTAATATATTATTAAAAAACTATTATTAAAATATTATTATAAAAATAATATTTTAATAATATATTAAATATGAACTGTTGAGATCTTAATCTGACGGCCCCAATGAAGAAAAGGACCATCCTTTTCTTTTGAAGAAAAGGATGAGACCCGGGTCCATAATAATGTACGCATTGTGTTTATGATAATTTTTTGTTATTCTGTGTAGTGTACACATTGGGTTCATAATAATTTTTTAATATTTAATGGTGGAAATATTATGGTTTCATGTTAATTTTTAATATTTAATGATGGGAAAATTGTTTAATGGGATATTTTAATATTTTGTTTAACGACTGAATATAATTTTTTAATAGGGGAATATTTCTTAAATTTCTGTCTTTATTAATTAATTTTTTAATATTTAATGGTGGTAATTAAAATGATTTAATATTTAACAACATTTATGAGTGGGTACTTTGGTCAGTTTAAAAAATTATAATGGAAATAGCATTATTTTCACCTGATTCCAGGATGTCTGCATCCCCATTCATTAGTCCTAGTAGTGTAGTCTTGATTACATCATTTGATGTAATTAGGATTACAAAATATAATCATCTTTACATTACATAAGTCCAACCAAATACTGTAATCAGTCTATTACATTAGGATTACATGTAATCATCTCTCGTGGAATCGAACCAAACAGGCTATTATGGATTATGGAGTTTTGCTTTCGACCTACTTCATTAATCAAATCTGGTTAAAATTGGATAAGTCCGAGAGAGGAATCTCATGAATTAGGTGAAGCACAACTAGAAGGAGGTTGTGCTATATGATATTGGGAAACATTGAAAGGTTAAGGTATGGAAGACCAGGCCCCGATGATCGGAGGAGCAACTTGCAATGAGAACACGTCGGAGAGAAGTGTAAATAACAAAGGGGTTTAGATCAAAGGGGGAACTTGGATTATTTAAAAATTAGCATGGGTAATTTAATTCAAATGTAGCATAATGTTTCTCACCCTTCCATAAAAAACCTCACTTTTGGAGGTCGAGGGTAGAGAGAGGGGAGGGGTGAGGAAAAAGACAAAATTTTCTACTACCCATTGCTTATGTTTCTCCCAACCAAACCAAATACATTTTTTAAGGCATGGGCTTTTAAGCCTATTTAAAGGTTTATATTTAGAGTTTTTTGTTGTTAAGCACAAGTTCCTCTAATTTGAAGCAGTCATGTTTGAGGCACCAACAATTACTTAATAGAAAATCATGGTTAGTAAAATTGGACCGGCCGATTCAACCATGAAATTGGTGAACCGATCCCTAAACTAGTCCGGTCCGACTGGTTTGACCAGTTCATTGTTTATTCAGAGTTTCATGATTTCAAAAATGCATATCTAATTTTATATATTTTTTAAAATTATAAATTAAGACTCTATGGAAAGCTTGAAATATCTACTTTCTAATGCAAAAAGAATCACTCAAAAATATTACCATTTAATCCTTGAAAATTCTTAAATTCCAAAACCATCCCAAAAAAATATTATCGTTTAAGTTCACTTCCTCACCAGTTTGGCCCCGGTTAGCTTTGTTTGACTCTAATTTGACCCGCTACCCAAACCAATTCAATAGCCAACTTAGTTGAAAGCCTCTTGAATATGTTATTTTATATGTCTTGCTCCACTTGTACCTCTTAAAAAATGTATGTTGTGTAAGATACTTGATAGAAGTACCCTCTCTAGGTTCCTATTACCTCTTCCGGCAAAGATTTGAACTTTAGTTCACCATGTAACACCTTACTTCCATAACGTATTCGGATGAGTTTTACACATCGAATTTGAGCCATTAAGCAATATTCTTTTACAAAACTCTTTCTATTCCCAACCTCAAGACAGGATTTGAATATGTAGTTGAGTGGGTGTTTCTTAAAATTTCAAAATCTATCGGAAGCATCTTTTAGTGGTTCGCAACCTTGTTATTACTCATTGATTCTTATCTTTTCTTTTAATTCAATCAGAGTGATTTTATGCTCATTCTTAAGTTGTTCATATATATGCAAACACAAGTTTTTGTCAAAATACATAAACAGTGCGTTGCACTTCAATCTTCAATTTTCTTTCGTACTTCCCCCTTGCATATCTTCATGCATTCTTCTCTTGTACTCATCATATCTATACGGTTGGGTGAGGGAGAGTGAGATTCGAGAGAATCTTAGTAACAAACTTTGCTAACTAGGCATACAAGATTCAAGCTTAATGCATGACATGCTTGCTTATATAAATTCATACCAGCATAATGACATGCTTGCATGCTCAATGCTTCACACATTACAACTATGGCTATAGCATAAGTAAAAATAGAGCTTCAATCATTCATACATGCTTCATACCATTCATCAAAGCAATTAAATACATCAATGCATAAGTATACTTATCAAGTGAATGCAAGTCAGGAAAGTTATACTTGTGTCCTCTTCTGTACCTTTTCTTCCAACAATTGCAGCTATTTGGAAATTCTTCCATTCTTTTTCCTTATCATCTCATGGCCCTAAGTACATAACCATACATTAGAGCCATGATAAATGAATGTCCAATGTGGCTACATGAGCTTTCAACAACTTTAAGGGCCTAATCCTAACTCTTGAGTTCCTAATTATTACAGTTGTGCCATTAAGTGCTAAATTCGCATAAGACATAAAGCTGGCAGATTTTTTACCGTACTTTGAAAAATCATAACTAATTTTACAAAACTCCAATTGGGTTGGTTCAAAGCTCAATGTGATCCTTATTAAGTCCACTTTAAGGGAAAAATAGTTAGCACTACCATTTACACACATACATTTCTAGAATTCTCAATTATTCACTTCCATCGCAAAATTTTGCACATAATTAATGTCCAACTTCCAACAATCATAACTTTTTGTATACTTATCCAATTATTACAAATTACCCATCAAAATAAAGCTTGTTGGGTCAACTTTATTTCTAGAAAATTTAGTGGACATTGGAATTCATTTGGCTACCATTATCTTTCCAGAATCATTATCAGATTTTAAAAATTCATATCTCTCAATATATTTGTCCAAATGATACATTTCATAAAGTATATTTTCAGGGAAAAATATCACCATCTGGAAATTACAGCCACAAAATTCCCAGAAACTCGTAAAACCCTATCTGCTCCAAAAACAGGGCTTAACTTTGAAAAATCATAATTTTAAATTCATTGATCCAACAATTACATTCTACCCATAAAATTAAAGATCAGGATGTCTACTTTTATTCTGTAAAATTTCATAGCATTTTGACTAAGTTTTTTTTGATAATAAACATGCCACAACATCTATTCCTTCCAGAAAATGAAATATGGCAGCACTACTCTTAAATTCCAAATTTGTGATTTCTCATTTCTAAACCTTATTTAACACCATTTACAAAATCAAAACACAATAAACTCTAATAATACTCAAAGAAACAAAATTTAGGGCAGCAACACCCATTCCACAAAACTTGACCAAACCACACAATATATGGTTCAAAAGAAAGCTGATAAGTCCTAATTTTACCATATATTTTCATAGCTTTCTTAGGAGGTTTTAGTGATAATAGTGTGCTTGAAATTCATTTATAATGAAGAATTGTGACTAATATTGATTTTATGAAATGAGTGATTAAGCATATCTCAATTGATATATTTTGTATTTTCTCTTAAGTATTGATAGGGGAAGAATGATATTACATTGGTTTGAATTATCTTGTAAGGAGCTTGGTGGAAATCAGAGCAAGAAGGAGCTGGGAAATAGGAAGAGGGACTAAACTATAAAGTATGGAAACTTTGCAAGTAGATGGAAGAAGGACCAAAATGCAGAACATAGGAAACCTTTTCAGCTAAACTGCAATTTTCTCTAGTACCAAATTTTCACTTCCTATTATTTAGAGTTTGCAGGAGATCGAGAGGAAAAAAATTCTGGAAAATTAATCTTGAGGGCATTCGTGAAGGGGGAGCTGGACGTACATAAAGAGAAAGGAAGAACTCTCAGATACGGATCTCTTCTTCAGACCACCACCGATAGCCATTTTCTGATTCTTGAATTCCACTTATTAGCTATGATGGCAAACACTCAACCGAGAAATAACGGAATCTGTTTTATCATCATGAGTAGTTGATCACTGTGATTCTTCCTAGAAGCAATTCTGAACCCGAATCCATGTGCTGCAATCGGAGCTCACTAAGATTTGTTATTCTTAATCAATTCTGTGTTCTTGAGATTATGCGAGTTGTATAGCGCTGGAACAGATTTGATTCTGAATTATAGTGTTGTAGTGTGTCGAACAATGCCTGGAACTAATTGCTTTTAAATATACTTGCATGAATTTAGTTGATGGATTTTGCCTTCTAAATTCGAGTAGATTTAATCATGTTAATTGATTCTAGTTGCATCGATGCATTTGATTATCCTGAATGATTTGATGATGATGAGCGATAGCCATCATTAGTGAGAATTCAGATTTGCTTGCTACACTACAATACTTGGTGAATGAATAGAATGTCATATCAATTTACTCTCTGTATGTTGTCTAGTTGAGTAACTACATGTAGTAATTGTTGATCGATTGATGATGTTGAGCTCACAATCATAATGGGATAATGAAGGTGAGGTAGAACTTCTAGAAAGGATTGTCTTATCATTGTGTTAAATCATCATTCATTTTATTTGTGTTACTTTGTCACTGTAAAAGGAAAAAGATTTAGAAACAAAATTAGGTGTATAGTAGATTTAGTTCAATCAATTCTCTACATATTTGTTGTACTTATTGTGGCCCATAATTTTGCTAAGAATTATAACAATAGTTAGGTTCCTTAGAGAAGAATGACCTAGGCTAGGTATCACTTTACTATAGTTAGCTTAGTATTTTTGGTAGAGTTAACGACAAGCTTTATCAAAAGCTCTTAGTCACCTCCTGCTTCTTCTAAGCTTTGTTTCTTGATTTCACAACTTTGGACCTTGATAAATTCCTCAAAACACCTCATCTTAAAAAACTAAAACCATAGGAATAAAGCTTAGACCAAGAGGAACAATTTTCATGAGGACACTTTTGACTAGAAAGGTGAGTAGGAGGGTGAAAATCTAAAGAGATTTCTTGAGTTCTTGACAATTCCAGCTAGCCTTTTTCTCTCTTCCTTCTTGTCTAGGACGAAAAAAGTGATGAAGAATGAAGGCAATGCTGTGTTTTAAAGTAACTTAAGTCCCTCTTAAGGCTGCTGACCGAAATTCCAAGAAAGAGAGAAAAGAAATGGATGATGTGTCCTTAGTTAATTCCTTCTTGAAGTTTAGTTTAGTTAGCCTAACCAAATGAGCTTTGGTTGGACCAAAGACAATTATTTCCTCTTCCATAGGCCTTCTTGACCGAAAATTAAAGATGGAGAGGGAGAGAGAGAGAGAGAGGAGGAAATGCTTTACCATAGGGTTCTTAGCTCTTTGTACACAAAGAAGCTTGTTATCCATTGGTTACTTGGTTGAATTTCTTGTCTTTTATTTTTCTTCTCTTTTGGCTGATATTATTGGTTGTTTTGAGGGCATTAATTTTGCTTTTCGAGCCTGATAATTACTTATCTTTTTAAGAGCAAATCCTAACTCTTAATTTTGGGTTCCAATTTTAACCTCAAGATCACAAAGCAATTGTCTCTTTTGCCTTTGATTATGGTAACATTAACTAAGTTGTCATTAAGTATTTTTTTTCACTTTAATTCTCTTCTTTCTTTCTTTCATACACCATTCCCTCTCTTTTTGGGTCCAAATTAAGCTTTATATCATTTATGCCTTTAGATAAAGAAAAAGGGTATTTTCCTTTAACTATTTGGAACCAAATTCCATGCTTTATTTTCCTAAATTAGTTCCTAAAAGTCATTTTGTCTTTGAGGCATTCTCGGGACTCTTACTAACCGGGGCTTAGTAGTCTACTTGAGTTAGGTTTAATCTCAAGCTTCTAGTCCCGAAATTTAGGATATTACATACCACATTGTCAGGGACTAACCCCTTCTGCTAAACCCAGCCTCGTTGATATCTAGACTTGCTTCTGGACTCTTTGTACTACACTGAACTTGACATTTAGGGATTGTTTATTTGTACTTAAACAAATTAAAGCACTTTTATGAAAACAAGACAAAACTATTCTCATATATTGACCTCACATAAAATCACTTAAAATCTATTAAACCAAACTCCTTTTTAATAAGAGGATATGAAGCAATTAGAGTAATAATAACAAATGTGAGAATATAGGATTTGGGGTGTCTGCTACCCCCTCTACTACCATTTAACTCTCCCCATCTTCCCAAATGTTTTTTCTTATTTCTAGTAATGTTTTAATTTAAAAAGAAACTATATAATTTTAAAGTATGTAATATTTGAAAAATCATAAAAAAATTGAAAACTTCATCCTTTTTTATCCCTAAAATATCAAAATATTACTTGTAGATTTTAATGATCAAAAGAAATAAGGAAAAAATATTAAGGAAGTTGGGGGAAAATTGGTATTAGATAACCCAAACCCTGAGCATATGTATATATACCCCATAGGAGGTACCCAGCTAAGGCCACTGAGAATAAGACTTTCTTGGTTCTTCTTCTTCATAGTAAATCAACATCAACACAAGAATATACTCCTTCGGTCCTTAATATAGAACATATTTGAAGAGTTGATAATCCTTCGGTTCTTAATATAGAACATATTTGAAGAGTTGATATTGGTTCTAAATATAAGACATATTTTTCACATTTGTTATCTCAACAATAATCAAGAAGGAGGGGGAAGGGGGAATTAAGGAAGATGACTAAAGTATTTTAGAAAATACATGTTATATTAACTAACTTTCTTAATCTAATCAAAATATATAAATTTAAATATACACCTAATAAATTTGTATTGACACTTGGTACTTATAATTAATCAATTTAAGCTAAAGTACATGTTTATTCCTCTAAACTTACATTAATTTTTATATTATTCCTTTAATTATATAAAATGTATTTTTAGTTCTGTTTGTCTCTCAATATCAGCAATTTAAATAGTGACTCTAAATGCTGATTTCCTATTTCTTGTGCTCCGCTACAGCTTCACATTCTTTATTCATCGTATTCTTTTTTATTAAACCTATTTACTGTCTTCTTGATTTCCCACTTAGAGGCTACTAGCAAATAGCAAGATCAAGGATAAGCAATCATCAATCTGCATCCTAAAAACTTATCATAAAACCATACCGTAAGGTCACATATGTAATATCACAATGCCTTGCTTTCGATATTGTCTACTTTGTAGCTCCATCACCCCTCATGGCTTTAAAACGCATCGAGAGGGGAGGTATCTAGGCTTTTATGAAGGGTCTTTCATTCCCCTCCCTAATCGATGTGGGACACAACACTCTACCCATCTTTAAGCTTAGTGTCTTTGTGGGACATTAGCCCATATCAACCCGAGCTTGGTTCTGATACCATTTGTAACATCCCAACGCCTTGCTCTTAATATTGTCTGTAACATCATCTCTAATTAACCCTAATTAGCATGATTTAAAAAAACTTTTTAAAAGTAACCTGGATAAAAAGATTCATTAGATACATGGCTATTAGAAAATTCTATTAGATCACGTCATCCTATGTTGAATTCACAACATATGATTGAATAATCTAATCTCATTCTTATAAATAAGTATAATTACAAGGAGCTCGGCTCCTACCTTAGGCCTATGGAATATTAAACATAAATCACAATAGGATCTCATCAATACCCACAGAAAAATTATTATTGAAATAAATTTTAATAGAATAAATACCTTCTTGGCCTTTACTCAGAAAACATAATTAAACCACAAAAAATAAAATAATGCAGTATGATAATGAACAAAATCCCTAAGTGGCAATTAAATGAATCAAGCATGAACCCACGACTACTAGTTACAGTTGCCTTAAGCCTTTGGTGCCTTCCTAGTAGCGCTTGCCCTCAAACTCTCACCTGGAAAATGTAAGAGGAATGGGATGAGACCACTGTCTCAGTAATGCAAATCAACACCCACCTTACCTATGGGCACCACCCGTGAGGTGCCAAGTGGGACTAATATACAAATATGTCATACGAATATGAGAAGTATGAGGGCAAGCCAATATAATAAGTAAGAGCATAGTGTAAGATATCATTAGTTTTGATGATGTCAAATATAGATACTAAATATTGAGAGCAAAAAGTTTACATAATGTATTTATTTTATGTTTTGACTAATTACTATGTTTAATGTGAAATATATTGTAGATTAGTCAAGAAAAGGAAGAATATATCAAGTTGTATTGATGAGAATGATTAAGAGGAAGAAGAAGAAAGAAATTGAAGACATTCGTCAAGAAAGCAAGAAGCAAACAAAAGGATTTTAGAAAATAGCCAATAAGAAGAAGAGAAGAGATTAAAGAAAGAAAAAATTGCAAAGATCTAATGGAAATATTAAGATTCAAGTTGTTAGATGTAATATTGGAAGTCTCCACAATCAAGTTTGACATTGGAATGGCTTAATTGGAAGCAAAAGTGTCTTATATCGGAGTCATATCAACCTCACATGAGTCATGCTTCATTTTGGCATTTTCAAGACTAGAGTGAAATACAATATTACTCGAGTGAATTCCTCAAAGCTCGAGTGATCTCTTCAGAATCACTCGAGCCATGCTGAAAAATGCAATGCTCTGTTTTCGTTCAGCTGAGCGAGGTTCAGTAATTGGATCATATCTCCCAAACCACAACTTCGAATGAGGTGAAACTAATGGCATATGAAACTAGACTTCTAATGCTTCATTTTCATACCAAGATAAAGTCAAAAGGATCTCAGATGAAATAGATAAGAATTTTACAAAATGACACTCAAATCACCGTCATATTCTAAAATAGATATGGTACTTTGGACATAACTCTCAAATTACACATCGGATTACGATGAAACTGATGCTATATGAAAGTAGACTTGAAGATCTTTTCATAGATAGGTAATTTGTCATGTTTCAAGCTATATACTAAGATTTATGCCTTCTGAAAGTTGATGCTCGTGATTTCAGACATTGTCTAAGTACAGTAGACACTCCTTGGATCATAACTTTCTGCATACAATAAGTTTGGAGCTGATTATTATTGAATTGAAATGTAGATTATGAGAGCTTTCCAATGATATATTATTTGCCATATTTGAAGTCAAAATGGATAGATAATATCTGATGAGAATTCGAGTTGACTACACACACTCTCACAAGTTTTGCACAGGAACTTATCCAGAAATTGAAGTTGTCGCAAGAACTCCAGTTTTAGATGAAAACTTGAGTTATGGTCCAAGATAAATTCAAGTTTGGAGGAAGCACTTGAGTTCTAGAAGCTTGAACACTCGAGTATGGATTCACACTTTTGCAAGTATTAGATAGACGCTAGTTAAAAAACTCAAATTCTACTAATGCACTCAAGTTTTGTTGGCAATTACACTTGAGTGTTGCAGAAAGTGCAACCCGCACTTCTAGTGAATTCTTAGTGCACTCGAGTGAACATCAGAATCACTTGAAGTGATCATTAGTAAAGGCAGAAGTTTGAGAAAGTTTGCTCAACGGGAGTGAAAGTGATATTCAATTGTAGTGATATGATAAATCACTCGAGTGATTAGGAAATTCACTTGAGTGATATATGTATAGAAGCATATCACTCGAGTGAAAGGCTAAACCACTCGAGTGATATATAATTCCAGAAAACAGAGCACGCACCATAGCTTCAGAAATTCATTGGAATAATTGTAATTCATTCTTCTTGCTTTTAATCACTCTAACACTTCATTGAATTAGTGTTTAAAGTATTTCTTCAGGAAAATAATGAGAAGATCATACAAAGAGAAAAAAAGCCACCTTACAGGAACGGAAAGTCTACTGAATGTAACGGCTAGTTTTTCAAATACAAAGAATGGTCAAACATAGCAATGGGACTCAACAGATAGGTTGAAATACTCACAATGGTCATCTCCTAGAAACTCAACTATAAATACACAAGCATTCAAGCGGAGCAATAATAACAGAGAGCCTATGCCTACAATATCAATATGTCGATACTCTAAATCTTACCCGACCGAAGCTCTGGAAACATACTCCCATTGTAATGCCCTAAATTTCGATTAAGGGCTAATTACAATTATTGTAAATGATTATGTGGATTAATGTGGATTTGAGATCCGGATTAAGTATTAGGAATGCCCAACACCTTGTATTTTAGCATAATTATGTGATGAAATAATTATTGGGCTAAATATAAGGGTAAATGGCGCATGAAAGAAGGAAAAGAATTTGATTATGCATTATGTGGCAATATTAATTCATATGCCATAATTATTGGGAAAATTGAAAGAATGGCTCTAAATTAGTTATTAATGGAAGAGATTAATTACTAATTAAGAGGAAATGAGATGCATAACTAAATGGCTAATGGAATGGTTAGAGTAACTAATGAGTTACTTGCTTTATGAGAACCAATGATATTGGGACACTTGGCGAGTGGGTATGGTGAGAGAATGGTTGAGAAAGTCAACCCACATTTTTTTTATTGCTTTCTTTCTCTTCCTCTCTCTCCTTGTGCGCATGTGAAGGGGCATGGGGCAGATTTTTTCTGCATTCTTCATCATCTTCACCTCTCACATCTCTCTCCTCTCTCCATATTTTCGTCCTCCATGGCTGCTCAAGAGAGAGGAAGAAATCTTGATAAAGGTAAGCCATTTTAACCCTCTAAATGGCTTCTAATGGAAAAATGCTCTTCTATAAAGTTGTTCCTCTTGTTAAGAGCTTTCATCCTATGGTTTTAGATTTTCCATTGGTGGTGTTTTGAGCACACAAGGAAATCTAGAAGTTGGAGAACCGAAGAACTTCTTTGGGAAAGTTGTTGAGGTGAGTGAAAGCTTCATTTTCATATAAGTTTTGTGGCCATTGGTTAGGCCTTGAATTTCTGGAATTTTAGCCCTAATTTTCGTGATTTAGGGTCTTGGGGAGTATAGTATGTTATTGTTATGTAAATGGTGCCTTGTTTAGTGTTTTGAATTGATAGAATTGCATTGAAGCTTAAATGTGAAGTTTGGCACCTTTTGTGTTGGTTTTGTGCTTTGGTCAAAACAGGGTATGTTGATAGGTTGTGATTTTGGTCATTTTGAGGTTACCATTGTGTTTCTTGTGAAAATTTATGTGGGAATAGGCTTGATTGTTAATTTTGGAGCCATGGGACACTTTGGTAGAAAATTGGAAAATCTGTCCCTTGGAACTCTGTTCTAGGCAGTTTATTTGTGTGGACGTTTTGAATAACCAAATGATTTTAGAAAATTGTGAAACTTTTCAGTCTTAAATTTCACATCCCAAGCTTCAAAATGGATATATATTTTGTGTCATTTCATTTAGTATTCTGTGAGATATGGTTGTCCAAAGTTTTGGATTGAAACAGAACTCTGTTTTGGGGCAGTATTGAGTTTTGTGTAATTCTGGAATTTTGTGGTGATTTAGAGTAATGCACCATATTTTTCATAGAAAGAGGACTTAAATAACTTTCATTTGGCTTTGGAATTACCTCATTTTGATTTTTCTAGAATTAGTTATGATTTTTGGAAGTTCGGCCAGGAAACAGAACTTTCTTGGTCGCGGCTAGAGGTTATGAACCGCGGCCCAAGACCTTCTGTGCATCCATTGGCCACGGCCCATGGGTAGGCTGGCCACGGCCAACCCCCAAAAATCATTATTTTGGACTTTTAAAAGGTGACCTTTGGTCAAGTGTTTCCCAAGCCTTTAGGCATGTGTTTAAGCTTTGATTAGCCACCTAAAGGTCATGAATGGTAACTAACTTTAAGTGTTATGAAAATGAGAATTTGGAAAAGAGAATGATCCTATGTCCTTGATTTGGTTATAGGGTTGGGTATTCGCCCTGATCATGGTTTGATATCCTCTTGGATAGTAGCCAATGCTGGAGCATACGTGAAAGAATAGGTGTAGGGAACTTACCTCTCCTGTATGTATTGATATTTGTGTTTGTGTATTGATGCATGTTATTGCTTTGCTTGATTATGTGAAACATATATGAATGATTGAAGCTCTGTTTCTATTTATGCTATGGTCATGAGTATGTTGTTGAAACATTGAGCATGCGGATATATCATTATGTGAGCACGAGTTATTGTGATGCAAGCATGTCATGCATTAAATACTTATCTTGCATGCATATTGGTATCTGTTACCTACTAGGATTCTCTAGAATCTCACCCTCCCCTACCAATATTTTAGACAGGACAAGTGGCTCGAGGAAGGAGCAAGCGACTAGGGGCGTCAGAATCCCTTATGGGCATTTGGATTTGGTAGTTGGTTATCGTTATATGCTGGGATAATTGTATATGTTCGGATGATAGATTGGAATATGTATTTGGATTAAGTATTGTGTAATCCCCATTTGAGAAATTGTAAAGGGCGTATGTGCCCATGAACCTTTAGTGAAGATATGAACCCGGGATTGCCGGTATCATTATTGTACACTCTGATATTTATATGAATGTAGTTTATCTTCACGAGGTAATTGTATTCGAAATATGAATGTGAGACCAGGTTAAAGTGTTTGTTAAAGAAATTTGTGAAAACCCTATCTTAAGGATGTAAATGTAAATGTAAATGAATTTTTATTATTATTGGTCTCTATTTCATTTTGATCGTGTATTTCGGATATAATTACGGAAGGGGGTTACACCCATCTTGTACTTTAGTGTTAATCATTATATACTTCAAATAGAGAGAGGTATGCTTTCATTGTAATCATTCTATCATTATGAGAGAGTTACTCAAGATTGGGGAATCTTGAGTGGAAAACAGATTGTATCTTTACAGTGGGTAAGGGGGAGTCTTTATCTCAGTGCGAGAATTGTAAAGGCTTCATAAGTGCCCAGATCAAACTAGGAGATTGTAGTGGTTCTCAAGTACCTGGTTAAACTTGAGGAAGATAGTGGATTAAAAATCTCAGGAGGAGCCTGGGGACTGGACGTGGTCATTGTGGATTGGACCAAACCAGGATAAATCACAATTTGCATATTCTCTTCTTTAAGCTTTTATATTTCCAGCATTTATTATTTAAATATCTAACTGTTGATTTATAATTTATTACTTTCATACTTACTGCTTTCACTAACATGCGAAAATTTTTTCAAAATTATTAAGTTTTTATCTTACATCTAATTCATCCCCCCTCTTAGGTGTCAACCAGTTCTAACACATAGGGGTATCAATTCATATTTCTCAGAGGACATTTATTCATAACACAGCATGCTATATCACAAAATGTCATAATGCAATGACTAACCTTTATCTTTCATTAACCCCTAAGCCCTAACCATCCTTATATCCTCCTTATTTCCTCCGACTGAACCTATGGGCTAAGTACATTCCATGTTACTTGTTACTATCACAAGCTCTACGCAAGTGTGATGTAGACTGGCCAAAGTACTATAGAGCACACAAGGAACTATGGGTTCCTCTAATAGGGTTCCTCTAATAGGGTTACTCCCCTCGGGAATACTACCCAGAAGCCCCTGGAGTGTCGTATCAGGGAATACTACCCTGTAAAATATATGCCAACTAGTAGTGCACAACAATCAAACTAGTGGCCTACCACGTGGTATTCAGCTTTTATCAATCACAACCCATTTACTAACTCTGTCATTTATATCACATTATTCTGAAGGGTTTTTCATATTCTCATACTCATACATTCTAGTTCATGACATAGAATCAACATGTTTCAACACAGGCATGCATTCTTTATCTAGTTAATCAATAAAATATGAACAGTATATAATCTCATTGCATCACATATTTCAATTGCCTATATAGGGCCACTCGCAAGGCGTGAATCACAAAGATACCAAAAACAGTTCAGTTTACACATTTGGACCTATAGTTATTTCTAATGATTCCACAAATCAATCTATCTACTCCTAGGATTCATACAAATGTCCTATAAGGTGTTATAGGCATTATTGGTCTTCAAATAGAAAGGCTCATAACAATTCTACTCATTCTAGGCTTGTAGAGTTTTTTTAGAAAAACCCACAAGCAGCACTGATAAATAAGATAGATTTACACCATTAAAGACCTTTCTATTTCATTCTTGAACTCAAATCAAGGCAACAAATTGACGATCCCACCGTTGGATTTGCCTAATAGGATGTTTCAAACAAGCCTACAAAATTTTGCAACGATCTAATGGTGGACTTAGTCAGAAACATTAATTCTTCCCTCTATGATTTGTTCTCCACATTCCATAAATTTGATCATGTTTTGGGCTTTGTAACTCATCACCCACAACACTAATTTCTAATCCAACCATTGAAATTGACAGATTAGATGTTTAGATGGTTGACCAAATTGCAGCTTGATCCAACGGTTAATGAAAACGTCAATGGCATTTTACCGAGGTTGCCTCGATTGTATGAAAAAATAGAAAATGTTGCCCCTTTGCTTCACTTCCTCACTCCTATATATAAGCCCTAAGAATTCCCTCTTCTCCTTATTTAGGCGATGTAGGACTTCTTAATCTCTTTTATTTTATTATTTATTTACTTATACATACATAATTAAAATTAAATACTCTCATTTAACCTTTACTAACTTTATTATTTTATCTTTTCTAAAAGAATTCAATAATAATAATTGTTTAATTATATTTTTATTATCGCTAAATATTTCCTTCATAAGATTATATAAGTGTTATGAATGAAAATTTAGGATGTTACATTGTCCACTTTGGGGCCCATTACCCCTCACGGCTTTAGAACTTGTCGAGAAGGGGGGTATCCATACTTTTATAAGGTGTCTTTCATTCCCCTCTCTAGCCGATATGGGACATAACACTCTACACACCTTTGGGCTTACCATCCTTACTGGCACATTGGCCCACATCCACCTGAGTCTGGCTCTGATACAATTTTTAACATCTGAGCAGTTTGGTCTTGATATTGTCAGCTTTGGGCCCCATCACGGTCCCAAAGCAGATAATATCAAGAGCGAGGTGTCGTGCTTGGATGTTACAACATAAGCCAATTTAGTCATAGAGCCATAAAATTGCTTGAAAAAAGAGTGTTGCAAGAAACTTACAAGGTTAATATGAATAACTAAAATTAGGCATTTAGCATGACTTTCTGTAATTAACAATGTATCCAACAGATTTACCAACTCTTATTAGAAGTTGATTTAGTAAGTTATATAGTTATAGTATGGCTATTACATATAGACTGCTAAAAGTGGAAGAAAGAAAGAAAGAAAATACCAACCTAAAATTAAAGATGAGAAAAATGAGGGAGACGATGATAGCATGCTAGTGACAAGCAACAACGAAGGGATAAGGCTTCAGTGAAATGATAGAGAAATCAAACCACAACAGTACAACAATAGCGAGTACTATATGGCATGGTGGAGTCGGCTGATGAATGGTGAACAAGACGGCGGTTGCTTAGTGACTAACGGCAGAAGGCGACTGTGAGAAGATGAGTGAGATGGAGTAAAGGAGCGGCCCAATTATCGTGTCAATGGGAAGGTAGTGTTTCCTTATTTTCCTCTCTCATTTTTTTCTCAAAATATTTAGGGAAAATAAGGGAAAAGGACTAAGAAAAAGAATTATTTATTAATAAGGATGTTAAAGATTGTAATTATTTTAAAGAACCACACATCAAAATATAAAATTTCAATTACAAAATTAACCCTGACCAAACTTCTTACATTTTCTTTACCCCCATCCTAACTATTTATTGGTTAGTTATCAATCGATGTTCACTTGTCTCTCTTGGCATATCATAAATATTTCTTTTCCTTGGTCCCTCCCCTAGTTCTCCCTGTATTATATATTCACCATCAAATTAAAGAAAATGGATGGTTCATAACTTCACATTCAATATTTTATAAACTTATTATTTTAAACATAAAGAAATAAATTTAAATGGTTGAAATCTTATTTACACAATTTATAATTGTAATACAGAAAAAAATTAAAATGTGTCAACTGATTTTTTGGAATTTTGTAAGTTAAAATGGTATTTAAATGTCTTTTTAGTTTTGCTATAAAATTTGAGTATTTCAACTAGCTTTATAAGAGATTTTCCCTAAAATTTAATCATTTAATTAATGTAATACTTCTATATTTTTCCAAATTATAAATTATAAATTAAATATTAATATATCAACATTAAATGGAGATCCACCAAATAAATTTGTTAATTCGACAGTTTTTTGTATCAGGGCTGCAAATACACTATAAATTTAAGGAAATGTATTGAAATTTGCATAATACTCAAACCCAAACCAATCCGGTCCAGTTTGGTATTTTTTTTTTAAAATCGATTTTTTTTTATTTTTCTTTAGAATTTCATATTAATAGCCCTAAAATCTTCAATTTCTTATCGGTTTGGCCCCGAGTTAGCTCTGGTTTAACTCCAGATGACCCACTGACCCTTGATCCAATACCTGAGTAGGATTCAGTGGCCGGTCCGAGCTTAATTACCTTAGAAATTTGATGTAAGTTTAAAGAATTAAAAGTATACTTTAACTATTAATTAATGAATTAATAGTAAACTGTCATACAATTTTTTTAAAATGAGTTAAAATATTTAAACAAGTGATGTTTAGATTCTTAGTAGGGAGGATATGATGTATGCGATTCTTTTCTTAAGATTATGATTAGAGATGATTGTTTAGACATAATCTAAAGACTAAAATTTAGTTCGATAAAATGTTAAACTAAAAATTAAAGAAGCGACCAAATTATTATATAGGGAAAATCTCATATAAAGTTGCCTGAAATAGAAAAATTCTAAATTAGGTTGCTAAATTCAATAAATCCTTAATTAAGTCATCGACCCGATTTAAGATTTCAAAATACGTATCAAATGACTTTACTGCCCTCTCCTGTTTCTTCTCTCCTATTAAAAGAATTTCTTTGCTTTGTAAATTATTTTTTTCAACAAGTATATACACGCACATATATAAACATTAACATATAATAAAATAAAATATGACTTGCTTGAATCAAAGAAACTTTTTGTGTTTCAGAAGAATGATCAAGAACAATTCAAGTTAAAAAAGGAAGTTTTAACCCCAATATCAATATCTAATCATTTTTGCTATTTATCTTCTATTTTAATTTATGTTCTCTTTTTGCAACAAATTAAGTTGCATATTTTGATTATATAAAAGGAGGGACATTGAGAGTCCTTCCTCTTGCCATCTATACGCTAAAAATTAAAGAAGCGACCAAATTATTATATATGAAAAAATTAAAGGGGGAGAACTTGGATTTATGTTTAGTGATCTAATCATTTTTGTTATTTATCTTCTATTTTAATTTATGTTCTCTTTTTGCAACAAATTAAGTTGCATATTTTGATTATATAAAAGGAGGGACATTGAGAATCCTTCCTCTTGCCATCTATACGCTAAGTGGTGTTCAAGTAGGGAAGCGGCTTCGGTCCTTTTCCTAGAAGGAAAAGCACCGTCCTTTTCCCTCTCAGAACCGTCGGATGGAAATTTCAACTGTCCATATTCAATATATTATAAAAAATTATCATTATATTAATATATTACAAATATTATTATAAAAATATATTAAATCTGGACTGTTAAGATCTCCATCAGACAATTCCAAAACTGTTTTCATTCAAGTAGGCATTCAACTTGTCATACAGCTATCTACTATCAAAGTCCTTTTTTTGCTAAGTGGCCCTTCTATTATAGTTTTCTTGTCATGTACAACCAGACTACCAATGTCATTTATATTATATAAGTAATAAATATTCTATTATACTATTTAATTATTGAACTAAATATATGAGTTTCAACTAAACTCGTTTATAATTTTTCAATAAATTACAAATTTTTTTAAATTAGATAAATAAATATCAGCGAGCTAGTTAGTTAGGATCATAGATAACACGAAGATCATAGTAGAGCACAAATCTTATATTTTAAATAAGTTTAAAATTTAAACAAATTAAAGTATCAGCCGTCGTTGGATTTTTTTGCCACCAATAGTGGAATATAATTGATAAAGGGGATGGCTTATCTCTTTATTAAATAAAATAATAAACTAAAATTTTTAGATGAATGATCAATTAATTAATTAATTGTAGAAATAAAAAACAACTTATCATGTTACCAACAATTCTTTTTCATTATCCGTTTTATTGTTTTAACTTATTGGCGTCCTCTCCTTTATATATATATATATATATATATATATATATATATATATATATTCCGCCAAATATATATAACTTGATTAAAAGCTAGTTAGAATTATGACGACCTTTTTTTTTTTTGCCAGAAAAGTTATATCGACTTAGGGTAATTAACTAATTATCCGTATGTATATATATAATTAATAGAATCGAACTGATGTAGAGAACAGAAGTTTAGTCTTACCATCATTATACCCTCTTTCTTTCTTTCTTTCTTTCTTTCTTTTTTTCTTCCTCCTGCCTTTTTGCCTCGAAGAGAAATTGAAGATATGAAGAACACTAGTCTCACGATCGGAAGTAAGAGGAGAACAGGGGATGAGGAAGTGACGTGGCAGCCACCAGAGGACGGTTGGTGCAAAATGAACGTCGAAGCGGTTTGCACTAACGCATCGGGCACACAACTGATTAGGGCTTGCGGAGGCCTCTTGAGAAATCACCAAGGAACATTCCTACATGGTTTTATGATGAAGACTTGTGAACCCGTGTCTGATCATACGCCATCCACGAGCAACAGTAACCTAAGTAATGCTCAACTTTGGGGATGTATGCTGGGGCTGAAGGTTGCCTGGGACTCCGGCGTTAGAATGCTCATCGTTGAAACGACGAACTCCGCATTGGCGGCAATACAGAAGCCAGCCGGTCACCAAGCGGAGGCCGGAGACTTAAGGATGGAGATGGAGATTCAACAATTGTTGGGAAGAGAGTGGAAAGTAAGAGTTTTGGTGGTTAAGTGTGAATCCAATCTTGCTGCTTATAACTTGGCTCAGAACGCACTCTCTTGCATGCCCGGTTTTCATATGCTTCATTCTTTGCCTCAAAATGTTCATGAATTCGTGCTTCAAGAAGTTCCTCTACCACCTGAGAATATTAAAAAATTAAATAAAATAAATGGTAACTAACGTATATATCCATATCACTGACCTCTAATGTCAATTGTTTTTGAGACTTGTGGGCCAAAAAAAATTCGATACTTATTTGTTAGTTATTATTAATATGCTATTCATGTATACTATTAGTTTTAGTTTCTTTTTTAGGGTTTTGCAGTCACCACGTATCTTCCAACAGTGAGTTCTCGTTGTGCCATCGCTGTTATATTAATTAACGCCAGCGTGAGATTTGTTAGGGTTTTCATTTCGTTTTCTTTTAGTTTTTGGTCTTTTTGTTTTTGACAACTGATTTTGTTAGGATTTTTCGGCTCTTCTGATTTTTGACTAAGATAAATTTGGCCTGGGTAGTTTGCTTCTGTTATTAAGTATTGAACCAAAAAAAAAAAAAAAAACTGCGGGTTGTTTTATTATTTTAGAAATTATTTTTTTATTTTTAAAATTTGACGGTTAATTTTTAGGGAAAATTAAAGAGTGGGACCATTTCTCTTAGTTAAAAATTGAAATATTTATATTTATACATTTATATATTTTATTTCTATAACTTGCCCCTAATCATTTTTATTTCCCAACAAGTTGTTTGTTCGAGTTATTTAATTTCTATTCATTTTATTTTCCGTGTTTTTATTTTCATACTCATAATTCAATTCATCATCAGATAAGAGACTGAAATGTTAATGGAGTTTAAAGGGTTGCAACAATATCAAGGAACGAAAAACCGGACCGGGTAATGAACTGGTCACAGCACAGGTTCAAGGGTTAATGGGTCAACTGGGGTCTAACCGGTAGTTGAACCGGTCATAACCGGTTATATTAAAATATTATAATTTATTAGTGATAATATATATTAATATATTTTTAAACTTCTATAGATAAAAATAAAGATGTTTAGAAAAAAAAATGTTTAAAATCTATTAGTATTAGTTATAATACTTATACTTATGCAAAGATATCTCATTTCCTATAATTATTATATCTTTTTAAATAATTTTTTTTCATTATTTTCTTCATTTTTTTAGATTTGTTCTTTCTTTATCTATTTTTCTCTTCATTTTAGTCTTCAACTTTCCATTTTGCCCTCAAAAAATATAAAATAAAAATTTGGAAAATTTAAAAAAAAATAAAAGAAAGAAACCGGGTCAACCAGTTGGACCACCGGTTTTACTGATTTTAACCGATTCTGACCGGTCCAACCGATTCTAACCGGTTCAACCGGTCTGACTGGTTTACTGATCAAACCGAACCGGACCAGGGACCGGTTCCCGGTTCAACCGGTCAAACCGGCCGGTCCGGTCCGGTTTTTTACACTCTGAACAATACATACAATATAAGATTAAAATTGATATTGGTTTGATCATGTTCATCTCCAATTAAATCAATCAATTACGAACCAATATTTTCGCTTATTAAATTATCAGTTCAAATTACTCATTTCTATTAATTTTTTTATTTTTTTAATAATATTGATAGAAAATAAATATGTTTGTTTGCATTCACGATAGAGGATGAACTTAAAAATAAAAATAATATAAAATGTTAGCAATTTACATTTTCAAAATTTTATGGCTATTTGATATTAAATTTAAATTTTTGTTTAATTCACTGTAGAGGACAAATTTTAAAAAATCGTATGAAGTATTTGGAATCGTATAGTGAAATATTGATTTGATACGATTAGTTATTTGTATAAATATAAGTATTTTAACTTCTAATTGAGAGGGGTTATTAGGGAGGATATATGGAGTTTAGTTAGAGGAAATTTAATATTTATATATTTATAATTTTGTTTTTGGTCCTTCTAAATAATTATAGTTTTTAAGACCCTTCTTGGTAAATATTATTCCCTCCGGGCCCCTCTTTCAAATTTTCCATAATTTTTAATTAATTGTTTTGTAAAAAATATAGATTTTGTTCATTTAAGATAAAAAAACTTAAAACAACTCTTAGATGTTTTATTCAGTGGTGGCACTCAAAGTGTTAGGAATAAGAATGAAATGGAGTTGCTCTATTACTCTTTTCCTTCCCATGCACCTGTGGCTTATACCCCTGGTGATAAGTAGTTCTTT
This sequence comes from Inga oerstediana, assembly GCA_963210345.1. Classification (NCBI taxonomy): domain Eukaryota; kingdom Viridiplantae; phylum Streptophyta; class Magnoliopsida; order Fabales; family Fabaceae; genus Inga; species Inga oerstediana. Next base: position 26,264,670 of record OY723408.1, read on the forward strand.
TATCTCTCCAACCATTCTCCAACCATGCCCACCACAGCCAACCATATTCGGATCCGGCTCCCATCCGCTGCCTATCATTTTCTCAATCTGGGTCATTGGATTAATATATTATACTATTTCAGTCCTTGTGGAAGAAAAAAAGTCTCAAGACTCAGTATGATTTTGTGTATTTATCTGAAACCAAAATTCCCCTCTCTGCCACTTGTAGGGGTGGAAATAGGCTAGGCTAGGCTAGGCTTTGCCTAAATAGGTCTGGGTCTACAACAGAGATCCAAAGCCTGAGCCTGGGCCTAAGCCTATATGTAGGCTTTTTTTTATGCTTGAGCCTGGGCCTTCAAAAGGCCTGAAGCCTGTTTAAAGGCCTACTTAAATAATGTAAACTTTTAAATAGCCTTTAAAATCTATGCCTCCAAATTCATATATAACCCTTCACAGTTATATACAATCCTATATTATGTGTTAAAAGCCTAATATCCATTCTCATAGTAATATTAGGGCTTAGTAAGGAAAAGAAAAGAATGTCTAGTGACAACAATTGTCTGAGAAAATAGGAATAAAGAAAACTAATCGTTTGTTGACTAATGAGATATATTTTCTAAAATTGATTAAACATAACAAATAACATACAAAACTAGATTTTACCTCTTTTACCTTTCCCATGTAAATTGGGACAAACTCCTCTTACTTAGATTATAATATTTCATTTGACACTAAAATAAACTCATAACAATTATTATGCTTTAGTGGAGGGTGCAAGTTAGGGGAGAGTGAGTGAGTTAGTATTGCCATCTCGAGCGATCAAAGAGAAGAAAGGCAAGGGTGAATGATTTATGCGAAAGTAATGGTTGAGTGTAATGACGATGTGATATGAAACTTAGAATTAAGGTTAAGTTGATAAATTTATAAAATTATTTAGATTATATTATATATCCTTATGTAATAGTATACATTAAAAAAAAGATAAATAGGCCAGGCCTGTAGGCTTATAGGCTAGGCCTTATGAAAATAGGCCTAGCAATATGCCTGAGCCTGAGCCTAGCTATTTACTAAATAGGCTAGGCTAGGCTTTATGTAGGCTAGGCAGTAGGCCCCTATTAGGGGCCTGGCCTATTTCCATCCCTAGCCACTTGTAATAATCTTTTGGACTTGGGTTTAGTAACTTTTCTGGTCTAGGTGGTTGCCCTTTTGTTGTTTTTGTTTTAGTTGTAACCCTTATGTGTTGTTATTGCAAAGTAACTAGTAATGGATCTCATCCTTCTTATTATCTCTCCTTTGTTTATGGTTTTCCTTTAGCTTCACTTAAACATGTTCTGTGTTCTTGGATTAATAGCAATGCCTTAAATACGGATGGCCCTTGGTTGTTGATACGAGATTTCAACCAAATTCTAAACCCCAGAGGTCAAACTAAGTAGTAATGGTTCTTGCAGTGGTACGAGTGAGTTCAGAAAATGTATAGACTAGTCAAATCTTATTTCTGTCATTCAACATGGACCAAGTTTCACGTGGTCTAATAATCACAAAGATTTCTACTTTGGTCTTTGAGAGCTCGGATAGAGCTTCATGTAACCATTCTTGGTTGCAATTTTTTCCTCTCACATCGGTGAATACCCTGGCTTTGGCGACTTCAGATCATTGTCCTCTCATTCTCTCAATAGATCCCAACATTCACTGTGCTTCAAGAAGGATATTTGAAGATTATTGGTTTCATTTTCCAGAAGATAAATTAATCATTCATGATAGCTGGACACAGGAGGTAAGAGGCTCTCCTAGCTTCCTTGTTCATTCCAAATTGTCCAGGACCATGTCTTCCTTAATCAGCTGGAGCCGTTCAAACATTGGAAATCTCTCTAAGCGAAGTGGGATTCTTGAACACAAGATAGAATCCATCTCGATTTAGTTATCCTCCTTGTTAGGGGAGTTCAAAACCCAGGAGAGGACCCAGATACCCCAATCCCAGTTCCCGTCCCAATTTTTTGCCATGATGCAATTTGCATCCTGGTCCTGATAGTACAGGGGCGGAACCGGGAAATCCCGACTTATAATTTTTTAAAAAAATTAAATTTTAAAATATCATTATATAAGTTGAATTCTTCATATTCTATTATTTAAAGTGATAATTTAACAACTAATAAGCCCATAATAATTACACAAATTGATATAGAGTTGAAGAATAACATATTTATCATCATCATCATCTTCTTTGTTGTTATCTTTATATAGTATATAATTAGGATTAGTATTACATTATATATGGTTTAACTCCAACTAAAGTTGTGACCCACATCTTATCAAAAAATAACTTAATTTATGAGGTAAAAAACACAAAAATAAAAGGATAACTTAAGTTATGATGTAAAAAGTTAAAAAAAAACTAGGATTGGAATGGGATCTTAAGGGTAATCCTGGTTCCTATCTTGGTCCTGGTCCCAATATGTCCCGGCCCTAGGTGGTCTAAGTCCCGGTCTTGGACGCGACGGGAGATTCTGGGATCAAAATGTCTGGAACCGAGACACTTTTAATGCCCTTACTCCTTGCCTTCAAATAATCAATTTCTAGATGAAATGAGGAATATTAAGCATGCTCTTGAGTTCTTGTATGAATGTGAGTCCAGTTATTAAGCTCAACGAGCAAAACTGAAATGGCATGCCGAGGGAGAAAGGAATACAAAGTTTTTTCATGCTATGGTTAATAGAAGAAAGGCATAGAATACTATTACCTCTCTTAGAAAGCAAGATGATAGTTGGACTAATAATCAAGCTGAATTAATGTTTTTGGCTTAAGATTATTTTCAATCTATATTTTTAGATGAAGAGCCATTTGATTACAATGATATTCTTAATGGTTTCTCAGCTTGCTGTGCCTATGCTTTCAGAGGAAGATATTAATCTTCTCACAGCTCCTCTGTTAGACTCTGAGAGTAAAGATGTTGTTTTCAGCCTTTCAAAAGGAAGTGCTTCAGGGCCAGATGGTTTTTATTCAGACTTCTATCATAAATACCGGTCCTTACATCATGATATTTGCTCTATGGGTAGGTCATTTTGGGATTTTGATCACCTTTTGAATTTGCTGAATAAAATTACAGTTATCCTAATTCCAAAGATTGACCATCCACAATGCCTTAGAGATCTGAGACCTATCAGTCTACGCAATGTTTCCTACAAAATAATCTCTAAAGTCCTCTGTCTAAGGTTGGAAAATGTCCTCCTTAATTACATTGCTCCTACTCAGAGTGTCTTTCTGTAACGCCCCAAATTTCAATTAAGGGCTAATGATAATTATTGAGGATAATTATTGAATTAAAGTGGAATAATTGCGGTAATATAAATTAATATGTCATAATTGGTGGAAAAATTTGGAAGAATGGAATTTTTGGCCATGAGTTGGTAATTAAGGGAGAAATTAATTACTGGCTAAGAGAAAAATGAGATGTGTAACTATATGGTTAATGGAGGGATTAAGTAACTAATTGAGTGTTTACTTATTGGGAGCCAATGAGAAGATGACAAGTGGCAAGTGTAGATGAAGAGAGAGATATGGGAAAAGTCAAATGGCAATTGAAAAAAATATTTTCTCTCTTTTCTTCCCTCTTTTCGGCTGAGCATAGAGGAGGGAGTATGTCATCATCATTCTTCATCTTCCCCAATACTCTATCTCTCTCTTATCTTCTCTCTCTCTTACGCCATTGGAGGCCAAATAAGGCAGGAAAAAAAGCTTGTGATTTGGTTAGGTAAATGACCTTCATTGCTCAAATTCTTTTCTCTAAAGTTGTTCCTTGAATAAAGAGCTTCATTTTGATGTTTATAGTTTGACCATTGGTGTTGGTTTGTGACTCCAAAGAATTGTGAAAGTTGGAGGATCAAGAAGTCCTTTTGGAAAACTTGAAAAGGTAAGTGAAACTTATCTATCCATTTAAGTTTTGTGCCATTTGGATTAGTTTTAAATTTTTGGGATTTTTTTGCCTCATTTTTGAAATTGAGGATCATGGTGTTTTTGGTATGTCATTAGCATGAAAATGGTACCTTGTGGTGAGTTTGGGATAGATAGATGGATTTGGGATTGAAATGTTTTGTTTAGATGATTTTGGATTTTGGATGTTTATATTGCCCAAAACCAAAGCATGATAATAGAGTAGGATTTTGGTAATTCTGATGATTTTATTGAATTCCTTGGGTGTTTTTGTGTGGGAATAGCTTTGGTTGAGGTTTTGGGTCTATTGGAAACTCTTGGGAAGCTTTTGGAAAGTGCTGTCAAGTTTTCTGCATTTTCTGGTTTCTGATGTGTATCACTCGAGTGATAAGGGGCTCACTCGAGTGCAGGATGAACATCACTCGAGTGAGAATGGGTTCACTCGAGTGCGATAGTGTAATTTCCTTTTTTGCTTCAGTTTCTGTGTTGCACTTTGTAATATCCCAACTTTTGATTATAGGCTAATCATGATTATTGTGGATAATTATGAATTTAATTGGAATTATTATGTGTTTTATGGCAATATTAATTAATATGTCATAATTGGTGGAATATTAGAAGAATGGAATTATTGGCCATAAGTTAGTGATTAAGAGAGAAATTAATTACTAACTAAGAGGAACATGAGAAGTGTGATTAAATGGCTAATGGAGGGATTAAATGGCTAATTGGGTGTTTACCTTTATGAGAGCCAATGATAGTATGACACTTGGTAAGCTCACATGTGGAGAGAGTATGGGAAAGTCAAATTGAATTTTTAAATATTTCTCTCTCCTTCCTCTCCTTCTTTTCGACTGGACATGTATAAGTAGAAGGGAAATGATGATTGCTTCTTCCTCCTCACTCTATCTCTCTCTCATTTTCTCTCTCTCTAATTCGTCCTCCATGGTTGGCTAAGAGAGAGAAAGATAAAGCTTGTGATTTAGGTAAGTAAATAACCTCCATTGCTCAAACATCATTCATTAAAATTGTTCTATGAGTGATAAGCTTCATTTTGATGGTTGTAGCTTGTCTATTGGTTGTGGTTTGTGATCACACGAAAATCTGGTTGTTGGAGAATCAAAGAGTGTTTTTGGAGAAGTTGAAGAGGTATGTGAAACCAATCTATCTATCTATGTTTCATGCCATTTGAAGTAGTTTGTAATTTCTGGAAATTTTGGCTTGAATCCGAAAATAAGTGCCACTGTTCATTTGGTATGTTTTGGCATGAGAATAGTATCTTGGAATGAGTTTAGGATTGATATATTGATGGTTGATTGAAATGTGATGTTTAGATGAGATTGATATTTTGTTGATTTAGTTGCCCAAAACCTAAAGCATGATAATGGAGTAGGATTTTGATGATTCTGATGATCCCATTGAGTTTATTGGGTTTTTTTTTCTGTGGGAGTGGCTTTAGGTAAAGTATTGTATCCATTGGGATCAATTGGGCAAGTGTTGGGAAAATGCTTCTATTTTGCTGCGTTTTCTGGTTCTGATAGAATCACTCGAGTGATTTGGGATTCACTCGAGTGAGGGATGAAGATCACTCAGGTGAGGTTGAGTCTCACTCAGTACTGTGAGTATATTCTGTTTTCTCTTCAGTTTTTCTGTTGTGCTTTCTGAAAAATCCAAGAGTGTATAGTCTCACTTACGAGTGAGGGATGAACATCACTCGAGTGAGGGTAAGTTCACTCGAGTGCTGGTGTATTTGACACTAAGGACTTGCCTCTCGGGTTGTCACTCGCAGTTATGGTGCAAGAGTGTGCCTTCTCACTCACGGGTATAGGGTATTCACTTGAGTGAGCTGTGTTGTGCTCGAGTGTAGTGAACCATCTAGGCTATTGCCATTTCTTTTGTGCTCTCAGGTTCTCACTTTTTGGACTTCACTCTTAGGTGCTCGAGTGAGGCATTTGGCCTTCACTCGGGTGAGGTCCAGTATGCTCGAGTGTTGTAGTCTCTGAAAAGTCCTTATGCTCTCTGGTGTTCACTCGCTACCCTTCACTCTCTAGTACCCGAGTGCAGACTGTACCATCACTCGAGTGAGGCCTTCTTCACTTGAGTGTCTATACAATCTCACTCGAGTGAGGTCATCTTCACTCGAGTGTCGTAGTGAAACATGTCAGTGTTGTGTTTCCAAAAGGGGATCTTTAGGGATAGTCTTCCAACCCCTTAGGGCTATTGCTAGAGATATTCTTGAGTACTAAAAGAGCAATAATGATAACTAATTAAGTGTTAAGAAGTCATTGAGAGTTGGAATAGAGAATTGACTCTTCGTCCCTAATTATGATTCTAGGATACAATATTTGCCTTACTCGGGAGAGACCGGTGTGAAGACATGCACGGAAGGATCAAGGTAGTGACTTTTCTCTCATGTTGTGTATGATACTTGGCATGCATGTTTATCATTATGAATGTGTTATCGGCCATAGGGCATTACAGCGCGAGCAGTTCAGCGTGAGCCTTCGTAAGGGGTAATGCTCATGATACCTACCCCGGCCGTTGTATCTGCCGCTGTAAGTGCCGAGGCTGCATTATGGAATCGTGGATTCCTGTTTGAGTATCCAGCCCGTGGGGCTGCGTGTTGTGAAATGTTTTATATGGATCCCAGTTGTGTTGATATATGTGATATATTCATGTGGATGTACAATACAACAAGTAGTTCAGCTTGAGCCGTCATAGGGGGACGATGCCCATGATACCTACCCCAACCGTTGCAACTGTTTTTGGGATTGCTGTATGTTGTATGGATGATTTACTTTTATGCTTTGATGTTATGCATATTATGAGTGATTTGTTACTACGGGGATTCTTTAGAATCTCACTCTCCCAAAAACACAAATTTTTAGATAGGGTTGAAGGATCTAAAAGAAAGCGGGCGACAAAGAGTAGTTAGAGCTTTGAGCAAGGAGTTTTACTTTTGGAATATTTGGTTATCATGTATAAATTATTTGGATGTTTTTGGAAACAATTGTATATATATTGGGATTCGTAATGTAGTTTTGTGTAATCCCCAAGTAAAAGGGAAAAGTTATGGGCTTTGTGCCTTTATAGACCCTTTATTAATTAATGGAACCCGAGTGTGTTAGGAATTTATGCTGTACTCTGATATGTATGAATGAAATCAACCTGTAGGAATTAATTAATGGAACCCGAGTGTGTTAGGAATTTATGATGTACTCTGATATGTAATGTAGTTTTGTATGGATGATTTACTTTTATGCTTTGATGTTATGCATATTATGAGTGATTTGTTACTACGGGGATTCTTTAGAATCTCACTCTCCCAAAAACACAAATTTTTGCAGGGCTGAAGGATCTAAGAGAAAGCGGGCGACAAAGAGTAGTTAGAGCTCCGAGCAAGGAGTTTTACTTTTGGAATATTTGGTTATCATGTATAAATTATTTGGATGTTTTTGGAAACAATTGTATATATATTGGGATTCATAATGTAGTTTTATGTAATCCCCAAGTAAAAGGGAAAAGTTATGGGCTTTGTGCCTTTGTAGACCCTTTATTAATTAATGGAACCCGAGTATGTTAGGAATTTATGCTGTACTCTGATATGTATGAATGAAATCAACCTGTAGAGGCCATTTATGTATTGAAATGTCAATATGAGACCACTGTGAATAGGTTTTGTAAAAGTTTTTGAAAACCTTGATTTTGGGAAGTTTAATTTGAATAAGTCCCAAATCATCTTATGGTCTCTAATTTCACATAATTACATATTTATAAAATTAAATCTCGGTCTTAATCCCGAAGGGGGTTACACACTTCCGTGTGTAGAGGCAAGAGTATTGCCTCACTTGCAAGTGTTGTGGGTTCTCACTCGAGTGAGCCTCCTCTCACTCGAGTGCGGGTGTATTTGACAGCATGATCTATCGTCTCGGGTTGTCACTCACGTCCAAAATTTAAGAGTGTGCTTTAACACTTGCGAGTGTTTTGTTGTCACTCGAGTAAGGCTTCTTCACTCGAGTGCTCCCCTTCTTTGAAAGTTCTTGTGCTCTTGGGCAAACACTTTCTGTTCTCAATTTCTAATACTTGAAGTGTAGACCGTACCATCACTCGAGTGTCCGTACCAACACTCGAGTGAGGCCATCTTCACTCAAGTGCAGCAGTGAAAAATCAGTTTTTGTACTTTCAAAAGGGGATCTTTGGGATAGTTCTTCCAACCCTTTAGGAGTTTTATTAGGGGTATTTAATGACTCTAAAAGAGCAATAATGATAACCAAATTAAGTGTTAAGAAGTAATTGAGTATTGGATAGAGAATAATACTTCGTCACTCATTATGAATTATAGGATACGACATTTGCCCTACTTGGGAGGGACCAGTGCCAGAGTGTGCACGGAAGGAAAGAGCAGGTAATGACTTTTCTCTCATGTTGTGTATGATGTCTGGTATGCATGATTGATCATTGTGTGTTGTGAAATGTGAATGAAAATGTTCCATGGTCCATTGCGCGTGAGCACTTCAGCGGGAGTCGTCTAGGGGGTTGATGCTTATCATACCTACCCCGGCCGTTGAACTACCGTTGTAATAGACATGGATCTTTGAGAAACTGCTTTATGAATCCGGCCAGTGTGACTGTGTATTGTAAAATACTTTATATGAATCCCAGCTGTGGTGAAATATATTGTTGTGAACTGTGTTGTGGTGCGATACAGCGTGAGCAAACGTAAGGGTGACGTAAGTCATATCTGCCCTTACCGCTGTAACTGCCGTTATAGTTGCTATATATGGGTTATGATTTTCTTTCATGCCTTATTATTATGCATATTATGAGTGATTTGTTACTACGGGGATTCTTTAGAATCTTACTCTCCCAAAACATAAATTTTTGACAGACTGAAGGATCTAAAGGAAAGCGGGTGACGAAGAATGGGTAGAGCTCCGGATTAGGAGTTTTATTTTGGTTATTTGGTTATCATGTATAAATCATTTGGATAGTTTTGTGTAATCTTCGAGTAAATGGAAAGTTTATGGGCTTTGTACCTTTGTAGATCCTTTATTAATTAATGGAACCCGAGTCTGTCGGGAATTTATGTTGTACTCTGATATGTATGGATGAAATCAACCTGTATAGGCCATTTATGTATGGAAATGCGAATGTGAGACTGCTGTGAACATGTTTTGTAAAAGTTTTTGTAAACCTTGATTTTGGGAAGTTTAATTTTGAATAAGTCCCAAATCATCTTATAGTCTCTAATTCCATATAATTACTTATTTATGAACTAATCTCGGCTTATGGTGGAAGGGGGTTACACTTTCTCCCTAGCAGACTCATATCTGACAATGTATTGCTCGTAACAAGCCTAATGCATCAGATTAATAATGCAAGGGAAGGAGGGAGGAAGATAGCAGCACTTAAAATTGATTTTGCAAAGGCATTTAATAGACTTTCCTAGAATTTTATTTCTATTGTCTTGTGTTGTATGGGGTTTCCTTAGAAAATGGATTAGTTTGGTTTACTAATGTATTTCAACAGTCAAATACTAGGTGCAGATTAATGGCCATTGATCAGAACCTTTTAAGCCAATGAAAGGTATAAGGCAGGATGATCCTTTATCGCCTTATCTTTTTTGTTAGATCTCATGTTTTGATGATAACAAATAATGGTATGAAAAAGATTTGATAAACAAATAAGTTTGAACAAAGTAATAACAGGGTAAATTATCACTTGAAGTAAGCATTGGAGTAATGAAGATAGGCCAAAGAGAAAAAGCTGAGAAACTTTATCACTGGCAAGTTTTCTAAAGGGTTACTCGAGTAAGTACTCGAGTAATGAGACAAAAAGTTGAAGTAACCAGGTCAACCTTCAAGTAACCTGCCAACGTTACTCGAGTATACTCGAGTAAGAAGGTAAATGACTCCAAGTTGCTCTCGGCCTGCCAATGTTACTTGAGTAGCTACTCGAGTAACTAGGTAAATCACTGGCAGTTGCTCTCAGCCTGCCAACGTTACTCGAGTAAGTACTCGAGTAACCATATCAAATACTTCCAGTTACTCTCGGCATTTTCAACCTTGCCAATAATACTCGAGTCTGTACTCGAGTTACTCTATTTCAAGAAATGTGTTACTCTTGGCATTTTCAACCCTGCCAATGTTACTCAAGGAGCTACTCGAGTAACTCACTATGGTAAGTCAAAACCTGAAGGTATTACTCGAATAACATAAAATGCTTTTCTCACACTTCACTTCAAGTCACTACTCGAGTATGCAGAGTTATTTAGAAGAAAAACTTCAAGTCACTACTCAAGTATGCAGTGTTAGTTGGAAGAGAACTTCAAGTCATTACCCGAGTAAGCTATGCAGAAAATTTATGTTTACTCGAGTAAGCACTCGAGTAACAAGGTAATCAAACTTGAAGTGCTCTCAGCCTTAAAATCCTGCCAACATTACTGGAGTAAAGCATCGAGTAACCTAAAGTTTATTTGCAAGTTTACTCGAGTTGGTACTCGAGTAACCTATGAAGAAAAGGGTTCCATACTCAAGTAAGTACTCGAGTAAACAGGTATTTTCAAAGGTTTGAAATTTTGTTTACTTCATGCACTACCCGAGTAATGTTATGTTTGCTTATTGACTTGCAGTTTATCAAAGTTTTCCCGATGATACTCGAGTATGTACTCGAGTAAACTTTAATGAATACCCAAGTAGCTACTCGAGTATGCAAGTTCAGAATTTGAGAAATCATTCTAACGTTCTTTGAATTATTTCCTATGTGATTAACCTTTCATTGTTTTAGTATTTTTAACATATCCACAGATAAACAATGAAGAGATCTTACCAAATAAGGAAAGTCAAATGCAACGTTCAAATGTTACCTACCGCCACCTACCGCAAACGAATATTTTTCAAATACTGGAAAAGTCAACAGTGGATGCGTACACTCTAACGGACGAGAAGAAAATGTTCCAACGGTCATTACCAACACACCTATATATATACGGGAACATTCAAACAGAGAGATAACAAGAACACACACGAACGCATTATCAAGCTCATTACTCTGTTTTACATTATACTTGTAATTCTATACTTCAGTGATTCTTATTCACTCTATGAGAGAGATATTTCATTCAAACTTAATATTTTTTATTGAGATAAATTAAGGTTGTGGAACTTTGAGTTGGGATTGGATTACAACTTGTAAGGGGGAGCGAGTGTCCAGGCGAAGGAACTTGCTTGTACTGAGGTGCCAAAGTCACTGTGATAGAAGAAGCAAAAGGAGAATCAATGAGATCAGTTGCTTTTCTATTTGGAAGTCTTTCTGAATATGAAAGCAAACTAAAGTTCAAACGGGAACTAGATGACATCGGTGACAAGAAAAAGAAAGGTTTAGCACTAAAAGCAAAAGAAGAGAATCAAGATGAGGATGAGGAGTTTGACGATGATGAAATGGGCCTCATCATAAAACGATTTAGAAAGTTTTACAAGAAAGGTCAAGGATTCAAACACTTTCAAAAAGGAGGACTTAGCAGCAAAGATCATATCATTTGCTACGAATGTCGAAAACCAGGACATATTAAATCAGAATGTCCAGAGCTGAACCAAAAGAGCAAAGAAAAGAGAAAAGGCAAATTCTTCAACAAAAAGAAGGCCTTCGTATCTGCTATATGGGGTGATAGCTCCTCTGACAAAGAAAGTGATGAGGAAGAAGTAGCCAATATATGTCTTGTTGCTCAAGAAGAAACAAAAGAAGAGGTAAATGATTCTGATCCTACCTATGATGAATTACTCTCTGAATATAATACTTTACATTCTGAATTCATCAAAGTAGTTAAAGAATTAATTGTTTTCAAAAAGAAAAACAAAGCTCTTGAAATTGAACTTAAAGCAAGTTCAGAAAAGAATTGTGAAAATTGTTCTTCTTTGGAAAAGAAAAACACTGATCTTACAAAAACTCTTGAAAAATTTACACAAGGAAGTGAGATGCTAAATGTTATTTTAAAAGCTCAACGATTTGTAAATGACCGATTTGGAATTGGATATGATCCAAAATCAGATAAAAGGAAAGGTAAAAAGAAAGCAGGAGGTAAGTCATATTTGAATTATTTTCAGCATTCTGTACATACATCGAATCCTTTTGCATTTTGTAATTACTGTAATAGAAAAGGTCATTATACCTCTTTATGCATTCATAAGAAGAAAGGAAACATAGGAACCTACAAATGGGTACCTAAAGGCTCATATGTTCAGAAAATTATTTGTACTAACCCAAAAGGACCCAAAAAGATGTGGGTACCTAAGACTTAGTCATTTGATTGCAGATATGTCTTAAAGCATCTAAAAATAACAAGTGGTACATAGACAGTGGATGCTCTAGATATATGACCGGAGATTTCGAAAGTTTTACCACATTGCAACCTAAGGAAGGAGGAAAGGTAAAATTTGGAGGAAATTAATCCGGAAAGATAGTAGGAATTGGTGAAATGAAAAATGACAAAGGAATACAAGTCAAAGATGTATATTATGTTGAAGGCTTGTGTCACAATTTGCTAAGTGTAAGTCAAAGTGCAGATAAAGACAACTGGATAATATTTGATTCAGAGGAATGTCTGATTGTCAACAAGAAAGACTTACTACTTGATAAGAAGAATATCAAGGCTAAACTCAGAGCAAAAAGGGAAGGTAACTGCTATACTCTAGATATTAGTAGAAATGAATCTGAAAATTGTTTTCTGAGTACTGCCGATGATGAAACCAAGGAAGAAGAGCAATCACTAGGACAACCTAGAGCATGGAAATACAATAAAAGTCATCCCTTAGATCAAGTCATAGGAGATGTGAATGAAGGGATCAAAACTAGAAATAGAATTTTCAATGAAGTAAGTTTTTCTGCATTCATTTCTGAGATTGAACCTTCTAACATTGATGAAGCCCTATCGGACAATGATTGGGTTATAGCAATGCAAGAAGAATTAAATCAATTTGAAAGAAATCAAGTTTGGGATTTGGTACCCCAACCCAAAGATCATCCGATCATTAGAACTAAATGGGTATTCAAGAACAAACTCGATGAATCCGCAATTATTGTCAGAAACAAGGCAAGATTAGTGGCCAAAGGCTATAATCAAGAAAAAGGGATTGATTATGAGGAAACGTATGCTCCAGTGGCTAGATTGGAAGCTATGCGCGTACTCTTAGCCTTTGCATGCATCAAAGGATTCAAACTCTATCAAATGGATGTAAAGAGTGCATTTCTAAATGGTTACATCATGGAAGAAGTATACGTAGAACAACCTCCAGGTTTTGAAGATGTAACTAAACCTGACCATATTTTCAAACTCAAAAAGGCTTTATATGGTTTAAAACAAGCTCCTAGAGCATGGTATAAAAGGCTTAGTAATTTCTTATTGACCAAGGTTTTGTACGGGGAAAAGTTGATACAACACTTTTTATAAAGCAAAAACGTGATGATATTTTAATTGTTCAGATATATGTTGATGATATTGTTTTCGGTGCTACTAATGAATCCTATGTAAGGAATTTTCTAAGATAATACAGGGAGAGTTTGAGATGTCAATGATGGGAGAATTGAATTTCTTTTTTGGTTTGCAAATCAAATAAAGAAATAATGGAATTTTCATCTCTCAAACAAAGTACTTGAGAGAGCTATTGAAGAAGTATGGAATGGATGAAGCAAATAGAACGGACACACTTATGAGCTCAACTACATTACTAGATGCTGATGTCAAAGGGAAAGACTACAACATCACAAAATATAGAGGAATGATTGGATCATTACTCTATCTCACGGCAAGCAGACCGGACATCCAATTTAGTGTTGGCATATGTTCAAGATATCAATTAGCACCAAAGGAATCACATGCCAAAACTGTTAAACGAATCTTTAGATACCTTGCTGACACACCAGATTTGGGTCTGTGGTATCCTAAAGGAAGAAGTGAATATCTTGTTGCATATTTAGATTCAGATCATGGAGCATACAAGACAGACAGAAAGAGCACCAGTGGACAAGGACAATTTCTTGGAGGATCTCTTGTCTCATGGTTCAGCAAGAAACAAAATACAGTGTCTCTTTCATCAACGGAAGCTGAATATGTTGCAGTTTCAAGTTGTTATGCACAAGTGATATGGTTAAAACAACAACTACAAGATCTTGGTATTTATCTCAAAGAAATACCAATCTATTGTGACAATACCAGTACGATAAGCTTGGCGAAGAATCCAATTCAACATTCTAGAACCAAGCATATCGATGTCAGACATCACTTTATCAGAGATCATGTTCAAAAGAAAGATGTGAAAGTGATATTCATTCCTACTCATCTTCAACTAGCTGATATCTTCACCAAACCTCTTGCAAAAGATCAATTTCTATATATTAGAAGAGAATTGGGAATGGTAAATCCCAATGAATTGTAAGTTGTTTCAGTCTCTTATAATGTTAGATAAAGATATTTGATAATGTTTTGATGATTACTAATTTAAGCATCAGAGTATGTAGAAACTTGTTTTGCAAGAAGATTGAAACTCTGTTCTGAGAAATAAAAACAGAGGTTATCAAAGGACACCATTACTGGAGTACCAACTCCAAGTAATGACTAACAGTGAAGCATTACCCGAGGAACAACTTGAAGTAAAAAAAGCACTTTCCTTGATTAACCACTCGAGTAATGGTCTTCCAAAACTGGAAGTAACGTATCAAGTTACTTGGAATTTGAATCAAGGTTCATTGGTGAGAAATGAACAGTCCAAACTAGAAATGACACGTTACCTGAGGGAAGCCTCGAGTAAACTTAAAGTTTACTCAAGTAAGGACTCGAGTAACTGCAAGTCCAGATCACAAACTTGATGAGAATCGACTCAAATCTGCTCTAAAACGGGTATTAAATGATCGAGGGAACATACATGGATAATTATAATATTATTCATGCCAGGTACGCAATTTAAATAAATTATTTTGGAAATTTTCTGTATGATCACTCGAGTAGGGACTCGAGTAAACATGATATTTACTCGAGTAAGGCCTCGAGTAACATCGGGTTCTAGGTCTTTATCTGTCGCAAACTCGGTCATTTCCACAAAATCTCCTCGAGTAAATCACCCAGTCCTCTCTGAAAAACTTTTCACCATTTCTTCCCTACTTGATTTCCGTTAAAACCCATCGATTTTTAACTCCAAAAACTTCCTATTCTGTTCAGATTCATTGTGCCCTATATCGCGACATCTTACTCTGTTTTCTGAGTTTTCAAGGTTTTCACTGAATCAAAATGGTTAGAACCAAAAACCTTACTCCCACAGATTCTTCTGGATCCCCACAACTCTCTGACCCTTTTTTTTCTCCTCCCAGAAAGAGAAGAAAACTCACACCTAGGTCAAAAGCAAAAATCCAACCCAAACCTCAACCGAAACCAAAAGAGAAAGGAGTTGTTTTCAAAGAGCCAGTAGTTACAAGGGCTCAATCCAAGAAGAGTACCTCTACTGGGAGAGGCAAAAGTGCCAAATCTCCTTCTCCTCCACTTTCTGATTCCTCCACTCCCTCTTTCACACCAAAACCCACCAAAAAGCCCAAATATGATGTGAATGTGGCTAAGGCAATGGCTGGCATACTTGACCAACTTGAGAAGGGGCAATCTTCAAAGAAGTTAGGATTGCCAGAAGAAGAGATCACCAAACCTCCAAAAGGGTTTAATGTCAACAAGCTAGAGGAGTCCCAGAAGTACCTTAGACAATTCTCAAGGAGAAAAGTCTGCAAGACTCACTGTGTGGACCTCAAAGTACTTCAGGAGGTATTGAAGTATGATCTTAGTCCCTTTCTGGAACCTTTTATGCCTTGGCTATCTGTTAAGCTTCCCTTTTGCACAAAAGTAGTCACCCACTTTTATTGCAATCTTGAAATTCTTGATGAACCAAATAGAACTTCTTTAGAAGAAGAAATGACTACTACTATTAAAGGCCAGAAAATACTTATCTCACCTTCTAGGATCAATGTGTGGTTAGGAATAGAGAACCCTCCAGATGACATTTACTCCAAACTTGATTCAAACCAAATTTTCTCTGTTCTTAGACCTGGTGAGCTTGTAGGCCCTTTAAACTTCAATCCTAGTGACATGTGTAATCATTACAGGGTTCTATGGTATATCTACTCTAGATCCCTTGTGAACAATGCCAACAACTATACCCATTTTTCTGATCGGGACTATAGATGGTTTACTTCCTTACTCCTGAAGGAACAAAAAGATTTGGGGGAATATATATTTTCTGAGATGAAGAGATACCGAGTAGATGGGAAAGCCACCACACCAATGCCATATCCTCATATTGTTTCACTCATCCTGAAGAAAAATAAGATATGGTACTTGGAAAGAAAAGAGCACATTGAGAGAGTTACTCCAATTGGGAGAAACCAAATTAGGAAGCTCAATATTGAAATTCCTCTCAAGGGTCCTCTAGAGTTTAGGTCTAAGAAGAAGAAGAAGACAGAGACTGAGACAAGTAAATTGGATGACACTCAGTCTTCGGCTCCAGCTGCCACTACTTCTTCACCCTCTTTCCTCAATGCCACACTCCAACACTTCATGGAGAATATGCTCAAGGGATTTCATGTAGACATCACCAACACAAATGCTGAGTTGATAACTCACATCAATAACAAGATGGCTGAGTTGGTTGAAAGAATGGATAAGAGGCACGAGGAGTTGTTAGCTGAGCAACGTGCCCAGGGTGAGACATTGAGATTGATCTTAGCAAGACTGGACTCTTTGGGTCCTGGACCTTCTGCTGGTCCATCATCTGCACCTGAGGCATTCTCCTCTCCAGAGCATATACCACCTCCAGAGAACATTCCATTTGACCTTCATCATATTGAGGTTGAGCCAACTCTTCTTGAACCTCCAGTTTCTAGTCCACCTGAACCAAGACCCAGAGATATCCTATGTTCAGTGGACAATCCTGAAACAAATGAGACCATTCACATCATCATTGAGGATCCACCACCTAAACCTCAGCCTGAACCCTCTCCTACACCTATTCCATCTCCTACCCATATAGAGGAAATCTCTCCCTTATCCTCTGAACATCATATTCCAGGTGCTACTGAAGAGGTTAAGACTACCACTATGATTGTCTATCAGCCCTCTCCTGTTCCTCTAAGATAAGACATTCATATTCCTCCTCTTAATCTTCCTGAACCAGAATCTTCAAGTTCCTCTTCTTTTGATTCTCTGAGTTCAGATGGTCCTTTGGTTCTACCTGTGAAGCCTATTTCTGTAGTCAAGCCGTCCGATCCACCTCTTGATTGATGAAGACAAAAAGGGGGAGAAGAGCTTGAGTGTAATTTTGTGGAGTTTCTGAGTTCTGTTAAGTTTCTTAGGGTATATGGGTGTACATGTGATTTAGGGAGCTTTTCAACTTATAACTTTTTCATCTTGTAATGTAATTTTAAGTTTAATACAGAAGCTTCTTTAAGTTATAATTTCATTTCAAGTCCATTTAAAATTTTAAGTTATAATATATTGTGGGACTAATAAGTTTGTTATATATGCAAGGTGAATATGTTATGATTTCAACATTTTCCAAAACACTTTGAATTTACACTTAATTTCAAAAACATTGTTCAAAATCACCAAGTTTTGTCATCATCAAAAAGGGGGAGAATGTTATATCTCTCATGTTTTGATGATAACAAAGGATGGTATGAAAAAGATTTGATAAACAAATAAGTTTGAACAAAGTAATAACAGGGCAAATCATCACTTGAAGTAAGCATTGGAGTAATGAAGAAAGGCCAAGAGAAAAAGCTGAGAAACTTCATCATTGGCAAGTTTTCTAAAGGGTTACTCGAGTAAGTACTCGAGTAATGGACAGAAACTTGAAGTAATCAGAGCCAACCTTCAAGTAACCTACCAACGTTACTCGAGTAATAAGATAAATGACTTCTAGTTGCTCTCGGCCTGCCAACGTTACTCGAGTAGCTACTCGAGTAACCAGGTAAATCACTTGGAGTTGCTCTCGGCCTGCCAACGTTACTCGAGTAAGTACTTGAGTAACCATGTAAAAAAACTTCTAGTTACTCTCGGCCTGCCAACGATACTTGAGTATGTACTCGAGTCCCCTATTTCAAGAAATATGTTGCTCTCGGCATTTTCTATCCTGCCAATGTTACTTGAGGAGCTACTCGAGTAACTCACTGTGGTAAGCAAAACTTGAAGGTAATACTCAAATAACATGAAATGCTTTTATCACACTTCACGCGAGGCACTTCTTAAGTATGCAGAGTTATTTAGAAGGAAACTTCAAGTCATTACTCGAGTATGCAGAAGAAAACTTCAAGTCACTACCCGAGTAAGCTATGCAGAAAATTTATGTTTACTCGAGTAGGTACTCGAGTAACAAGGTAATCAAACTTGAAGTGCTCTCGGCCTTAAAATCCTGCCAACATTACTGGAGTGAAGCATCAAGTAACCTAAAGTTTATTTGAGAGTTTACTCGAGTTGCTACTCGAGTAAGCTATGAAGAAAAGTGTGCCATACCCGAGTAAGTACCCGAGTAAACAGGTATTTCCAAAGGTTTGAAATTTTGTTTACTCCATGCACTACCTGAGTAATGTAATGTTCCTTTATTAACTTGCAGCTTATCATTACTTTCACAATGATACTCGAGTAAGTACTCGAGTAAACTTTAATGAATACCCAAGTAGTTACTCGAGTATGCAAGTTCAGAATTTGAGAAATCATTCTAACATTCTTTGAATTATTTCCTATGTGATTAACCTTTCATTGTTTTAGTATTTTTACCATATCCACAGATAAACAATGAAGAGATCTTACCAAATAAGGAAAGTCAAATGCAACATTCAAACACTACCTACCGCCACCTACCACAAACGGATATTTTTCAAATACTGGAAAAGTCAACAGTGGCTGCGCACACTCTAACGGACGAGAAAAAAATGTTCCAACGGTCATTACCAACACATCTATATATATGGGAACATCCAAACAGAGAGAACAATAAGAACACACACACGAACGTATCATCAAGTTCACTACTTTGTTTTACACATATTTGTAATTCTATACTTCTATGATTCTTATTCACTCTGTAAGAGAGATATTTCATTCAAACTCAATATTTGTTATTGAGATAACTTAAGGTTGTGGAACCTTGAGTTGGGATTGGATTACAACTTGTAAGGGGGAGCGGGTGTCCAGGCGAAGGAACTTGCTTGTACTGAGGTGCCAAGAACCCACTGAATCTTGGAAGTTAAAGTGAAACTCTTAGAGAAGCTCTGAGGACTGGACGTAGGTCAAAGTGGTTGTGGCCGAACCAGTATAACTCCCGGTGTACACTTTGGTGATATTTCTCCTTACTCTTTACTGCTTTGTATTCACCGTCAAGGTTTATATTTGCAACGAAATTTTAGTATTGCCCAATTCATCCCCCTCTTGGGTGAAACGCTTGCTCTAACAAACTCATCCCAGGTGCCATTATTAAAACAAGCCTTATAGTGCCTCTTGGATGTGGAAAGGACTTCTTGACATTGTGGATATTATTATTAGCAAACTGGAATGGTCAATTGGATCATTGCTAAATGTTTCATTCAACCACCCTCTGTGGTGTGCATGCACTAAGGATTGGCTATTTCTTCATCTTTGTCTAAAGTAGCTGATCTTTTATTGCATACCCCATTTAATTGGTGTCCAGTTCAATGGAATAAGCCTCTTATTCTTCAATTATATCTATTTTCAATTGCTAATATTATACTTTCATCTCATACATCCTTTTCTAATGCCCCTGATTGTTTCTCATGGACTGGCAACTCTTCAGGACAATACATAGCTTGCTAAGGTTTTCAGACAAGTCTTCGTAACCACTT
The DNA here is from genome assembly GCA_963210345.1 of Inga oerstediana. NCBI lineage: Eukaryota > Viridiplantae > Streptophyta > Magnoliopsida > Fabales > Fabaceae > Inga > Inga oerstediana. Next base: position 26,284,461 of record OY723408.1, read on the forward strand.
TCTTAATCTATTGGTCAACAACAATTTTTGGAAATTTTATGGTCCATTTCATTACTATATAAGCATCTGCTTCTAATATGGAAACCTTATAACCATGCTCTACCCTCTGGAGATACCCTGCACAAACATCACCTGCAAGTTTCCATTCGGTGTGCTTTTAGATATGGTCATCAAGAAACATTATATCATTTTTTCCTTCATTGCCCTTACTCATAGGCCATATCGTTTTGTCTTTTATCATTGCACATTCCTGTCTCTACTTTTGACCAATTCATACCTTGGCTTCAATCCCTACTACTTCAACTTCATTGTGATGGCAGGAGTGATTTTCTTCACTTAGTCATTGTGTGGGCTTTGCATGAGGGGAAGATTATTTAGCTTGAGATTGTAACCAAGGAAATTAAAGGTTTAGTCCAATTTTCAGACTTAGCTTTCTCAAGCATGAGGAACACAAGTATTTCAAATGATCAAAACTATTCTTCTAAGCTAGTTTGTTCTGTAGCTGACACTGGTTGGGTTATTTGCTTTATGAAATGTAAGAGCAAGCCCCATATCTTTTTGTCATGGTGTAATTCTATGGAATGGTTCAGTACTCTACTCTAGTGGTTTAAATGGCAAAGAAAAAATGCACAATCAGCCTTTTTCCTACTTTCTTTGCATACATGCAGCTTTATCTTAGATAGCCAACTCCACAATCTTAAATCTTATGCATGAACTACAAATGATCTATGCAAAAACAGAATTCATCAAGAGTGCAACCATCTGAATACTGCCATTAAACCCAATATTCATGGATATAGTAAAACTACTTAAAGGATTTAGTGGATGGTCCCTTGTAATTGGCTATTTCAATGTATTTGATTTTCTTCAGTCATCGATTTCTCCCATCATAAAGTCTGCACTATAAACTCCTTCTACATTTTATATAACACTATCATTTTATCAAAAAAATAAGTTTTTATATTTTTAAATTTTTAAACACAATTTCTTAGAATAATTATCCAAACAGATTTTTTTTTGTTTTTATGTTTTTACAACTTATTTTAAGAAATAATTTAATAAAACCATTCTAAAAGTATAAAATAGAAACAAACAACGTCTAAATTTTTTATTTAATAATTTTTTTTGCACCTAATATAATGACTAGTTCCTTCTAAAACTATAGATTGGGCACAAATGTCAGATGATCCAAATTGTTGACCATGTATGTAAGCTATCAATTTGTTTGGCTGAAAATTGAATTCCATTCACAAAAAAAGAATATTTACATCAATAATACTACTATTCTATCCTCTATCAACCTCCTCCTCTTGTGTACAAAGAGGAGGTTGATCAAAGAGACAAAAATTAGCCCCTATCCTATGGGAGTATTTGGCTAATTTGTCGGCCATAATCATGGTTTCCCTATTAGTGTGGGTAACCACAACTTGCCAATCTCTGTTGAAAATATATCTAACCCACATCTTTGAGAGGGTGATCTTTATCACAACCTCCAAGAGCCTAGTTAATTGCTTTAATATAGTCAAAAATCAAAAGAATTTTCCTAAATCCCCTAAACCAACATAAGCTGAGCCCATGTATGAATAAAATAAGTTCCACAATAGCTAGAGGAATAGTCGTTAGTTTATAACTAAAACCATATAGCCACAAGTCATTCTTGTCTTGAACATGTCTACGACATCCACTTCGGCCGCTTGGCAAAACTAAACCATCCACTGAAGTTTAACAAATTCTTCCTCATTACAAAAGCTTACATTATTTGGCAGGATGCTCTAGTCTTGTTGATTTGAAACTCTAAGTAGGTCCTAGTCTAAACAAGCTTTGAAGAAACTAGAGATTGCCAAAAGACCCACCTCTAAATTACCATTCCTAAAAAGTTTTTTGTATCGAGCTACCCATATATCCCAGCATATATAGCCAAAGAGAGTTGCCCATTGCACCTTCCTGATAGACTGCATTCCCGCTTTATGGGTAAGGTTCCATTTAACCCACTCTGATCCCTGCAAGGAAAAGAAGCGATCCTATTTTTCTCTTCGCACTACTGCTTTCCAGTATTCAGTCGCTGCTCAGATATACTGCAGCAGGTGCATTAAGTCTTCTATTCGGTCACAATCATATAGACATACTATAGTAGTGCCAATACCTCTTCTCATCCAAAGTTGAGTAGTATGCACCCTTCTATGAACAAACAGCCACATAAATAATTTGATCTTCTCTGGTATGATCCACCTCTACAAGATCTTCTAGATATTGTCCCTATTTTCCTGGGTACTTGCAATTAAGAAAAGATAAGCATATTTGATAGAAAAACAACCATTAGTAGATGGTTTGCAATATATTTTATCCTCTCCTCTTTCCTCATCGGGTGGGTGTGCATAGATAATTCAATCAACAAATATTTGTTGGAGCCAATATTGTAGTTTCACTCTGTTTTACTCTCCATTAGCCATAAAATAATCAGCTATGCATTCATTTCTATCAATGTAATCTTTAAAGCCAGGTATGAGATCAATGAGAGGAACGTTCATTTCTGATCAATTATCAAACCAAAAACAAGTAGACTATACATTTCCTATTTTCCTCCTAAGTCCTACTCTAAACTTCTTCCAAACATCACAAATGTCCTCCAAGTGAAAGAGGACCTCTGCTTCTTTTTAACTGACGGCATGTATTTCTCACCACAATCATAGTTGGCTATGAGAATTCATACCCACAAAGAATCCCTCTTATGAATGAGGCCCCAACATAGTTTCATGATGAAAGCTTTGTTTTGCTTCCTTATCTTTTAAACACTAAGCCTCCTGCATGTTTCTCTTAGACAACAGGTGGAGTTTGCGACACTCCTCGATGTCACTACTTAGAAAGCTCCTGCCACTCTTCTCCAAGTCCTTTACAATATGCTTAGGTAGCAACATTGTTTGCATACAGTACGAATGAAGTACAGAAAGCACAACTTTAAAAAGAGTTGTCCTCCTTGCTAGGTTTAGGCAGCCTTTTTCCAACCCCCCAACTTCCTCTTTGTCTTCTCTAAGATTGGTGTAAAGGTCAAATAAGAGGCCCGCTTATGGATATGGGGGATACCTAAGTACTTCCCCAATAGGGGATACCTAAGTACTTCCCCAAGTCACCAGTCAGACTAACACCTATTCTTTTGCTCAACTCCGTTGTTCTCGATAAATAAACATTCCGTGAGAAGCACACCTTAGTCTTGTCTAGTTCATTTTTTGTCCTGACATATCACAAAAGGAAACCATGCATCATTTTTTGTATCTACCTACAAACTGCAAGCTTCCCTACATAAGAGTATATCATTAGCAAAAAAAAAAGCGTGAGAGTAGGGGCTCTTAGATTTGAGATGAATAGGAGTCCACAACCCATCCTCAACTGTATCTAATATGATATGGTTCAATCGCTTCATACATAAGGTGAAAATGTAAGAGGAGAAGAGATACCCTTGACAAATGCCCTCTGTAGGCCTGAATATGTCAGTGGCGTACCCATTCCAAAGCACTTAGAAGGAAGACGTTGATATACATGCCATAATAAGATCACATAGTTTGTCATTGAACTCGAATAACTCCAAAGTTTCTCAAATGAAAGACCATTCAAGTCTATCATAAGCTTTCTCTATATCAACTTTGATAGCTAGCCATTGTGATTTGCCTCTCTTGTTTTTCATTGAATGAATCACCTCTTGAACTATCAATTAAATGCCCATAAAATATTCACAACGAAGGGCAAATTTATTTTAATTTTTAAATATACAATGATTATAAACTGGCACTTGATATAAATTTATATAATCAATTGTATACTTTACCCTTTTATCTCTATTTATCTTAGTCATCGATTTTGTTTTGCTAACTTTTTCCTTTTTTGAGAATATTGGAGAAAAGTCCCTCATTAGATATATAATTGGTGAGGAGGATCTAATAATTTCTTATACACAAGTACTTATACTCTACGAATTTTGTAACCACATAGTACTAATACTTTGATTTAGGTCCCCCTTATTGATTAATTTTTTAATAGGGGGACTTTTCTTCAATTTTTCCTTCTTTTTTCCCTATAAATAAATTATAACTTGTTCCTATTTCTAATGAAAATTAAAAATATTTATTCTCTTTTTCGATCAAACTTGCATTTTAAATCTTACAGTAAATTATTAAATATTTTAGTCAAATAGATGACTATCAGTGAGCTAGTCATTCATTATTATTAATTAGTATATATCAATATAAACTAGGGGATACTAACTCATAGATTAGGGATATAAAAGAGCGAAAATTAAACTTTTGTTTAGTCCTTATACAAAAGTTCAAACAAGGTTGGAGTCTTCGTTAAGAGTGATACCCATATTTAGTGTCCGAGCACATATTGTCTCTAACAGAAAGATACTTATGAGCTATCGAAAAAAAATAGTTCAACCAACAAGTGCCTAGAATATAATAGGCATTATGGTCTAAAACTAATGCCTCGTTTGGTACAATGGAAGAGCTTTTATGAAAGCGGAAGTAGAAATAGAAGTGGAACTGGAAGCGGAAGTGGAGATAAAAAGTTTATTTGGTATCACCATGGAAGTATGATATAATTTTTAATTAATCTAATAATTTTAAAACGAAAATGACTAATATGCCCTCCTTGTTGAAACTCCACCCACCGTAAAACAACCACCTCCCTCCACCACAGCCACCTCCCTCCACCAACAGCCATGGTAGAAGAGGATAGCAAGAAATCAAACCCCCACAACAAGCAAGAAATTAAACCAGAAATCAAACCACAAATGAATCTAGAGACAAGACCCAAAAATCAAGGTAGAAGAGTGAGAATCTAAACTAGAAACCAGATCAGAAACATAATGTGTTTTTAGCAACCGGAAATGCAACTGGCCAAATGTCTTTTAGCCAACAAACTAGAAATAGATCGGAAACATAAATCACACCCAAATCAATGTTTAAAATCAAAATCTAAACCAAGATGCCAAAGGTTGGAGGGAGATTGAAATCTGAAAAATGAGACGACATAGTTGTGTTCGTTGCTGTAGGGAGACAGACGGTGGCATAGTCAAGTTCATTGCCAGAGGGAGACACTGTCTTCATCATCGTTGTCAAAAACAGCATCGTCACGGTCTTCGCCATAGTCACAGTCCGTCATTGTCCTTGCCATGCCTTATTGTCCTTGCCATCCTTCGTTGTCCTCGTCATGAGTAGCAGTGGTGGTGGTTCAGGGGCAAAGGCTGTGTGGGGGAAAAATGGTATGAGCTCTACTTCTCCGAGAAGTGGAAGTGAGTTCTTTGGGGGGGTGGGATGGAAGTGGCTTCCATCAATTTCGATGGAAGTGACTTCCATGAGGAAGTAGTTTCCAGCCTACCAAACACACACATACATCAATTCCACTTCCACTTCCATTTCTTCAATTTCATGTTACCAAACGGGCCCTAAAAATTAGCCCTGGAGATCATTCCTCTATAACTTGCTTTGGCTAGCTAATTTGCAACTAAATTACAAGTGTAAATAGATTTTAAACTTGCATATCCTCCATATCAAGAACCATTTGCTAAAGAAGATATTGATCCAATTCATTCCAAATCAGGTGGCAAATTTTCTTCTTGGGTTCACTTGATATATATATGGGTTAAGATGTCTTGAATATTTTGGTTTTGTTCAAGTTAAAATGCCATTTATTGTAAATTGGAAAATATCTTGCCAGTTAGCAAGTTAAAAGTAGTTATATTTTGGTTTTATATATTCAGACTAAATTGGAATACTTGATGATATATTTTTTTTATTTTAAATAATTTAGAATATAGCTTGGACTACAATAGAAATTTGTAGGTTAACAAGTTGGGATATAATAAAATAGGTTATTTCCAAGAGAACTAATTAAGAATTTATGAATATTGTTAAAAGACTATAATGCTCCTTTTATAATTAAAAAGGAAAATTAAAAGTAAGTGTATATGATTTTGATTTTCTTAAATCCTTACTACTACAATATTGTCTATATTTCACAATTATTTTTAGTAATAGTTTAGGGTTTTCAACAGTTAAATGTTTTAGTTCTAAACATTAATATTTTATGGTTTTCAACCCTAAAATATAGGGCTCTATATTTCACAGTGATTCAATTAAAACCGTTATTTATGTGATGTAAACTTCACAGTTTTTAGTCTATGACTATTAAATATAGGACAAAACATTCAACTTTTATTCACAAAGAATTGTGACATATATTACAGAATACTTTACAATACTAATGCTAACTTGAAGTATTTGACACCATTTTTGGAAATTTGTAAAGAGTTTATTTGATGATTGTTGGTCCATAACCGTAAAATATTAGAAAATAGTTCATGGTTGTTATGAAAGAATCGTGACATATGTCTCAATATATTATGATTATTAGCGAATAATTGTGAAGTATCTGGGACAATTTTTTTTTAAAAAAATAAGGGCTCATTTGGATAAGCCCCCATGCATATTACATATACAAACCTATAAATACATAAACCAAAACAGAGATCCATTCTATTAAATTAACACACACAAAGAAAACTAAGAACTTCACTTATCTAGCAAAACTTAAATAAAAAAAAATGGCTACTCTATAGCTAACATATACAAAAACCTTCACAAACACCTAAAACAAGAATGTAGCCCAAAATAATGGTAGGGATGTTGAAAAAGAGTGGTTGGAGATAGTTAGAGAGAGAGCATAGAAGAGTGGTAAGAATTTTGAAATCTCGAATAAATAGGACTAGAAAGGGTTTTAATTGTCAATTCTTCACTGTTCAATTCTAAACAACTATGAAATATACAAGGTTCACGGTTGTTCAAACTTAACCTTCAAATATTGATATTATTTACTTGACAATTTTTTAAACTAAACCATGAAGTATATGAGAACATTTTAATCAATAAAAAATTAAATATATATTTCACGGTCATTCGACAACACTGTATAATATTTGTCGTAATACTTCACAGTTTTATATTAACAACCATGAAGTATTGCCTTACATAATCTCCGCCTCTTGATATTTTATGGTTTCCCCTAAAACCATAAAATATTGGATGTTATATATTAATGATTCTAAGTAGTGCCCACATATGCAAATAAATCACCAAGGCACAAATCGATCCTTAAGCTGTCAACACCCGTTTTCATTTTGATAATCAAAGAGTAATAAAGACAGAATTCCATGGGCATACAGAAAAGTACAATTATACTGATAAAAAATTCGTTTGCAATTCCGATATTGTTCGTCGACGAAAACAAAAAATACAGCGGAAATTTAATATTTACAAATTTCACCAAAATATCACAAAATAGACTAAATTATAACCATGATATTGTCCTCTCCTCGAGACACGTGCCGTTCACTTTCCGGCGTCTATGTCTTTTCCCTTTGCCCCACTGGTACCCACTGAGGTGTTTATTTAAAAATAGGGTAAGATTTCGAAGAATCCTCGTAGAAACATAATATCGTTCATAGAAAATGCGAAAAATAAATATGACATGCGCCAAGGTATGCACACATTAATGAACAATATAAATACATCATCGTCATGTATACATGAGTAGGGCCCAGCCCCACAATCTACACCGGTTGGACTTCTGCCAACTCCCAGTGTAAGTGCACCTCTGGCACTAACTGCCCCTATCTAGGCAAATCATGTTGATTAATAAAGTGCATTTAAAAAACAATAGCATCCACACAATCACATAACTTATGTAATAGTGTATGAAGGATAATGTCCTTACCTTAATGCTTTATAATCCTCTGTTTAATGGTGTCTCGTAAAGCGTGTTGTCCCTGCGTCCGACTCGGTCGTAAAATATTAAATGTACCAGAAATAGGTCATAACATATCCAAGTATCATTTTAGACTCTTCCATAGTTTTTATTGTGGTTATATTAGTCTATGGTGAACATTTACAAAAATGTCCTCGAGGCCCTGGCCCGACGGCACGTTTTCCCAAAATTTTGACTAAGGCTATTCTGACTTATTTTCGTCCAAGGAATCCATTTTTGAGCTTGAAATCACCAAATTCACTGTCAAATTATGAAAATACCCTTGACAGCCCCTATTTAGGGATTTCAGTGGCGTTTTCGTAATTATGCTTTTTGGCCTCTACCGAAAAAGTGCCCAACTATAACCCCACCTATTTTTGCCCACTTAATCTAATAGAACCATTTATTTCGAAATCACCAAATTCACTGTCAAATTATGAAAATACCCTTGACAGCCCCTATTTAGGGATTTCAGTGGCGTTTTCGTAATTATGCTTTTTCGGCCTCTACCGAAAAAGTGCCCAACTATAACCCCACCTATTTTTGCCCACTTAATCTAATAGAACCATTTATTTCATGAAAATCCAACTCCTACTATCAGTTATGGTCCTTGCCAAAATATTGAAGGAAAAATAGAAAAATGGAGCTTTGTGTTTTAGCTTCCAAAACTTGTACTTTTCCACTCTAATCCTTGATTAACTCACTTAAACACTTCTTAATCATGATTTAAAGGATTTTGGGCAGCATAACCCTTTAGATTTATGGCTTTTCCAATTTCATAACTCAACCCAAAAATCATAAAAACCAAACAACAATTACCAACAACAACTTCATACTAACATAAAGTTGAGATTGGTATCATTACCTCTTGACTTCTTGGATTCTCTTACTCTAGGCGCCTCCTCCTTCTCTTCTTGATCTCAAAGTGTGACTTAGCTTCTTCTTCCTTGAGCTCTCCTCTTCACTCTATTTCTCAAGCTCTCTCTTCTCTCTTTTTTCTAAGTCTTGGACGAAAATGAGGCATGAAAGAGGAAGGAAATGTGTTTAATTCATTTGGTCTTCTTTCTTCCTAGCCCTTGATCTCATCAAGGGTTGAGATCTCTCCACTTGTCAAAGACACCATGCCTCCAACCATACCTCCCACCATACCATTCCTACTTTAAGCCATACTCCCTCAACTTTATGCCATCCCTTGTCATCATTTAGGTCCAATTGGATTGGGACTAGATTCCTCCTATTTACACAAACCATCCATTCTTCTCTTTACTCTAACCAAACTCAATTTTTCCCCTTTATTCTCATGGTTGGGCGAAATTTAGGGTGAAGAAGAGAAGAAAATGTTTTTCATAAATTCCATAATTCATATAATTGAACTATGTATAATCCCCCTTAATTTATTAATTCTTGATTAATCTCATTATGCATTTTCCTTGATTAATTGAAATTAACTCCAATTAATTGGAAAATAATTAATCTTGGGCTAAATTGGCAAAATTATGATTTTGCTATCCCCTTTGTAATTTAATTCAATTTTTGAATTAATTTGCCCATTTCCTTATGAATATGAATATTTCAAAATTCATAAGATCCAAATTTATGAATATTCACCATTTTATTGAATTATTCAAATAATTACAATATATTTTTGGTAAATAAAATTTGGGGTGTTACACAAGCAAACACACAGATGCTTGTGGACTTGTGGTGCTTATTGTTGTTAGTAGCTTAGCATGCTTTTTGTATAGTACGCTCAACTTGTGATTCTTGTTTGGCTTTGGACAAAAGGGTTTGAGAGACATGACATTTGCTTTAAACTTTGACAGCTCCTAACTATCAACTATTGTGATTAAAGAGAAATAATATCATGAAAGATGAAGAATCATAATAGTATGGAGAAAGATGAAGAATCATATGTATTATTTATGGAAGAGAAACAAGCTCATGCAATGATTGTAACTATTTGGGTTTACACTAATCTATCTTTATTTGAGGGTGATGAACCAACCGCACAACTTGGAAATTTGAGAGAGACTCCTCTCCTTAAAGAGAGACCCAAGTTACCCTCTCTCTTTAATTACATGATGGGGACCAATATCCTTTTACAATAGACCACTTTGCTAATACCTCTATTTATAGACTGAAGGGTCATCACCAACGCTACACGTTAATACTTCTAACACTAGGTATCTCAACAATTGCAGACATTTCCACAACACTACTCTCATAATTTGAATTGTTTAGAAAGAAGCTTGTAGGATGAAAGAAGAGAGTGTAAGGTTTATATAAAAATGTTTGTGGCCAATGTATGTTAGAAATGGGAGCCGTGGGATGCACAAGGAATACATGAAGCAATCACAGGAAATTAAGGGGCTATTTGGTTGGGATTTAGAAAGAATGGGAGGGGATGAAACTAATTGCTTGTTTGTGATAGGTTATTTTTTATTTATAAGTGTTTATAAATTATGATTTAAGGTATACGAGGTAAGTATATGAGAGGAGTTTTATCTCAATTTACGTAATAAGCACTTATTTTCCAAAGAAATGCTATTCCAAATATAGCTTTAGAGGAGAGTGTAAGGTTTATATAGAAACGGTTTTGTGCCATTCTGTGAAACGCTGTCCTACTTAATGAAAACAGTTTCTAAAATTTTTAAGCTAAACATCTAAAATCTAAAATTAAAAAAACCATTGAATTTTGTTTTTTACCAACAAACCCTAAATATTGTTGAAGGAAGAAATTTTGCTCTTAATGACACGTTTTGAATAAATTTGTCATTAATTTCATACTTCAATATAAAAACATTTTTTTTTTATAAAAAAGACAAAATGATATTACATACTTAAATGAAAAGGTTTAAAAAGTATCAAAGCAAATACAACAAACGAATTGATGAAATAAGTAAAATAAATAGACTGTAGAATAACATTAATAGGCTGCATATGAAAATCCTTTATGAGAACTAATATTTCATGTCATGTGATAAGGAACAAATTTATAGCCTATAACTCCGTAAGTGCATGGGTCATATCAAGTAATAAAGAGTGAGTAAAGTATCATTCCCACAAGGATTGAGTATTGGCTTCTCTGATCCTGTCTTATTCTCCTACTGTGTTCACGTTCTCGTTTGATCTGGACTCAGTTAAACCCTGTTGAGCATTGATTTTACACTTTTGTTTGATTTGAGAAAACCAAATTGAATTCAAATGAGTGAAAAGAGAACTAACATCAAATTAAAACAAACTAACTACCACAATTATCAAACAAGCAACCCAGAGTCCCTAATTCCTTATTAACTTCATAAACCTTGTTTTCACTAATTTAATTAGCATTAATGTCAATTTTGTTAATATTGAGTATAAAAAGCTATAAGTTCTTGTCAATCCACTCATAATCCTCTCTTAAATATAAATTGTTATGTCTAACATAATTACTCAAGAGGCAAGATAACTTGAATACACTCTTCAACAATTATATGGGGCCATTAGGTATATGTCTATCCTAAGCGCAAATTAAATCATAATCTAATACCATATTACTTAATCTCAAAGCCTATTAAAATTCCCTTTATCAAGGTATAATCCTAATGCTAAAATTCATATTCAATGATGGCCAGTCACTAAATAGATAAAGCTAAACAAGATCAAGTAACCAAAATTAATATTAATTTTAACTAAATAGTGAAAACAAAGTCTATCCACCCATAAGTTCATAGCTCCTCTAGGTTGCATAACAAACTAACTAAACATAACTAAAGAAAAATGGCAACAAGTTCATAATCTAAAATCTCAAGAGAAAGAGAAAAGAAAAAGGATAGAGCATTGATTCAAAGCCTCATCTTTAAGCTCCAGCTGCTCCTCTGTCCAAGCGACTACTCTGATCTCTTCTCTTCTCCACAGTCCTCTCATCCTCCCATGTAGAGGAAGAAGAATGAAACTCGAACTCATTCTTTCTCTTTTCTTGTGATTCAAGATAGTGATGAGTGATATTCATTTGCCTCCTCCTCCTTTTATTTTAATTGTCACTTGTGGCTTAGGTTTTCCCCTTTTCCTTTTATTCCAAAACCAGTGTACTATCAATCAATAGAAAAGGGAAACAATATAATAATAAACAACTAAAACTCTCTTTTTTTTATCTTTTTTTAGAAACTTTCAATTATTATTGTCTTTCCTCAACTTGAAAACTTATATTCCAAGTTGAAATCCCACAAATGATACACCCAATTTGATATCTCTTAAAATTTCAAGAAAATATCTTTAATTTAGCATTGATGACTTCTAAAATATATCAAAATAAATCTCAAATTTATTAAAAATAGGAAGTCATCACCATGTGTCGCTATTTACTGATGACCGGTCCGGTGGAAACACCAAGAATGCCTTGTTAACACAAGTCAACCAAATGATGACGTCCAGGTGTTTCATGAAGCTGAGAGTTAGTAATCCAAAGTAGAGCTGATATGAAACATCAAGCATCCATGGAAGAAAGAACCTGGATTCCCTGTATTCTTCCATAAAAATTGAATCAAAGGAGAACCTTGATTGCAAATATAGCATTCATAGAAGTGACCCTTCATCTTCTTAAAGTGGGGCGCAATGATGTTCTATTGAACCAAAACAATAGTATTTACATAGCTAATTGGAAAGGGCGTTGTTTTGATGATCATATTGTTCATCGAAACCTATTCAGCCAGTTTTGCCATACACTAAAGACCCCTTGACTTCCTGAATGATCATTTCCAGAGTTAGCCTTTTCCCATGATGCAGCACTGTATTTCTATTTAACCATAAAACATGAATTGTCAAAATTATCACATGTAAAAGACCTAACTCATTATATTGATGAAGATGAAGGAGGGCTTCCTTGAACCAAGACAGCAAAGGAGATGAATTCAGCAAAGGAATTCTTATACCTAACAAACCAAACTATACAACTTTTGCTAAAGGACACTTAAAGAAGATATGAGCCAAAGTTTCTTCCATGTCACAACCAAATTAACAGTAGCCACTAGCATTCATATAATGTTTTTTAAGAATATCTATAGTAGTGAGGGCTCCTTGAAGTAATTTCAAGATCAGTAAAAGAAATTTTGGCATAACAGGAAACATCCAAAACATTTTTCATAATGCATTATCAATAAGTTGAGGCCTAGTTTCTTGAAAACCATACCTTGCAATAATATTTTGTCGTTTGTATTGAGGAAAGATAGAGGAATGCTAATGATTTTTTGTGCAATATCATAGTGATAGAGATCATAAACCAATGAATAGTTCCATCAGACAGGATTTCAAGAGGAGGGGGCATGCATTAGTAGATCATCCACTTAATTGACTAAGCCAACAGAGTTTTGATCTAACTACATTGGCCCCCATAATCGGTGGTTGAGTGGTATAGATGAGTCATTACCCACCAGCCATTGCAACTTATCTAAAATAAGGTTAGAGCATTTTGCAATACCTTTCCATATGCAAGAAAAATTATATGATAGCTTAATGATTGAGTCAGAATTGAGATCAATATATTTGATTTTTAAAGTCCTCCCCAATAGAGATAAAGATTCTACTGAAAGAACTCACTAGAGCTGCTTGGCTAAAAGAGCTTGATTAACAAATTTGAAAGGCCTTTGACCTAATCCACCCTTATCCAATGGTTGAAAAAGAGAGATGAATTTTCCTTTTGTCACTAGTAGTCCTCCAAAAAAAATTAATACAACAAGAATAAATTTTATCACACACATATTGAGAAAGGCTAATACATGAAAGTACATGAGTATTCACAGCCGCCAATATAGAGTTAATCAAAATTATCCTTGAAGCTTGTGAGAGGGGCTAAACTTGCCAACCACTGGTTCTTTTCTCTACAAAACTAGTAACTTGTTGATAATGACATCTTTACTTCCACCAAGATCAATCCAGGTCCCAAGATACTTCTCTAACCAGTAAATACAAGAAAAGATTTAGACTTATTCCAGTACTGTCCAGACCACATTGCATACACATGTTCAGGACCATCTTAACTGAACATAAGTTTAAAGCATTACTCTTAAAAAAGAACAGAGAGTCATCAGCATATAACATATGTGAGATTTAATGCCTTTCCAAAGCTCTTATGATTCTAATTTGAAAATCATGCATGAGAGGATATTGGCTGCCAAGATGTAAATGTAAGGTGAAAAAGGATCACCTTTGTTTGATTCCTCTATTAAGAAACACAGCATTGGATAATTTGCCATTAAACTGAATGTGATATTGAACAATAGATACATATTCACCCATTTCTCAAGAAAATTCATGCTTCTTAGAATAGCTATTATAAATTTCAGGAGAGTTTATCAAAAGCTTTGGAAAAATCTACCTTGAGTTGCTATTTTCTTCCTGCCTACCCTAAAAGAGTAAATTTGAGGCATTATATCAGATGCCAGGAGGATATTGTCAGAAATTAGCCTTCCTTTCAGAAAGGCACATTGATTTTTAGAAATAATTCTAGATAGAGAAGCCTTGAGTCAATTATTTAGGACTTTAGAAATAATCTTATATGTGACATTACAAAGACTTATTGGCCTAAAGTCCTTGAAGTCTTGAGGTCTTTCAGTTTTTGGCAATAGGATAATGACAGTCTTATTATTGATTTAAGCAAATACTCTATCTGCCAGAAATGATTCACCAAAGAAATTATGTCTGAACCTACCATATCCCAGTGTTTTTGGAAGAAATAAGCATGGAAGCAATCAACACCTGGTACATTGTCTTTAAGGAGGCTAAATATTACATTTTTATTTCAAGATTAGATAAGGGCATTATCAATTGATCAATTTCATCAGATGATAAAGCAGGAATAGGGAGGTGTTGAAAACAAGCCATAATATCTTCCACAGAAGGTTGATGTGGTTCTTCTTATAAACCTTGAAAGTGAGATAAAGCCATATCAGATAACTCAATTTCATTAGAGGTCTATTGTCCATCCTATTTAAGCAGACTTCTAGTTATATTTAAAGATGATCTCTTATTCACTGCTGAATGGAAGTAGGCAGTGCTCCTTTCCCCTTCGGAGATTCATTTTATCTTAGCTCTTTAAGCCTAAAACCTTGCTTCACAATCATAGAGAAGTAATGATTGGTATCTTGAAAGACTTGTAATTTATCAAAGTCTGGAATTCTTTCCAGAGAAATTTCCTTAGAAATATCATTCAACAATTGTTCTACTTGAGAAATTCTACAAGGTAAATTACCTATGTGGTGTCGACTCCATTGAGAATGGGTTTATAGAATTCTTTACAGCTTTGAATGAACTCTAAAGGATGGAGAACCCGCAGCTTGCTGCATCCAACAACTTTTAAAGATTACTTCATATTCTTGGAATAAGAACCAATAATTTTTAAATCTTCTTTGCTTATTTTTCATGAAGCAATTTTCAGATGAAAATAGGATAAGGCTATTAGAGGCTACTATTTGAAGAGTGATAATAGTCAAAGATGGAAAAGCTTACAACCATTTAGAATTACAAAAAGCCATATCTATCCTTTCAAAGATAGCATTATCATCCTTTCTATTATTGGTCCATGTAAAAGCAGGGCCATGTTGAGAGGTATGCATCAAATTTTCTTCTTCCAAATGTTGGTGAATTAAGGAAATGCTACTAGAAGTACTAAAACCACCAGATTTTTCATCATTTGACATAATTTTGTTGAAATCTCGTATTAATAACTAAGGTAAGGAGACATAGGCACATAAAAAAATACCATGAATAGCAATTCAAAATATAAATAATGTAATTTATTTAAAAGAAATTTGAAAATCACACTAGGTTTGAACATGCATCGCACAGGGCCATATTTATAGTCTAGGCGAGGACCAATGGAATGCGAACACATATTCGTGCTAAAGAATTTACAAAAAAAATCATATTTTTTAGAGCTAAATATAAGCTCATGGTATGTCTAATGGACCATGCAGTGGGACGCTTTTAGTGTTACCAAGTTATAGAAACATTAGATGGAGCAAAATAATGTCAAGTGAAAAACAAGCTCATCATGATACCGTTACACCTTCATATGCAACCTTGCCATTCATGTTATGTGGTAGGCAGTTCTCAATTACGTTGTGTTGCAATGACCACCAACAAAAACCAGGAGCAAAGCCTACAAAGTTCGTGCTGCATTTACTCGTAGGAAATTAGATGTGGTTGTGTCTCGTGTTCATAGAAATGAAGGCTTGAAGATACTCTCTTCAGTCCTTTTTGAAAGGATAATTACTAAAATCACGTGGTTCAAAATATTACTTAAAAAACAATAAATATGTAAGATATATGTTTTTCTTCCCAAATATATACTCCCTCCAGTTTATAATATAAGTCACTTCTAGAAGAATGGCTTTGTCTACCATATAAGTTATTTAGAGATCAATTAATGCTTATTTGTTAATTTTACCCCGATAGTTTTGTTTAAACATAACCCATTGAATTTCTCTCTTTCCTTCAAAACTTGATTTAATACAAGTAAAGTTGGAACTTTCTTTCAATTTAAGATAAATTTAATGAGTTAACTATCATTTCTTAGTTTTGGTGAATTAGTTGAAGTGACTTATGTTATGAACTAGAGGGATATACCCTTATTTATAAAGAGATTACAAGAGAGATAAAAAGTGAAAATTTATTACAAAAAGATAATGCATGTCATTTGTCATATATTTACCAATTTAAGCAATTTCAGACAAAAACGACTTATTTCTTAACGATTTATTCCACCGAAGAAAACATTAATTTTAGACTAATAAAAACCCAACAAATAGCAATTTGCTATAAAAACATGTATGATAAAAGAGCAAGAGAGAATTTCAAAAGAGAAGATTGATAGAATTTCTAGAGAGAACTTCTCATTCACTTAATTTGAAACAATTGATTACATATCTTTATATAGAGTCAAGAATCTAACCCTTATTTATGACCATGGTTACTTTATACAAACTATAGTTACTTTATATATTCTTTATGTCCTTGTCTTCTTTTGCTTTTGCTTTGTGTCAAGTCTTCTTTTCTTCTTTAGGTCAAGTAGAAGTTGGTCTAGATATGAGTCAATGGATATCCATATTTAATAGTCATAGCACTCCTCTTTAGATGTCCATTATGAATGTGCCTTATTAAAAAATTTAACTATGAAAAACCTAGTGGGATAAAAACCTAGCCAAAGAAAAGAGTACATCATTCATTGATATACCGTCTAGTTCTGCCTCATTAAAAACCTTTCTAAGAAAACCCAGTGGGACAAAACCTAGATAAGGGAAAAAGAGTATAGCATGTCTTGACTCCCTATCTTGACAATATCAATTAAGATATTTGAGTCTCTGAAGACCAATATCATGAACAAACTTTTCAAAGATTATACCTGGAAGTGACTTGGTGAATAAATCTACTAGAATTTACTTGAACTGATTTGCTGGATATCTATTTCACCATCCTTTTGAAGGTCACGAGTGAAGAAGAATTTTGGTGAAATATGCTTCGTTTTATCTATTGGAAATTGTGCCTTAAGGGCCAATCATTGTACTTTAAACATTATTATTTTAATGAAATTTCTCCATTCTGTTATCATATTATTTGCATGTTAACTGTGATAATTGTATCATTGGATAATTCATAAAGATTGTCCTAAAATGTCCTTGGTCGGTCATCTATGCGGGAGCAGAGATGAAACAAGACCAGTATGACTTTGATAAGATATGGAGATACGAATCAAAGTCTTAGGCACTTGTAAGAGTACAAGATGCTGGACCGACCCACTATGAGAAAGCTACATGGATCAAGTCATAAGCTTTTCTCATGTATAACCACGTCACAATGCCCTTAGACCTGAGGTCATCATGGATTCCTACATGAGAGTTGCTAAGCTTTGAACTAGTCAAAAGTTACTTTTGACCGGGTGATGATAAAGGCTACGATCGGGCTTGGTGGTTTTTCATGTAGAGGAATATGAATGATCAAGATGGAATTTGTCCCTCACATTAGTAGAGAGATATTACTGGGCCCCTCGATGAGTGAGTCTGAGAAATGTATGGCCATACTATGATGAAATGAGTTTCTGTCTCTGTTATCAGGCTACTCAGGAATCGAGAAAGTAATGGTCAGGAACAAGAGGATGACATTTTCCATGCCTTATCCTTGATCGATATATCGTGTGACAAAAGGGACGTGACATGGTTGTATGACAGGTTGCATCGTGATAACGATCCTCATATGAATTGGGTAGTCGTAATGTCTTGCTAGAGGCCGCTTGCGACTTTTGGGTTAGTGTAGTTATTGGCCCACTGCCAACTTCATATGGGCCTATAAGGTCGCACACAAGAATGGCCCAACACTAGATAATGTTTGATTTAGGGTGGATGAATTTTATATTTATATATATATATAATATAAAATTCATTAATAATATTATATAGATATATATATATTTTTGAAATATATATATATATATATGTATATATATATTATATGATATTATTATATTGTGTTGGTTTTAAATTTAATTTATTAAGATATATTAAATTTAATAACTAATATGATAGAGATATAGTATCTCAAATTTAATTTATGAAGATAAATTAAATCTAATGGCTCTTTATTTAATTAGCTCATCAAGATAATTAATAGTTAATTAATTTCGAAATTAATGATGATTAATTTTGAAATTTGAAAATAACCCTCATGGGTTATAAACTTGATGGAGCTGATAGACTCAGGGTACATCAGAATTGAGAGCCGCAAGTTAAACCCTTGGAGACATTAGAGGTGCTAGCACGCAGTCTCGGTTGGAGAGCATTCGTGTAGATACCGGTAGAGGGAGCGGACCTGACGTGTTGGCTCCTAGAGATCGTGAAAACTCTGAATCATCAAAAAGGTATGAATCCTTCCAACTTGGTTTAAACGCCGTTGATAGATCCTCGATTAGGATTGGTGAAAATTTTAAATTCTTCCGCTGTGCTTACCGATCCTACAGTGGCATCAGACCCAGATCAATTGTGCGTTTAAATTGAGTTTATGATTCTTATACATGTGATATATATGGGATGTGTACGTATGTTTATAAGAAACACTCGAATATGTATGTGATTCTTGTGTTGGAACAAGCGTGAAATCGATTCCGAACATGTATATCTTGAAACATGTATGTGATTTTCGTTTTGAACAATCATGAAATTGGGTAGGGTACCTGAGATCGTAGTTGGCGGCAATCAAATTGGGTCTAGGTTCGGATATCTATTCGGGTAATAGGGATCCAAACTATGGGGAAGACAAATTGGATCATAAGTGTTCTGGGCCATTGTTGTTTTTTTGTTTTGAAAAATTGGGTCCGAAATTTCAAATATTTCTTTCAAATATTTCAAATAGCGGGACCGCCGTGACCACCTCTGCGTAGCACAATATAATTTGATCATGACATTTATTGCTTTTCATATTGTATGAATTCTTGTTGTGGTTTATTATTTATCCTTGTTTGGGTATGGTGAACAACATGGCTTTAGAATTTTACAAAGGTTGTAATATTTAAATACGGCCTACGTGCCGTGCCTTTCTCTAAATACTCTCGATGTACATTCTCTTCTCATCTCACTCCCCTCGAATGTTTAAACGAAGTTTCTCTCAATGTATTTCTCTTTTTTTTAGAGAAGTCCTCTCATTGGCTTGGGAGGATTTTAGGTTAGGTAAGCCATGTTGTGTCACGTTTAAATTATGCTTTTGATAAGATCATTGCATGATTACTTTTACGGTTTATATGTATTTATCTGTATGAGATACGACCACGATTGCATCCATATAAACAAAACTAATTAATTAAGCCCTCTAAATTAAATCTTAAGTCATAATGCCGTCAATTAATGAATACTTATCAAAACCTAGATCGCTCAATTGTGGAAACCACCAAAGTGGATGCACTTGAGTTATCTTGATGAGACAAGCTTGAGTAATTGTGCTGCTCATAATATTCATTATTGTTTTGACTTAATTGAGATTAACAAAATGGTTTTGAATCTCAAGGCATTAGATGGGGTTAAACATGCCAGATCATATGATGATTAAATCCCATAAAGATCTAAGAGTTACATGTGATGTAATTGGTAAATAGGTTACCTACCTAAATAACTTGAATTTAAGCGTCTTGTCAAAGCGGACTTAAGTTTAAGCCAAATATGGATCTTAGCCCACTAATTATTATATTGAGGGTTGTTAATTTAGTGGGAGATTACTAACTAACTTTGCATATTTTAATTGTAGAATCATGTCGACTAGTAATACTGCTATACTATCATTGCGATCGGTCCTTGAGAAGGACAAACTCAATGGGACAAACTTTCTTGACTGGTTCAGGAACTTGAGAATTGTTCTCAAGCAGGAAAGAAAGGCTTATGTCCTAGATCAACCCATTCCTGAGGAGCCTGCAGCTAATTCTCCAAGAGCTCAAAAAGATGCTTACACAAAGCATAAGGATAACTCTGTGGATGTAGGTTGCCTAATGCTTGCCACTATGGTTCCAGAGCTCCAAAAAGATCTGGAACTCATGGAGGCTCATGAGATGATAGTACATCTCAAGGAAATGTTCCAGCAACAGGCAAGGCAAGAAAGGTATGAGACCACAAAGGCCTTACATTCCTGCAAAATGGCTGAAGGTGTATCAGTTAGTACTCATGTGTTAAAGATGAAAAGCTATATTGATCACCTTGAGAGGTTTGGATTTCCCATGAGCCAGGAGTTAGCTACGGACTTGATCCTCAACTCACTCCCGGAGAGTTATGACCAGTTTGTTATGAACTACAACATGAACAACATGGAGAAATCAATTTTTGAGCTGCATGAGATGCTCAAAACTGCTGAGCAAAGCATTAAGAAAAAGCCTAGCACAGTTTTAATGGTTCAAAAAGAAAAGGGTATGAAAAAGAAAGGGAAGGGCAAATGGAAGGGTAATGGCTCAGGTGGTAAGACCAAAGAGTCAAACAAGCCCGAAACCAAGCCTGCACCCAGGAAGGCAAAGCCTCCAAAGGAAGGAGTCTGCTACTTCTGCAATGAACCCGGTCATTGGAAGAGGAATTGCAAACTCTACCTGGAAGATCTGAAAAAGGACAAGAAGGATAGCGGGGCTATCGCTTCAGGTATTTATGTTATAGACATTCATTTTTCTACTTCCTCTACATGGGTATTAGATATTGCATGTGGTTCTCACATTTGTACAAATGTACAGGGTCTAAAGGACAGTAGAAAGCTAAAGAAGGGCGAGGTAGACCTACGAGTTGGAAACAGAGCAAGAGTTGCTGCTTTAGCTGTAGGCACTTATGAATTAGTTCTGCCCAATGGGTTTTTGTTAGTTTTGAACAATTGCTATTATGTTCCTTCTTTGAGTAGTAACATTGTTTCTCTTTCTTATTTGGATAAGGAAGGTTATACTTCCATTACTAGGAATGGTAAATGTTCTATTTATCGTAATGACATTTTCTATGCTGATGGTGATTTGCATGTTGGTCATTATATATTAAATTTGGAACATCTAATAATGGGAATATCTATAACGTAACTACTAAAAGGATAAAATCAAACTTTTTGAATTCGACCTACCTATGGCATTGTCGTCTAGGCCACATAAATGAGAAACGCATTTCTAAACTCCATCAAGATGGATTTCTAAACTCATTTGATTTTGAATCATATGATACATGCAAATCTTGCTTATTAGGAAAGATGACTAAGGCACCTTTCACTGGGCACAGTGAGAGGGCTACTGAATTATTGGGCCTCATACATACAGATGTATGTGGACCATTAAATATAGCTGCCAGAGGAGGTTATATCTACTTCATTACATTTATAGATGACTTTAGTAGATATGGCTATATCTATCTAATAAAACATAAATCTGAATCTTTTGAAATGTTCAAAATATTCCAAAATGAAGTACAAAACCAACTTAGTAAAACAATTAAAGCACTTAGATCTGATCGAGGTGGTGAATATTTGAGCCAAGAATTCACTGACCATCTTAGGAGTTGTGGGATAATCTCACAATTGACTCCTCCAGGAACACCACAATGGAATGGCGTTTCTGAACGGAGGAATCAAACACTATTAGATATGGTTCGATCTATGATGAGTCAAACAGATCTTCCACCGTCCTTTTGGGGACATGCCCTAGAGACAGCTGCGTTCACACTAAATCGTGTTCCATCTAAGGCAATTGAAAAGACACCGTATGAGATATGGACTGGAAAGAAACCAAGTTTATCTTTTCTTAAGATCTGGGGATGTGAGGTATATGTTAAGCAACAAGCCTCTGATAAATTAGTGCCCAGATCCATAAAGTGCCTTTTCGTAGGGTATCCTAAAGAAACGAAAGGATACTATGTCTACAATCCCACCGATAACAAAGTGTTTGTTATTCGAAATGGCAAGTTTCTAGAAAGAGGGTTTGTCTCTAAAACAACCAGTAGGAGCGACGTACATCTCGAAGAAATTCGAGATCCACAAGATGGTACAGAACCACAGATGGAAATTAGAGAAGACTCACAACAAGTTGCTGAGCCTCCTCAAGTAACACAAGGTCCACGAAGATCTGATAGGACACGACATCAGACTCAGAGATATGGATTTCTGATTACTGAAGGCCGTGATGTGTTGCTCATTGAGCAAAATGAGCCCACCACCTATCGAGAAGCCACAGTGGGACCAAACTCTGAGAAATGACTAAATGCCATGAAGTCTGAAATGTAATCCATGTACGACAATCAGGTATGGACCTTAGTCGATCCACCTGAAGGTGTAAAAACCATTGGGTGCAAATGGGTTTTCAAGGAGAAAACTGACATGGATGGCAATGTAAATGTCTTCAAGGCACGACTGGTTGCAAAAGGATTCACTCAAACTCATGGAGTAGACTATGATAAAACCTTTTCCCCAGTTGCAATGGCCAAATCAATCAGAATCCTTCTTGCCATTGCAGCATATTATGACTATGAAATATGGCAGATGGATGTCAAAACAGCCTTCCTTAATGGAAAGCTGCTTGAGGATGTGTACATGACACAACCTGAAGGTTTTCCAGAGGACTCTGGTAAAATTTGCAAGCTTCAAAGATCCATTTATGGATTGAAGCAAGCATCTCGGAGCTGGAATCATCGTTTTGATGAAGTAGTCAAAGAGTTTGGATTCATTCAAAACATCGATGAACCTTGTGTTTACAAGAAGGTTAGTGGAAGCATAGTTGTATTTCTACTGCTTTATGTAGATGACATCCTACTCATTGGGAATGATATTCCTACCTTGCAGAGTGTCAAGTCTTGGTTAGGAAAGTCCTTTTCAATGAAAGACTTAGGTGAAGCCACCTATATCCTAGGGATTAGGATCTATAGGGATAGATCCAAAAGACTAATAGGCCTAAGTCAGAGCACATACATAGATAAGATACTGCATAGGTTCAATATGCATGATTCAAAAAGGGGTTACATGCTTATGTCTCATGACATCCATCTTAGCAAGGATCTGTGTCCTAGTACACCTGATCAGCGAGATCGCATGAGTAAGGTTCCATATGCCTCGGCCATTGGATCCATCATGTATGCCATGTTATGTACTCGACCGGATGTCTCGTTTGCCTTAAGTATGACCAGCAGATACCAACAAGATCCTGGTGAGGGTCATTGGACTGCCGTTAAGAATATCCTAAAGTACTTAAGAAGGACTAAGGACTTATTTTTGGTCTATGGTGGATTGGATGATGAGCTCTGTGTAACTGGTTACACAGATGCAAGTTTCCAAACTGACCAAGACAACCTTAAATCGTAATCTGGATATGTATTCCTCCTGAATGGTGGAGCAGTAAGCTGGAAGAGCTCCAACCAAAGCACTATAGTAGATTCTGCAACAGAAACTGAGTATATAGCAGCATCAGATGCAGCTAAAGAAGCCGTTTGGATCAGAAAGTTCATTACTGAACTAGGGGTGGTGCCTACCATCTCAAATCTAATAGATTTGTTCTGTGACAATAGCGGTGCTATTGCACAGGCCAAGGAGCCTAGGTCACATCAAAGGACCAAACACATACTCAGGCGATTTCATCTTATTAGAGAAATCAATAATAGAGGTGATATAAAGATATGCAAAGTAGCAGGAGAAGATAATGTTGCTGATCCTCTTACTAAGCCACTTGCACAGGCAAAGCATGAGCGTCATGTTAGGGCAATGGGAATTAGGCAAATTAATTATTGCACCTAGAGCAAGTGGGAGGATGTTGGAAATTGTGCCCTAAGGGCCAATCATTGTACTTTAAACATTATTATTTTAATGAAATTTCTCCATTCTGTTATCATATTATTTGCATGTTAACTGTGATAATTGTATCATTGGATAATTCATAAAGATTGTCCTAAAATGTCCCTGGTCGGTCATCTATGCGGAAGCAGAGATGAAACAAGACCAGTATGACTTTGATAAGATATGGAGATATGAATCAAAGTCTTAGGCACTTGTATGAGTACAAGATGCTGGACCGACCCACTATGAGAAAGCTACATGGATCAAGTCATAAGCTTTTCTCATGTATAACCACGTCACAATGCCCTTAGACCTGAGGTCATCATGGATTCCTACATGAGAGTTGCTAAGCTTTGAACTAGTCAAAAGTTACTTTTGACCGGGTGATAATAAAGGCTACGATCGGGCTTGATGGTTTTTCATGTAGAGGAATATGAATGATCAAGATGGAATTTATCCATCACATTAGTAGAGAGATATTACTGGGCCCCTCGATGAGTGAGTCTGAGAAATGTATGGCCATACTATGATGAAAGGAGTTTCTGTCTCTGTTATCAGGCTACTCAGGAATCGAGAAAGTAATGGTCAGGAACAAGAGGATGATATTTTTCCATGCCTTATCCTTGATCGATATATCGTGTGACAAAAGGGACGTGACATGGTTGTATGACAGGTTGCATCGTGATAACGATCCTCATATAAATTGGGTAGTCGTAATGTCTTGCTAGAGGCCGCTTGCGACTTTTGGGTTAATGTAGTTATTGGCCCACTGCCAACTTCATATGGGCCTACAGGGTCGCACACAAGAATGGCCCAACACGAGATAATATTTGATTTACGGTGGATGAATTTTATATTTATATATATATAATATAAAATTCATTAATAATATTATATAGATATATATATATTTTTTCGAAATATATATATATATATATGTATATATGTATATATATTATATGATATTATTATATTGTGTTGGTTTTAAATTTAATTTATTAAGATATATTAAATTTAATAACTAACATGATAGAGATATAGTATCTCAGATTTAATTTATGAAGATAAATTAAATCTAATGGCTCTTTATTTAATTAGCTCATCAAGATAATTAATTGTTAATTAATTTCGAAATTAATGATGATTAATTTTGAAATTTGAAAATAACCCTTATGGGTTATAAACTTGATGGAGCTGATAGACTCAGGGTACATCAGAATTGAGAGTCGCAAGTTAAACCCTTGGAGACATTAGAGGTGCTAGCATGCAGTCTTAGTTGGAGAGCATTCGTGTGGATACCGGTAGAGGGAGAGGACCTGACGTGTTGGCTCCTAGAGATCGTGAAAACTCTGAATCATCAAAAAGGTATGAATCCTTCCAACTTGGTTTAAACGCCGTTGATAGATCCTCGATTAGGATCGGTGAAATTTTTTTAAATTCTTCAGCTGTGCTTACCGATCCTACATTATCGCCCTTGATATAGCCTTCTTTAAGTTGGGCAATATATATAGCATTATCCTCATATAGGATTGTTGGGATCATTTTTCCTAAAGATAACCACACGTTGTTCGTATATGATGTATCACTGACCTTAACCATACACATTCTCGACTTGCTTCATGCATTGCTAGAATTTCTACATGGTTAGATGATGTGGCTGATATAGTCTGTTTCATAGATCGCCATGAAATAGCTGCACCTCCACATGTAAACATATATCCTGTTTGTGATTTGCCATTGTGTGGATCAGACAAGAATCCAACATCTGCATAACTAACCAGTTCATGCTTTGATGCATTTGAAAAGTATAACCCCATGTCCATAGTTCCTCTGAGGTAATTAAGAATGTGTTTTACTCCATTCCAATGCCTTCATGTTGGTGAAGAACTATATCTTGCTAATAAATTAACAGCAAATGATATATCAGGATGTGTGTAATTAGCAATATACATTAGTGCACCAATGGCACTAAGATATGATACTTCTAGACCAAGTAGCTCTTCATCACCTTTTTCACTAATTATTTGAGGTCAGAATGGGTCTTTATCTGCCTGTAAAGACCTTACAATCATTGGGGTATACAATGGATGAGATTTATCCATGTAAAAGCACTCTAGGACCTTTCTTGTATAAGTTTCTTGATATACGAAGATCCCATTTTTGAGATACTCAATCGTAATCCAAGATAAAATTTGGTCCTTCCTAAGTCCTTCATTTCAAATTCTTTCTTCAAACAATTAATTCCCTTTTGGAGCTCTTCAGGAGTTCCAATGATGTTGATATCATCAACATATACAGCAATTATAGCAAACTAATTTTTAGATCTTTTTATAAAGATGCATGGCAATATCGGATCATTTTCATATCCTTCTTTCAATAATTATTCATTAAGACAATTATACCATATGCGTCCTGATTGTTTCAAGCTATACAGGGACATATTTAACTTAATTGAGTATTGTTCTTAAGGACTTGAATTGGATGCTTTTGGCACCTTAAGTTCTTCAGGGACTTTTATATAAATATCATTGTCAAGTAACCATATAAATAAGCAGTCACGATATCTATTAGATGCAAATCAAGTCCTTCATTTACTGCTAGGCTAATTAAATAACGAAAAGTAGTCCTATCCACTACTGGTAAATACATTCTTTAAAATTAATGCCAGGTTTTTGTGTAAAGCCTTGGGCTACAAGATGTGTTTTATATCTTATTATTTCATCCTTTTCATTTATCTTTCATACAAAAACCCATTTGCATCCAACTGGTTTTACATCTTCAGGTGCATGAACTATAGGTACAAATACTTTTCATCTTGCTAATAGTTTTAATTCTGTATTAATAGCATCTTTCCATAGGAGCCAATCTTTTCTTTGTTGGCTCTTGCTAATAGATTTTGGCTCATGATCCTCATTATCATTCATTATATCATATGCTATATGATAAGCAAAGATGTGGTCAACGTTTACTTCATTTCGATCCTATCGGATTCTATTCATAATATAATTTATTGAGATCTCATTATTTTCACATATGTAGAATAAAATGCATTATCAATGCATAATTTTGTTTCTTCATATAACAAATTTTAGCTGTTCCAGAGCCTTCAATTAAATTTATATTACCAAATATAGTCTAAACATTAGCTTCCCGTATTACCAAGGAAGAAAAATATTTATCATGTCTGAGTATGGTGACGGTTGTTGCACTATCAAAGAGACATAAATCTTCAGGATTGATGCAAACAAGATTCATTCTTCATAAACATAATTAAAATTAATACATATGATAGAAGCAACTTTAAATACAGTAAAACATAGCAATTCAAATTAAGAAATATGCAACATCTAAATGGGCATTATCCATATCACCATACTCAAAATTCTTGGCCTGATTAACATGATTAACTTCAACATTTGATCCTTTACCATTATTTTTAATTGATTCTTGGTAAAGGTTAATTAGGTGTCTTGGCGTACTGCAGGTATGAGACTAATGACCCTTGGACACTCGCTCCCCCTTACAAGTTGTAATCCAATCCCAACTCAAGGTTCCACAACCTTAAGTTACCTCAATAACAAATATTGAGTTTGAATGAAATATCTCTCTCACAGAATGAATAAGAATCACTGAAGTACAGATTTACAAATATATGTAAAACAGAGTATTGAATTTGATGATGCGTTCGTGTGTGTGTTCTTGTTGTTTCTCTGTTTGGATGTTCCCATATATATAGATGTGTTGGTAATTATTGTTGGAACATTTTTCTTCATGCCCGTTAGAGTGTGCGCAGCCACTGTTGACTTTTCCAGTATTTGAAAAATATCTGTTTGCGGTAGGTGGCGGTAGGTAGCGTTTGAACGTTGCATTTGACTTTCCTTATTTGGTAATATTTCTTCATTGTTTATCTGTGAATATGCTAAGAATACTAATACAATGAAGTGTTAATCACATAGGAAACAAATCAATGAATGTTGGAATGATTTCCAAATTTCTGAATTTGCATACTCGAGTAGTTACTCGAGTATTTAGTAAGTTTACTCGAGTACTTACTCGAGTATCATCGTGAGAGATATGATAGCAAGTTAATGAATGAACATTAGATTACTCGGGTAGTGCATGAAGTAAACAAATTTACAAACCTTGGAAATACATGTTTACTCAGGTACTTACTCGGGTATGGCACACTTTTCTTCATAAGTTACTCGAGTAAACTCTCAAATAAACTTTAGGTTACTCGTTGCTTCACTCCAGTAATGTTGGTAGGGTTATAAGGCCGAGAGCACTTCAAGTTTTCTTACCCTGTTACTCGAGTAAACATAAACTTTCTGCATAGCTTACTCGGGTACATAGTTCAAGTGCTGTGTAAATAAGTCTGCAGATTACTCGATTACCTACTCGAGTAATCTCATTAAAATACTTGATAAAAAATAATTGAATACTTGCATACTTGAGTAGTGCCTCGAGTGAAGTGTGATAAAAACATATCATGTTATTCGAGTATTACCTTCAGGTTTTGCTTACCACAGTGAGTTACTCGAGTAGCTCCTCGAGTAACACTGGCAAGATTGAAAATGCTAAGAGCAACATATTTCTTGAAGCAGGGGACTCGAGTACATACTCGAGTATCGTTGGCAGGCCGAGAGCAACTAGAAGTCTTTTACCTGATTACCGAGTACTTACTCGAGTAACATTGGCAGGCCGAGAGCAACTCCAAGTGATTTACCTGGTTACTCGAGTAGCTACTCGAGTAACGTTAGCAGGCTGAGAACAACTGGAAGTCATATACCTTATTACTCGAGTACTTACTCGAGTAACGTTGGCAGGTTACTTGATGGTTGCTCTAGTTACTTCAAGTTTCTGTATTATTACTCGAGTAACCCTTTAGAAATATTGCCAGTGATGAAGTTTCTTAGCTTTTTCTCTTGGCCTTTTCTTCATTACTCCAGTGCTTACTTCAAGTGATGATTTGCTCTGTTATTACTTTGTTCAAACTTATTTGTTTATCAAATCTTTTTCATACCATTCTTTGTTATCATCAAAACATGAGAGATCTAACAATTTGAACCGCCATGATATCAACAATGGCCACGCACACGGCTGTAGTCACACCCACATCCACGTCCACGTCCACGTCCACGTCCACTGCCACGGCCATAATTAAATTCATTGGTTACTACATTATGGTGCGAACTCACAAGGGAAGATCCCACGAACCCATAACCAATTCTGAAATATACACACCCTAAGAAAGCTAAACACAGATCGACAATACATTTGAACCCTTGAACATGAAAGAACAAGGACCCGAAGTGTTGGAAAACGCCACAAGGTTGATCAAGCCTTGATAAGTTTGTTAGTTCTAAAAAGAACCCTAGAAAGAATCCATTCTCAAGAAACAAAGTGCATAAGTACAACTTTCATTTATCATTCAAATCTGAATTGTGTGTCTTACAAATGAAGAAGCACCAAGTATTTATAGGAAAATATGACATAATTGTAATTTTGAAAACAACCAATACAAATTGTAAAACCATGTGCTAGGAAACCTAAAAGTCTAATACAATACACACTAAAGTCTAATACAATCTAGAAGAAAGTTGAAAAATCAAATACAACATGCTCAAGAAACCAAAAGTCAAATCTGCCACCAACTACTTGTTGATTTTCGCACTCCTAACTTCAAGAAAATGTAGTCAACAAATTAAGGCTCAAAATGCGCTTATTTAGGCACAAATGAGTCCTCCTATGTGTAATACTAGGTCCAAGCTCTTTGTTTTGAAGTTTCCAAGCCCAAAACTTGATTAACAACTCCATATTTAGCACAAATGAACTTAGTGACGTTTTCAGCATCTTTATTTTGTAAATCAGATTTATTGATCCAATTGCTATTTGATTTACAACAACTTCTTCAATCAGCCCAATCAATGCTTCCTTGAATATTTTAGCTTGTGCCCTCATGATTTGTCTAGCTAGAATTTGATAATGATCATTTGAAACTGAAAAGTTGTCACTTGAATTTGAACAAACAACTTGTTGATTCTGGATCGCATCACATTCACTTTAGGGAATGGAGTTGAGCCTGTTGGATAGGATTCATGATTTTTTAATAAAAGCTCATTATTTTGTTCAGACACAAGGAGACAAGGAATTAATTCAGCATATTTCTTGAAACCTTTTTCACGATATTGCTGTTGCAGGAGCAAATTGGATGCGTGAAATGTGGAGAATGTCTTTTCTAACATATTTTCATCAATAACATTTTCTCCACATAATTTTAATTTAGAACTAATCCTAAACATGGCTGAGTTATACTCGCTTACAAAATTAAAATCTTGCATGCACAAATGTATCCAGTCATAACGAGCTTTTAGGAGGATGACTATCTTCTGGTGATCATACTTTTCTTTTAAATTGTTCCAAAGAACAAGTGGGTCCATTACTATCAAATATTCAATTTTTAAATCCTCATGCAAATGGTAGCGAAGAAAAATAATGGATTTGGTTTTATCTTGGTTGGATGCATGATTCCCTTCTTTGATTATGTCTTCCAGACCTTTAGCATTCAAGTGAATTTCATCATCCAACACCCAAGATAAATAATTTTTCCCGATAATATCAAGAGCCACAATTTCAAGTTTTGCTAGATTTGCCATGGTTCAAACTAATTAAAGAAAAAAAATGAAAATAATTAAAATATGAAATGTAAAAATGCAATATAATATCTTAAACAAAAATAACCGTAAATTCGTAAAGACAATAAATAATTCATAAAATAAGAAAAGAAAATTAAAACTTGTAAGGCTTAGGGCCATTGATCTCATGGTTTCAATTAGGAAATAAAACCTTCCATGTAGGTAGCTTCAATTTTTATTCTTATTTTGATATAGTACATGCCTCCTTCATGGAAGGCTTAGGTTATAGTCCTCCTTTGTGGATGGTATAAGTTGTCACTTATATGGAAGGTTTTACCTCCTAACTGAAACAATATGACTTCTGGTCATATAATTTCAGGAATCAGATGTGTATGGCTTCTGGTCATAAGATAATAATATAAAAGAACTTATAAAGAACATATATATATATATACACACGTATGATATAAGAACAATAACAATCTCCAATCTTAACCATGGAACCCGATGTTTATAACAATCGGTAAAAGTATTACTCTAATTCTATATAATGGCTCAAATTATCCCAAATTTAACAAATAAAACAAGGTATATAAAATCATTAAAGAAACCATAAGAAGATCATACATTCATTAGAGCTTCGTGCTGATAACGTGTTATAAAAGTATGTATGATAAAAGAGCAAGAGAGAATTTCAAGAGAGAAGATTGATAGAATTTCTAGAGAAAACTTTTCATTTACTTAATTTGAATCAATTGATTACATGCCTTTATATAGAGTCAGGAATCTAACCATGGTTACATGATTATGGTTACTTTATACAAATTATAATTTCTTTATATCTTCTTTATGTCCTTGTCTTCTTTTGTTTTTATTTTGTATCAAGTCTTCTTTTCTTCTTTAGGTCAAGTAAAAGTTGGTCTAGATATAAGTCAATGAACATCCACATATTTAATATTCATAACACAATTTCAATATTCGGTTGCAATATTTATAAAGAAATAAAGTGGTATTTTATGTGCACATGTCGGAAATGAAAGCCAATATTGATGCAGCAACAAGCATGTCTATCCTAACCACATGGCACATTGGTTTGTACGGCAAATCAAGAATTTAAATCCAAGGGATTCAATTCACACCCATTAATTGAATGGCGCAGCACGCGCGGGTTCTGGTCTGGGCTAGTTATTAGAAAGGAAAATTGGCCCCTCCTCCCATTCGGGATCTGAGTATGCGAGTACCTAAGTCGAGCCCCTTGGATCTCTACTTAGAATTGGGGCAATGTAGCGCCCGGGATTTGGAAAAACATGGAGCCGCCACCAAAATTTTTGAAAAGGGATAATTTTGGAAACCTTTTTAAAAAACGGAAACTGGTCTACAAAAAACCATTTAGGGTTCGGGAGTCGATTGTATGTGGGGAAGGTGTTAGGCACCCCACAACACCCATTCATGAGAATGGTTACCCTAAGTTAATTATTTAAAAATATTATGGCCTTTAATCTTATTATAATTACCCAAATAAAGACAAAAATAAATGAAAAACTAAAGGAGAAAAAAAAAACAAGGAACATTTATTTACAAAAAGAAAATAAGAAAAAATATATTTATTTAAAAAAAAGAACATTTATTTACAACAAGAAAATAGAAAAAATATATTTATTTACAAAATTAGACTTGACCTAGGATGAAAACCTAGGGCCTACGTACCCTTTAGAGGGATCAAAGCCCACGTAGTTCGAGGGGGTAGAAAAGCATGTCACTTGGTTGGTGATTTTTAGAAAAAATGTTCATTTAATTTATTTGAGAAAAATAAGTTTTTTGTTTGGTTTGTATTTTTTATTTTTTTAAAAAACGTTTTTTTTTATTTATGAAAGAACTTCTTTTATTTTTCATGAAAGAAAGTTTTGCCATTTTATTTTCATTTATAAAATTGTGTTAAAATATTTTTTTCTTTTTCTTTTTTTGAAAGAGGACCTAAGAAAGGAATAAAGAAAAAAGAAGAAAAAGTAACACAAGTTAAACAAAAAGGAAGTTAAAGGTGAGGAGATTTATGCGTACCTTTTTCCTTTCGAACCCCGCTACAACAAGAGAAAGGGTGATAGAACAACATAATAAACGAGAGGCAAGTACAATCACATTATCTATATTTATCAAGCATGACACCTAGTATCATAAGAAGATAAGGCAGTACATACCTCTTGATCCCGAATGCAACAAGTCCAATAATGTCATGTAAAACAATTCAATGGGACAATGAAAACCCACGTAATTCTTTTAATGTATCATCCTTTTCTCACTAGCCTTTTTTCCACTGAAGTTCTCCCAAAATTCTTGTCCCCTTTGCTTCAACCCTTGCACTCCTATTTATAGTCTCAAGGTAGGGTTTTCTTCATAAATGCTCCCTTTTTTATTTTTTTTTTATTTTATTTTTCGTTTTTTTGATTTTTTTGTATTTTATGTTAAGAACTACCTAACTTAACCCAATCACCATCAATGGAGATTTTTTTTTATTTTCGTTTTTTTTATTTTTTGTATTTTCTATTGATAAAACTTCCTAACTTGACCTAATTACCATTAGTGGAGATTTTTTCGTTTTTAATCTTTTTTTCATTATTCTCCCCACAAGTAACTTCCTAATTTAAACCTATCAACATAAATGAGATTTTTTTATTTTTTATTTTTCGTTTTTTTTATTTATTATTTTCCCTTAATGAATGACAATGCCAATCATATCAATTAAGGGATTTATTTTAATTTTCGTTTTTTTTTTTATTTTTCCCTTTCAATGATGATTGCCTATTTAGACACCGATCATCATCAATAGGAGGATTTCCTTTTTTTTTATTCTTATTTTCGTTTTTTTTTTATTTTCAATGATGATTGCCAATTTGGACACCAATCATTATCAATTATTTTTGTATTTTTTAGTGGGGCCCGGACAAAATAGGGTGTTCACAGTTGCCCCTCTTTACTTGTTTCGTAGCTGAGATTCTCGTCTATGAAGTAAGTAAAGATAAGAACACGTATTTTGTCCGGCCAGAGAACAAGGTGCCTCCTTGGAACCAAAGAGGGTTTGGACAAAATACATTGTCCATGCCCCTCTTTACTTGGTTCATAGGGGAGAAGAACGCAAGTGGAGATAGATGATTACCTGGAATGGAAGTGAAGCGCCTAGTAGCATAGGACTTTGGTGGGGCGTAAAAGAATTGTGCCAGCCGGTACTGGGCTTTGAGAGTGCCTGCTGATACAGGGCTTTGAAAGAATAGTGCCTACCGTTACAGGGCTTTAAAAGAATTATGCCAGCCGTTACTGGGCTTTAAGGGTGCCTGTTGGTACAGGACTTTGAAAGAATAATGCCTGCCGTTACAGGGCTTTAAAAGAATTGTGCCAGCCGTTACTGGGCTTTGAAGGTGCCTGCTAATACAGGGCTTTGAAAGAATAGTGCCTGCCGTTACAAGGCTTTAAAAGAATTGTGCCAGCCGTTACTGGGCTTTGAGGGTGCCTGCCGTTACAGGGCTTTGAAAAAGGTGCCAGCCGTTACTGGGCTTTAATGGTGCCTGCCGGTACAGGGCTTTGAAAGGGTGCCAGCCGTTATTGGGCTTTGAGGGTGCCTGCCGTTACAGGGCTTTGAAAGGGTGCCAGCCATTACTGGGCTTTAAGGGTGCCTGCCGGTACAGGGCTTTGAAAGGGTGCCAGCCGTTACTGGGCTTTGAGGGTGCCTGCCGTTACAGGGCTTTGAAAGGGTGCCAGCCGTTACTGGGCTTTGAGGGTGCCTGCAGGTACAGGGCTTTGAAAAAGGTGCCAACCGTTACTGGGCTTTGAGGGTGCCTGCCGGTACAGGGCTTTGAAAGGGTGCCAGCCGTTACTACGCTTTGAGGGTGCCTGCCGGTACAGGGCTTTGAAAGGGTGCCAGCCGTTACTGGGCTTTGTGGGTGCCTGCCGGTACAGGGCTTTGAAAGGGTGCCAGCCGTTACTGGGCTTTGAGGGTGCCTGCCGTTATAGGGCTTTGAAAAGGGTGCTATGAACATGTGATGCCCCTTGGAGTAATGCTTATGAAGATGATGACATTGATAATAATGATTATAGTGATGATGATAAGATGATGATGAAGAGGATGATGATGGTCATGATAATGAAGGGAATATCAGAATAGTGATGTCATGATGGAGGTGATGACACTAATAATGGTGAGGACTGTGATGATGGAATCCTAATGAGGATGATGAATACAATGATAATTCTAATGATGATGACGATGATAATGATAGTAGTGATGATGATGATGTTAATGGTGATGTTGATAATGGGGGTGATAACATGCTAATGAGAATGCGTGCAATAATTGTGGTGTTAAAGAATAGCCTGGCAGGTGATATTGCTCCTTCTTCGTCCAGGTGCCTAACCAGTACCCCGTTACTTGTGCAGTCTTATCGGAGGTATGAAGATGTGTATAATGAGATTCACATATATGCCACAGCCTAGAACCCTCAGTTTAGATTGTGTCCCTTTGTCAACTGTTTGACCCTATAACAAAAATTCCAGTTGGGACCTTCGCTAATGATCCTGAAATTACACAAGTAAATGGGAGTAGAGGACACCATGTATATCAACGTAAGTGTTTATCCAGACAAAAGTTGTGCTTTCATTAAAAAGAGTTACCCTTATACAAATCATGACACAAAGTTTGACATGCGATTTAATAGAAGGGAAAGATATATTAAGGATGAAGATTCATTTAAAAGAAATGATCTTCCAATATTCAAGTGGATGCATGATGATGATCATATATTGGTGTAGACGTGATGTTATTAGGAGGTCCTTCGCTTTTAGTTCCGTGTAGTCCCCCTGATGGTGCCTTGCTTAATTGCCAGAGACATGCACTTTTCGATGAATGATTACGGAGTCTTCCAAATAGACAAAGTAAAGAGAGTCATGGGGCTATGACTGATAACCTTCTTCGATATTTGTTTAACCCGCCTTTTCAGGTTTTTGACTTAACAGCTCCTAATTTTTTGCTCTAAATTTTGCCTAAGCCGCCCTTTCGGGTTTTCAACTTAGCGAGCCTCTTTTTTTTTTTTTGCTTTTTTTTTTAACTTTTGCCTGAGCCGCCCTTTCGGGTTTTCAACTTAGCGAGCTTCTTCTTCTTCTTGTTTTTGTTTGTTTTTGCTCTAACTTTTGCCTAAGCCGCCCTTTCGGGTTTTCAACTTAGTGAGCTTTTTTTTTTCTTGCTCTAACTTTTGCCTAAGCCGCCCTTTCGGGGTTTTCAACTTAGCGAGCTTCTTCTTCTTGTTTTTTTTTTGCTCTAACTTTTGCCTAAGCCGCCCTTTCGGGTTTTCAACTTAGCGAGCTTTTTTTTCTTGCTCTAACTTTTGCCTAAGCCGCCCTTTCGGGGTTTCAACTTAGCGAGCTTTTTTTCTTGCTCTAACTTTTTCCTAAGCCGCCCTTTCGGGTTTTCAACTTAGCGAGCCCCCTTTTTGTTTTGCTCAAACTTTTGCCTAAGCTGCCCTTTTGGGTTTTCAACTTAGCGAGCTTTTTTTCTTTACGCATAGTATTTCTTTACAGCATCTGAATTGATTGGCCTTGGTAGATCTTGCCATTCATGTTTGTCAATATCAATGCCCCACCAGAGAAAGCTTGCTTAACAACATATGGGCCTTCATAATTCGGAGCCCATTTACCTCTATCATCTTCTTGATTTGGTAGGATCTTCTTGAGGACTAGGTTTCCTACTTTAAACCACCTGGGTCGTAGTTTCTTATTAAAGGCCCTTGCCACTCGTGATTGATATAACTGCCCATGACATATGGTTGTGAGCCTTTTTTCTTCAATCATATTTAATTATTCAAATCGAGAACGTATCCATTCGCTTTCATCTAAGTCTGATTCAGCCAAGATTCTCAGGGATGGTATTTCCACCTCAATTGGAGTAACAGCCTCCATGCCATAAACTAAAGAGTAAGGGGTTGCCCCAGTTGAAGTACGCATTGTGGTACGGTATCCGTGTAATGCATATGGAAGCATTTCGTGCCAGTTCTTATAGGTTACTGTCATTTTGCTGAGGATCTTCTTAATATTCTTATTGGCTACCTCAACTGCACCATTCATCTGTGGCCTATATGGTGCAGAATTATGATGTTTGATCTTGAACTGTTCACATAATTCTTTAACTGCTGCCCCGTTGAGGTTTGGTGCATTGTCAGTTATGATCCTCCCTGGTAACCTATATCTACATATGACATTGGCCTTTAAGAATTTGATGAAGGCCTTCTGAGTAATACTAGCAAAGGAATTGGCTTCTACCCACTTAGTGAAATAGTCAATAGCAACGAGGATGAAACGATGACCATTCGAAGCTTTTGGGTTAATCAGCCCAATGACATCTATTCCCCACATGGAGAATGGCCATGGAGATACGAGACTATGCATTATAGTCAGAGGGGCGTTAGCTTTGTTGGCATATATCTGGCACTTATGACACTTTCTAACATAATTGATACAATCCTTCTCCATAGTTATCCAGTAGTAACCAGATCTTTGAGCTTGTTTAGTTAATGAGTGGCCATTTGCATGTGTACCGCATACACCTTCATGGATCTCTGCCATAATCTTGTACGCCTCCCTCATGTCTACACAGCGTAGCAATGTCCCATCAAAGCTTCTCTTATATAGGACGTTATTACTAATAAAAAAAGCCCATGGCCAATCGCCAGATGGTCTTCTTTTCATTATGTGTTGCGTCTGGAGGGTAAGTACCATGCTCCATATACGTCTTAATACTATGGTACCAAGGTTGCTCGTCGTGCTCTCTTCCAATATTGAAGCAAAATGCTGGCAATCTTCTAGTCTCAATCTGTATTGGTTGAACTTGGACCCCACAATCAAGTTGGATCATAGCTGCTAAAGTAGCTAACGCATCAGCGAAGCGATTCTTTTCTCTAGCCATGTGTTGAAAATTGATTACTTCAAAGTTTTTGATCAACTCTATCAAAAACTCTTGATAAGGGATTAACTTTGGGTCTTTAGTACGCCATTCACCAGTCACCTGATAAATTATGAGAGCTGAGTCACCATAGACTTTTAGGTTTTTTATCCCAAGATCTATGGCAGCCTGGAGACCATTAATACAAGCTTCATATTCTGTCATGTTATTGGTGCAGTCAAATCCTAACTTTATAGCAATCGGAAATTGCTTTCTGTCCGGGGATATGATTACTGCCCTTACACCATTGCCATGCATGTTTGCTGCCCCATCAAAATACATTTCCCACCCTTTCGATTTGCTTTCCTCGATCGGGTCTTCTGTAGTATATATGTCTTCATCTGGAAATTTGAAATCTAGTGGCTGGCATTCATCTATGGGGTTTTCCGCAAAGTGATATGCTATCGTACCACCCTTGACAGATTTTTGAACAACGTATCTTATATCATATTCAGATAATATTACTTGCCACTTAGAGACTCTTCCAGCTACATGCGGGCTTTCAAAGATGTACTTGAGTGGGTCTACTCTTGAAATTAACCAAGTGGTGTAGTAAAGCATGTATTGCCTCAACCTCCTTGTAGCCCAGACTAAACCACAACAAGTTCGCTCGATCATCTGGTAACGTGACTCACAATCATTAAACTTCTTGCTCAAGTAATAGATCGCTTGTTCTCTTCGCTTAGATGTGTCTTGTTGCCCCAGCATGGCTCCCATGGAATTTGGTCGTATTGTTAAATACAAAATTAAATGTCGTCCAGGTGCAGGAGGAACCAAAATTGGGGGATTTAGCAAATAATCCTTGATTCTATCAAATGCCTGCTAGCAATCTTCATCCCACTTCCTTGTGTAGTTCTTCTTTAAAGCTTGAATATCGGCTCACAAGTTGTAGTCAAGTTGGCAATGAATCGTGCAATGTAATTCAGTCGCCCCAAAAAGCTTCAAACTTCCTTTTCTGTTTGAGGAGGGGGCATTTCCCGTATTGCTTTTACTTTGTCTGGATCTACTGTAATCCCTTTTTGGCTTACAATAAAGCCCAACAATTTTCCAGATAAAGCCCCAAAGACGCATTTGTTAGGATATAGTCGTAGCTTGTACTTGCGTAGCCTTTCAAATAGCTTTCTTAACACCACAACATGGCTTTCTCCCTCAGAAGATTTAGCTACCATATCATCCACGTATACTTCAAGTTCTTTATGCATCATATCATGGAAGAGTGCCACTATGGCACTCTGATAAGTTGCCCTAGCATTCTTTAGCCCGAATGGCATGATGCGGTAACAATAAGTGCCCCATTGTGTAATAAATGTGGTTTTTTCTTTGTCCTCTCTATCCATAGGGATTTGGTTATACCCTGAGTACCCATCCATGAATGAGTACCTATGACTACGAGCTGTTTATCGACCAGGACATCAATATGAGGCAATGGAAAATCATCTTTTGAGCTAGCTTTGTTCAGATCTCGATAATCCACACACATTCGAATTCTGCCGTCCTTCTTTGGGACAAGAACGACATTTGCTATCCATTGTGGGTATTTAGCTACTTCTAGGAAACCCGGTTCTAATTGGTTCATCACCTCTTCTCGAACCACTAAGGACATATCGGAAGTGAGCCTCCTCAATTTCTGCTTTTTCGCCTTAGTGTCTGGGAATAAGGGGATCTTGTGAGAAGCAATCCCTGAATCAAGGCCTGGCATGTCTTGATAAGACCATGCGAACACATCTATGAATTGTTTGAAGAGTTCAACCATTTGCTCTCTTTTGGGGTTATCTACTATCTTTAGTTCTCTCTTTTCTTCCTCTGTGCCCATATTTATTACTTCAATCACATCTTCATGTGGGCACATTCTATTGTCGTCGGATTCGAGGATTTTTTTGTATACTTGAATGATCTCATCATCATCATACTCGTAATCATGCATATCAATGGCAACAAGCGAATCATCATTCAGGGACTCAAGAATCTCTGCGTTGGACAAGAGTTCCGAGGAAATCGATTTCCTGGAGGGCGAAAAATGAACAACGAATGAATAGAAGGAAAAAGAAAAAAAGGAATGGATATAAATAAGTGAATTTTATTCGCATATCATTCTTTATTCATGGTTCATATAAGAGCTCGCCTAAAGGCGTATATAAAGCATAAAAAGACAACTTTTAGCTAGGCATGTTACTCTAAAATGATAGAATTGAAGGTGTCCTCAAACTCCCAATTTTCCAAAGCCCTTCCAGAATCATCAGCTGAAATCCATGTGCAGTTCTTTTTGCCTATTGTTGAAACCATTACAACAGTTGGCTTGTTTAGCACTTCAAAGGACATCAAGAATTTCTTCCTTATATGGGGATTTTAGAGTGCTAATCTTCCCTCCCTATCCAATGATTTATATTAGATTTGGCTTCATTTACACTGCTGGCTGCCATCTGACGACTACGTGAGTGTGTGTTGTATGAACGCGTAGGGGGTAACTGGCGAAGACATAATTTCAAGCAGGCATAACAAGTTATCCATGGTGTATTGGCATAAAGGTATTCCGGCACAAGCATCCTCTAACTTCCTCAGGAAATCTGTTATTCCACAGGGAGAACTAGAGTTGATCATTAGACAGGAGGGACCTTGAATCCTATCCTAGCCAAGATCTTGTCATTGACCATAGTGATAAGAATGTAATACACCTTTCCTATAGGAACTTGATTTAAACCTGGTTCTTGTGTCGTGTAACCTTTGTGCAAAATTTTTAGTTGCTAGATAACTTGCTTGTCCTTTATTAAAGAAAATAGCAGGAAGAGTCAGAAAGTATTTCCGAATGCATGCTATACGATGATTACATGTGCTTTCTAGCCTTGATATGGGTGATGGATATTGAGAAAAAGAACTTCACCTCCTCAAGAGATCCAATACCCCATAGGGAGGATGAAGTGCCCATTAACCTGCGAACGGCCCAAGCTATTACGCAGTTAAGGGTTTTGTTAAATGTTTATTATGTCCAAAGCCCATATCAAATGAAGCTAAATACCAATTGATGATGCAAGGATACCTCATGAGACATGAAAGAGCAATGACTTATACTCCAAATTTTGATATGGGTGATGGACATTAAGAAAAAGAACTTCACCTCCTCAAGAGATCCAATACCCCATAGGGAGGATGAAGTGCCCATTAACCTACGAACGGCCCAAGCTATTACGCGGCTAAGGGTTTTGTTAAATGTTTATTATGTCTAAGGCCCATATCAAATGAAGCTAAATGCTAATGGATGATACAAGGATATCTCATGAGATATGAAAGAGTGATGACTTATACTTCAAGTTTTGATATGGGTGATGGACATTAAGAAAAAGAACTTCACCTCCTCAAGAGATCTATTATCTCATAGGGAGAATGAAGTGCCCATTAACCTGCGAATGACCCAAGCCATCACGCGGCTAAGGGTTTTAAAAAATGATGATTATGTCCAAGGCCTATATCAAATGAAGCTAAATGTCAATAGATGATACAAGGGTACCTCATGAGACATGAAAGAGTGATGACTTATACTCCAAGTTTTGATATGGGTGATGGACATTAAGAAAAAGAACTTCACCTCCTCAAGAGATCCAATACCCCATAGGGAGGATGAAGTGCCCATTAACCTGCGAACGGCCCAAGCTATTACGCGGCTAAGGGTTTTGTTAAATGTTTATTATGTCTAAGGCCCATATCAAATGAAGCTAAATGCCAATGGATGATACAAGGATATCTCATGAGATATGAAAGAGTGATGACTTATACTTCAAGTTTTGATATGGGTGATGGACATTAAGAAAAAGAACTTCACCTCCTCAAGAGATCTATTACCTCATAGGGAGAATAAAGTGCCCATTAACCTGCGAATGGCCCAAGCCATCACGCGGCTAAGGGTTTTAAAAAATGATGATTATGTCTAAGGCCCATATCAAATGAAGTTAAAATACTAATGGATGATATAATGATGCCTTATGAGTCCTAAAGGGTTATCCCTCATCGAGATGTTTTCTAACATGATTGGTGTGATGAGATCATGGTCTTTTAGGGTCATAGACCCTAAGGTTAGCCATCTAATGCATACACCGTCCTTGTGATGTATCTTTATGTGGAATGATGCTAGATACATACTCAGGTGAATCGACAGTTAGTCACTTGATCCTAGGGATTTCATTGATTATGTATGGATGACAATAAAGATGATCAACAATAAATAAATATATGCCCTCCAGTGTCCTATTTTAGGAATGACCCTAGGTTAGTGGTATCTATCCTAAGAAAGGTAGGTACTAATTAATTGGGTAGGTCTATAATTTCTACTAATAGGTGCAGTGGTTTCAAGGTGGTTCTAATTCTCACAGATAAAGGTCTCCTAACTGCCCCCATTATAAAGATGAAGACCCCATTTGATGAAATTGACCTTCAGGGGTTCTAAAAACCCCACAGGGATCAATCTCACCAAATGAGTAACAGCTAGGATGAAGTCTTCACAGTAACCTCAGGGGGTTCTTAAAACCCCACAGGGAGACCGCTAGAAACTTCCACTCACATAAGGAACTCACAGACCCAGGTATAGGGCCCAAAATGTGTGTGAGGAGAATAGTGTATGTGTTCAGTGTGTGTGGAGAGCATACCAACCTATGGGCCTAGGTTCTACCCAACCCTCATCTGCTAAGCAGATCACAAGATAGATAGAAAAAAGGAGTAAAAAAAAAACAAATAGATGAATAAGGAATTTAATAAATAAAAACAACTATTCCCAAAAAATAATAATAATAAGAAAAGGGTAATTAAAATAAAATTAAGGCCAAATTATTTTTAAACATTTAACTTAAATGGGCTTGACTCTCAAAATATCCCCAGTGGAGTCGCCAAGCTGTAGCGCCCGGGATTTGGAAAAACATGGAGCCGCCACCAAAATTTTTGAAAAGGGATAATTTTGGAAACCTTTTTAAAAAACGGAAACTGGTCTACAAAAAACCATTTAGGGTTCGGGAGTCGATTGTATGTGGGGAAGGTGTTAGGCACCCCACAACACCCATTCATGAGAATGGTTACCCTAAGTTAATTATTTAAAAATATTATGGCCTTTAATCTTATTATAATTACCCAAATAAAGACAAAAATAAATGAAAAACTAAAGGAGAAAAAAAAAAACAAGGAACATTTATTTACAAAAAGAAAATAAGAAAAAATATATTTATTTAAAAAAAAGAACATTTATTTACAACAAGAAAATAGAAAAAATATATTTATTTATAAAATTAGACTTGACCTAGGATGAAAACCTAAGGCCTACGTACCCTTTAGAGGGATCAAAGCCCACGTAGTTCGAGGGGGTAGAAAAGCATGTCACTTGGTTGGTGATTTTTAGAAAAAATGTTCATTTAATTTATTTGAGAAAAATAAGTTTTTTGTTTGGTTTGTATTTTTTATTTTTTTAAAAAACGTTTTTTTTTATTTATGAAAGAACTTCTTTTATTTTTCATGAAAGAAAGTTTTGCCATTTTATTTTCATTTATAAAAATGTGTTAAAATATTTTTTTCTTTTTCTTTTTTTGAAAGAGGACCTAAGAAAGGAATAAAGAAAAAAGAAGAAAAAGTAACACAAGTTAAACAAAAAGGAAGTTAAAGGTGAGGAGATTTATGCGTACCTTTTTCCTTTCGAACCCCGCTACAACAAGAGAAAGGGTGATAGAACAACATAATAAACGAGAGGCAAGTACAATCACATTATCTATATTTATCAAGCATGACACCTAGTATCATAAGAAGATAAGGCAGTACATACCTCTTGATCCCGAATGCAACAAGTCCAATAATGTCATGTAAAACAATTCAATGGGACAATGAAAACCCACGTAATTCTTTTAATGTATCATCCTTTTCTCACTAGCCTTTTTTCCACTGAAGTTCTCCCAAAATTCTTGTCCCCTTTGCTTCAACCCTTGCACTCCTATTTATAGTCTCAAGGTAGGGTTTTCTTCATAAATGCTCCCTTTTTTATTTTTTTTTATTTTATTTTTCGTTTTTTTGATTTTTTTGTATTTTATGTTAAGAACTACCTAACTTAACCCAATCACCATCAATGGAGATTTTTTTTTTATTTTCGTTTGTTTTTTTTTTTTTTGTATTTTCTATTGATAAAACTTCCTAACTTGACCTAATTACCATTAGTGGAGATTTTTTCGTTTTTAATCTTTTTTTCATTATTCTCCCCACAAGTAACTTCCTAATTTAAACCTATCAACATAAATGAGATTTTTTTATTTTTTATTTTTCGTTTTTTTTATTTATTATTTTCCCTTAATGAATGACAATGCCAATCATATCAATTAAGGGATTTATTTTAATTTTCGTTTTTTTTTATTTTTCCCTTTCAATGATGATTGCCTATTTAGACACCGATCATCATCAATAGGAGGATTTCTTTTTTTTTTCTTCTTATTTTCGTTTTTTTATTTTCAATGATGATTGTCAATTTGGACACCAATCATTATCAATT
Organism: Inga oerstediana; assembly: GCA_963210345.1. NCBI lineage: Eukaryota > Viridiplantae > Streptophyta > Magnoliopsida > Fabales > Fabaceae > Inga > Inga oerstediana. Next base: position 26,328,655 of record OY723408.1, read on the forward strand.
ATTTTTATATTTTTTAGTGGGGCCCGGACAAAATAGGGTGTTGAAACGAGTGGATTGCTGTCCTGTGAGTGCTGCAACACAGTTTCGTTAACGAACTAACGAAGGCAAGCCGAATCATCTTCGTAATACCTAGTTTCCTTCATTCATCTCAGCTCCTATCATGGGAGAACAGAACCGAAGCCTTAAACAAGTTCAAAGTTCTCGCAGCCCCAAAATGGCTCTCTGGTGGTTCTTTCTTGGAGCTGCCTGCCTGAAAGTTCTTCTTTTTCCTTCCTATCGTAGCACAGATTTTGAGGTCCATCGCAACTGGCTGGCATTGACTCACTCTCTTCCACTTTCACAATGGTACTTTGATGAGACAAGTCCGTGGACTCTTGATTATCCACCATTTTTTGCATATTTTGAACGTTTCCTGTCTTTTTTCGCTAATCTGGTTGATCGGCAATTAGTGCATCTTCAGGAGGGGCTGAATTATAGCTCAAACACGGTGATTTATTTTCAAAGAGCCACTGTAATACTGTCTGATTTGTGTCTTCTTTTTGGGGTCTACAGAATGACTAAGAATCTGGATTCAAGAAGGAAAATGTTGATCTGTTTACTGGTTATTTGGTCGCCAATGCTATTTATAGTGGACCATATGCACTTTCAGTACAATGGATTTCTCATTGGGATTCTGTTGATTTCACTTTCATATTTGGAGGAAGGGAGGGATGTGTTGGGTGGGCTTGTTTTTGCTGCTCTTTTGTGCTTTAAGCATTTATTTCTTGTGGCAGCGCCAGTGTATTTCATTTATTTGTTGAGGCACTACTGCCGGGGTGGAATGCTTAAAGGCATTAGTCGGTTCTTGTTTTTGGGAGCTGTGGTTATAGCAGTCATGGCAGCTGCATTTGGGCCATTTATCTACCTTGGGCAGGTAATTGCTCCTTATACATCTTGAATTAATCTGTGGTGATTTTATAGCCCGCATAAATCACTGCATCAGTCAATTTAGGATTATTGACATGTAACCGAAGAATAATAGAGAAATTTTTGGTGAATTACTGATCTTTAATTTACCAAGATCACTTCTCTCTCTCTCACATGCACAAAGAAAGGGAGAAGAGATGTCTGCAAGGCTTATTCCTGCAATGTCTTAACTTATTGTGGATGAAAATGTAACTTTCTGGACTCTGGTATGTTATCCTTTTCAATGGTGGAAAGGTAAATTCTTGAACATAGATGGAGAAGGTCAAGTGGACTGCAAAACCTTATCAAGATAACCAGTTCTGTGAACCAGAAAAAGCTGCAAGCAACAAATCTAAAATAAACAAGGCTCTTTAACTGTCAAAGTTAAGCTTCAATAATTGATACTACGCACGGGTGGTCTTTGCAAAGAATTCTGCTATTATTCTGTTTACCGATTGTACATTAGCAACTTTTTAACCCAAGTGAGGCAGACTATATTTACTTCTCCCAGTTCTGGGTAGATAACACTATATTTACTTCACTCAACTCCATTGCATGTACAACTTTTTCCTCTGGTTTTCTTAATGATTATTCAGATGTTAAAATGCAGATATATCAAGTCATCCACAGAATGTTTCCATTTGGAAGGGGGCTTTGCCATGCATACTGGGCCCCCAACTTCTGGGTGTTTTATATCATCTTAGACAAAGGGCTTGCTTTCATGCTCAGAAAACTTGGTTTCAAAATTCCGATACCCACAGCTTCATTCACTGGTGGGCTTGTAGGAGATGCCTCGCCTTTTTCTGTATTACCTCAGGTATGCTTTAAGTGAATAAAATTTGGCTGCGATCCTGGGGGAAAAAGCAATCATGCATATGGTGTCATCTTCATCTAGCTGATAATGTGGTTGCATTAAAACAGAATATTCATTTTAGTTGCTATCTACATTATGCTTTTCATTGTTATTTAAAGCTGGGAGGTTGGTGGGATGGAGGAGGCAAGTAAAAGTGCAGACGATAAAGTGGATCAACCTGTTTGTCCTCACGTTGTCCTTCATCATCCTCACCATCGTCCTTGGTTTTCTCTGGGAGAGAGGGTGATGGGGCAAAATGGTTATATGATGAGGTTCCAGAGAAGTGGAACCCAATCCTTGGGCCAGTTCCAAAATTGTTTATGGAAATCAGTTTCTCGGGAAGTGTCTTCAAGCATACCGAACACAAATTTTGACTTCCACTCCCACTTCCCTCCCCCCCAAATCCCTGCTACCAAACTGAGGCATTAATCATTGCAAGTTTTTCAAGTGCTGTAATTCACTTGACATTATTGGTTGTTGACAGGTGGTTTTGCATAATTGTTAAAAGGGATGATTAAGTTGTTTTGATGGGTGTAGCTATGCTTTAATCATTCTATTTTGAGTATCATTGAAGTATTCATCTTTTAGTTGACCAGTCCGACCAATCTGCAGGTCACCCCCTTGTTAACGCTAACAATGGTTGTGCTTGCTCTATCTCCTTGTCTTATCAAGGCTTGGAAGAAACCCCAGCAGCATATGATTTCCAGATGCATAGCCTATTCTTACACATGTGGTTTTCTTTTCGGGTGGCATGTGCATGAGAAGGCATCACTCCATTTTGTCATACCCCTTGCATTCGTTGCGGTTCAAACTCTGGATGATGCTAGGCATTACTTTTTGCTGTCAATAGGTATGCTTCTTTGCATTCATCTGTTTGCTAGATTTTGAAATGCCCCCTGGAGGGTGGTTTTCACCCCTGCTATGTAACAGCAGAAAAATCATCAATAGGTAAAGTCAAAAGTAATATAAAACACATTTTGGTTGAATACGTGTCTCTAGTTGTCTTTAGTCATTTATCAATTAGAAATGCTTTTAATATCAACAAAGGGCACTCCAACTCCACCTTACGTTATTAATTGAAGGCTTTCGTTAGTTTTCATTATAATCTCTGACATGCTGCTCACCTAGAGAATCCTTTGGACTTCAAGCGTGGAAATAGTCACATAAAATAGACTCGTCGTACATAGTAATAAAATTTCAACTTATGAAGAACGGAGATGGAAAAAATCAAACTCTTAACTACTCAATTTTAGACTCTAACCATGCATAGAGCTATTTCATGTAGCCTAGATTATTGAGTGAAGGTCTGTATATTACATCTTAACCCTTTTTGGTTGAACACCAAATTAATTTCTCACCTTGTGGTTAAAGTGTACCCATTCAACATCTTGGTTTTTGTTCCACCACCACCTAACCAACCTATGTTAGTTTGCTTCTTAAAAATCATCAGAAAACAAATGTTTTTCTATTGTTTATTCTGTTCTGCCATGAATGACAAAATACAAAACATATAGGACAGCTAGCCAAACAGCCTCATTATGAGACACAGACATCACTATGACTTGGGAACAAAGCCTTATAGCTATCATAGCCTATAACCAAAAGTACAACTGCTGAAAGATAAAAATAAATAAATCGATCCATTCTAATTAGTTCTCACGATTGCTTAAGGACCTGGGACCCCATGGCTCTTAATTTCTATCAACATCCGAATTTTAATTGCCATAATCTCATAAATATTTAATTGATGAATAATTTTTAAAGAGTTACAACAGAGTAAAAGGGTGAGTCTTGCGTGTCAATTCCATGGGTAGCTTATGTGTCTCCTCTATTATAGTTGTTAAATAGTTCTCCATTCATGGTTAGTTAGTTCTATACAGATACAGGCCTATAAATAGGAGAGGCTATGTAAAGGGAAGTTGTTGAATAAGATCTGAATCCTTCTCTCTCTCTCTCTCTCTTCGATATTCCATTGGCCTGTACCAGTGAGACTATGGAGCATGATTTTTGGTTTGAGTCCTTATGCCTCAACATCCAAATTTTAACTATAATAATCACATGATCTTATGGATTGAGTCATTGTTTGGCATAATTATGGGATTCAGTCACAAGGAAGCTTTTCTGTATTCAAGGATATTATTTTTACATTAATAGCATTGTCTGATTCCCTGATTTTGGGATGGAGCAGGTCTACAATAATGTGTTGGAAGTTGGCATTGTAAATAATATAGTTATTTGGCATTGTAAATGATATAGTTATTTTAGTTATTTCATTATTCATCAATACCCTGATTGTAATTTTGTATCTTAAAGTAGCCTTATGTAAATGCCAATGTTATTTATTACTCCCTCCTGTTCTTAATATAGAAATTCATTGGGGAGTTGATCTTGGTCTTAAATATAAAACATATTTCTTATAGTTATCAATTTTTTTCTAATTTATCCCTATTGATGTTCTTTCAACGATAATCAAGTTACAGAGAGGTGGAGAGAATTAAGGAAAATGATTAGGGTATTTTAGAAATATTAACTAACTTTCTCAATCTAATCAAATTAGTTAAATAGGTCTTATATTAAGGATTGAGTAGTAGAATTGAACTAGCCTTAGAACTAGTTGATACATTGCATTATTGACTTGGCTATGAATTTTCTATTCTCTATCGAATATTTGCATTTACTTGGACAGAGTATAATTAGTTGATAGCCATGCAAAAATTGCTAGGTATATCATTTGGATATGAATGCTTACGCTTTATTTTTGTTCTGAACTTCACTTGGGTTATGTGTTTAATTGTGCAGTATCCTGCTATTCACTATTCCCACTACTATTTGAGGCACAAGAATATCCGATCAAAGTTCTGTTGCTCGTACTGCACTCCATTGTGATGTGGTTAGGTTTTTCAGCACAATTTTCTGATGATAACGATACCGAAACATCAAGAACACCTGCAGAACAAAGAGTCTGTTTGATTGGGTCGATTGGGAAGAGTTACTTGGCAGGTCTTGTGGTTGTAGAAATTTGGGGGCAATTTTTACATCCTCTATTTTTGGGTGATAAACTTCCCTTCCTACCTCTTATGTTAATATCTATTTATTGTGCTTTTGGTATCATGTACTCTTGGATTTGGCAGTTACAATCCATAGTCAAGTCCCCATGAAATTTTGCAAATTGGATTTTTCTATGATTATGCACAATCATTGCATTTAAAGATTGAGTGAGACCAGAAAGAATGGTAGTGTTTAGTTTGCTTTCCTTGTTCTCAACTATTTTCTTGTCAACTTTTTTCTCTAAACCGTATCGTATGTGATCAATTTGTGATTGCAGAGGATTTAAGCTCAGTTTTGTTTATGAACTTCTTATAAATCAAAATAATGACGTTCTTTTGTTTTAGGAATGGTAATTGATGGACAATTTAGCGTTAGTCGATCATGTATAGCATTAGCCAACTTAGTGACTAACTTGAAATATCGTTGTGCCGGCTTGCTTAACTCGTGCCTTGACTTAGGGATGAATATTCGGTTTTTCGGTTCGAATTTCAGTAAAAACCGAAAACCGAATAAAGTTAATTTCAAAAACCGAACTAAAAACCGATTAATCAAATTAACTCAACTAAATTAACCGAAATATTTAGATTTGGTTTGGTTAATAGCCAAATTAACCGATTTTTTTTATTTATTATCTACAAAATAAAATATAGGGTTAAGGTGTAAAAATGCTTATGAGCTTTTATCAAAAGTACATCTAACATCAAATGTTTATTTTCTTTTGTGTAAAAGTGACTACGTGGTTAGAAAATGGGTACAAAAGTCACAGTAGGTGTTAGATAGGAAACGCTGACCGTTAAAGCCACTTCGCTGACTAACTTTGCTGACATGGCAGGTGATTGGGCTGCTGATTGGGATGGGATGCTGACTAGGATTAATGAGAAAAGTCAGTGAAAACGTGGCTTGAGCTCTTTCCGCCATTGATAATGTGAGCTTGAGCTCTCAGCTTGTGAGAAATTTCTGCTTTCCTCGTGTCACACCTAGAGTCGTTTGGATTTCCGTTTCTGACAATTATGCTACTGATTCTTCCAGTGACGAAGAAGACGAGAGAGGAGGACGATTTTCTCGCCTGGTGAAGAAGTTTGTCCATGAGATCAGAATTGAAGACTTGTCGAGTTTTAGAGCTAATAGCAGGGAAGTTAACGGTGATTCCAAGCCCATTTTGAAGAAGAAGAAGAGGGAAAGGCCACCTGCAAGAATGGCCAGGAGGAAACAGAGCTTCCCCGACGGGAAGAAGTTTCGCGGCGTCCGGCAGCAACTGTGGGGCCGGTGTGCGGCGAAGATCCGAGACGCAATTCTGGGAGCTCGGAAGTGGCTCGGCACGTTCGACACGGCGGAGGAAGCGGCTCTTGTGTACGACACAGAAGCCATTCATCTCAGAGGAGCCGATGCTCTGACAAATCTAATCAAACCGTCAAAGAAACACGAATCTATAATGCTACCATCAAGCAATCACGAATCCCAAGGAACAACGGAAAGTTCTCTGAAGATGAAAAGCGAGTGGTTGGAAAACGAGTGTGTCTACGATTCAAGTAGAGAGTGTCGCGACTTATTATGGTCTTCGTCTTCTTCGCCGACTTCTGTTCTTAGATACAGTGTGGGAGGGTCTTGTGAGCCTTCAGTGTGGGCAGGCATAGAAGAATCCAGAGAAGGAGAAAAGTTCTTGTTCCCAGATTCATCATCATCTGATTTGTTTCACAAAACACATGTTGCGTTTTTGGTCCAATGGTTGCAATGCGTTTTTGCCACGTTTTCACTGACTTTTCTCATTAATCCTAGTCAGCATCCCAGTCAGCAGCCCAGTCACCTTCCATGTCAGCAAATTTAGTCAGCTAAGTGCCTTTAACGGTCAGCATTTCCCATCTAACACCTACTGTAACTTTTGCACCCATTTGCTAACCACGTAGTCACTTTTGCACAAAAAAAAAGTATTTAATGTTGGATGTACTTTTAATAAAAGCTCATGTGTATTTTTGCACCTTAACCCTAAAATATATATAATTAAATTTTTAAAAAAGATTTTTTTTTATCCTTAAGATTATATTTAGGGGTAAAATATATAAAATAAATTAACTAGATTTAAAATATCTATAGATTTTATCTAATATTATTGAAAATTTACATCTATTTAATTATAAAAACATGTATTTATCAAATAACATATATTAAATATAAATATTATATATATATATATATATATTTCAGTTTTTCGGTTTTAACCGAAATATTTTTCTAATGACTGGAAAACCAAACACTGAATTTTTAAAATAATAAAAACCAAAATTTTAACAAAAATCGAATTAACCGAACGAGAAAACCGAATTGAATTCGATTCGGTTCGGTTTTTTATTTTGATTCTAATTTACTCACCCTACCTGACTTAGCTTGAGGCAAACCTAGTTTTGGTTCCTGTGTTTTTTAAAAAGAACAATATATCAATTTTATTTGGGAAGATTGGGGAAAAGCATCTTGTTGAAAATTTTATTAGTGGGAATAACCTAATAAAAATTTATACATAAAAAATATGATTACTTTACAAATTTCGTGCATACATAGTAATGACATTCTAATTTAGCTCTCCTTACTAATAAAATCTTACAATGGAGGACTTTCTTCCAATTTGGCCTTCTTTTTTTTTTGGCCAACCAATGTCAACATATTAATAAAATATAAAAGATTATTACTCAAGATTCGGACTGTGATGCCAAGGAAGGTTTAAAACAACACCATGGGCATTGTCTATTTCGTCAGTCATTTAGTTTGGACCAAGGACAAGTTCAAAAGGAGAATAATTCTTTTTTTTTATTTGCAAAGCAACATATTATTTACCCTTATTTAAGGTTATTTGTCAGGGGGTGATGTTCATAAATTTAAACGATGGCTAACACCTTAATACTTACGAACTGGATTAACGTGCTAATCATAATATTTGGAAAAATCATTTCGAAGGCTTTCTGGTTTTTGCACACAAATATGCTAACTTCCATTTTGAAAGATCATTGGCTTGACTAGTTTTAAGCAAAAACAAGCTCTGCTCACTCTAACAAGAGTTGCCAAGACAATACTTGTAGTGTGCGTTTGGAATAGCTTATTTTTGGGCAATAAGTGCTTATAATTCGTGATTCACAGTATACGAGGTAAATATGTGAGAGGAGTTTTTTCTCGGCTTGCGTAATAAGGGCTTATTTACTGTGCAAAAAGCTTAAACAAACATGCACGTAGTCTTCTAACTATAATCTATGTTGTCATTAACTGGCAGCGAATAATGGCGTTCGTTTCACTTGCATCTGCAATTTTTAGATCGTGGACAGACTCTAAAGAAAACTCAGCAAATATCCACTTCATGGCAAGCAAATGCTAATGGGCTTCTCATGTTTTGAATAAGCCCAACAAAAACCCAAGAAAACAGTTAAACGTATCGGTTAAAGTCAACAATAATAGTCTCGAGCTTCAGAACAAGCAGAGCTTGTTCTAAGAGGGCGTGAGAAACCACATTTCCAAGCAAAACTGAGTAGGTAGATATATTTAAGAAATTAAACTCAGCAACATGTTTATCCCGCGTGACATACCCCCAAAGGTCAGATACAGTTAAAGCAAAGTAACGATTAAAAAGGCTATAGTGGGAAGAGGAAGAGGAAGATGAGATCATGTGAAGAACAACCTAAATTTACATTTCAAGGCATAAATTTAGATTTTAGATAACCTGCTAATAGAGAGGAAATCCAATTAGCATTGTTCTTTTCCTGCTTTATAAGGGAAGAAAGCACATAACCCAAAATTGAAACAGGGGGCAAGTTTTGTCAGCAGGAACAAGCAAAATCTCACTTGGCACCCAAGGTTGGGAACTGCCCAGGATCTTGAATCAATGGAGCTTGCACACTGAGGTTCGCATTGCCACCATAACCCGATCTGAAACCACGTCCGCGTCCCCGACCACGGCCACCTGGGCTATAGTACCTCTCTCCTTCAGCAGGCTTCAGAAACTCATTTATGCTGACAGACTGAGAACAAGAAGCAGGATATGATGAATTTAGTTAGAACAAGAGATGATCAGGAAGCAACAAAAGCAATATGAAATAAACCATGTTATAATGCTAAATATATTTCTTCATAAATCACACGACTATCAAAATTACAGATCACCACAGGAAAAAAGTAATCAGCAACCCAGAGGAGCAAGATTGACAACGGAACCAAAGCACATTAATTATGAAATAAAAACTCATTGATTCATAGTTCAAGAAGAAATGCAGGGGAATGGCTGAATGCAACAAGGACTTTAAAGAGGACAAAAGATAGTAGTAACACAAGATATGCAGATACATAGAAATGATGATATAAAATACTGCCTACAGTCCTTCAAATAAGATCTAGTTTTTGAAGAACAAAAGATAGTAGTTTTGAACTGAAAATATGTTCCTTTCAAACAAAATACACAAATCTCCCTCATTTTTTTTCTAAAATTCCATGGAGCTCCTATCCAGTTTAGATTAAATATGCCCCTTCCCTAAAACCAAAAGCTCAATGACGTTTTAGTTCATTTTAAATATTTCAAAGAAATACTCTACATTACCGTAAATACTTTATTTAACCCTCAATGGTCCTATAAAGCATTAGATTACATTTATTTTATTTAAAAATAAATGCGCCCTCGTTGAACAAAGACAACAAAAAAGATTATATGCAATATGGTCAAACCTTCTTAGATTTCTCTTCCTTCTCAAAAGCTTCTTTGCGCTTATCCTTCTCAGATCCCTAAAAGGGAGAAGAATGCTGAGTGTCAAAAGCTATCATGAGGCATTCCCAATCTTACATGAATAACTAGAAATTAGAATGGGAAAAGGAGGCCAAATTGATTTTACCAATTTAATGAAGACATCATCATTGTCTTTCTTGCTTGACAGCTGTTGCATGGATTCAAAATCTTTGGTGTCAACTTTTCTCTCCTCAGTCTTCAGTGCTAGCAAGGCCTTCCTTTTTTCTTCCAGCACTTTCTCATATTCCTCCAAAGTCATCTCCTACCAAACAAGAAGTTATTTAAAATTTATTTATAAAATAAATAAAATACAAGATGGATCACAGAGACGTACAGATTACCATTGAACTTATATTCGTAAACCATACAGCACATATGCATAAACTCCTCCGTGAATCTCCCAAAAATAGGAAAAAGAAAAAGTAAAACAACCTAAAACATCTCATGCAATGCTTTGACATTTAGCTTATCAGATACAAGAAAAAACAATAATGAGCTTTAATTATTTATTACATTACATTCAATAAATACAGAAACTTTTGCTTAAAAGTTATTCAATATAGATCATTGACCACTTACTCGTCCATGCATAATTTCTTGTCCTGGCACCAGTAGGACATAGCATATAATAATTTTTCTATGGATCTTAACAGAGTAGAGTGCTTTGAGGAAGCAGTAGCAGACTGCGGATGGATGAAAACACATTGAATGAAATAGGACACTCACCTTATCCTCAGGCTCCTTTTCTTCAGCTCCATTATCTGGACTCTCCTTGTTGTCATCCGCTACATCTTCCTCAGCAGGCTTCTCATCACTCAAATTCTTCTCATTGTCAATCACAACTTCCTCAGTTGGCCTATGAAGATGACATTCAGAAAGGAAATTTAACAAACATCAATGAAAACCTCGAAAAAATAGAAAACAGAATACTTTAATTTGTCTGCTAACAGCCTTGAATTGGTACTAAGGGATTATAAACTAGAATGCTTACTGCACAAGTTCATCTGTTGGTGTTCCCCAGTTACCACGCCCTGCACCTTCACGCTTGAACTCACTTCTGCAATTAGAAAAGGACACATCAATGATGGCTGCCACAGAAATTTAGCAAATCAAAAATAGGGAAAATGCAAACCCGCGTCCAGTGCCACTGCGGCGATCAAACATCCTTCTTGGGCGTCCCTCTTCACCAACTTCTCCATTGCTGAATCCGCCACGACGACCACCACGGAAAGAGCCGCGAGATCCACCTACAGGCTTCCCAGGTTCCCCATCTACAAGAGGACCCTGACCAGTAAGGCCTCCACTGCCACTGAATGAGTTCTCATCATTGGAAAAATCTCGGTTAAATCCCCTTCCTCCACGACCACGTCCATATCCACTGCCACCTCGACCACCTCCACGGCCTCCACGAGAAGCTTCGCTTCTTGACTCCCTCACTAGATAAAACATGTTTAAAATGTCAACAATGAAATCATAGATAGAAAGAGCATTAATTAAAGCTAGGAGATATACAATTGATTTTTAAAGCAGTCAGATGATCTATTATTCCAGTGACAAGTCACAAACAAAAACAAGAGTTTAAGATAAATATCACCTTTACAAAATGGGAGGCTACGGAATCAGTAATAAGGAAAATAATGAACATTCTTAAAATAAAATAACGTATGAATACAAGTGTCAGTAGACATAATCAATAATCACTCACTACTACATAAAGTAATTTATAGAAACGCAATGCTGACTTCGAACTAAAAAAATTTAGTACAAAGGGTCAGGACCAAAATCCAAAAGATCACATTAACAGAACCTCTAACATAGAAGACATTTGCATAATTCCAGAACGCCTAAAATTAAAACAATCCCATTCTTAATACCATCAGAAACCAACTAAACAGGACGCGCTCCATCAAATAAAGGTTAATCAGAAGCTCACCAGCCTGAGATGGTGGGAGTGGCTTCGTGGGCAACTGAGCCGGCTTGTTCTGCTGAGCCAGAGCACGAGCTCCCGGCTTGCCATGGTCCTGCCCGGTAGCTTTCTTGGCTGCAGTCACAACCTTCTGCTCCTCAGCCGCGATTAGCTGCGACGGGTCCTCAGCGTCATCACCCAACAAATCAAAAGGGTTCAAGGTCGCCATTACAGATTACAGTAATACAGATATGAACCCACTTCTCAAAAGTGTTATACCAAAGAGGAAGCGACCACTAAACCCTATAAAAGTAGAAATTCCATGGAATGCCTCATAGATTCAGGGATGAACAAGAACGAAACGGAAGAAAGAATGGAAAAACCCTAGCCGCAAGGAGAGTGTAGGGCGTCAAAGAGTGAAAAGTGACCTCAATCTCATCTCAACTGAGAATTTATTTGCAAGTGGCTGAGACTCTGGGCCGCAATAGCCCAAGCTTATTCAGAAAATTAATTTTTTTTATAATAATGATAATGTTAAAAAAATTAAAAAATTAAAAGATAAGTCCGAGTTGGGTGGAAAAAACAAAATTATATCTCATCTAAGAGAAATCATTAGGGATCACATATCAATATCATCTTAATGGGACGTGTAATTAAGGGTGAGCATTTAGTTTTTGGGGTTTTCGGTTAATAACTGAATTAAGTAAATTTTTTATTTATTATTTGTAAAATAAAAAATATATAAATAAATTTTATAGAAAGATTACTTTTTATCCTCAAGATTATATTTAGGGAGAAATATACAGAATAAATCAAATAGATTTAAAATATCTATAGATTTTATTTAATATAATTCAAAATCTACACCTATTTAATTATAAAGAAAGCATTTATCGAATAGTATCTATTATATATATTTGGGTTTTAACCGAATTATTTTTTAATAACTGAAAACCAAAACTCAAATTCTTAAAAAATAAAACTGAATTTGTAACCAAACTCAAAAAACTGAATTGAGTTCAGTTTAGTTCCGTTTGGATTCTTATTTACTTACACTACATGTAATAATGATTAATTAAGATTTTTAAATCTTCACATATTTAGTATTATTTGAGAATATTTAGTTTTAATTTTAATTTGATCGTTATCTTTTACAATTAGCTATCATTTGCATTTAATTTAATATTTTTATAATGTTTGTCATCAATTTCTAGAGTTATATTGAGATCTATAAATAATATTTGCTTTGCACATCTCAAAACTAAATAAATTTAATAATTGAGTTTTCTCCACTCAGTTTCTCTAGTCCTTCTATTCATTTAGTTTCGGATCTTTCTTGTTATTCTCCCACTTATCTAGTCTCTCTTTTCCCTTCCAATTCCTAGTCAAGCATTACATCATGAACAGACTAGGCGAATAGATACTATGTACAACGAAGAATAGAAATAGAAATAGACTAAGCAAAAAAGAAGAAAAATATATGTGATTTAACCAGAAACAACCCGGGTTATGAAAGGAATCATATCCTCTTTCACATAGAAGATCTTTACATAGTATCTATTTAGGATCTAAGACCTTTCTTCTTCAGGTTATCTCAGCATAGCCTTCCTTCGTTTCCTACAAGAGGCATAACCTCTTTTTCTCTTCATTTCCAAACTCTTCTCTCTTTTTTTACCTGTTTGCCTAGTGAATCCACTTATAAGATCATCACAAATGTATTTCATATAAGACTTCCCCTTAGATCCCCAATAAGAGTTTAGTCACTCATACCTTATTCGTATTCAATAAAAGTTGATTAAATGCTAGGTTGCAAGCTACCACTGCAGAGAACTAGTCACAAAAATTAGAAATATTTGAGAGTATGATGGTTTGAAAAAGAATTTCTTCTTATTAAAACTTTTTCAGTGGTTCTGCAATGCAGATTACAAGGCTTTTCATAGGATTGGCATTCCAACCCTGATTACAACTCTAGTTACATTTGAACTAAGGTTACACTTAACCCTAGTAACTTTATACATTATGATGTCGGAGGGAATCTTATCCTGTCTCCCACGTTTCTTCTTTTCCTTCCATCAGCTTTCTCCTTACTTGTCTTCTTATGCCGACACTCTCTATGATGTCGGAGGGTCTAGAGGTATGTCTGGATTCTGTTCCAGTATAACTTGTTCTTTACACCATTCACATGCATGGTTTGGATAATTTTCCATTATCTGACATATTTTCTCCTGAGTTTCTTGAGAGTTTTCCATCTTATTTTTCTTGATTTTATCATACCATGTAGCAAACCATTTTTCATTATTCAGCTTGGTTCCAAGGGAATAAACACAAGTAGAATTACTTGTCTTATATACCCAAGGGCATTCTTCTTTTTCTGATGTAGCAATTCTAATCATTTCCTGGAAAATTATATGATAATCTTGAGCTCGTATTTTTGATACTCTGAACTAGAAATCTTCATCTTCTTCAATTTCTTCTTTGAGTTCAGGCTCATATTCTAATAGCTTCTTAGTGGTTCCTAATCTCAGCAAATTAATTGGTGCATAAAACTTATCTGGAACTATTTATGCTACAGTTGAATAACACCTTATAAATACATAGTATTGAGTTACAATTTTAAAATAAGTCTTTACATAATACTTTACAATCTCTGGTAATTCAACTATTTCCTCCATGGATGGAGAAGGATATATACCTTGAATTAAACCAAAATTATACAAAAATTTTACAATACTTGCTAGTGTTCCAGGATACATAATGGCCATGCATAATGGGAAACATATCTGATGGTCTTGTAGGTAAGAGCTAATTGATTTAGCTTCTTTACTATGAGCTTATAATAATTATACCACTGATGCAAATTAAAAACGGGATTAAAGGCTGAATTTGGTGAAGAGTTAGATTTCTTATTCTAAGTTTTTTCTCTTTCTTTTTCTTGTGCTTGCTGGCTTATTATTTGAGAAAAAGACAGTGTCTTTTTACTTTACAAGTGTTTGATTGAATCCTAAGGACTCCATTATTTGTTGGCTTTGACAAGTGGATGATTCACTAAGGGTGAATGACCCTTTTACAGGTGTTCCTAGGCTAGCAATAATTGCTTCTTTGCCCTTATTCGTAGTATTATTTATCTGAGCATCTGTCCTTACATCTGGCCTCATAGATTCCTTTTCTTTTTCTGAATCTACTTTATTCATCTTCTTTTTTCAAGCTGAATATAGATATCGTTAAGAGCATCATTTATTCTAGCAACAGAACTTGATAGCCCTTGTATACTAGTACTTACTTGGCTACTTAACAAACTCATTCATCTCAAGAATATTCATCTTCATTACAAACTAGTTCATCAATGGAGATGATTCATCGTTGTTATTCAGCTGATTTATAGGACTATAAGCTCCAAATCTATTTACTGATTCCATCTGCTCAAATAATTAGCAATAAGATTATTTTTTCCTTTTATATATTCAACATCATAATCATAAAATGCCATATCAGTCTGCCATTTAATAAGCATCTTATTACTCAAATTTTTTTTAATTCCTTTGGTTAACCAATTTTTCACTTGGGTATCATCAGTTCTTATTATAAATCTTGAGTTTACAATAAATAATTCTAATTTTTCCACAATTTTAACCCCAACTAAAAATTCTTTCTAATTCGAATGATATCTACTTTGAGATTCATTGTATTTTCCACTTGTATATCTAGTTATCTTTTCTATTCTATGTTCATCTTCATGATATAGAGCTGCACCCCAATAGTTATCTGAGGCATCTGTATATATTATCCATCTTATATTTTCTTTTATTGGGATAGTTAATTTTGGTACATCCTTACATAGTAATTTTATATTTTCTCCAATCCTTTCTGTTTCTGTATTCCATTTCCATATAGTTTTTTCTCCAGCTAACTTAGATATCTTAGCTGTTAACTTAGATAAATTTAGAATATAATTCCTAGCCTGATTTACAAGTCCTAAAAATGATTGTAATTCTTTCTTATTAGTTATTTTCTTAAACTAAAATATTTTCTGACTTATATGATCTTATAATTCTATTCCATTTTTTGCTATAATTTATCCTAGAAAAGGATTTTTCTCTTTCCTTAATTCCATCTTAGATGGTGATATGTTTAAACCTTTTTCTTCTATGAAGTTACAAATTTCTCAAGATTTTCTTCATGTTCTTTTTCATCTTTAGAAAATATTAAAATATCATCTATATATATTATAACAAAATCTCTTATGGGTAATAAATAATTTTGATACATATTCCTAAAATATACTCGAGCTATTATGGAATCCCATGAGAAGGACATTCCATTCGTACAATTCTTCTGACGTACTAAAGGCAAATATTTCTTACTTTCTTCTTCTAGTTTTACTTGGAAAATCCTGATTTATAGTCAAACTTACTAAATATAGTTTTTTCTTTTATCAAATTAAATAATAATTCCATCTTAGGTATATGATACCTATTTCTTATAGCTAATTCATTTAACTTTTGGTAATTAATCACCATTCTAGTTTTTCCTCTTTTTTCTTCACTATGTTTGGCTACAATTATAGCCAGTGAAGAATATTATAATATACTTTCTCTTATAAGATTATATTTTTTCATTTCTTCTATGTGCATTATAAATTCTTTTCTATCATTCTCTGTAACACACCAAAATTTATATTCACAACAAATATTATAATTATTTAGGAAATTCAACAAAATGGTGAATATATATGGATTTGGAATTTATAAATTTTATAAATGTTCATTTTCATGAGAAAATGGGCAAAATAATTATGGAATTAATTTGGGTAATTGAAAAAGCCCAGTATTAGGGTCCAAAAATGAAGGAATATTATAGAAAATATTTGGTCCAAAAATATATGAAAAATAGCCAAATAAAAATAAGAAAATAAATTGGAATAAAAAGGTAATGACAAAATCATAGTTTTGCCAATTTAGTACAAAATTAATTATTTTCCAATTAATTGAATTTAATTTAAATTAATTAATGAAAATAAAGGATAAAAATATATTTGGAATATTTTGGTCAATTTAATATGAATTTATGGAAGATTTGAGCAAAAATACAATTTTGATCAAAATTGAGACTTTACGTGTATGCGTAATCGGAACAAATTGTAAAGCCAATTGAGACCAAAGGATAGAACCACTAGGAGTCTCCTACATGTAGCATAAAGAAGGAAATATTGGTTGAACTTAATGAGTATGGTTACATGTACATAAGGATTTATATACATAAGTTCATTTTTGGAATTTTGGAAAATGAAACAAATGAATAAAATAAGTTAAAATATATGATAAATATCATCATCTTCCTTCTTTCTTCAGCCCATTTCATGCAAAAAATATCTGAAATAAGAGAGAGAAAGTTGAGAGAGTTTAGAGAGAGAAAGGGAAGAAATCTCGTAAGGTAAGCCGATTTCTTCGACGATTTAGTTCCTAACGCGTATAACTTCAACTCTAAGCTACTCTTCTTTGTTCTTTAAGGTTTGGAGGCTTAAAAATCTGTTGTATAAAGGTTAGGGTTTTAGCCATATTGGGGAAAAACTAGTGGGAGCTTGAAGTAACTTCCAAACCTTCGTATATTAACTATTCTGACTATTGTGGACAATTTAATAGGTAAAATTTTGCCGGATTGCCATTGGTTTTAAATTTTGGAAATGTGTGTGCCTAAGGGTTATGCTGCCCAATTTTGGTTCAAATGGTAGTTATAACTCAATTAGATGGTTAATAAAGTGGTTAGGAGTAGAAAGGAACGTGTTTACCGAGTCGAAATCGCAAAACCTCGATTTTTCTCGGAGAATACCATAATTTCGGCTAGGGATGTTGGAGGGCCTTAGGGTTAGATTTTAAATGATTTGATGGTTCTATTGGATTCAGGAGGAAAAATTAGGTTGGGTTACAGTTGAGCACTTTTTCGAAAAAGGCCCAAAAAAGCATATTTACGAAACGCCCCTGAAATCCTAAAATATGGGCTGTTAAGGGTATTTTTGTAATTTGACAATAAATTTGGTAATCTTGAATTTGGAAATAGATTCCTTGGATGAAAATATGTTAGAATAGCCCATGTCAAAATTTTGAGAAAAGTATAACCGAACCGGATACGGCCGGGCCGAGCCGAGGTCCCAGGGGCATTTTGGTAAATTTTTACCATAGTCTAATATAACCACAATAAACACTATGAAAGTGTCTAAAATAATACATGGATAGGTTATAATATATTTCTTGTACATTTGGTATTTTAGAACTGAGTTAGGAGCCTGGAGTTGGCATGTTCCACGAGGCGAGCATCTCGAGGTTAAAAAGGGTTGAAGTAAGGACTACTATACTATGTGACTATTATATGTTATGTGTTACTGTATTTTGTGATATGAATGCGTGCTAAAGGCACAGTACCTGGTTGTGTTTCGGTGCCCAACCAAGGTATATCGAAAATCCTAACTGTGGTCGGTGACTCAGCTGAGGAACATGTAGGGGTTCTAACTCGATGTTTGGCCCTGAAACTTGTGTACATATATGAATCGAATTGAACTTTCATTTTGCCTAATATGGTGCATTGCATATTTAATTTTCATATTTTATATGTCGATAGTATGTTTCTACTGGGATTCTTCAGAATCTCACCCCTTTTTTTAAATCAAAATGTATCAACGAGTGCCAGCGGTTCAAAAGGCAATGATATAGTTAAGGAAAACTTATAGGCACGTTTCTCGAGACACAGTCGATGGTTATATTTAGCCTGTACTTGGAATATTTTGGGATATTCTGTGCATATTTTTAATTATTAGTGAATTTTGTCTGTTAATGACTCTCTGTAAATAAATACTTATTATCAATATAACTGTACTTTTTTGTTTGCCTGTGAAACTTGTTCATTATTACCCTATGCATATCAAAATAGAAATAGGTGTTGGCATTTTCTATCCATGCATACGGCTTACAATTTACTTCTTTACTGTAGTCTCTTAATTCACTCTTTGCTATAGGATTAGATTTTTCCCGATGAATTAAAGGATTTTCGCTATAATTATCTATAACTCTTTGTTCTATAGTTTTTACTTCCTTTATATGTAAGGTTGCTAATGAATGTTGTATTTCTATAGGATCAGTATTTGGCAAAAACTAAACCTCATGTTCATTATTCTTTTTTTGGAATTTTTCATCTTTTCTTCTATAAGGTCTAGTTATTCTTATTCCTCATGCTTCATGTTTACAAGGTGTGGTTAATATTAAGGCTTTACTTATCATGTGTATAGGATAATATTGTTCTAGGAAATCAAGTCCTAATATTACATTACAATATGGTTCATTATACTGATTTAACTCTTCTATTAATAATTCATAGTTTCCTATTCGTACATTTACATCTTTTGCTTTTAATTCTATCATATGGATTTCTTTTCCTGCACTTTTCATTCTAAGTATCTTACTCTTTCTTTTCCATAATTATGGAGGTAAAACATTATATTTTTCTACAGTTAAGTTTACTCCAGTGTCTTCTAAGGCATAATATTTTCTTACTCTATATTTTTTATAATTAAACTTAATTAATATGTAATATAATGGCCTCATATCCTAGATAATACTTCCAGTCATTCTTTTAATTTTTTCTTTACATTCTTTCTTCAAGACCTAGCTTCTAGAACTCTATTCAATTCTATATTATATCTTTCTGGATAAGTAAATATATATGTTGTAACCTTCTCCTTTCCCACTTATTGGTTTTATGAATTTTATTTAACATTTTTCTTATAAAACTCTTATCATTCTTTGGTATTCTTATTCTAACAAAATTATTATAATAATACCAATCATTTCCTTCAATTCTTAATCTATCCATCAAGATCTAGATAATAGGTCTAATTTTTGTTTTGATTCCTTAATTATATCTTCTCTACTTATTAAGTTATTTATAAATGCTCTATATTCTTCTACAAAGTTTTCTTGTTGTTCAAAATATACTCTTTTAACATATTTCTTTCTTCTTTGTTTCTTTCTTTACCCTTTTTATGATATATTGTATTAAGCTTCTATTTGCACTTTGTATTATTTTTTTTTTCATCATCTATATAATAATAGTCATTCTCAGGTCCTAATATTACTCTTATAACCTTCATATTATTTGTAATATTCATATTAACTTTGGAATTACAATTGTTTGATAGTTTATATCATTCTATCTTCTTGAATTCTATAAGGTCTTACTTTTTCCAAAAAGTCTTTTCCTAGTAATATTTTATAAGTTTTATTTTTATATTCTTCTGCCCATAATACTAATTCTATTATATCTATCTTATTGAATCTAACCATTGTACTCGTTTTGGTTCCTTCTTCCGTTTCTTCTATATTATTTCAGTATATTCTAATTCTATAGTACTTTTTTCTTTTCTTTCATCTATCAAAATTATTATTTCTTTCCATATTCCATTTCTTTTTTATTTCTGCCATGATTTCAATTCCTATTTCCTTTTGAGTTATATCAATATGATCTATTTCTTGTTTTATTTATGCAAAATCTGTAGTTATAGGTATTGCTGCTAATAAGTTCCTTCTATTTCTTTTATACTGACTTTGATTAAAACTTTCTCTCAAAATCAAACTTCTACTCATGTCAATACTTTTCCTACTTGGATTTATATTTATATTTATTTGAGATGATTCTGGAGTATTTATTCTTAAATATTTATTTCCTAAATTATCATTTGTCATTAATCTTTTTCCTTTTTTTATCATTAAGACTTACAGTCCTATCTAATTCTATTTTTAATTGTTTTGGAATGGTTATATGTCAACACCCGTTTTCATTTTGATATGTGCAGGGCAATAATGAACAAGTTCCATAGGTAAACAGAAAAGTACAGTTATACTGATAATAAGTATTTATTTACAAACAGTCATTAACAGAGCAGAAGTCGATAATAATGACAAATATGTACAGAATGTCCCAAAACTATTTCACATACAGACTATATACAACCACTGTATTTATCTTGGGAAACGTGCCTGTCAGTTTCCCTTCTCTGCATCCTTGGCTTTCGAGCCGCTGGCACCCGCTGAGACATTTTGATTAGAAAAAGGGGTGATATTCCAAGGAATCTCAGTAGAAACATACGATCAACACATAAAATGCGAAAATTAAATATGCAATGCACCGTATCAAGTAAAATGAAAAATTCATATAATCTGTGTGTGTACACAAAATTGAGGGCCAACTAACCCGTTGAAACCCCTACATGTACCTTAGCTGAGTCCTTGACTACAGCTAGGTAAGACTAGTGTACCTCAGTTAGGTCCTAGACCATAGCTAGGTAATGTGCCTCCAGCACGTGTTCAGATCAAAAAATACAGTAACACGCATCATACAAATAGTCACATAGCATATGAGAGATATTAGTTCCTACCTTAACCTCTTTCCTGTCTTAAAGGGTTCGCCTCGTAAAACGTGTCAACTTAGGCATCCAACTTGGTCCTAAAACATCAAATGTACAAGAAATAGGTTATAACCTATTCAAGTATCATTTTAGACACTTCCATAGTGTTTCTTGTGGTTATATTAGCCTATGGTGAAAATTTACCAAAATGCCCCTGGGACCCCGGCCCGATGGCATGTTTTCCCAAAATTTTGACTAGGGCTATACTGACGTATTTTTGTCCAAGGAATCCATTTCCGGACTCAAAATTACCAAATTCAATGTCAAATTACGAAATTGCCCTTGGCAGCCCTACATTTTGGGTTTTAGGGCCGTTTCCGTAATTATGTTTTCTCAGCCTTTTCTGAAAAAGTGCCCAACTGTAACCCCACCTAATTTTCCCTCCTGAACCCAATGGAACCATCAAATTATTGAAAATCCAACTCTAAGACCCTCAAACATCCATAGCCGAAATAATGGTGTTCTCCGGGAAAAATCAGGATTTTACGATTTCGGCTCCGTAAACACGTTTCTTTCTACTCCTAACCATTTTATTAACAATCTAATTGAGTTATAACAACCATTTGAACAACCATTTGAACCGATTAAATTGCCCACAGCAGCCAGAATAGTTAATATACAAAGGTTTGGAAGTTACCTCAAGTTCCCACAAGCTTTTCCCAAAAATGGCTGAAACCCTAACATTTAGAACACCAAATTTGAGCTTTCCAAACCTTGAATAATATAGTAGAGTAGCTTAGGAACGGAATTATACGTATTAGGAACCGATTTACCGAAGAAATCACTTACCTTTGCAAGTTTTTCTTCTTTTTCTCTCTCTAGAATTTCACCCTTTCTCTCACTAGTTCATATCTGGTTGGGCACGAAAATGAGCTGAGGAAGATGATGGTAAAGTGTTTTTATTATATTATATGATTTTTTTAAATGATTTATGGAATTTCCAAAAATTCCAAAATCAATTTTATGTACATAAACCCTATGTACATGTAACTAAGCTCATTAAGCCTAACCAATATTTCCTTCCTCTTGAAATGTGTAGGAGACACCTAGGGGTCCCTCCCTATGGTCTCAATTGGCTTCACAACTTGTTCCGGTTACGTATATACGTAAAGTCTCAATTTTGGTCAAAATTGCACTTTTTGCTCAAATTTTCCATAAATTCATATTAAATTGACCAAAATATTCTAAATATATTTTTAATCTTTATTTTCCTTAATTAATTGAAATTAACTTCAATTAATTGGAAAATAATTTATTTTGTGATATTTTGGCAAAATTACGATTTTGCCATTACCTTTCTAATCCAATTTCTTTTCTTATTTTTCTTTGGCCAATTTCCATCTATTTTTGGACCAAATATTTTCTCTAATATTCCTTCATTTTTGGACCTTAATATTGGGCTTTTTAAATTACCCAAATTAATTCCTTAATTATTTTTGCCCAATTTCTCATGAAATTGAACATTTATAAATTCATAAATTCCAAATTCATGAATATTCACCATTTTATTGAATTTCTCAAATATTTACAATACTTATGGTGAATATAAATTTTGGGGTGTTACATTATATTTGTGGGATCTACTCTTATTTTCTTTCATAAAGGCATAAATTGTTTTTCTATACTTATTCTTTCTATTGATTTATTAAATATTTTATGTTCATTAGTAAATACTAACCCTATCATAGTTGTAATACTTATAGTTCTAGCTCCTTGTAGTAGTTTTGTTCCTCTTAATTTATAGTATATCATTATAGATTGATCTATATGTTCATGATTTCTAGATTTAGCAAAATTTGTATTTAAATTTGTATTTTTGATATATTATGTTTCCTGCTAATATTCCTAATACACTATCTTCTACACTATTTATTATTCTTCCATATATTATTAATAATTATATAGGTGAATCTACTCCTTCTCTAAAATATGCTTTTACTAATAATTGGACTCCTGCTATATATATTTCTGTTACTTCATCTTTAAAAGGTAATTTAGCAATTTCATGTTCTACTAATCCCTTACTTATTAATGGTATTTTTAAAACTCCTTCAGTCAAGGATGACTCTATAGAATGTTTCTTTTCTAATATTATACAATGACACTTTATATTCTTCTTAGTTTTTAAAATCTTACCTACTTTCTCCATAAAATTTTCTTGCTTTAATTATTTTGGTTTCATATTTTATTTCATATCTTTTATCTTATCATATTGTTTTTTTATTAAATGTGATTCTTCTTTTTGTAACACCCCAAATTTTATTCACCAACATGTATTGTAATTATTGGAAATATGCAATGAAATAAAATGGTAAATTTTGGAGAATGTGATTATGCTGCCAGTGAAGTTTTCCTATGAGGCAGTGAGTTTGTCAAGTAGTTTTGGATGAATAAATGATGACAAAAAATTATGAAATTTTATAGGATGAAAGTAGACATTCGAGGTCTACAAATTAAGTTATGATTTTTCAAAGTTTGGGTAGAAAATCTTCTAGGATTGTCACAAATCCGAAGATGGAAAAAACTTTGTGATGGCAACCTTGTAATTATGAGATAAATGGTGATCAGCCTATTTTGGCACTAACTTGGACCCATAGGACGTGGTAATGGGCTGACTGAAGAGGGAAAGCATAGTTTGACTCTAATTAAGCTTTAGTTTAAGGAGCAAATTTATCAATGAAATTTTGTCCGAAGAGCATTTGGTACAAATATATTTTAGAAGGGGTAAAAATACCAATGAACAATTAAAAAGAAGCATCTATCACAAAAACCGTTAAATCCGTACTAACGGTGTTAAATTATAAGAGAAGAAAACTCTAACGACGTTAGTATAAATTTAATGGTTTTTGTGCTGGATGCCACTTTTTAATTGTTTATTGATATTTTTACCCTTTCTAAAATATATTTGTGTCAGACGCTCCTCAGACAAAACTTTATTAATAAATTTATTCCGTAACCTTTAAGCTTATGACACTAGTTTCATGTAGTGTGTATTCGGATGCCCAATGAAAAAGCGCTTTTCCGAAAAAACAAAGGTTTAGTTAAAATACACCAGAACACGCAATTAACTGACATCATCCCGTTTGGAGCAAAACCATGGTTTTATTGTGCAAAACCAAGGTTTCCTAATAAGCTATTTTTTCTAGCTTTTCTAGACCATTGGACAGTACTAATTAGTGTACCTTTTCTCTCTCTCTTGTCCCATTGTCACTTTCTCTTTCCCTTTCTCATCATTTTCTTCATCAATTTTCCATCACAGCTTCATTCTCTTCCATATCCGAGAAGACTTCCAAAGACCGTGGTTTAAGTTCGGCCGATACCCTGTCCCTTTGATCTTTCCCTTTTGTCTGTTCAAGCTTCGCCACATCTTCTTCCCTTTTTATAGCGTCCATGTTGTCTCTTCATCTCCTTACAACCCTTCCTCGCGGTGCTCTTGATAGAAGAGGCAGTGGCTCGATTTTGCTGGTGTTAGAAGTTTTGGTTCACTAATTCAAAGATTCATATGTTTTTAAAGCAATTTCTGGTTCTGTGAGCTTCCTAGCATCAGCGACGGTGCTGGAGTTTGATTTTTGTTTTGGGTTTAACACCTACTGCTGTAGTCACTGGGTCATGGTACATTCTGAAGGAGGGCTTATTTAAGCCATAAATTTTCATATGTTAGATATGCTATTTGAAGAAACTTTGATCTAACATGTACTCGGTGAAACAACGATTTATTTTGTTTTTTCAATTTGCAAATATTATTGTAAACAATTTCTTAACCTCGTTTCTTTTAGGCATTGGAAGAAGTTTGCAAGGTCTATGAGTACGTTGGCAAAAGCTTTTGTTTCATTGGGGATGAATGAGAAATCTGGCTACTCTATGTACTTTGGCAAAAGCTTTTGTTTCATTGGGGATTCTTGTTTTCTCTTTCTTGATTATTGATGTTGTCTCAAGCTTTGATCTTTGATACTAACAAAGGAGAATTGGCGTATTAACATTTTCTTGAGACAGAAATAGAGTGCAAAAAAGTATGGGAAATGGAAAATAGAAGAGTCCTGAAGGGCTGAAATCAAATTGAATCTTCAAGCTGATCATAAAATATAATATTAAATAATATTAATATTAAAGAGTTTTCTTCTCTTATAATTTAATATTGTTAGGTCAAATTTAACGGTTTTACTAAATTTGCATCTTTTTAATTATTCATTGTTATTTTTGCATCTTCCAGAATTTATTTGTACTAAACGCCCCTCAGGAAAAACTTGGTTGTTAAATTTGGACATTAACCCTTAAATAATACATAAAATATAATCTTATTCTTTATATGTAATTATTACAAAAGGTAATGTCTTTTTTAGTAATTTGACCATAAAGAAAAAGCTATTCTGATCTCAATATCCAAACACTCTTATTTTATCAAAATCACTTTTTTCCCATAATTTATTCTATTCAAAATCTATTCTCCAGAAACTATTCTCTACTTTTTCTCCAGTAGTTATTCTCTAAAAGCTAATCCGAACACACCCATAGATAAATTCAAGTACCACAAAAGTCAAAAGTTGGGAATTTTTGTATTTAATTAAATCAAAGGAAAATGAGATATTTCAAAGAGCTCATCCCTTCATCTTTTTCCTTATTCCTGTCAAGCACAAGCATGAGAGAGAGAGAGAGAGAGAGAGAGAGAGAGCTTCATACATTTTAGAAAGAAAGGAGAGCAAAGTTGCAAGGTAAGTTGATTTACTTAGTGTTTTGGTTTCTAATTGATGAAATCCTTCTTCTCAGCTTCCTTTCCACATGATTCGAAGAGATTTGGAAGAAAAACCTTAAAGTTTGAAGAGGCTAAAGTTTCGGCCAAGTGAAAGGAAGAAGAAAACAAAGGTAGCTCCATAAACTTCAATCTCTGGTTGTTAATGTTGTTGTGGTTAGATTGATCGGTGGTTTTTGTGGTTGATTTTTGTGATTTGTAAAATTTGTAAAATGGAAACCGTAGCTGTTATACTGCCCAAAATTAGTCTAAATCATGTTTAGAATGTAATTAGTAGTTAATCAAGTGATTAGGAGTAGAAAGGAGCAAGGATTTGAGGTTAAAATTCAAAAACTCCAATTTTTCCCCAAGTATTCCCATATTTTGGCTAGGGAAAATTGGAGGGTAGGAGTTGGGTTTTCATACAATTGATGGTTCCATTGTATTCAAGAGAGAAAATTAGGTGGGGTTATAGTTGAACACTTTATCAGAAAAGCCCTGGAAAGCAAAATGACTAAAACGCCCCTGAAACTGTAAGTTAGGGGCTGCCAAGGGTATTTTTATCTTTTGGTAGTGAATTTGATAATTCTGAGGCTGAAAATAGATTTCTTGGGCAAAAATATGTTAGAATAGCCTGTGTCAAAATTTCAAGAAAAGTATGGTCAGACCGGATACAACGGGGTTGGGCCGGGGGCCCCTAGGGGCATTTTCGTAATTTTTCACTATAGACTCATATAACCACTAGAAACATTATGGAAGTGTTTAAACTGGTACATGAACACATTCCTGACTGAAATGAGTTGTATGTTAATATAATATCGCATTATCTAGTAATTGGCACATTTATTTATCACATCTTTTATGAATGATAGTCTGTTACTACTGAGAATTGTTTGAATCTTACCCTTTTTCAATTAAATTAAAATATTCTAGCAGAAGATAGCAGCTCAAAGGGCAAAGATGTGAGTACCGGCAATTCAATGTTCTGGCACAGTTCAAGTGTAACGTTGGTTATCTGCAGGCTTTATATTAATTTAAGGTCTGTATATACTATATACAAGCCCCTATGGGGAATTCCTGTAAGGTAATCCTGTACTATATATCAGTGTATTTATGCTATTCCCGTGTTTCTTACTAGACTGCGCTCAAGTACTCTGAAAAATATGGAAGTAAGATAAGAGTCTTACATTTTGGTATCAGAGGAAGGATTCTAGCCACAGAATTGTCTACTCATAGTCAATGTAGTGGTTCTGGCAATAGGATAGTATACTGATATGCTTGATTATACAGTAATGGGAAAAATAAAGTGAATTACTTCGGCTAGTTCACAAGCCCCTAAAAGAACAAACAAGCCTCGAGGAATAGTGGAATACCCGGATGGCAGCACATAATACCATACCAGAAAGAGGATAGTACAAGGATGGCACGGGTGTTAAGGAAGCGGTCCGAGTAGGGCTCAACTATTAGCCTCATTTTGGAACAGAATCACCAGTAGGCTAATCATTGTCCAGCCACAGTTGCAGGTACTTAAGAGTCAGGCAAATAAGCACAAATAGACAAGATAGAGACAAATCTGGATTCCGTTACCGACCCCGGCATTGGAGCAATATACGTGATGCATGGCTTACAACCAAATTATGAGCTATGGCAGCACATCAAGGGTATGTACCTGTGGGTTTTTCGTGAGTACAACATCCCATAGCCCACAATGCAGCATACACGGATAGACTGACCCTAGTAGAGGGTGGTCAGGGATAGTTTAGCTTGAGGATTTTGGATGACATTGGGATCCGCACAACACTATACTCCTATCCGGACACAGTATGTTGTGGCAAAAGAAGAATGAGACTATAGATTGAGGTCCAACAGACAACTTTGTGAACAACAGGGAACATATCAGGGTGTGCATATAGGCACATGTACTAGGACTATATATCAGTGCGATTAGTGTCCATACACAATGTTTAGTCAGCCGGCGACAGTAGCATGACTCAAGGGACTAAGGGTAGCAACAAGATAGTTGTGGTTGGAGACAGCTGAAGCTGATATCTACGTTTTGGCATGGGCATAAAAAAGTTAAGCGTGCTCAACCTAGGAAAATCTTAGGATGGGTAACCCCCTAGGAAGTTAAGTGGCAGGGTCATGAAAACTTGAGGAATAGTGATTGTCTTCAGGTTTCTCCATGACTAATAATCATCTTAATTAGATGATTTGAAGAATGCTTGGAAGTATTGAGTGATGATATAAATATTGATTTTGATATGGAACATTTCTGTTGCAGTAAGTACTGCCCAAAAAGGTTCGTTTGATAAGGTTATGGAAACTCAAGGCATAGTAAATGTTTTTAGGTTTCTCTGTGCTAGGTAATGATCCTTGGTAACATCGTGGTGTTAAAGGCATGTAGGTATGATATATGGTGCTATATGATGCATGGTAATTATGCCGTATGTCGATCCTAGAGGATCCGATCTAATGATACTGACGATTAGGATAGGCTTGAATAAGAGATAAGCTGAAATAGTGCTTGAGTCAAAATATGAATTAGATTGCACTATGGTTCTGTCCCATGACAGAAGTTTGAACTTGTGAATCTTGTAGATAATGTTGAACCTCAGTAATGTTTAAGGATATTACCTGAATACTGTGAAGGATAGAATAGGCTCTATTGATTCTGATTCTTAGCTAACCTATTAGTGTAATTGAGGAAAATGATTATCAATCTGTGTGATGTTGAGGTTCCAGATTTCATGATGAACCTAAAAGTTGGCTTAGAGACCCTAGGCTTATGATCTTACATGCCGGATATGATGTAGTGGACTTGTGTGGTCTACTGTATGATGACCTGTGTGGTCTACTGTGTGATGACCTATGTGGTCTACTGAGTAGTAACCTGTATGGTCTGCTGTGAGTTGACTTATGTGGTCTGCTGTGTGATTGGCAATAAGGTGAACAGTGTGGTTTATAATGTGGTGATCTATGTGACTGTGTGATTTACAATGATGCAATCCGTAAGGTTTGCAATAACGCGAGTTGTGTGGTCAGTAGTGCATTATGCATGCAAAGATTTAAAATGAGCCATAGTGTATCAAGGTATCATAATGGTGAATGGAACGGTGACAAAGGCAGTAAGACCCTATGTGTAAGATGGCATGGGTAGTAGCCCTAGGCTATAAAATCCTATATTCCAATAATATTGTAGTAGATTAGTGTGTCCATAGGCCCTAAAACCTTGTGGACTAGTGTGTCCCTAAGTCTGGAAGATGTATTTAGAGTTGTGCTAAGCAGTGGCTTGAGGATTTAGGGGTAGAGACCCTCGGCTGTATGATCTTATATGTCAATTATTTACATTGTACTTTGATTGTGAATGTGAATGTTGAATGCTATCCAAGATTCTTGTTAAGCCCATAATGATGGTTGTGTTGCATGGCTCGTGAGCCTGCACATTAAAGAGATAGATTAAGTAAAAAAAAGGATTCCTCACTGTATAGATGATATTATACGATGTAGCAAATTTTGGGGACAAAATTTATCTAAGTAGGGGAGAACTGTGACACCCCAAATTTTATTCACCAACATGTATTGTAATTATTGGAAATATGCAATGAAATAAAATGGTGAATTTTAGAGAATGTGATTATGTTGCCAGTGAAGTTTCCCTATGAGCCAGTGAGATTGTCAAGTGGTATTGGATGAACAAATGATGACACAAGATTATGAAATTTTATAGGATGAAAGTAGACATCCTAAGCTTTAATTTGATAGGTAATGGATACTTTTTGAAGCTGTATGTAAAAAGTTATGAATTTTTTAAGTTAGCCAAGAAAAACTATCTATTTTCTGGAATAACGTCCAAAAACTTAAATTCTGGAAATTTTGTGCTTCCAATTGGCTAAAGGCTATATTTTTTCTTAAAACTAGACTCAATAAGGGTTTTATAGCCTTTAGAATCACTCCAATTCGAGGTCTACAAATTAAGTTATGATTTTTCAAATTTTTGGCAGAAAATCTACCGGATTGCCATAAATCCGAAAATGGAAAAAACTTTGTGATGGTAACCTTGTAATTATGAGATAAATGGTTATCAACCTATTTTGGCACTAACTTGGACCCATGGGACGTGGTAATGGGCTGACTAAATAGGGAAAGAATAGTTTGACTTTAATTAAGCTTATGACAGTAGTTTCATATAGATAATTTCAAGTACCATAAAAGTCAAACGTTAGGAATTTTTGTATTTAATTAAATCAAAGGAAAATGAGATAATTTAAAGAGCTCATCCCTTCATCTTTTTCCTCATTCTGGTCAAGCACAAGCATGAGAGAGAGAGAGAGAGAGCTTCATACATTTTAGAAAGAAGGGAGAGCAAAGTTGTAAGGTAAGTTGATTTACTTAGTGTTTTGGTTTCTAATTGGTGAAATCCTTCTTCTGAGCTTCCTTTCTACATGTTTTGAGGTGATTTGGAAGCAAAACCTTAAGGTTTGAAGAGGCTAAAGTTTTCGCCAAGTAAAAGGAAGAAGAAAACAAAGGTAACTCCATAAACTTCAATCTCCGGTTGTTATTGTTGTTGTGGTTGTATTGATCGGTGTTTTTATGGTTGATTTTTGTGATTTGTAAAATTTGGGAAAATGGAAACCCTAGCTGTTATGCTGCCTAAAATTAGTCTAAATCATGTTTAGAATGTAATTAAGTAGTTAATCAAGTGATTAGGAGTAGAAAGGAGCAAAGATTTAAGGTTAAAATTCAAAAACTCCAATTTTTCTCGGAGTATTCTCATATTTTGGCTAGGGAAAATTGGAGGGCAGGAGTTAGATTTTCATGAAATTGATGGTTTCATTGCGTTCAGGAGGGAAATTAGGTGGGGTTACAGTTAAACACTTTATTGGAAAAACCCTAGGAAGTGAAATGACCAAAACGCCCTCGATACCCTAAGTTAGGGGTTGTTAAGGATATTTTTGTCTTTTGGAAGTAAATTTGATAATTCTGATGTTTGAAATAGATTCCTTGGGCAAAAATAAGTCAAAATAGCTTTGGTCAAAATTTCAAGAAAAGTTCAGTCAGACCGGGTACAATGGGGTCGGGCCGGGCCCTTAGGGGCATTTTCGTAATTTTTCACTATAGACTCATATAACCACTAGAAACACTATGAAAGTGTCTAAACTAGTACATGAATGAGTTTCAACCTAATTCTTGTACATTTGGAAGTTTAGGACTTGATTGGTAGCCTGAGCCGTTGGCACGAAGTTCGATGAGCGATTTACGAGTTAAAAAGGGGTTTAAGGTAGTAACTCTATTCTTCATATACTATGTGAATATTTATATGTTTTGTATATACCATCTTCTGTAATATGTATGATACACAGTGCCTATGGGTACACTGATGAATAGTGCTTATAGGTAGACTGATTTGCTCAGCTATGGTACAGAATGTGTAAGGATTGCAATAGTGGCTAGCTCTAAACACATTTCCAACTAAACTGAGTTGTGTGTTATTATAATATTACATTATTTGGTAATTGGCACATTTATTTATCGCATCTTCTATGAATGATAGTCTGTCACTACTGAGATTCGTTTGAATCTCACCCTTTTTCAATTAAATTAAAATATTCCAGTAGAAGGTATCAGCTCGAAAGGCAAAGATGTGAGTACTGGCAATTCAATGTTCCGACACAACACAAGTGTAACTTTGGTTATCTGTAGGCTTTATATTAATTTAAGGTAGTACTGGGAATGCAAGCCAGCCCGCGCGGGCTAGAATCTTAGGCAGGGCGGGCTGGTGCAGCTCGCCCCCTTCGTGGGCTGGCTAGCCCGTTTAGGCGGGTTGGCGGGCCAGCCCGCCATTCTTTTTTTTTTTTAAATTTCGTTTTTTTAAAAAAGATTTACTCTCTTTCTCTTTCACCCGCTCATATCACACTTCTTTTTTTTATACATTTGTGTTATGAAGTCAATTTTATTCTTACTTTCCTTTTTTTTCATCTACTCACATAACAAAAACATATAAACACATCTCTTTAAAATTTAATAAATAAATATAATATGAAAATAAAAATGTCAAATAAAAAGTATGAGGAATTAATTAAACACGTCATCAAATGAAAGGTAATAATAAGGGTATTTGAATTTATTTTATTTAAAAAACCCAAGAAACCAAAAAATAAAAAAAAGCTAGCTGGCCCGCATCAGCCCAGCCCGTTTAGCCCGCATTTAAACAGGCTGCCATTTATTTAAGGTTTTCCCGCCAGCCCGGCCTAAATTACCGGCTCTAATTTAAGGTGTGTAAATACTATGTACAAGTCCCTATGGGGAATTCCTGTAAGATAATCATGTACTATATATCAGTGTATTTATGTTATTCCTGTGTTGCCCACTGGACTGCACTCAAGTACGCTGAAAAAGGTGGAAGTAAGATAAGGGTCTTACACTTTCTACAGATCCTTTGTTGACATTTCTATATTCTTCATATGATTTTTCTTCCTCTTCTATCTTTTCTTCATATGCTTTCATCATATATAATTGGGATTTTACTCCTTTTTTCTAAGAAATTTTCTATTTCTAATCCTTTCTCTGATTCTAACTCTGATTCACTCATTAATTTTATTTTATATATTTCTATATCTAGATTTTCTATATCACTATATATTTCTTCATCAAATTCTAAGGGTTCTAAATCATATTGAAATGCTTGTTCTAATATCTTCATAGTTTTTTTATCTCTAGATTCTTTACATTCTGTTGATATATGACCTATCTTTCCACAATTATAACATCTACATTTCTTATTTTTCTTACTATAATCTATTTTCATGTTGGAAATTGTGCCCTAAGGGCCAATCATTGTACTTTAAACATTATTATTTTAATGAAATTTCTCCATTTTGTTATCATATTATTTGCATGTTAACTGTGATAATTGTATCATTGGATAATTCATAAAGATTGTCCTAAAATGTCCCTGGTCGGTCATCTATGTGGGAGCAGAGATGAAACAAGACCAGCATGACTTTGATAAGATATGGAGATACGAATCAAAGTCTTAGGCACTTGTAAGAGTACAAGGTGCTGGACCGACCCACTATGAGAAAGCTACATGGATCAAGTCATAAGCTTTTCTCATGTATAACCACGTCACAATGCCCTGAGACCTGAGGTCATCATGGATTCCTACATGAGAGTTGCTAAGCTTTGAACTAGTCAAAAGTCACTTTTGACCGGGTGATAATAAAGGCTACGATCGGGCTTGGTGGTTTTTCATGTAGAGGAATATGAATGATCAAGATGGAATTTGTCCCTCACATTAGTAGAGAGATATTACTGGGCCCCTCGATGAGTGAGTCTGAGAAATGTATGGCCATACTATGATGAAAGGAGTTTCTGTCTCTGTTATCAGGCTACTCAGGAATCGAGAAAGTAATGGTCAGGAACAAGAGGATGACATTTTCCATGCCTTATCCTTGATCGATATATCGTGTGACAAAAGGGACGTGACATGGTTGTATGACAGGTTGCATCGTGATAACGATCCTCATATGAATTGGGTAGTCGTAATGTCTTGCTAGAGGCCGCTTGCGACTTTTGGGTTAGTGTAGTTATTGGCCCACTGCCAACTTCATATGGGCCTACAGGGTCGCACACAAGAATGACCCAACACGAGATAATGTTTGATTTAGGGTGGATGAATTTTATATATATATATATATATAATATAAAATTCATTAATAATATTATATAGATATATATATATTTTCGAAATATATTATATATATATATATGTATATATATATTATATGATATTATTATATTGTGTTGGTTTTAAATTTAATTTATTAAGATATATTAAATTTAATAACTAACATGATAGAGATATAGTATCTCAGATTTAATTTATGAAGATAAATTAAATCTAATGGCTCTTTATTTAGATTAAATAAATAGGTTAAATTAAAACTGTTGGACAGATTTAATTTAAACTTAATTTATTTAATTAGCTCATCAAGATAATTAATTGTTAATTAATTTCGAAATTAATGATGATTAATTTTGAAATTTGAAAATAACCCTCATGGGTTATAAACTTGATAAAGCTGATAGACTCAGGGTACATCAGAATTGAGAGCCGCAAGTTAAACCCTTGGAGACATTAGAGGCGCTAGCACGCAGTCTCGGTTGGAGAGCATTCGTGTGGATACCGGTAGAGGGAGCGGACCTGACGTGTTGGCTCCTAGAGATCGTGAAAACTCTGAATCATCAAAAAGGTATGAATCCTTCCAACTTGGTTTAAACACCGTTGATAGATCCTCGATTAGGATCGGTGAAAATTTTTCAAACTCTTCCGCTGTGCTTACCGATCCTACATTTCATTCCTTTCTTAAAATATCATCTAGGTTTATATTTTCTATAAAATTTTTCTTTCAGATATTTTTTAAACTTATATCTATATTTATTATACCTTTTCTTTGGTTTGTTATAATTTTTAGATTTCCTTCTTATATCTCTAGTTTTTCTTCCTTACATCCCGATCTATGTGCTTTTTCATATTCTCCGCATTTTATTATCATTTTATTTGTTTTATAATATTTCATACTTCTCCATGCATGTTTATATTTATTTGATATATATTCTCTTAAGTAGTCTATTCTTCTTCCTAATGTATCTACGAATGGTATTAAGTTTGTTCTATTTCCAAAATCTTTAATATAATCCTGAATTATAGTTTCTCCTATTATTCTTGGCAATTTTCTATAAAACAAATCTAAGTAAAATCTTTCTTTATCATACGGATCTATCCTTGCTTGATAATAATATTTTTGATATTCACATATATATTGATTTAAATATTTTAGATCTAATGAACAAATTTCTATCTGGTGTAATTTATCTATTGCTCTTATCATCTTAGTTTCTTCGTCTAATGTCACACCCTTATTTTATTTTGACTTGTAGTAGAATATTAATACGTGGTTTGGTGGACAATACAAGAATAACATAAATATACTGATAATATGTGAATGATTATAGAAATTCCCCATACTCTTTAATTCACCAAATTTCCCATCCTCTTTAATTCTCCATTTTATTCCCTTTAATACCTCACATATATAAGAAACGTTAGGTAATAAGTTCAAGACACCTGCTAAACCGGGGCTTAGCAATCTACTTAATCTAGGCTTATTCCAAAGCTTCCAGTCCCAAAATTGGGGATATTATATTTCTCCCACCGTTCAATAAATTTTGTCCTCAAAATTTGAACGTCTACTATTTGGGGATCCCTTTTTATCACTCAATCCATCCCTTTATCATGTGCAAGCTCACAAGCCATACAACATAATGATCATATTCAATCTATCTCTTTCGTATGCTAGCTCATCGATCATGCAACACAATCATCATTTTCTCATCAAAGTTCTCAGATATTATTCAACATTCATCATTCATTTAGTACATAGTATGTAGCATGTAATCAAACACAGGACCCATTGGTCTATTCCCACAGCGCTTGATTTATTAGGCCTCACATCCTCAGCTCACATGTTTTACGCCCAGCCTCTCAACTGCAAGCAACCAGTGCGATGCAACCAACCTGACTATGTCGGGGTATGAGCCTCTCGATCATATATCGATTAGTCGCATCTTTTTCTGTTTCCCATGTATGTGTGTGAAATGCCTATTACCCTCCATACATTCAACCTGTCATTATCCACATATACTGCTTGGTTGTTATACATAGGCTACGTAGTTCATTACTACATAAAATGTTTGTTTAGTCTTACTACCTAGGCTTATTATCCCATGCAAACATACATATCGGGTCTTACCACCTTTGTTCTTTATTTTGTGTTCATGGGCCATCTAACCCATTACTGTATTGATCATCTATCAAGATACTCAGTTCATTATTCAAGGCCTCATTACCTTGTTGGCACACTACCCGGTGTATTTAGCCTTATGGTTTATGTCATTCTACTGGCACAATGCTGAGTATCTCGGTATCACCGCCTTGTACAAACATGTACACTGGGATGTACCGGCAATATATCTGTCTTTATTTATGCCTGCCTATTCAATGTTCAGGACTAAATGACTATTTGACCCTTACTAATAGTATTGTGTACACTGTTTGGGATCAAATTACTATTTAACCCTTACTAATCATACTGTTTGCACTGTAACATGAATGGGTAAGTAATTCTGTCAGGTTACGGTTGTTGATATGCACATGCCTCTTGTAACCCTTGTCCTCATCAAGGCCGCGATTAGTGTTTAAACACGTTTAATAGTGGAATAAGAGATCCAGGATAATTAAAATCTTTTTGCAAAAACCTATACAAATAGATCTCCAGTCATTCATTCATTCATAAATGACTCTACAAAAGCCTAAAGGTTTGGAGGAACTAACCCAAATATCCCCTTTTGGAAGCATAACATTGATATTTTTCATTGCTTCACTCGAGTGAAGACGGCCTCACTTGAGTGATGGGGCACAGGCACTCGAGTGAAGACGGCCTCACTTGAGTGATGGTACGGTCTGCACTCAGGTACTAGAGAGTGAAGAACAGCAAGTGCATACCCGAGAGCACAAGAAACTTTAAGAGATTGAGACACTCGAGCACAGAAGGCAATATCGAGTGACACCAAATGCTCACTCGAGTACCAGGAAGTAGGGTGTAGGAAGTGTTTACCCGAGAGCAAATGGAATTTTCAAGGAAGAGGAGCACTCGAGCATAGGCCTTTGCACTAGAGAGATGGCTGAATATCCGTGAGTGCCAGAACGTACTCTTGCTCTTTAACCGCGAGTGTTAACCCGAGAGACAAGTTCATGGTGTCAAATATACCCGCACTCAAGTAAGAGGAGGCTCACTCGAGTGAGAACCCACAACAATCGCAAGTGAGGCAGCACTCTTGCCCTTTTCATAGAAGTGCAACACAGAAGATGAAGGGAAAATGAGGAATTACACTACCTCACTCGAGTGATACGTATTAGAAACCAGAAAACACAGAAAAACTGACAGAACTTTCCAAGATTTTCCCAAGTGATTCTAATGAACTCAAAACCCCAACCAAAGCTACTCCCACACCAAATTACCCAAGGAATCCAATAAAACCATCAAAACAACCAAAATCCTATTCCATTATCATGCTTTGGGTTTGGGCAACACTAACCACCAAAATCTCAAAATCACTAACTTAATCATTCAATCCCAAATCCCTTTCTATCTATCCACATACATTCCAAACATACCAATTCCATGCCAATCACATACCAAACTTCCCAATGACCATCATTTTCAAAATTTAGCCAAAAATTCCAAAAATTTAAAGCAAAACCATTTGGCACAAAACATAGATAGAAAGATTGGTTTCACTTACCTCTTCAACTTTTC
Organism: Inga oerstediana; assembly: GCA_963210345.1. Taxonomy (NCBI): domain Eukaryota; kingdom Viridiplantae; phylum Streptophyta; class Magnoliopsida; order Fabales; family Fabaceae; genus Inga; species Inga oerstediana. Next base: position 26,365,715 of record OY723408.1, read on the forward strand.
TAAAGGAGTTTCTTGATTCTCCAACTTCTAAATTTCCTTGAGAGCTCAAACCAACACTAATGAACAATCTATAAGCATGGAAATGAAGCTCTTAACTCAAGGAACAACTTTAATGAATGGAGTTTGAGCATTAGAGATCATTCTTCTTACATTTTTCAAGCTTTTCTTCTTTCCCTTTGGACAACAATGGCGCCAGAAATGAGAGAGAAGAGAGAGATAAGTATGGAGGAAGGTGAAGAACTGATGATGATACTCCCTCCAATGCATGTCAGCCGAAATGGAGGGAAGAAAAAGAAAGAGAAATAATAAAAAATTGAGATTTGACTTTCTCTACTCCCTCTCTTCTTCCGAACTTGCCAAATGTCCCATTATTATTGGTTCTCATAATATAAATCACTCAATTAACCACTTTAATCCCTCCATTAGCCATTTAATATCACTTCTCCTTTTTCAATTAACCACTTTAATCCCTCCATTAGCCATTTAATCTCACTTCTTCTTTTTCTCTTAGTTAGTAATTAATTTCCCCATTAATCACCAACTTTTGGCCAATAATTCCATTCTTTAAATTTTCCACAAATTATGACATATTAATTAATATTGTCATAAAACACATAATAAATCCAATTTAAATTCACAAATCTCCACAATAATCCTCATTAGCCCTTAATCAAAATTTGGGGCGTTACACCTCTACTTCACCCTATTATATCATAACACATCCCAATCCATGCCTACTTGCATCTGTGTAGACTATAAAGGTCGACTATGGATCTAGGATTGTTAACACTGGTGCTGTTGAGAGGTATTCGCTACTATTCTGCCCTACTACACTAGGGCTCATCCTAATCTCTCTTTATATGTGTCACCACAGACCATATAGGTTGTGTGACTGTTGATCATACAGGTCATTGCACTGTACACCACGCAGGGTTTAATATTGTACACCACGTAGGATGTAATACTGTACACCACACAGGATGTAATACTATACCACGTTGGATGTAATAGTGTACACCACGCAGGGTGTAATATCATTCATCACACATATTGTAACACTATTGACCATCAAGGCCATATTATGTTTTGGGATGATCAATATTGGTGCGAATATCAACCTCTCTTGTAAATTTCAAAATTGCACCTAGATTCACCACACTTTCGCTGCCCACTCTGAAGCTTCACACTGTTAAACACAATATAGGTGAGGCTACCTATCTACCCATCCTTGTCTTACTACCTCCGTTAAATCCCACTTGGCCTCTATAGTAACCCACAATCATCCATAGAAAATGTGATAGATAAATATGCCATGCACCATATAGTGTAAAATGAAAATTCACATCAATCCATGTGTGCACACAAAGTTCAGGGCCAAACACCCAGTTAAAACATCAATCCTTGTGAGTACACAAAGTTCAGGGCCAACCATCCAGTTGAAACCCCCTACGTGTACCTCAGTCGAGTCACCGACTACAGTTAGGTAAGATCAGTGTACCTCAGCTAGGTCCCAGACCACAGCTAGGTAAATGTGTATCATAGCTGGGTCCTTACTAGGCCAAATGGTACATATACACTTCCCGCACCATAGCTAGATAATATTCATGTACCTCGGCTGGGCACCCAACCACAACCATGTAGTGTTTGTGTAGCTCACCTGAGTCCTAGACTACAACTAGGTAATGTACCCTAGGCACGTATTCATATAACAAAATGTAACCCCCTTACATAATTATATCCAAAATACATGATTAAAGTGAAATAGAGACAAATAATAATCATAATTCATTCTCAAACCCGTATACCAGACAGGGTTTTCACAAATACTTTTTGAAATCCAAATACACCTGGTCTCATATTCACATTTCGAATACAATAACCACATGAAGATCAATAACATTCATTATAATCAGAGTGCACAACATAATAATCTTGGCAATCCCGAGTTCATACTTTACTAAGGATTTACAAATTCCCTTATAGGGGATTACACAAATCTGTCTCTAATACATAATCAAATATTCATCCACATATACACATCCTAACTATGATAACCAACTACCAAAATCTCATCCCAAAGGAGACCTCACCACCCTGAGTGCCAGCTCCACCCTTGATCTACTACCTTATCTGAAAGGTTAGTAAGGGAAGGTGGGATTCTAGAGAATCTCAATAGAAAACATTATCAATATGCATGCAAGATAGATGTTTAATGCATGACATGCCTGCATAACTCATACTCACACACAATGACAATTCTGTAAGCTCAATGCTTCGAACAACATACATATGGCCATAGTATGAATTGAAACATAGCTTCAAATCATTCATACATGTTTCACATAATCGAGCAAAGCAAAGACATGCATCAATACACCTGAACAAATATCAAATACATGCAGGAGAGGTAAGTTCCCTACACTTGTTCCTTCCACGTATGCTCCAGCACAAGCAACTCACGACCAGGGAGAATATCCCACCCTATAACCAAAATCAAGGACATAGGGTTATTCTCTTTTCCAATTCTTCAACTTTCAAACATTTAAGTTGGTTATCATTTAAGACCTTTAGGTGGCTACTCAAAGCCTAAACACATGCCTAAAGAGTTGGGAGAAACTTGACCAAAGACCATCTTTCAAAACCTCAAATTCCCATTTTTAACTGTATCACTCGAGTGATGGATGACGTACTCAAGTGATGGACAACTCATACCCAAGTGAGGACGGCTCACTCATTCGAGTGCTTGGCTGAAAGCACAGACAGAAACCAGAAATACTTGCTGTATTCGAGCACCAAAATCAACATTCAAGTGATACTCCCATACTCACCCAAGTCCTACAAAGTGAAGCCCAGAAAGTGACTACCCGAGAGCTATGAAAATCCTGAAGTAGAAAGGTGTACTCAGAGCACCAACTCTGCCACTCGGGTGACAACTCAGAACTCACGAGTGCTAACACACACTCTTAATAAATTAGCTGTGAGTGCTAACCCGAGAAGTGGGCTTATAGTGCAAAAGCACATGATTACTTGAGTGAGACCACCATCACTCAAGTGATAACCCACATCACTCGGAGGTGAGGAAGTGTACTTTTGCTTCTTCCACATACAAGTAAAACCAAAACTAAAGGGGAAAGGGAAAACATAACACTGCACTCGAGTGAGACCCTCTGTTCACTCGAGTAAGGCTCTATCAGAAGCTAGAGCGCAACAGATATCAGAATTTTTCCAACTCAACCACTATGTTTCTAATAGTCCTAAAATTCTTATCCAAGACTATTCCCACACAATTTTACACAAGGAACCCATTGGAAACCTCAAAACACCCAAAATCACATCACAACAACATTTTCCCCCTTGGTCACACTTATAACCCACTTTTCCCAATTCACACCAATTTCCCTTCCAAAGTTCCAAACAATCCCAATGACACCAAAACACATCCAAATACCATTTCCAACACAAAGCAACATGCAATTCATACAATTATATGTCACACAAAATCAGGGAAAAATCCACAATTCACATAACTTAACTAAAAATCACAAAACTTAGATCAAAAGGGTACAAATACTCACCTCTTCCTCTTTCCCAAGCTAGTTTCTTGATTCTTCATCTTTCCAAATTTCCTCAAGATTCAAAACACCTTCCTTCACAAATCTAAAACCATAGAGATGAATCTCTCATCACTATGAACAACATTATAGAAAGGTATTTGAGCTAAAGAGGACAAGAAGCCAACCAAAAAACCACCTTTCATTTTCTCTTTCCTCCCTTAAGTACAGCGATAATGGAGGCTTGGAAGAGAGAGAAAGAAATCAGTTCTTGAGCTCCTAAAAGGCTATTTGGCTAACTTAGAGAAGAGAGGAGAGAGGAAAGAGCTTTTTGAAACATTGACCAATCCAATGGTCCACAAAGTGCCACGTGTCACAATTTTGAAACACCTCCCATGAGCTCACATGAAATCCAACACATAGGATTCCACCCTTTCATCTATTACACAAATCAATTTCAACCACTTATCTTAAAATTTCCAATGAGCTTCCTCTTCTGTAACTGACCAATTGATCGGTAACTTTATTATTTTTCCCTTGATTATGTCAATTCCTCTTGAATTACCACCAAACACATTTTCTTATTCTTTTAGCCATAATATGTGCCCTCCTTATATGTTACGTCAATTTAGATGTTAATCCATAATTGAGCTTAAATACAAGATTTCAGCACTGCTCACAATGCATACGAATCACAGTTCACATTATAATCTCCAAAAGGGTCCACTTATCACTAATCTCATTCACTTTTGGAGTCATTAAACCCTTAATCAATATTTGGGATCTTGCTAAACTGGAGCTTAGTAGTTCACTTATTTCAGGTTTATTCTCTAGCCTCAAATCTCAAAATTCAGGGTATTACACAAAATACAGAACATACAGTATATTAACTATCATATAGTGTATGAGAGATTATAATTACTACATTGACCTTTCCTGGATAACCTTCCTAATGATAATTAATCATTGTTTGCTGTTCTATTATCTTGCCCTACATTTACTATATTAGGTAACTTCTTGACCCTGCCCAACATCTGAACCTCTTAGCCTTACCATCTTTGTGTTTCACTATATGAAACAAGAAAGAGATAAATATCATATTATCACAAGGCATTCTGTCATTTTACAAGTGTTGGCTACACAAGGACTCCTGTAACAACATACAGTCCTCTAAACTACTGTACAACATGTGTTTACTCCTATTACATGACATATCACAACATGTACATGTAACTTCCTAGGGGGTCACCTATCTTAAGTTTTCTCTGGGTTGAGCACGCTTAACTTTTGTGTACCCTTGCCAAAACGCAGATACCTACTGTATCTATTCCCATTCACTGGTACCCCAAGACTGTCCTTATCTAGAGAGACATGCCAACTGCCGTCAATCAACTAAACACTGTTTATGGACTTTATATTCATTCCGGTACAAGAACCTGAATACCTACCGTGATATGTTCCCTGATGTTTACAAAGTTGTCTATCTGACTCCGCTCTGCAATCCCATTCCTTTTCTGGGCCAGAACACTATATCCGGAAAGAAGTGTAGTGGTGTGTAGATCCCTATGTCATCTGGAATCCTTGAATTAACTTATCCCCGACCACCAGCCACTGGGGTCAATTTATCCATATATACTGTATACTGGGCCACTGGGGTGTCGTACTCACGGATATCCCGCAGGTATATACTCCAATATCCTCCTATAATCCTGATCCAGTTGTGAACCATGCATTACTTATATTGGTCCAACTCCGGGATAAGTAACGAAACCCAAACTTGTCTCTGTCTTGTCTGTTTGTGGCTTATATGCCTCTCATTTAACTACTCGCAATTGTTGCTGGACGCTGATAAGCCATCTGGGGATTCTTTTTAGAATGAGGCTCTACACTTTGACCTTACTCGGACCTAATCCCTCAGAGTTCATGTCATCCTTGTACCATCCTTTCTTTGGTATAGTAACATGGACTGCCTTCCGGGTATTCCACTATTTCCTCAGGATTGTATGTTCCTTTCATTGGCTTGTGAACTAGCCGAAGTAATTCACTTTGCTATTCCTATCACTGTATAATCAAGCATATCAGTATACTATCATGTTCCCAAAACCACGGCATTACTCTAAGCAAACAATTATGTGGCCAAAATCCTTGCTCTGATACCAAAATGTCACACCTTTATCTTATTTTGACTTACGGAGGAATATTAATGCGTGGTTTGGTGGGCAACACAGGAATAGTATAAATATATTTATAATATGTGCATGATTACAGAAATTCCCCATACTCTTTAATTCTCCATTTTATTCCCTTTAATACCTCATATCTATAAGAAACGTTAGTGAATAAGTTCAAGAAACCTGCTAAATCGGGGTTTAGCAGTCCTCTTAATTTAGGCTTATTCCAAAGTCTCCAGTCTCAAATTCGGGATATTACATCTAATCCTACACTTCTTCCTATAAACTCATTTCTTAATACTTGTTCATATCTTCTTACTAATAATGCATAATACGTGCTTTAGTCCATTCTTCTAATCCCTTAGTTTCTATTCCTACATAACATGCTATTTCTGCCAACTTATTTGCTTCTTCTAGTTCTTTACTTATTATTTTCATTTCCTATTTTTTAGTTCTTATTATCTCTTTGGCTTTTTGTTTCTCTCTATTAATTTCATCATATATAGTCCACAAATTTTTATTTAATATTTTTTGTCCTTTTATTATTGGGAAAATGACTCCTAAGTCCCAAGGAAGCAAGATCATAACAGAAAAGTCCCTAGGAAAAAGTCAAATATTAGAAAAGTCCCTAGGGACTTTTCTGTGATTATTTCACAAAGTCAAATGACAAAGTTGCTCTTAGTTCATCAGTCATTTACAAGTTCATCAGTTATTTTCACAACATGTTTTTATGCAATGAGTTAATTTCAAGTTTGCCAAGTTCCTACATTCACAACTATTATTGCGTGTTATAACAACTGCTTGAGTGATTTTTTATACATTTTTTTGTTGCCTAAATGAAATGACCTTTTCCAAAACTCCAAATATCACAACTGCATATGCTTTGTTTAATAAGTGGTTATGCTTGTGTTTACACCATATTTAGTATTTTTTACAATATATTTTTCAGGTCACAATGAAACTACTTTTTTAACAATGTTCACTATTGAAAATTACTTAGTTTACAACTTGTTAAGCGTGTTTTCACAATATGTTAAGTCATTTTATCAACTTCTTTCTCATGTCTGAATAAAACTACCTTTTTATACCTCCAAGTTCAGCACTGAAAATTCCTCAGTTTACAACTAGTTAAGTGTGTTTTTACAACATATTGAGTCATTTTTACAACTTATTTCTCGTGCTTAAATGAAATTACCTTTGTTCACATCTCCAAGTTTAACACTGCAAATTGCTCATTTTACAACTCGTTAAGCATGTTTTTGTAACGCCCCAAATTTCAATTAAGGGCTAATGACTTCAAATGTGATTGTAATTATTGTAATTAAGCACTTTTGAAGAATACAATGTGAATTTTGATTCAAACATGTTCTGATCAATGCCTAAACCCTATATTTATGATTAAGTTTGGAATAATGTCTAATTGGGTTAAATATAGGGAAAGGACGCATGATTAGATAATTAGAGTGATAGGGATTAGTTAGAAGTGATTTGAGTATAATTGTCATAATCAGGGGTAAAATGGTAAAATTGGAAAGTTATCGACCGATTGGTCAGTTATCGAAGAGGCAACTCATTGGTAAATTGTAGATCAATGGTTGGGATTACATGTCAAGAGATTATGAGAGAGTGATCCAATGCTTGTATGAACATGGAAGGAGTTGGGAGGAGGAACAAGATCATGACACTAGGCTTCATGTAAACCATAGATCAAGGTCAAAGTGTCAAAATTTGCTTTTCACTTTCCTCTCTCATTTAGGACGTCTAATAACCAAATGAAGGGCCAAAAATAGATCATCATCTTTACCAATTCATCTCATCTCTCCTCTCCTCCATTTTCATTCAGCTAGAGAAGGAAAGAGAAAGAGAAAAACCTAAGGTTAGTGCTCCAAATGACCATAAATGCTCAAATACTCTTTATTAATATTGATCATAGTGTCAAGAGCATTATTCCTATGGTTTCAGATTTTTGATTAGTGGTGATTGGATGCTTGAGAAAATTTGGAAGTGGTGGAAATCAAGAATTAGTCTTGGGTAGAAGTTAAGGTAAGTATTTGGAACCTTTTGACATATTTATTGTGGTCATTGGTTTAGCTTTGAGGATTTTGGATTTTTGCCCTGATTTTGGCTTAATTTTGAAATGTGTGAATTGGTTAGTGTTTAGTGTGAAATTGTTGTTATAGTGTGTCTTTGAGCATTTGAAATTGATTTGGAATGTTGGTTTGGATTGGCTTGCAATATGGTGGTTTGATTGAGTTTTTGGTAAGACATGTGGTGGTCATTATGTAAAATGTCAATGGAGGTTGAATTGGGTTGTTTTTATGATTTCAATGGATTCCTTGTGAAAATTTATGTGGGAATGGTATTTGATATGAATTTGGGAACTACTGGAAGCATTGGTGCAAAACTGAAATGTTGTCCATTGAAAGTCTATTCTGGGCAGTCAGGTTGTGTGAATGCTTTGATTAGAAAAATGATGTCAGAAAATTATGAAACTTTCCACTCTTAAATTTCACATTCCAAGCTTCAAAATGGATATATAATTTATGCAATTTCATTTTGGGAACTGGGAGATATGATTGCCCAAAGTTTGAGTAAAAAATGGACTTGGTTTTGGGGCAGTAATAAAATTTGTGTGATTCTATATTTTTGTGGTGATTTCCAGTAATGGAAAATATTTTTTCTAGGAAGAGGACTTAAATAGATTTCATTTGGCTTTAGGATCACCTCATTTAAAGTTTTCTAGAATTAATTATGATTTTTCAAAGTTGCCTTGACTGCAGCAGAAAATCTTGACTGCAGCCCAAAAGTTTTTGTGCGCGTTTTGGCCGCAGCCAGAAATTCTTGGCTGCAGCCAAAAACCTTCTGTGCACTTTTTGGCTGTAGCTAGAGGATTCTTGGCTGCAGCCAACCCCCATTTTTAGCATTTTGAGATTTTGAAAAGTGTTTTTCAACCTAGTACTTCCCAATTCCTCTAGGTTTTCATTGAGCCTATTATAGTCACTTAAGGAACTTAGGTGGTAACCTATTTTAAGTGTTTGAAAGTGAGAATTCAGAGTAGAGAATTAATCTTCCATCTTGATTTTGGTATTTAGGATTTGACATTTGCTATTCTCGTGAGCCAACGGTGCCAAAAATGTCAGGAAAGAACAAGGTAGTAACTTTTTTCCCTTATACTATATGTGATACATGGTATGTTTGTTTGATCATTGTCTATGAGTCTATCACCTGTGGCCCATTAGTGTTGACGGTGGGAGGTCGTGCCTTCGGGGCGGTGGAATACGGGAGATGAGATTATGTGATTATGTGCATATGTGGCAGCCTGCGTGCTGTGTTTTATGCTGTGATGCTGCTTGATGATTTTCTTGTATACTTTATGATTACGTGTGATATGAGTGATTTGTTACTACTGGAATTCTTTTGAATCTCATTCTTTCCTATGACTAACATTTCAGTCAAGGCACGTGGCTCTAAGGAGAAGCAGACAACCCGGAGTGGTTAGGGCCTTCAGGGATATTTTGGTTTTGATAGTTAGCTATCAATCTGGGTTTGGGATTACTGTAAATTATTTTTGGGATGTATATAATATTTTGATTATGGTATGTAATCCCCTAGTTGGGAATTATAAACCTGACAGTTAGTATATACATGACCCGGGGGTTGCCGGGATTTTTGTCTTACACTTTGATATGTATAAATGTGATTTAACTGCACAGGTAATTATATGTGATACATGCAATTGAGACCAGAACAGGGAAAGAATTTTGAAAGTTTTGTTAAAAACCCTTCCGCAAGAAGGGATTGGAAATAACTTTTGATGATTATTGGTCTCTATTTCATTTAAAATACCGAATTTCGAATTATAATTACATGTTTAAAGGCAAGGGGTTACAGTTTTCACGATATGTTGAGTCATTTTAACAACTTCTTTCTCATGTCTGAACAAACTATCTTTTTACACCTCCAAGTTCAGCACTGAAAGTTCCTCAATTTTCAGCACTGAAAATTCCTCAGTGCTAAAAATTGAGGAATTTTCAGTGCTGAACTTGAAGGTATAAAAAGGTAGTTTGTTCAAACATGAGAAAGAAGTTATTAAAATGACTCAACATATTGTGAAAACACGCTTAATGAGTTGTAAACTAAGTAATTTGCAATGGTGAACTTGGAGATGTGAACAAAGGTAATTTCATTTACATACCAGAAATACATTGTAAAAATGACTCAATATGTTGTAAAAACATGCTTAACTAGTTGTAAACTGAGGAATTTTTATTGCTGAACTTGGAGGCGTTAAAAGGTAGTTTATTCAGACATGAGAAACAAGTTGTTAAAATGACTCAACATATTGTGAAAACACGCTTAACGAGTTGTAAACTGAGCAACTTGCAATGTTAAACTTGGAGATATGAACAAAGGTAATTTCATTCACACACCAGAAATAAGTTGTAAAAATGACTCGATATGCTGTAAAAACACGCTTAACTAGTTGTAAACTAAGGAATTTTCAATGCTGAACTTGGAGGTGTAAAAAGGTAGTTTTATTCAGACATGAGAAAGAAGTTGTTAAAATGACTCAACATATTGTGAAAACACACTTAACGAGTTGTAAACTAAGTAATTTGCAATGGTGAACAGTTGTTAAAAAAGTAGTTTCATTGTGACCTAAAACATATGTTGTAAAAAATACTAAACATGTTGTAAACACAAGCATAACCAATTGTTAAATAAAACATATGCAGTTGTCATATTTGGAGTTTTGGAAAAGGTCATTTCATTTAGGCAACAAAAAAATGTGTAAAAAATCACTCAAGCAGTTGTTATAACGATAGTTGTGAACATAGGAACTTGGCAAACTTGAAATTAACTCATTGCATAAAAACATATTGTGAAAATAACTGATGAACTTGTAAATGACTGATGAACTAAGGGCAACTTCATCATTTTACTTTAGAAAATAATCACAGAAAAGTCCGTAAGGACTTTTCTGATATTTAACTTTTTCTAGGGACTTTTCTGTTATTATCTTGCTTCCTTAGGACTTGGGAGTGATTTTCCCTTTATTATTTCTTCAGTTATTATTCTAGTTTATTTTACATTTTCGTCCATAGTTTGAGTTCTTATTTGATCTCTAGATAATTCTAATTTTTCAAATTCTTCTATTGTTTTCATCATATTTAATTTTTTTCCATATGATACTATTGGTTGCATCCATCCGAGGATTATTGGTTCTAGTTTATTACTAATTTCTGGTTCTTCTTTTTTATATTCTATTCCTAAAGATTGCATAATGCATTTTAAACTTTGTTTTATATATCTTAATTCCCTTGTATTTAATTCTCCTTGTTTTTGTATATCATATATTTTTTCTTCCATTGACTTACATAAACTTTCTAACCTATCTGACCTATGTCTAGGCTGTTCCATTATTACCTTTTCTTTTACATCTTTCGGGACCATTTTTATTGTGTCTTCTAAATCATTTATTTCTAACAAACTTTTTATATTACGGTTTATATATGTTCCTAATACATATTCGTCCAATTTATTACATTATATGTATTATCTCCTTGGCCTCCTCCCATGAATGGAGAGAACATACAATTTTTTTTAATGTATTATAGGTATATACGAACTATCAAGTAAGTTTTCACACTCAATTTCATATATTCTAGGTACATTCATTTTGTACTTCTGACAAATTTCAAAGATTATTTTACTAGCAATCTACTAACAAAATCAAACGATTAACACAATACAAGACTTGGATGAAATAAAATAATAGAAAATCTTTGAAAATAAACCTCCAAAATTTCAAAATCACAAATCAGTGATTTTTCATTAAAAGGAGGTGTAAATTTCTTATCAAACGTAATGAATCCCTTCTCAATTGTAGGAAACAAACCTGTTTAGGGATTTTAAAATTTTGGAGGTATTTTTCTAAAATTTTGCTACAAAATACTTATGCCCTTATGTTTTCAATTGAAATACATTACCTTGGTGGGGGGAAAAAAGAAATACATTCTTTCTTCACAAGTTAATTCCATTCTCTTTTGATGGCCTTTCATGGTCTTTCATTACTGTATCTCTGGAAAAAATGAAATTCCTGTAGGATCGGTAAGAACAGCGGAAGAATTTAAAAAAAAATTTTTTACCGATCTTAATCGAGGATCTATCAACGGCGTTTAAACCAAGTTGGAAGGATTCATACCTTTTTGATGATTCAGAGTTTTCACGATCTCTAGGAGCCAACACGTCAGGTCCGCTCCCTCTACCGGTATCCACACGAATGCTCTCCAACCGAGACTGCGTGCTAGCGCCTCTAATGTCTCCAAGGGTTTAACTTGCGGCTCTCAATTCTGTTGTACACTGAGTCTATCAGCTCTATCAAGTTTATAACCCATGAGGGTTATTTTCAAATTTCAAAATTAATCATCATTAATTTTGAAATTAATTAACAATTAATTATCTTGATGAGCTAATTAAATAAATTCAGTTTAAATTAAATCTGTCCAAGAGTTTTAATTTAACCTATTTATTTAATCTAAATAAAGAGCCATTAGATTTAATTTATCTTCATAAATTAAATCTGAGATACTATATCTCTATCATGTTAGTTATTAAATTTAATATATCTTAATAAATTAAATTTAAAACCAACACAATATAATAATATAATATAATATATATATATATAAAATATTTCAAAAATATATATATCTATATAATATTATTAAATATAATAATATAATATAATATATATATAACGGAAATATATATATATCTATATAATATTATTAATGAATTTTATATTATATATATATATATAAATATAAAATTCATCCACGCTAAATCAAATATTATCTCGTGTTGGGCCATTCTTGTGTGCGACCCTGTAGGCCCATATGAAGTTGGCAGTGGGCCAATAACTACACTAACCCAAAAGTCGCAAGCGGCCTCTAGCAAGACATTACGACTACCCAATTCATATGAGGATCGTTATCACGATGCAACCTGTCATACAACCATGTCACGTCCCTTTTGTCACACGATATATCGATCAAGGATAAGGCATGGAAAATGTCATCCTCTTGTTCCTGACCATTACTTTCTCGATTCCTGAGTAGCCTGATAACAGAGACAGAAACTCCTTTCATCATAGTATGGCCATACATTTCTCAGACTCACTCATCGAGGGGCCCAGTAATTTCTCTCTACTAATGTGAGGGACAAATTCCATCTTGATCATTCATATTCATCTACATGAAAAATGTAACACCCTGCCTTTAATCATGTAATTATAATTCGATATTAAATAATTAAAGTAGATTAGAGACCTTCGGATAACTTAAACTCGTTTCAATCTCCTACTTTGTGGTAGGGTTTTCACAAAATCATTCAAAATCTCTTTCCTGTTCCTGGTCTCCATTTCAAAATTCGAATATAATCACCTGTGCAGTTTATCTACATTCACGTATGACAGAGTGTAAAACCAATTCCCCGGCAACTCCCGGATTCTATACATATATAACCTGAGGTTTAAGTATCCACTAGGGGATTACATCCAAAATTGAATATACTATTCATATTTCAGATTATACAGTAATCCCGAATTCAAAAGATATAACCAACATTCCAAAATCAACTATACCCCTAAGGGTCCTAAGTGCTCCGGGTCGGCCTCTTCTCCTTTGAGCCACATGCCCTGTCTGAAAGGTTAGTCATAGGAAGGAATGAGATTCGAGAGAATCTCAGTAGTAACAAACCACTCATACAATGTATAAATACCAAGCATGTATATAAATCACAACCAGCAACAACAGCAACATCAATATCAAAGATACATGGTTTTCACCACAAACGACAGCACTCACGGCTGTATACACAATACGACAGCTTACGCTGTAATCACCATCACGACAGCTTACGCTGTAATCACAATAACGACAGCTTGCGCTGTAAACGACAGCTATCACCAGCTGTAACCGCAGCAGCATCAAAGATTCATCACAGAACAGTGATAACACACACATACAAAGCATTACACATAGTATAAGAGAGAGAGTCACTACCTGATCCTTTCCTGACGTCCTTCAGCGCAGTTGGCTCACGAGGGCGGCAAATATCGAATCCTACAATTCCAAATGCACTATTTAGACACTTCCATAGTGTTACTTAGGGTTATATGAGTCTATAATGAAAATTTACAAAATACCCTCGGGGACCCGGCCTGGGCCCGCCATACCCAGACCGGTTGCACTTTTCTCGAAAATTCTAATCTGGGCTATCCTAACATATTTCCGCCCAAGGAATCCATTTCCGTACTCAGAATTATCAAATTCAATGTCAAATTACGAAATTGCCCTTGGCAACCCTACTTTTAGGGTTTTAGGGGTGTTTCCGTAATTATGCTTTCTCGGCCTTTTTTGAAAAAGTGCCCAACTGTAACCCCACCTATTTTCGCCCACTGAATCCAATGGAATCATCAAATCATTGAAAATCCAACTCTAAGACCCATTTACAGCCTTGGCCGAAATATACATGTTCTCCGGGAAAAATTGGGGTTTTACGATTTCGGCTGCGTAAACGCGTTCCTTTCTACTCCTAACCACTTTATTAACCATTACATTAGGTTACAACTAACATTAAGACCCAATTTGGGCAGCATAACCCCTAGGCCACATCATTTCCAAACTTTAAAACCAATGGCAATCCGGCAAAATTTCACCGATTAAATTGCCCATAGCAGCCAGAATAAGCAATATACGAAAGTTTGGAAGTTACCTCAAGCTCCTTCTAGCTTTTCTCAAGAGTGGCTGAAAACCCTAGCCCCTTGAACACCAAATTGTCTTCTCAAACACCTTAAATAACATAGAAGAGAAGCTTAGGAACAAGGTTATACGCGTTAGGAGCTAGATCGTCGGAGAAATCGGCTTACCTTGCGAGATTTCTCCTCTTTCTCTCTCTAAGAGCTCTCAACTTTCTCTCACTATCTTCAGCTGGAAATGGCGTGAAATGGCTGAAGAAGATGAGCAATTTGATTAATAATCCATGCTGACATCATCTTTTAATGAGATGATGTCATAATTCCCATTTTCGGATTTTCTGGCAGATTTTCTGCCCAAACTTTGAAAAATCATAACTAATTCTAGAAAATTCGAAATGAGGTGATTCCAAAGCCAAATGAAATATATTTAAGTCCTCTTCATAGAAAAAATATTGGCCATTACTGAAAATCACCACAAAATTCCCAGAATTTCAATCTTTGCATACTGTTCCAGAAAATAATTAATTTCGCTGGGCAAACTTCAAAAATCCAAAACTCTTAGGTCACAAATCAAAATGATACAAATTATATGTTCATTTTAAAGCTTGACATGTGAACTTTAATACTGGAAAATTTCAGAATTTTTAGACACCATTTGCCTATTTAAAACGTCCATATAAATTGGCTGCCCTGTACAGAGTTTCAATGGACAGAGTTTTCAACTTTAGTACGATTGTTCCCAATGGTTCCAATTTCACAATAAACACTCTCCCCACATGAATTTTCACAAGGAAGCCATTGGAATCATTAAAATATCCAAATTCCCATCACACATTCTCCAAAAGTGTTTATTCAACAATAATTATATCCACTTTTAAAGTCATTAGCCCTTAATCACTTTTTGGGATATTATAAAAAACCACCAAGCCCGATCGTAGCCTTTATCATCACCCGGTCAAAAGTGACTTTTGACTAGTTCAAAGCTTAGCAACTCTCATGTAGGAATCCATGATGACCTCAGGTCTAAGGGCATTGTGACGTGGTTATACATGAGAAAAGCTTATGACTTGATCCATGTAGCTTTCTCATAGTGGGTCGGTCTAGCACCTTGTACTCTTACAAGTGCCTAAGACTTTGATTCGTATCTCCATATCTTATCAAAGTCATACTGGTCTTGTTTCATCTCTGCTCCCGCATAGATGACCGACCAGGGACATTTTAGGACAATCTTTATGAATTATCCAAGGATACAATTATCACAGTTAACATGCAAATAATATGATAACAGAATGGAGAAATTTCATTAAAATAATAATGTTTAAAGTACAATGATTGGCCCTTAAGGTACAATTTCCAACAATTCCATCATAAAGGGATCAACATAATTCATCAGTGTGTGTCTATAGTGCAATATCATATCATGCTTAATGGTTAGATTATTCACTTCATAGCTCCAAAATGTGGTGTAAGCCATGGAGATCCTTTCTCTCCATATTTGTATATCATTGCCTCTGATATCTTGTCCTGTCTAATTTTAAAGCTGGAAATGACAAACCACTAGAAAGGAATAAATATTAGCCAAGACTCCCATCCTGTTTTTCATCTTTTTTATTCAGATGACTCTGTTTTTCAAAGAGGCTTCTGGAGATTATTTTGAGATAGCTAAATCTGCTTTGGATTTATATTATTGTTAGTCAGGTAAAAAAATTAATAAGAATGAACCCACAATTCTCTTTAGCCAAAACATTAATCATACTCTGAAGATTGATCTTGCTGGGATTTACTTATTGTTCTTTTTTATTTTTATGGCTCATCTGGAACTTGATATAAATGCATGAAATTGACTCTAATTGAACAATGGAGTTGATTTGCCTTTGGATTTCATCCCCCTTCTCCTCCAATACATTTTATACAATTCGTAAGTTATGACAATACAACTCATCTTAAACTCCGTACGTGCTAATTAATTTCCCTCCCCTCCTCCGTATCTATGATAATTTTGAGAAATTATGCAATCCATAAATTATGAGCAAGGCAATCCAAAGTGCTTAGTCTTTCTGGGCTAATGAATCTTCTCTCTAAGCACACTCATTTCTATCCTTTGATGATGCCTTATCAATTTCTAAGGCCTATTTGCATCAGACTCACTGTTTAAAATTACTCAGACAAACCAAATACAAGATTTTAACACCCTAATAAATTAGGGATAATTAATATGTAGGTCCTTATAGTTTCAACCAATTTTTAATTAGATTCCTATAGTTTTTTTCTTTTTTTTTTTGATTAGCACCCGAGGTGCGGGCACGGGATTGAACCCGTGAGAGGAGGCACAAAGGCCTCACTCCTATTGCAAGTGCGCCGGATGTGTGGTGGCAGTTTTTTCCTTTTTTATTGGGTACTTATACCTTCACTTGTTTTTTTTTATCATGTCCTTATAGTTTTTTCCTTTTTATTAGGTCCTTATGGTTTTACATGATTTTTAATTATGTTTTTGTAGTTTTTTATTTATTCAATAAATTCTAATATTATACTATAAATATAAAAATAAATATTATTATGTATAATATTATTAAATATTTATTTTTAATTATATTTTTTATAATTATAAAATTTGAAGTGTAATAATATTTTTATTAAATAGAATAAAATTATAATTAATTAGTTAAGAATTGCTAGTTAAGATAATTATATTAACTATTTTTTCCAATTATATAATTATTAATTTATTACTAGTAAATTATATTTCATTTATTTAATTTTTCAATTAAATTGATAAATTAAAATCCAAAAAACATATAAGGGCCTGATTAAAATTTTGGTGAACTGATAAAAAGGAAAAGAACTACAAGAACTTGATTAAAAACAAAAAGGAAAAAAAAAATCTATAGAAACCTAATTAAAAATTACTTGAAATTATAAGGACCTATAGATTAATTATTCCAATAAATTATTGTTATCACTTATTTGCTTTGTAGTTTATTTATGGCTTTTACTGCATCCCCTTTTACACGTATCATAAGTCTCAATTAATCCATGTTGTGAAACCCGGACCGGACCGGCCGGTCCGGCCCGGTAACCGGCGAACCGGCCGGAAAACCGGTCCGGTCCGGGTTGGGGTTTTTACTATAAAAAAAAAAAAAAAAAAAAATTCCTTTAGAATTTCATACTATAAGTCTAAAATTTTCAATTTTTCACCGGTTTGGTCCCGGTTTAGCTCCGGTTTGGTCCCGGTTTGACACACTGACCCTTAACCCAGTACCCCGACCAGTTCAATGACCGGTCCGAGTTTTAGTACCTTGCAATTAATCCTATACACACACACCCCAAGCACTGCATACACTTGATATGATGACTTACAAAACTATCCAATATAATCCTTACTAATACCATCAGACTGCCGCGCCCAAGAATAAACCAACCCAAAAAAAAAAAAAAAGTTATTTACCAGTTGGTATACTGAGCCGATATCAAAGTTCTTGGATTCTAAAACGAGAAGGAGAAGTAGTACAAATATCCAATACGCATGTTACTGGTATTACAAAGCATGGGCAATTTTACCAAACAAAATGGCAATGTCACTTGCATAGTCCCCGTCACTATATATTACTGGAAAATTTGCAGTCAGGTTCCAAGCAAAATAAAAAATAATCCCTTAAAATATCAAAATAAAAAAATGGTCTTAAAAACTTGTTAATGACACCTCTGGTATTCTCAATGACCCACACCTAGAGTTGTCAATGAGACCCCTTTTTCGTTTTGAGATTTCAAATAACCATTTTTTCTTTCTTTTTTCTTGCCTAAGACCTGATTATAACTTTCCTTTTATTTTTTATCCCAATGAGAGAGAGAGAGAGAGAGAGAGAGAGAGAGAGAGAGAGAGAGAGAGAGAGAGAGAGAGAGAGAGAGAGAGAGAGAGAGAGAGAGAGAGAGAGAGAGAGAGAGAGAGAGAGAGAGAGCGCCTTTGAGGCAGGCATTCTGATGTGCAATGCTGAAAAACGGTTGGGGCTTAGCATTCTGATGTGCAATGCTGAAAAACGGTTGGGGCTTAGCCTTATTTTTTTCCCTTTAAAATATTTGCAGAGGCAGGGTTCTAAAAAGGTTTAGCTAGACCCTGGAGGTAGAGGAGGCAGAATGCTCCCGGCTTGCTTGATTTTGTTTTGGAAAATGAAAAAAAAAAAAAAAACTTGTTTGGAAAACTATTTTCAACCAGTAATTTTTAAAACAAAAAATAAACAAAAAGTTGTTCTTAAAAACTAAAAAACAAGAACAGTTTTAGATCACCACCTATCCACTATCAACATCACACTACCTATGACAACCACCAACATGTCACTGCCGGCAATGGCCGCCGCCACATCACTTCAAAAATAGATTTTTTTAAAATAAATATCCAAACAGCCTCCCCAAACTTAACATTTTTGGTCCTATTTATAACTCCAAATTAAATAACTCTCGCATATCAAGGAGTGTTAATTTACTCATTAATTATGAGCTAAATTTCTAATTTTGCCCTTATCTATGATTGATGTCAAAAGTCAACATGAATAAATTCTTTTTGTTTATTGTAATTAATGGAGCAGAAAAGTAAAAATCATATTTATTATTTTAAAAATGGACTTATAATAATGACCAAATTTTTTTGTCAAAATGGGCTTATAAATAGAACCACAGTGGTAATTGTCTTTAACAACAATTTTATAAAACTGTTTCGGAAACCAAAAACAGAAAACAGATCCACCTCTGAACTTGGATTGCTTTCTGCATAGGGCTAGCTTTCTCTCTGCTGCTTACCATATGTTGTTTGTTGTGGCTGTATGCCACCCTGCCAAGAAATATCAATTTAATTTCATGTTTGATATGTAGAGTAGATTACATACTAGATACAGGCAGGAAATGAGGCAGTGAGCATAAATAACTCTCATGCTTCTTCTACTACAAAAAGCATCAGGTTAAAAACACACAAGACATCGTGTGTTTCATTAATAGGTGAATTGAATTTCGCAAAATCTCAAGTTCATTGAAGAAAATCATATTGAGAAAGTTTTCCCCAAATAAGGCCCAACTCCACTCAAATTCCAAATACTAGATAGTTTGTCCCCAAAAAGCAACTCATTATGGGAGAATGATGGGAAGTGAGACAAAGGATTTTTTTATAAATTAAAGATTGATCAATTATCCTTAAGTTCTTATTTATTTGACCAGATTTAGGACATTTTGAGTGAGCATGTTCAAGAGGAAATTTCAAGCGTATGTTCTTTGCAAGTGTATGTTCTTTGCTTTATTTTCCTTGTGATAGCCTGTTTGTTTCATTTTTTTTAAGTTGTAGCTTGAGAGAGAGGTTGTGTTTGTAGACTTTGAGTGTGTTTTCCTTTGATGGCTTTGAAGATTGGTCTCTGGCTGCTTTTGGTATTATTAATACCGTAGAAAGGTGTTAGGTGACTTATAGGAATTATAATTTTTTTTTCTAAATATAGGTATTGTAACCCCCTGCCTTTAAACCAATAATTATAATTCAAAAATGCGTAATTAAAATAAAATAGAGACAAATAATAATCAAATTAATTTACTATCCCTTCCTTATGGTAGGGTTTTCACCAATTCTTTCAAAATTTTCTGCTTTATCTTGGTCTCAAAGTCCATATTTTGAATATAACTACCTATGCAGTTAATTCGCATTTATATATCAGAAGTGTATAACAAAAATCCCGGCAACCCCCGGATTTCACATCAAGACTAAGGGTTTACAAATTCCCATTTAGGGGATTACAAAACTGTATCCAAAATAATATACACAGATTGTACAGTGATCCCACAATCTAAAATAGATAACCAACAACCCAAACACAAATCCCCCTCAGAAGTCCTATCCACCCTTGGTGGTCTACTTATCCTTAGAGCCACTTACCCTGTCTGAAGGTTAGTCAAAGGAAAAAATGAGATTCAAAAGAATTCCAATAGTAACAAATCTCCCTTAGAAGTCCAAGGATAACCAATAGATAACCAGGAGAATTCCAATAGATAACCAACAACCCAAACACAAATCTCCCTCAGAAGTCCTATCCACCCTTGGTCGTCTGCTTATCCTTGGAGCCACTTGCCCTGTCTGAAGGTTAGTCAAAGGAAAGAATGAGATTCAAAAGAATTCCAATAGTAACAAATAACTCATACCATACATAATTAGAAAGCATGTAAGGAAATCATCAAGCAGCATCACAGCATAAAACATAGCACGCAGGCTACCACATATGCACATAATCACATAATCTCATCCCCCGTATTCCACCACCCCGAAGGCACGGTCCTCCCATCGTCAACACCAATGGGCCGTGAGTGAAGGTTCCACAAATAGCCTTTCGGCTTTCACATGTAGCCTTTCGGCTTTCACATAGTCTCATCCCCCGGGTTCCACCGCCCTAAAGGTACAGTCCTCCCACCGTCAACACCGATAGGCCGTAGGTGATAGACCCACAAACAATGATCAATCAAACATACCATGTATCACATATAGGATAAGGGAAAGAGTCACTACCTTGTTCTTTCCTAGCGTGCACTGGCACCGGTTTCTCGTGATCAGGGCAAATGTCAAAGCCTATAAACCAAAATCAAGGACGATAGGTTATTCTTTATTCCAAATTCTTATCTTCATAACACTTAAGGTTGGTTATCATTCGAACTCTTTAGGTAGTGTAACCCCCTCCATAATTATATCTGAAACACGTGATTAAAAATGAAATAGAGACCAATAATAATCAAAATTCATTTACATTCCCATCCTTAAGATAGGATTTTCACAAATACATTTCACAAACACTTTAACCTGGTCTCACATTCATATTTCGAACACAAATACTTCGTGAAGATAAATCACATTTATATAAATATCAGAGTGCATAATAATAATAATACAGCAAACCCGGATTCATACCTTCGCTAAAGATTCATAGGGCACTACACCCTTTACAATTCCTCAACGGGGATTACACAAATCCATCTCCAATTCATAACAAAATAACCCAATAGACATCCAAGCATATATACATCCAATATCCAATTATACATTCTAATCTATCATTCGAACATATACAATTATCCCAGCATATAACGATAACCAACTACCAAATACAAATGCCCATAAGGGATTCTCATCGCCCCTAGTCGCTTGCTCCTTCCTCGAGCCACTTGTCCTGCCTAAAATGTTGGTAGGGGAGGGTGAGATTCTAGAGAATCCCAGTAGGAAACAGATACCAATATGTATGCAAGATAAGTGTTTAATGCATGACATGCTTGCATCACAATAACTCTTGCTCACATAATGATATATCCGCATGCTCAATGTTTCAAAAACATACTCATGGCCATAGCATAAATAGAAACAGAGCTTCAATCATTCATATATATTTCACATAATCAAGCAAAGCAATAACATGCATCAATACACAAACACAAATATCAATACATGCAAGAGAGGTAAGTTCCCTACACTTTTTCTTTCCACGTATGCTCCATCATCTGCTACTCACGATCCGAGCGGATATCAAACCATGATCAGGGCGAATACCCAACCCTATAACCAAATCAAGGACATAGGATCATTCTCTTTTCCAAATTCTCATTTTCATAACACTTAAAGTTGGTTACCATTCATGACCTTTAGGTGACTATAATAAGGTCAATGAAAGCCTAAAGGATTGGGAAGTACTAGGTTGGAAATCACCTTTAAAAATCCTAAAATGCTGAAAATGGGGGTTGGCTGCAGTCAAGAACCCTCTTGCTGCAGCCAAAACACACACAGAAGTTTTTTTGGCTGCAGCCAAGAATTTCTAGCTGCGGCCAAAACATGCACAAAAACTTTTGCGCTGCAGCCAGGATTTTCTAATGCAGCCGAGGCAACTTCAAAAATTCATAATTAATTCTAGAAAAATCGAAATGAGGTGATCCCAAAACCCATTGAAAGATATTTAAGTCCTATTTACTAGAAAAATATGGACCAATATTGGAAATCACCACAAAAATACATAATTTAAGAAATGTCCACCTTGCTTCAGAATTGATCCCAGATTTAACATCAGACTTTGGACAGTCATAACGCCTAGTATACCAAACGAAATAACACAAAATATATGTCCATTTTGAAGCTTGAGATGTGAACTTTAAGACTGGAAAGTTTCAAAATTTTCTGAAATCATTTGGTCATTCAACAAGTCCACACAAATAAACTGCCCAGAACAGAGTTCCAAGGGACAGATTTTCCAATTTTCTACCAAAGTATCCCATGGCTCCAAAATTAACAATCAAGCCTATTCCCACAAAAATTTTCACAAGGAACACAATGGTAACCTCAAAATGACCAAAATCACAACCTATCAACATGCCCTATTTTAACCAAAGCACAAAACCAACACAAAAGGTGTCAAACTTCACATTTAAGCTTCAATGTAATACTATCAATTCAAAACACCAAACAAGGCACCATTTCCATAACAACAACATACCATACTCCCCTTGACCTTAAATCACGAAAATTAGGGCTAAAATTCCAGAAATTCAAGGCCTAACCAATGGTCACAAAATTTATATGAAATTGAAGCTTTCACTTACCTTGACAACTTTCCCAAAGGCACTTCATGATTCTCCAACTAGTACATTTTTGTGATTCCTCAAATCACCACCAATGGAGAAATTACAACCATCAAATTGAAGCTCTCACTCCAAGGAACAACTTTATAGAAGGAAGTTTTGGCATTAGAGGTCATTTACTTACCTTAAATGCAAGCTTTCACTTTCTCTTTCTTGGCCAACAATGGCTGCTCAAGAGAGAGAAGAGAGAGATGGAGAGAGGTGAGTGAAGGAGAAGAGAACAATAATGATACTCCCTCCATGTTGTCCAGCGAAAAGAGAGGAGGAAAGAGAGAGAAAAATAAAATATTATATCCCATTTGACTTTTCTCCTCAACCACTAACCTCATATAAGTTTGCCACATGTCATAAGCCTATTGGCTCTCACCCAAAATAGTCACCAATAAGCCATTTAATCACTCCATTAACCATTTAATCACACTTCTCATTTTCCTCTTAGCTAGTAATTAATCTCTATTAATCACTAACTAATTGCCCAACAATTTCATTCTTTCGATTTCCACTAATCATGGCATATTAATTAATATAGCCACCAAACCTATAATTATTCCACTTTAATTCAATAATTATCCTCAATAATTACCATTAGCCTTTAATCGAAAATTGGGGTGTTACAGGTAGCTACTAGAAGCTTAGACATATGCCTAAAGGGTTGGGAATACTACACCAAAGATCCCTTTTTAGAAGTGAACACACTGATTTTTGACTCAGACACTTGAGTGAAGAAGACCTCACTCGACTGGTGGAGCGACTTGCACTTGGGCACTGAAGATCACTCGTGCAAGTGTTTGGTCGAGAGCACAAACTGAGACAGAAAGTTGTCATAGCACTCAAGTCCTAACCTCGATACTCGAGTGATAGCCTTGTACTCACCCGAGTCCTACTAAGTGAGGCACAAGAAGTGACTACCCGAGAGTAACAAAAACCCTAGACTGAGGAGTTCACTCGAGTACTAACTCTAGCAATCGAGTGATGGCTCACCACTTGCGAGTACTAGCACACACTCTTGACAATTTGGCCACGAGTGACAACCTGAGAAATGGCTTGAAGGTATAAAATACCTACTCACTCGAGTGAGACCCGACGCACTCGAGTGATAATCCATATCACTCACAAGTGAGGAAGTTCACTTCTGCTTTCTTGGCGAGGAAGTGCGACCAGAACTGAAGGAAAAGGGAAAACAAAAGGCGGTACTCGAATAACACCCTAGTGCACTCGAGTGAGGCTTATCAGAAGCTCAAATCGCAGCAACTGATAGAATTTGCCAAACTTTCTACCAAAGTATCCAATGATTCCTAAAATTCACAAATAGCTTTATCCCTACCAAATTTTCATAAGGAACACATTGAAAGCACCGAAACAACCAAATTCACATCATAATGTCATATTCTACATTTCCAACCACATTGAACTCCAAAACCATAAAATGACCAATTTGGTTTCCAAAATTTCAAACTAATACAAATGGCTTAGGGACACCATATGACACCAAATCCAACACCATACACTAGGCAATCCATTCCAAAATGACACCAAAATCAGGGCAAAATCACAAATTTCCAAAACTTAACTAATGATCACCATGAATATATCAAAAGAGAGCTCTTTCTTAACTCTTCATCTTCCCAATGTTATATCCTTGACTCCACCACTTTCAAGTTTCTTCAAATTTTCAAACACCACCTTTTAAAAATCTAAAACCATGAAGATGTAGCTCTCATCACCATGACCAAGATTAATAAAGAGAATTTCATCATTTAAGGTCAAGTAGAACACTAACCTTGAGATTTCTTCTTTCTCTTTCTTCCTTATGCTTGCACAACCATGGAGAATAGAGAAAGAAGATGAGAATGATAAAGATGCATATTTTTCCCTATTCCCATACAACTAGCCGACTTGGAGGGAGAGAGAAGAGAGAAATGAGTGGTTTGAACTTTTAACTTAATCCATGGTCCATAATATGCCACTTGTTATGATCTTGTAACTTCTTGCATAATCACACATGAAACCACATACATAGGATTCTTCTCTCTTGCTCAATGAATCTCAACCATTGATCTTTAAATTACTAATGATTTTCCTCTTCTGTAACTGATCAATCGGTCAGTAACTTTTCGTGTTCCCATTTTGCCTCTGATTATGGCAATTCCACTTGAATCACCACTAAGCACACTTTATCATTCCATATCACCTTAATATGCACCCTCCTTATCCTTTATTCAATTTAGATATTAATCCACAATTGAACTTAAATACAGGGTTTAGGCACTGATCACAACATATTCAGATCGAATTTCGCATCATATTCTTCAAAAGTGTTTATTAAACAGTATTTACATTCATTTTCGAATTCATTAGCCCTTAAGCCTAAGTTGGGGCATTACAAGTATCCTTCTATTGAAGGCAATTGTAAAACCCTTATTGATCATATTGTGTGCACTGTTCACTATGTTCATTGATAGATGAGTGGGTAATTGATTCTATGAGGCTACACTGTTGAGAGGTATTCATCACCATTATACCCTACGACATTAGGGCTCATCCCAATTCTTGTTTACATGTGTCACCATAGATCATATAGGTTGTGCGACTGTTGACCACGCAGGTCGTGTTTGTAACCCCCGTCACTATCAAGGCTGTGATTAGCGTCTAAATGCATTTCATAATTGAAAAAAAGTTCCGGGATAATTAAAAAACTTTTAAAACATCTTTACAGATAGATCTCCATTCATTTCATTCATAAAAATAGTCGGCCTGTTCGGTTTGTCACATGTATAATATCAGAGTAAGCACAATTCCTGACGTTAACCCGGGATAATAACATTAATCCAAAATATTATACAAGGAATCATTGCCCATCTCAGTATCTATACCGGGGATTACACAAAACTATAATTCTATGATCTATTTAATATGTACATTTATCCAAAATGATAACTAGTCCAATATAAAACCAAAATATCTAACTAAGACTACCGCCGGTAGTCCTAATCGTCCTTGCTCACCTGCTTGTTCTTCAATCCACTTGCCATGTCTAAAAATGTTATTTGGAAAGAATGAGATTTTAAAGAATCCCAGGAGCAACAGTTTACGAATATGATGCATATAAACAAAGCAAGTAAACATATATCACAATGCAGCAATCAATATTCGAGGCCAGGCACACTGCCACGTCCCCTTTATAGTATACAAGGTCAGGCTTTCGCCACGTCCCCTCTCTGTATCTGTATTCAAGGCCGGGCTTTCACCACGTCCTATCAACTGTATCTGTATTCGAGATCAGGCTTACGCCACATTCCCTTCACTGTATTCAATGATTAATGCAAAAAACCAATGCAATATATATGATATAGGATAAAGTGTTACTACTTTGGTCTTTCTGTTCTTGAGCAGGCATAGGCCTTCTATGCTCTAGGCAAATATCAAATCGTAAAGTCATAATTAAGGACGATATGTCACCACTTAGTCTAATACTTAATATCTTTACAATACTTAATTTGGTTATCATTACTGTTTCTTTAACACTCATATATGCCTCTAATAAAAGCCCTAAAAGGTTGGAAGAACTACCCCAAATGTAATTACCCAATTTAGGATTAAGGGCTAATAATTATGATATTGATTGTGATTAGTGTAATTAAATACTTTTAAAGAAATATGATGTAAGTTTGATAAAAATGTTCATGGGTGATTAGAGATCAAGGGTTGAGATCTATTGACTATGGGTCAGAATCCCATGCTTTGTATCTATGAGAGCTCATGTAAGAGTGTATAGGATGGTGACATGTGGCATTGTGTAGACCCTTGGATGGCATAAAAGGACAAAACATCACTTTTTCTTCTCTCTTCTATCTCTTATGCGGTTTGTGTGTATGGGAAGGGAGAAAATGCTTGTTCATCATCATCCTTACCATTTCTCATTTTGTCTTTCTTCTTTCCCCATTCTTTTTGGTGATCAAGAAGAAAGGAAGAAGAAAAGGTGAGATTTTGATGTTTTGGTTGATCTTTAATGCCCTAAACCTCTTCTCTAATGTTGTGCACCTCATTAAGAGCTTCATCGTGGTGATTTCAGAATCTTGAATAGTGTTGATTTGGGTTGTTGGACGAAATTTGAAGTTTGAGAATCAAGATTTTGACTTTGGCAAAGTGAAGAGGTAAGTACTTGATGCATTTTGATCTATTATTTGTGATTTTTGGACAAGTTTGGGAAAAATCTGGAAATTAGCCTCGAGTTTGTGTCAATGTTGAGTATATGGATTTCATAGTGGATGATGTTGAAATTAGTCTATTGTGGAGTTGATTTGGAAAGTTTGAATTGAGTTGAATGAAATTTGAGCATTAGGTGTGTCATAGAGACCTAAGTGTTTGATTGTGGTTAGAATGGTTTTTAGGTGTTTTGGAAGTTGCCTATGTGTTCTTTAGGCATAGTTAAGTGTGTATGTGCTCTATATGAAGTTTGGGAGTCATTGGCATTAGTTTTGGCCATCTGGGAATTTTCTGTTATTTACTGTGTTTCTAGTCTCTGATGCACAACACTCAAGTGAGGGAAGATCATGCTCGAGTGCTGCATGTATTTTCCCTTTTCCGCTTCGAGTTTTGCCTGGGTTCTATGAGTGGAGCTCGAGTGCACTTCTGTATTCACGAGTGAAGTTGGTGGTCACTGGAGTGAACGAGGGATTGCTCGAGTGATGGTGTGAGTCTAGAGTTAGGGTTGCTTTTGGGTCCTCACTCACTGGTTATTTGTCAAGAGTGTGCTCTGATACTCGCAAGCATTGTTGTCTCACCCGACTGTAAGGGGTCATGCTCGAGTAAGCTTTTCCCTCTGGTGTGGTCTGTACTCTTGGGTTGTCACTTCTTGTGTTGCACTTTCGGGTACTCGAGTGGATTTGGAGTCTTCACTCGAGTGCAAAGGTTCATGCTCAAGTAATGTGAGCACTTTCAGGTTAGGGTAGTTGCTCATTGTCGAACACTTGTGAGTGAGAGCTGTTCACACTCGGGCACGATTTGCTCATCACTCGAGTGAGGTCATCTTCACTCGAGTGAGCCAGCCTAAAATCACTGTTTTACCTTTCAAAAAAAGGGTCTACAGGGTAGTTCATCCAACCCTTTAGGCATATGTTTAAGCCTCTAATAGTCATCTAAAGAGTCCTAAATGATAACCAACTTAGAGTATTATAGAAATATACTTTTGGAAAAGAGATTGATTGGTTGTCCTTAATTTGGTATAGGATTTGATATCTGTCGCCCTCGTGAGCCTGCTGAACCAAAGATCATCAGAAAAGATTCAGGTAGTGACTTTTCCTTTATATCTTATGTGATGCATTGTATGTGTGTTATATCATTGGTTTGTGATGGATTCGTATGCTGCAATATTTGTGAAATTGTGTATGCCCCGCTATATCAATAGTCCCTAAGTCGCTAACAACGGTTCGAGTAAGGGTTGTGTGCCTTCCCGGCGGTAAAAGGGGATGAGGTTAGTGTGTAACATTCGTGATTACGTGAGCCGAAAGGCTATTTGTGAGCTGAAAGGCTATATGTGAGCTGTAAGGCTATTCGTATGCACTGCCATACCAACAGTCCCTGAGTCGCTAACAACGGTTCGGGTTAGGATGGTGTGCCTTACCGGCGGTAAAAGGGGATGAGGGTGGAGTGTGATTTGTGTTGGTGCTGTTATGTGATGATTTTCTTACATGCTATGTGATTACGTGTGGTATGAATGATTTGTTACTACTGAGATTCTTTAGAATCTCACTCTTTCTAAATGACTAACATTTTCAGATAGGGCGAGTGGTTCCAATAATAAGCGGCCAACCAGGAGTGGTTAGGGCTAGTAGGGACATACTTGAGTTCAGACCGTTGGTTATCTGTTTTGGATTTTGGGATTACTTTGTATATGAGATGTAAATATGAATTTTTGGTCATGTAATCCCCATTTTGGGAAACCTTTAAACCCAATATATATATATATATATAAGTAACTCGAGGTTGCCGGGATTTTGGTTACGTACTCTGATATTTATTATGTGAAATAACTGCACAGGTAATTGTATTCGAAAGTGAATGTGAGACCAGATAAATTCTGTTTTAAATGTTTTGTTTGTCAACCCCATCTCTTGGAGATGAGTGATTATAAAAAAATGATTTTTTGTCTTATTGGTCTCTATTTCACTTAAATTTCGTAGTCTGGATATAACTACCGTGAGGGGGTTACACCAGGGATCCCCTTTTGGAAGCACAAACACTGACATTTTTCACTATTTCACTCGAGTGATGGGGCACTAACACTCGAGTGAAGACGGCCTCACTCGAGTGGTGGTACGGTCTGCACTCGGGTACCAGGGAGTGAAGGATCGCGAATGAGCACCTGAGAGCACAAGAACTTTTCAAAGATAGGGACACTTGAGCACACTGGACCTCACTCGAGTGATAGCCAAATGCTTCACTCGAGTACTAGAGAGTGAAGTCTAGGAAGTGAGAACCCGAGAGCAAACAAAAATTTCAAAGAGGAGAAGCATTCGAGCACTGGCCTTTGCACTCGAGTAATACTAAATGCTTGTGAGTGTTAAGACACACTCTTGTACTTTACCCATGAGTGACAACCCGAGAGGCATGTTTAGGGTGTCAAATACACCCTCACTCGAGTGAGAGGAGTCCCACTCGAGTGATGACTCACTTCACTCGCAAGTGAGGCAACACTCTTACTCTTTTTCCCAAAGCACAAAACAGAAACTGAAGGGAAAGTGTAGAATTACACTGACTCACTCGAGTGGAACCCAACCTCACCCAAGTGATATTCATCCTTCACTGGAGTAAGCCCCAGATCACTCGAGTGACCATATCAGAACCCAGAAAACACAGAAGCAATGACAGCATTTCCCAGAATTTTCCTAAGAGTTCCTAAAAGACCCAAAACTTCAACCAAAGCTATCCCCACAGAAAATCAATCAAGGAATCCAATAAAACCATTAAAACAACCAAATTCCTACTCCATTATCATGTTTCGGTCTTGGCAACATTAAACACTAAAATTCCAAAATCCACAAACTCAATCATTCAATCTCCAATCAATCCTATCTATCCATATACATTCCAAATATACCATTTCCATACCAATAATATACCAAATGCCCAATGATCATCATTTTTTGAAAATAGCCAATAAATCCCAGAAATCCAAAGTTAATCCATTTGGCATAAAACTTATATAGATAGGTTTCTTTAACTCACCTCAACAACTTTCTTAAAGAGACTTTTTGATTCTTTAACTTTCAAAATTCCTTGAGATCACAAACCAATACCAATGGACAAACTACAACTATAGAAATGTAGCTCATCACTCAAGAAACAATTTTAGAGAAGGAAGTTTGAGTAATGGAGATCATTTTCATACCTTAAAGTGAAGCTTTTTCTTTCTCTCACTTCTTCAATAATGGAGGACGAATTTAGAGAGAGAAGAGGGAGGTGGAAGATTAAAGATGAAGGGAAATGATAATCTCTACTCCCCCCATACCATTTCAGTGCACAAGAGGGAAGAGGGGAGAGAGAAATTATTTTAAAAAGATACATTTGACTTTTCTATGCCCTCTCTTATTCTATGAGCTTGCCAAGTGTCATTCTCTCATTGGCTTACATACAATAAGTCATCAATTAACTTATCTAATCCATTCATTAGCCATTTAATCACACATCTCATTTCCTCTTAGTTAGTAATTAATTTTTCCATTAATCACCAACTTAAGACCAATATTTCCATTGTATCAATTTTCCATCAATTATGACATATTAAATAATATTGTCACAAATACACCTTAATTCAACTTTAATCCACAATTACATTCTCAATAACCCCCATTAGCCCTTAATCAAAATTTAGGGTGTTACAGTGTTACTGTAAACCACACAGGTTGATGTTACTGCATACTATACAAGATGTAATACTGTTGGCCACACTTCCTCAGTAGCATGTTTTACACATCGCCTTTCGGCCTTTGGGTTACTTGTGATTTTCACCAGTGCAACCCGGACTCAACACCAACCAACGACCTGGCTGTGTCAAGGGTGTATCTTGATCATGGGGTCGATTAATATGCTCTGATGGGCTGCCTCACCACACAGGGTAAATCACTGTATGCCACACAGGATGTGTCACTATAGACCACACATGTTTAATCATGATTTGGGATGATCAATACTAGTGCGAACGTTAACCGCTCCTGTTGTCCTCAAAATATTACATATAAATTCACCATCCCACTCAGATGATTTATTGTCTCATAGTAGCTTCTGCTGCGCCACTCTGATGTTTTATCTCCTCATATGAACTTTAATAATGTCAAGATATGTAATAAGAGTTCCACTGTAACCACCTGTAATACCTGACTACACCCAAAATCTGTGTTCCTCTATGCCAGTTCTTGCCCTATTTCAACTCAATGTTGTTTCCACTTTATTAGGATCTGATAGATCCCAATTTGTGAGATAACATGTCTAGCACCACTCTTCTGCCTCAATTTGTCTCATAGAGGCTTCAAGGTTCTATTCGTTAAATCATTCTCTTAATACCCCGAATCATCTCAAATCATTGCTCAGATATCATAACATATCATTCTAGGTAAAGAAGCAATATATAACGTTCTTTCATTGCTTCTTAATCTCAAGATCATGCCCAATTATCAACGTAGCATTCTTAACTATATTCTATGCCTCAAACTACTCAGAGCTATTTCAGCGTTCTTACCAACTTAAGGCTCAACGCTAATTCTTGGATTACAATCCAACTCTTAATTTGACATTGGATCTATAACCTCAAAATTAATTGAGTCAAAGATCATTCTACCTCAATCATACCCAACATACATACTAAAAATCATCATATAGTACTGTATGTCATAATTAACTAATATCATCACTAGCATGGAGAAACCTCAAAATAACCATTAAGCCTCAAGTTTCTATAGCCTCATCAAATGAACCTTTTTGGGCAGTACTCTCTGCAATAAAAATGTTCTGAATTAAGATTAATACTTACATCACATTATCTCCATACTTTTAAGCATTCTTTAAATAATCTAACTAAGATGATTATTAGTTATATAGAAATCTCAAGGCAATTACTATTCCTCAAGTCTCCATAACCCTACCAACTTAACTTCCAAGGGGGTTAGCCATCCCAAGATTTCTCTAGGTTGAGCACGCTTAACCTTTGTGTACTCATACAAAAACACAAATACTAGCTTCAACTACTTTTGACCATCGGTACCCCATAACTAGCCTCATCTCAAAATTCATGTCCACTGTCTCCGGGCATCAAAATATTGTGTATGGACTATATACTAGTGTTGGTACATGTACTCCAACATATACCTTGTGATATGCTTAGGAAGTTCATAAAGTTGTCTGTTAGACCCTGCTCTATAATCTTGTTCTTCTTCTGGGCCAAACCACTATATCCGGAAAGAAATACGGTGTTGTGCAAATCCAAATATCATCTAGGTACTTCAATTCCAGAAGATCCTGTTCACCTTGTACTGGGATTAGACCATCCGAGTACCTTGTAAACTGATTTATAGGGTGTCATACTCTCAAACAGCCTGCAAATATATATACACTCTGAATGTCCCCCCAGAACTCCTGAATTAGTTGTAAATCATGCATTACATATACTGTTCCATCTCTGGAATCGGTAATGGAATTTGGATCTGACTTTGATTCCTCTGTCTATGATTGATTAGTGTTGCCCCACTAATAAGTCTCTGATGATACCAATCTAGTGTGAGGCCGATCTATTGGCCTTGATTACACTCGCTTCCTCAGGCTTTGCACTATCCTTAGACAAGTATTGTAATACTCGCTACCTTCAAGTATTCGTTGTTCTCCAGAGCTGGTTCACAAAAGGGGGTGATTCACTTCTCTAGTGCCCCTTTCTGTGTATATGTCTTGTCACTGTATAATCAAGACCATATCAGTATACTATTCTATTGTCAGAACCGCTTTTAGTTTTGATACCAAAATTGTAAGACCCTTATATTATTTCCATATTTCTCAGAGTGTTTGTGCGCAGTTCAGTGGGCATACAAAAATATCATGTAAATACTGATAATAAGTACTTGATTACATTACAGGAATTCCCACAGAGACTTGTACATAATATTTACAAACTTTAAAATAGTAAAAAGCCTATACATAACCAACGTTAGCACTTGAACTGGATCAAAACCTTCAGTTACTGGTAATTACGACTTTGCCCTTACAGCTACTTCCTCGAACTGGTCAATGATACATTTATGGAAAGGGTGAGATTCATGCGAATCTCAAATCGTAACAAGCTATCAATCACATAAAATACAATAAATAAATATGCAATGCACCATATAGTATAAAATGAAAATTCATACTATTACATGTGTCTACACACTATTCAGGGCCAAATGACTGTTTGGATCCTTTACTTGTCCGTGTCCCTCAACTGGGTCCCAGACCATAGCTAGGTAATGTGCCCTAGGCACCATGTTCATATCACAAAACATGGCATACAATAGCATATCAATATTAACATAGAGTATGAGAGATAGAGTTACTACCTGATTGCCCTTTCCTACTCTACTGTTTGTCTTATACCTTTGATTTGGCTCGGGCTATTGATATGTCCTACAATTTCCAAATATACAAAAAATGAGTTGTTACGGGTGTAAATGATCTATTAAAAAGTATAAGTGTACAGTGTCGTAAACAAGTAATACAGAAGTGAGGATAGATCACTAAGTACCAAAATGGGTAATTTTAATTCTATTTAGTCTATCGATTAGTTGGTAATTGAAAGTACAAAATAGAAAATGATTAAATATGAATGCAAATAATATGAAAACAACTATGAGAAAATCCTTAAGGATCATATTTTACTTAACAAATTTTGGATTGAATCACGTAGCTCTTCTGGTCCAATTTATTCCACATGATTGATAGCCGAGTTTCCTTCATTGAATTACTAGCCTCTTATAAGGTCAAGTAATTCTATAATTAATTACTAATCCAATATGTTCCTATATGAATTCAAGCAATTAATCATGCATTAAGATTTATGGAACTCATTAAGACTACACAACTTATATGAATATATTCCTATTTCATATGCAAGTTATGGTTTTAATTATAGGATCTACACACATGCATCTCCTTCCGGTCTCAACATAGATATTGAAATCATTCAAAAGATGGCCAATCAATTGAAAGCATTAAGAACAATAATTAAAACTCAATCATGAAAAAATTAAAACTAGATTTAATAAGTTAAGATTCAATTTGTCATTAGTAAACTACATTATCACCCTAGGAAAATAAAATTTTAGCTCATGATGAAATTAAAAAAAACTAAAATAAATTGAAAATTTTATAAATATTGCATAAAACTTGATTATTAAATTCTAAAACATAAATATACAACCACAA
The DNA here is from genome assembly GCA_963210345.1 of Inga oerstediana. Lineage (NCBI taxonomy): Eukaryota > Viridiplantae > Streptophyta > Magnoliopsida > Fabales > Fabaceae > Inga > Inga oerstediana. The sequence goes on from OY723408.1 coordinate 26,400,280, forward strand.
GATGCATGAAAATGGACAAATCTAGCCGTCTTTATAGAAGATACAACCTTCCATGTAGGTGGCAACATATACCATCCATAATGAAGGACTACCTATACCATCCATAAAAGAGGTTTACCTAAGCCTTCCAAGATAGAGGCATGCAAAAAGTAATATAATGCACGAAATTAACTCTAAGAAATAATATAATATTTTTTTTCTGTCAGAGAAAGACCTCTCTCTCTCTCTCCTCTCTCTTTCAACTCTGTGATGATAGCTCTATATAGGTAGGTGAGTGAATAGTAACCATTTCGTTTTTTCCACGAGTGCTACAGTAGCTTTTATCTTTTCCATGAGTGCTACAGTACTTGTTGGCAGAATGCTACAATGTAGCTGCTATAGTACTTTATCACTTTTTTCCAACTGCACCTCCTTGTCTTGTTTCAATCTCGTGGGTTTATTTTTAGGTCTCCTTTCTTCTCTTTTCTCCTTAACATGGTGTTATATGTGGCTATGAAAAAAAAGGAAGAAAATATTATATTATAATAGTAATAATATTTATTCCAAAATTATTATTTATTTATCAAGTACATTCAAATTATTACATTAAGCTCAAATATTGTCTACAAAATCATCATATAAAGAAAAATAAATATGTAAATATTTTACTTATCAAATTCCCCACACTTAGCTCTTGGACGTCCTCGGATAAGGAGTGACTAATAAGTTCTTCCAACAAAATCAGAAGTGTCAATTCATAAGCAAGAACACAATTGAAAAATAAAGAGATCAAAGTATTCATAAATCAATGAAAATATAAACTGGTAACTTTATTTGAAAATGAATGAACTGAGTTTGTAATTGTTGCTCATTCTCTTAATCTCTCAAGTGTTTAAAAGTAAGTGTTTCACTCAAATTCAACCTAAAAAATTACACTATCATACGCTTGCTAAAAATCTCAATCTCCACTACCTAATTCACATGCATAATTCAAATTAAAAGGACTTATTGAGGGTTTTAATGGGGTCAAGGTAAAAGGAATGTAAAACATAATATGAAGGGCTACATTTAAGAAATTTAATAGAGCAATTGAAGTAACACGGGGTTTGCCGGGATTTTAGTTTCCACACTCTGATATTTATTATGTGATTTGATTTCTCAAATAATTATATCCGCACGTGAATGTGAGACCAGGATTAAATATACTTTGAACTGATTTTTGAAATACCCCATCTTGTGATGAGGGATTAATAGTTGTTGATTCCATTTTTATTGGTCTCTATGTCACTTAAATTTCGTAATCCAGATGTAATTACGGTGAGGGGGTTACAGCATTAAAATGGACTAAGCTAAGATTGAAACAATTGAAAAGCTACCACCTCTCTCCTCAATCAAGGGCATTCAGAGTTTTTTAGAACATGCGGGCTTCTATAGAAGATTCATCAAGGACTTCTTAAAAATCACAAAGCCACTTTGCATGCTATTGGAGAAAAACACTCCCTTTGTGTTTAATAAGGAGTGTTTATCAGCCTTCCAAACTTTAAAACGTGCCTTAACTTCTGCACCAGTTATCATAACTCCAGATTGAAACCTTCTATTCGAAATGATGTGTGATGCAAGTGATTATGCAGTTGGAGCTATTTTAGGCCAAAGAAGAGATAAGGTTTTTCATGTCATTTATTATGCTAGCAAGACACTCTCAGACGCATAGCTGAATTATGCAACAATAGAAAAGGAGCTCTTAGCAATAGTGTTTGCATTCAAAAATTCAGAGCCCACTTGATCGGGTCAAAGGTCATTATCTGAATAGACCACTCAACAATCAAATACTTGATTGAGAAGAAAGATGCTAAGCTTAGACTGATTAGATGAGTGCTTCTGCTACAAGAATTTGACTTGGAGATCAAAGACAAAAAAGGGACTGAGAATCTCATTGCAAATCATCTTTCTCGGTTAGAGCCATCCGAACAAAAGAGAGAATCATCAATTAAGGAGAATTTCCCAGATGAGCAACTCTTTGTCATGCAATCACAAGCCACTCCTTGGTGATTTTGTAAATTACTTGACAAGTGGAGTAATGCCTTATGAACTTTCTAAAGTGTAAAAGAAGAAGTTTATGACTTATGTAAGGCGATATATTCCTGAAGAAGAAATGTCTAGCATCTTAATTCAATTCCATTTATCCCCATATGGTGATCATTTTAGAGCAAAAAGAACAGCTATTAAAGTCCTTCAATCAGGGTTTTATTGGCCTACACTCTTCAAGGACGCCCACAGAATTGTGGCAACCTATGAAGATGTCAAAGAATTGGAAATATCTCAAGAAGACACGAAGCCCCATTAACTAACATCTTAGAAGTTGAGCTTTTTGATGAATCGAGGATTGACTTTATGGGGTCTTTTCCATCCTCATCTAACAATCAGTTTATTTCAGTAGCTGTTGATTATGTTTCTGAGTGGGTTGAAACAGCTGCTTTTCCTACAAATGATTCTCGAGTAGTTGTTAAGTTTCTGAGGAAAAATATTTTTACAAGATTTAGAGCACCTAGAGCTATTACTTGTGATGGAGAAGGCCATTTTTGCAATCAATAGCTTCAATCAGTGTTAGCTAAATATGAAGTAACTCATAAGGTTGCAACTCCATATCATGCATAAACTAGCGAACAAGTGGAAATCTCAAATAGAGAATTGAAATGGATCTTAGAGAAGACGGAGAATTCCAACCGAAAGGACTGGGCAAGAAAATTAGATAATGCACTTTGGCCTTATAGAACTACCTTCAAGACACCAATTGGTACATCCTCATATCAATTGGTTTACGGAAAAGCATGCCATCTTCCAGTAGAAATGGAGCATAAAGCATATTGGCAATAAAAGCCTTAAATTTTGACTTAAAGGCAGCTGGTAAAAAGAGACTTCTCCAACTCAATGAGCTTGAAGAATTTAGGCAACAAGCTTATGAAAATGCCAAGTTATACAAGGAGAAGACAAAAATGAGGCATGACAGAAGAATTTTGAGGAGAGAATTCACATCGGGACAAAAAGTGCTTTTATATGACTCAAGATTAAAGCTCTTCCCAAGCAATCTGAGATCAAGGTAGTCAAGTCCTTTTATTGTGATTCAAGTATAGCCATATGGAACTGTAGAGATTTAAGATAGAGATCAAAAATTCAAAGTGAATGGGTAAAGGCTAAAAGAGTACAATGACAGTGCACTCAAGCTTTGAAAAAAGTCATCACGTTTGAGGAACCAACAAGTAAGTCCTCCTTCTCGTTAAAAAACATTATAATAAAATAAAACAAAAATATTAATATATATAAAATAAAAAAGGGCCAAATGGTTTGGTTTTTATCTAGCTAAAGATGTTAAAGAAGGGAGCTTATTTGGGAAGCAACTCAAAACTTCTTTTCCTTACTCATTCATTTTTCTTTCTTACTCACTGAAGCACTTTGCACAGCATTAGGAATTTTAGTTGTTATCATTTTCATTTCAATTTAATAGGGAGGAATCTATTATAAAAGTTAAAAATAGGTTCCCTACTCTCCCCAAAGATGTTCTTAGAAAGATCTATTGCTCTCGACTTGAAAGAATGAAGATATTCAAGCGTTTGGGCCTTCCTGAGGATGTACACTAGATCATTGAAGCTAAGGTATGTTTAGCAAGTGAGATTCATGGGTCATTTATTAAACCTATTACAGGAATGAGAAGAAATTATTACTCTAAAAAGAGAAGAGCTAAAAGAATGAATGTTTACCATAAATTTGCAAGGAAGACACGTGATTAGCGCTGTAAAAACAAGGTATGATTTCTATAAATCGAGAAGATAAAATTAAATTCATAAAGGATTGACTGAGTAAGGAGTCATTAGATGATATCATTCAAACTCTTGAGACACATCCGAGTGGTGATATTCATCGTATTCTTCTCGATTTAATGGACATATTTAACAAAGAAAGAGCGCTACTATCTTGGGAATCTGACATTAAAAGACCCAGTTTGCCAGTTTATAAGAAAACTGGATGGGGAGCAAATCCTTGATTCATAGAAAGCGATTAAGCCATAACTGGACGTAAAACTAGAGGAAGATGTGAGCCAAAATCATAACTACTATACATAATCATGCTTTTGTCTAATCTGTTGTTGGAAATTGTGCCATAAGGGCTAATCATTATACTTTAAACATTATTAATTTAATGAAATTTCTCCATTTTGTTATCATATTATTTGCATGTTAACTGTGATAATTGTATCCTTGGATAAATCATAAAGATTGTCCTAAAATATCCTTGGTCGGTCATCTATGTGGGAGCAGAGATGAAACAAAACCAGTATGACTTTGATAAGATATGGATATACAAATCAAAGTCTTAGGCACTTGTAAGAGTACAAGATGCTGGACCGACCCACTATGGAAAGCTGCATGGATCAAGTCATAAGCTTTTCTCATGTATAACCATGTCACAATGATCTTTGACCTGAGGTCATCATAGATTCCTACATGAGAGTTGCTAAGCTTTGAACTAGTCAAAGTCACTTTTGACCGGGTGATGATAAAGGCTATGATCGGGCTTGGTGGTTTTTCATGCAGAGGAATATGAATGATCAAGATGGAATTTATCCCTCACATTAGTAGAGAGATATTACTGGGCCCCTCAATGAGTGAGTCTGAGAAATGTATGGTCATACTACGATGGAAAGGAGTTTCCATTTCTATTGTCAGACTACTTAGGATTCGAGAAAGTAATGGTCAAGAACAAGAGGATGACATTATCCATGCCTCATCCATGACGGATATATCATGTGACAAAAGGGACGTGACATGGTTGTATGATAGGTTGAATCGTGTTAACGATCCTCATATGAATTGAGTAGTCATGATGTCTTGCTAGAGGCCACTTGCGACTTGTGGGTTAGTAAAGTTATTGGCCCACTGCCAACTTCGCATGGGCCTACAGGGTCACACACAAGAATTGCCCAACACGAGATAATGTTTAATCTAGGGTGGATGAATTTTAATTTATATATATAAAATATAAAATTCGTTAATAATATTATTTATATATATATATATATATGTATTTTCGAAATACATATTTTATATGTGTGTGTGTGTGTGTATTATTATATTATTATATTGTGTTAGTTTTAAATTTAATTTTATTAAGATAAATTAGATTTAATAACTAACATGATAGAAATATAGTATCTCAGATTTAATTTATGAAGATAAATTAAATATAATGGCTCTTTATTTGGATTAAATAAATAGGTTAAATTAAAACTGCTGGACAGATTTAATTTAAACTGAATTTATTTAATTAGCTCATCAAGATAATTAATTTCAAAATTAATAAAGATTAATTTTGAAATTTGAATATAGCTCTCATAGGTTATAAACTTGATAGAATAGATAAACTCATACACGTATGAGAATTAAAAGTCGCAAGGGAAACCCTAGGAGACATTAGAGTTGCTAGCACGTAGTCTGTGTTGGAGAGCATTCGTGTGGATACCGGTAGAGGGAGCGGACATGACGTGTTGGCTCCTAGAGATCAAAAACCCTGAATTAAAAGGTACGAATCTTTCTAACTCGGTTTAAATGCTGTTGATAGATCCTCGATTACGATCAGTGAAAATTTTAAAATTCTTCCCCTATGCCTACCGATCCTAACATTTGTCTTATCTTTTTAGTAACTTTTAACTTTCTTTACTCTTTTTGTTTAATTTCTTTATACAAATTTTACCGGTCATTCATGTCAAAAAAATTTTCAAACTTGTTTGAAAAATGCATAATTTGCATGATCTTGTTGTCACTATTTTAGTAGTATAAATATGTATTCTTCCACTTGTAAATATGCACTCTTATATTTGTAAACACAAATTGTCCGAGAGAAAAGAAGAGAAAAAGGGTATCACACTAAAATGTAGATTTACTTCTATCTGCATTTTTGTAGAAACTAATTCAGGCAAGGATGGAGAGTTTTTAACTGTAGCAAAATAACTTGGAATTGTATTAGTTGCTAAAAAGATCAACTTTGTACATAGGACAGGCATCCAGGGCCTAAGAGGAAGTATGGTCGTTTCTGCAACTATTAATAAAAGCAAAGGTTTGAGTGTAAAGGTGAAGGAGTTGGAAGATCACATCTTGTCCTTAGGACAAGAGTTGCAAGTTTCAATCTTGCCTAAACGAATGGGACGAATGTTCTACCATGCTGAAGCTTTTATCGCTCTACCTGGTGGTTTGAAGACGTAGGATGGGATTTCTAGTGTTGCATATTGGACTAAGCTAAACTTTCACAAAATGCCATTAGAATTGTTAAATGTTAATGGTTTTTATGATGATCTGTTATTTTTTTATCATGCTGTGGAAATAGGATTCATACCCCAAGCGACTCATCATTCCATAATTTCTGCACTCACTGCTGATCAACTGTAAACCTATGAACCTAAACTAGATCTATTGGTCAAGCAAATAGGTGGGAAATCTTTAGATAGAAGTCAAAAGCAAAATCTAGATACCATTCTTTGGTTGTAACTTTCCTTAATCTTTTGTTTTACTCTTAGCATTTTGGTTTACTTTATTATGTGTTTAAGTTTTTTCTTGAAAAAAAAAAACTTTCTCTAAGCTCTACAAAGACATTAAGGACAATGTCTGATTTAGGTTAGGGGAGTAGTAAAAAAAATTAGTTAGTTAGTAAAACTATTAGATGCATGGGGTGTAAAAAAATGGCAAAGTAAGGAGTTATTCTTAACTCTTAATACGCATTTTATTAATTGCATGTTTTTGTTCCTTCTTTTTTAAAAAAAAAAAATCATCATGTTTAAGTTCTTTGTAATGATCTTAAGAAGTATATAAGTTTTAAGTATGGATCAATTGAATTTAGAGATTTCATAGCATGAATGAGCAACTAATTGTTGCCTTTGATGATGAATTTTGAGATTGAATGAGCTAAGTTTGAAAACCCATGACCATGAGCTTTTGAGCCTATTTGATCAATAATGATTATTTCTCTTATATGTGATATTCACCTATTAAGTTGTCACTCTAGAACTTACTTTAAATCTGGTTGAGATTACATTTCACATGCATATTCAAAAATGATAAAGGTATTCATTTTCTTTCTTTAGCCAGAGCCAAATAACCAACCTTACAATTATGTCGTTGATAAGCCTCTTTGAGCTTAATTGATTGTTTCTTTATTCTCAACCCATTAACATATGTTTTAATAATATATCAAGTGATTTTACCTCATTCAGAAGAATTAGCAAAGCATTTGAAATTTTTGTGAAATGGGTTTGTGACAAGTATGGGGTGTATATATCATCAAATTTATAATTGCAGAATTATGCAAAAAAAAAAAAAAAAAAAGGTTAAAGGAAAAAAGGAAAAGAAAAGAAAAAAATATTAAGTATTTGAATTGGAGGTTGTTGTGATGAGATAAATTTATTTATAAGCAACCTATTTTTCAATTTCTCTATTAAATTCTTAAATATAACCCTTCATATCATGTTTTACATTCCTTTTATCTTAACTCTATTACAATCCTCAATAAGTCCTTTTAATTTGAATTATGTATGTGAATTAGGTAGTAGAGATTGAGATTTTTATCAAACCTATAGTAGTGCAATTTTTTATGTTGAATTTGAGTAAAGCACTTATTCTGAAACACTTGAGAGATTGAGAGAATGAGTCACAATTACGAACTTTGTTCATTCATTTTCAAATAAAGTTACCAGTTTATATTTTTGTTGATTCATGAATACTATGATCTCTTTATTTTTCAATTGTGTTCTTACTTATGACATGACACTTCTGATTTTATTGGAAGCACTTATTAATCACTCCTTACTAGAGGACGTCCAAGAGTTAAGTGTGAGAGAATTTGATAAGTAAAATATTTGTATATTTATTTTCCCTTATATGTTGATTTTGTGGATGATATTTGAGCTTAATATAATGGATTTGGGTGTACTTGATAAATAAATAATGATTTTAAAATAAATATTATTATTATTATTATATAGTATTTTATTGCTTTTCTTTTGATAACCACGTATAACACCATGTTAAGGAGAAAAGAGAAAAAATGAGACCTAAAAATAGACCAACGGGATTGAAACAAGATAAGGAGGTGCAGCTGGAAAAAGTGATAAAGTACTACAGTAGCAACACTGTAGCATTCTGCTGACAAGCACTGTAGCACTCATGGAAAAAGATGAAAGTTACTGTCGCACTCGTGAAAGAAAAAGATGAAAGTGATTGTAGCACTTGGGGAAAAAACGGAATGGTTACTGTTTACTCACCTGCCTATTTTTAGCTATCATCATAGAGTTGAAAGGGACGGGAGAGAGGTCCTTCTCTGGCAGAAAAAAAATATTGTATTATTTCTTAGAGTTAATTTCATACATTGTATTACTTTTTGTATGCCTCAATCATGGAAGGTTTAGGTAGACCTCCTTTATAGTCGGTATAAGTAGTCCTCCTTTATGGATGGTATAGATTGTCATCTACATGGAAGGTTTTACCTCCTATAAGGACTGCTAGATTTCTCCATTTTTATGCATCTTGTGGTTGTATCTTTTTGTTTTAGAATTTAATAATCAAGTTTTATGCAATATTTATGAAGTTTTCAATTTATTTTTGTTTTATTCTTAATTTCATCTTGAGCTAAATTTTTATTTTCCTAGGGTGATCATATAGCTTACTAATGAGGAATTGAATCTTAACTTATTAAATTTAGTTTTACTTTTTTCTTCATGATTGAGTTTTAATTATTGTTCTTAATGCTTTCAATTGATTAACCATCTTTTGAATGATTTCAATATGTATGTTGAGATTGGAAGGAGATGCACATGTATAGATTCTATAATTAAAACCATAACTTTCATATCAAATAGGAATATATTCATATGAGTTGTGTAGTCTTAATGAGTTCCATAAATCTTAATGCATGATTAATTGCTTAAATTCAAATAGAAATATATTGAATTAGCAATTAATTATAGAATTGTTTGACCTTAGAAGAGGCTAGTAATTAAATGAGTGAAACTCGGCTATCGATCATGTGAAATATGATCCCTAGGGATTTTTCTCATAGTTGTTTTCATATTATTTGCCTTTATATTTAAGCATTTTCTATTTTATACTTTTAATCATCAACTAATCGATTGACTAAATAGAATTAAAATAACCCATATTGGTACTTAGTTATCAATCCTCGTGGGAATGATACTCTACTCACTTCTGTGTTACTTGTTTATGATAGTGTACACTGCACTTTTTAATAGATCATTTACACTAATAATAAATTTTTGGCGCCATTGCTGGGGATTGTTATCATTAATATCAATACCAAGTAATTTTAACACTAATTTGGTCTTCATTTTAATGTTTTAAAAAAAATTTAAAAAATTGGATTATTCACAGCATTCATTTGATTCAATTAGCGATAAATTGTCATATCTTAGTTCTTTTTTGGGAATGCATGTGGATGGAATGAGACCAGAAAATATAAATGTTGGTTGGATTGAAAATTATTCTCCTTATAATTGTTTTCCTGATGCTTATTGTGGAGAGTGTCATTCCTATGAGCATTATCCATATAGCACACCAGTTATTATGTGAGAGATGATTTCACTATGAACCAAACTTGTTTTGATCATTCCTTTTATCCTAGTGAAATTTTAGAGCAACAAGAGTCTTTGGATCTATATGTCAAGTATTGTCCTAATAAAATTAATCATCCTTTCTACTATTATCCACATATTGAAGAACACACCCTTAAGTATAAAAAAAAATCTAATTTAGAAAGATTATGTGAGGAGTGTGTGGAATCATTAGAGAGATTTAGTAGAGAGCAAAAGGAACTGGTCACTAGAGTTGAGTCAAGTGTCCAAAATATTGGAATATATATGAGTCAAATTGTTTTGTTGCTTGAGACTATAAGGCAAGATAATTCTTTAAGCATGATGACCAATTCTTGTGTTGATGATTATTATTGTGAGGAAGTTGAAGATTTCAAATTGAATAAAACTTTAGCTCTTGTAGAATGCGATAAGGAACTTGAAATCACTTTTGGAGAGAATAGTGAGTGTAGTATAAAAGAGGTTCTGGTTGTGGAACCTAATTCCTGTCATTTTGATATTGAAATTAATGTGGATGTTCCAAAAGTTGTTGTTCATGTCTCTCCTATTGAAGTGTTGACTCTTACTGATAAGAGTCAAGTGGATTTTGTGGGATGCTTTAAATTTTTGGAAACTCCTAAATCTATTTGCAAATATATGCATGTTTTGCTTTATTTGAATTCAGTAAATACTTGTTCTCTAAAATTTTCTATGATTGAAGAAGTACAATTAATTACCTTGAATGATCATTTTTTGTATCTGAACCATTGTTGTTTGAAAAGAAATAAAGACAAGGTAATCATGGTGTTTGATACTTTTGATTAGTGGTTTGTTTTGGGAAGTATGGCTGAAGACTATAAATTTAGCGTTGCTTAGGAGACAACCCAAGGTTTGGTTTGATGTTTTGTTTTGATTTTGTAAGGCTTATGGTATCCCCTAATGATATATTTTACTTTGATAGCTACAATGAAGAACATTCAAGAGCACAAGATAAGTATTGAGAGGGGAGTTTCCTTCTACTTTTCCTTGTTTTGTTTGAATTGATTGTTGATAATAGGTTCTGGACATGAGTGCTGGTTATAGTCTAGTTTTGAATGCGATAGCTATTTGTTAATAACTATTGATTTGAATGGTGGTACTTATGAGTTGTGCTCAATTGGTAAAACAAAAAAAAAATTGAGATCTTAGAAGCTTTTACTATCCCTACATTGAGGATATTGTGATTTCTTCAATTCCATTACAAGTGTTACTTGTTCACATTAAGGACAATGTGACGTTTAAGGGTGGGGGTGAAGTTACCATTGATTTTGTATGATTTGTATGCAAATGAAAAATAAAAATTAATTACTAAAAAAAAGGTCAATTGGTTTAGTTTTTCTCTAGCTAAAGACATTAAAGCAGGGTGGCTATTTGGGAGGCAACCCAAAACTTCTTTTCCTTACTCATTTTTCTTTCCTACTTACTGAAACACACTGCACTGCGTTAGAAATTTTAGTTGTCATCATTTTCATTTCAAGTTAATATAGAGAAATATCTTGTAAAGCTTAAAAATAAGTTCCCCACTCTCCCCAAAGATGTGCTTAAGAAGATCTATAGCTGTCGACTTGAAAGAATAAAGATATTCAAGCATTTTGGCCTTCCTGAGGATGTACGCTAGATCATTGAAGCTAAGGTATATTTAGCAGGTGAGATTCATGAGTCATTTATTAAACCTATGCCAAGAATGAGAAGAAATTCTTATTCTAAAAAGAGAAGAGCTAAAAGAATGAATGTTTGCCATAAATGTGCAAGGTAGACATGTGCTCACAGCTGTAAAAGCAAATGTATGGTTTCTATAAATCGAGAAGATAAAATTAAATTCATAAAGGATGGACTGAGTAAGGAGTCATTGGATGATATCATTCAAATTCTTTAGACACATCCAAATGATGTTGTTCATCGTATTCTTCTCGATTTAATGGACATATTCAATAAAAAAAGAGTGCTACTATCTTGAAAATCTGGCATTAAAAGACCATGTTTGCAAGTTTATAAGAAAATTTGATGGGAAGCAAATCCTCGATTCATAGAGAACGTTTAATGTAATACCCCGAAATTTGGGATTGGAGGCTTGGAAATAAGACTAAATTAAGTGGACTGTTAAGCCCCAATTTAGCAGGAGCCCAAATTTATCCCCTAATGATTTCTATATCTTTGGGGTATTAAGAAAGTAAAATGGTGAATTTTGGAGAATATAATTATGTTTTCGGTGAAATCGCCTATGAGGTAGTGAGTTTGTCATGTGATTTTGAATGATCAAATGATGCTCAACAATTATGAAATTTTATAGGATGAAAGTAGACATCCTAAGCTTTAATTTCATAGGTCATATGACTCAATTAGAGCTATATACAAAACGATGTGAATTTTTGAAGTCAGCACAGAAAAACTGTGAAATTTCTGGAACAATATGAAAAGAATGAAATTCTGGGAATTTTGTGATTCCATTCAGAAACATTCTATATTTTTCCTTGAAACTAGACTCAATAAGGGTTCTATAGCCTTTGGAATCACTCTAATTCAATTTTTCTAGAATTATTTATGATTTTTCGAAGTTTGGGCAGAAATCTGCCAAAACTTTGTAAAAATCCGAAATTGGGAAAAATAATTAATTAAAAGTGGATATGATATAAAGTGATCATCTCCTTCTTCAGCCCCATTTCTGACGCCATAACAGACCCTAAGAGAGAGAGAGAACTCAGATTTGTAGAGAGAGAAGGGGAAGAAAAAACTTGCAAAGGTAAGTGATTTCTTCGGTAAATCGGTTCCTAATGCGTATAACTCCGCTCCTAAGCTATTCTTCTATGTGATTCAAGGGTTGGAAGCTCAAATTTGCTTTTTGAAGTGAGCTAGGGTTCAGCCAAGTCAAGGAATATCAAGTGGGAACTTGAGGTAACTTCCAAACTCTTGCATATTGACTATTCTGGTTGTTATAAACAATTTAATCAGTGAAATTTCGCCGGATTGTCTTTGTGTGTAAAAATGGAAAATGGGTTGTGGGGGCTGTTATGCTGCCAAAATTGGTACTAAATGGTATTTTTAACCTAATAGAAGAGTCAATAAAGTGGTTAGGAGTATAAAGGAACGCGTTTACGCAGCCAAAACCAAAAAACCCTGATTTCCCCCAGAGTTCTTATAAGTTTCAGCTAGCTCTAGAAATGGGTCTTAGAGTTGGATTTTCAATGATTTGATGATTCCATTGAGTTCAGGAGGAAAAATTAGGTGGGTTTACAGTTGGGCAATTTTTCGGAAAAAGCCGAAAAAGCATAATTACGAAATCGCCCCTAAAACTCTAAAAGTAGGGCTGTCAAGGGCAATTTCGTAATTTGACATTGAATTTGGTAATTCTGAGTATGGAAATGGATTCCTTGGGCAAAAATATGTCAGGATAGCCCAGGTTAGAATTTCGAGAAAAGTACAGTGAGACCGAGTACGATAAGGCCGGGTCCCCGGTGGCATTTTAGTAATTTTTCAAGATATACTCATATAACCCCCAGAAACACTATGGAAGTGTCTAAATGGTATATTTGGAATTGTAGGACCGAGCTGAGAGCCCGAGTTGCTGGCATGCAAATCGAGGAGAAAAACTGGAGGTAGGAGACTACTTTACTTGCATGTATTTGATATCTTTACTTGTGTAATGATGTATGTGATTGCTTTACTTGATTGTGTAGAGCATATTTGAATAAATGAAGCTCTATTTCTATTTTCACTGTGGCTATAGTCTTGTTATATGAAACATTGAGCATGCAGAAATGTCATTATGGGGCAAACATCTAGATAACACTACAAAAAAAGCCTCCATTACCCACGGAATCTGAGACGGAACCATGTCCGTGGGTAATTTCAGACGCTTTTGGGACGGAAATTCCGTCGGGAAAATCAGAGATGGAATTGCCCACGGAAATGCGTTAGTAATTTGACACGGAATAATTCCGTGGGCATGTCCGTCGGAGAGTTACCATCAGCGACGGAATATCGTGGCTAAATTACTGACGGAAGTGTTTCATCAGTGATTTCCATCGCAGATATTTTTTTTGCATTTGGAATACTAAAAAACCTAACACTGAAAACAGCTCCCACCCGAAAAATTTCCCCAAACCACCGGCCGAAAATTTTCCCTCCAGAACCGCCCGCGTGAATCATCTGAAGAAATTGCCCCAACCCATTTTCTGAGTTCGATCCGGTGCTCCAAGAAAGTTTTTCGGCGATTTGCACCTCCTTGAACGATTTCAATCCGGAACTCGGCCGATTGCTCCATGGAAATGGGAAGAACGAGCTTCTCCGAGACAAGGTGAGTGGTGTGGCGTCTCATCCGAAATCCTAATCCCTTTGCTCAGTGTCGGATTTCACTGCCTCAGCACTCTCTCGCTGTCTGCAATCTCTCCAATCTCCCTCCCTCCCTGCGGCGTTGGTCCTCAGTCGGTAAGTCCGTTACACTCATTGATTAATTCAGTGGGTTTTTAAACTCTAATTTGATGTTGACCATTTATTCAATTTTTGTGATTTCGATTCAATAGGCAAGAGCAGCTCATCTTTCTCGCCGTCTAAGGAGAATCAACGAACCCATCTTCAGTTTTCTTCTTCTCTCGTGCATTGATTGTGTAGGGTATGTATGAATAGCTTCTTTTTCTTGGTCTGATTTCCAGAATGCTTCTGCTTTGATTATGTGCATATGCTTCTTTGCTATGGTGTCTGGATTGTCAAAGAACTCTTGTTGGACAACATTTGTGCACATCTGATTTTACAAAGCAACGTCATGTAAGGATTTTTGGCGCTGGGATTTGACCCTTCAATCTTTTTCTTTGTTATTTTGGTTACAAAATAGGAATAAACAAAAATAAAACAAAACGTCAAAATCTAATTCAATCATTTAGAGTTTCCTAACATGGTTTGCCATGAAACCGACCCACTGATTGTCCCTGCTCCGTCCTTCCACTCTCTACTTAACTACTACTTACTATCCTGTGTCAAACTGGAATTTCCACCACTTTGAGCACTCTTGTTTCATTGTACTCTTATCTTGAAGTAGCTGTACACACACGTCCACTATCAACTTCAAGGGATAGGACCATTTAGTCAAAGCCAGTTCGTGCCCATCTAAAATGACCCTCAACTTGGCCCGTATTTCTGCAATGACCCCAAGAGCTATTGTCCGCTTTGAGTCATGTATCACTCCTCCAGCAGCTGGAAAATTGAGTTGCTTAAAAGGTTCATCTGTGTGTTAAGGTTAATCCAATCATCATTTGGTATATGTCACCAACCAACTCTTCCCTTCTCCACCTCATAGGTTCAAACACCTCCGACCACTTATGGTCGCTAGCTCGTAAGATATCCCCATCTAGATATGTGGTTTGTTTATCGTTTATATTAAACTATCTTGATGCAAGTCTGGGATTGTGGCAACCATATCTCCTTGGTTCTGCTGAACAATAGTCGCTAGATTTTGATACCCCATTATTATTGAAACAGGGCCACAGTTCAGTATAATGTAATACTTGTGCTAACATGGAGCAACTTACTGAAGAGATCAGAAAACTATTTGTCTAGCCCTTTGTTAATTGTGGCTTGGCTTAGATTTGATTTAAATCAATATTTCGTTGTTAATTTTAGTTGTCACCCCTGTTTTGAGATTATTCGTTTTTGCCTTGATGCTTGAAATGGCACTTTATAATTGCATTACTTATGTTTATCATCTTCGTTCTCTCTCTTATCCACACACACACTGATTTATTAGATAGGATTGGTCTTGCAATATAGTTTCGGATTGTTGTTAGAGGCAAATAGTCATTTGGAAACAATTACAAATCCTAGATTCCTCCTACAAGCCTAACTTGCGAATTTTGACATCTGACTCCCTTGCTTTTCTTTTCTAGGATTTTCCCTTAAAAAAACGAAAGGAATAAAACAAAAAGTTAGATAGAGGAGGAACAAAGGCGTATAACAATAGGTGAGGCGTTAAAGGCAAAGGAAGAGAGAGCGTTTGGTGGACTTATAAACATTAAATGAGAAAACAAGTGTGAATGAAACAAGAATCATAAAGAGGGTAAAGTCAGTAGTGAGAGACGTGTTTGATGCCTAAGCAATTGAAAACGGGAGGGGTTTGGTTTCCCCAATTTGATGATTGACAACTCTCAATGGAAGTTAAAGGTGAGGAGCTGAGAAAGGAAACAAGATTGTGATATGACTTTGCGTATATATATGAGACTGATATATATTCACTAGCTCACTCAACTCAAAGTCTCAAACTTCAATTTCAAATCTATAATCAATGAAAGTGTTTAAGTTTAAGTTTCAGTCTGCTTTTTTCGGCAGAGGCAGGTTGATGAGTGAAAGGAAAGGGAAAGGGAAAAGGAAAGGGAAAAGAGATTCCCTCCTTTATTCGATTGCAAGTTAATGAGGGCTTATCTATAATACAAGTACTTCCGTGATCTGTCATGCTTAAATAATTTATGCAGAAATGTAAGTTTATAACGTAAGTCTGTTGTGTATTACCTTCATTAATGTTAAATTTGGTTCACTTACTAATATCAAGGGGTTTGTACGTTCCTGGTTATATAAAAGGTAAGAAAGAACACTAATTTAAAGGCAAGGACGTGGCTGAATATTTTATTTTCTTTTTACAAGGTTGATTAAACTTGTTTGCCTTAAATTTGGTTAGGATGCACTATACATTACTAAATTGTGAATTTTTGCTGAGTTTTGGGTCCTTTTGCTATGACATTCACGTCCTTATAAGAGCTTAAAGGGTTCTGAATTTTAATTGTGTTATGTTGTGCAAAATGCAGCAGTCAAGTACTTTGAACTTTGACTATCCTACAAAAAATTGTCCTTCATAAGTTCTGTCATGTATTGTTCTGATAAGCTGTTTGATGATGTTAGGTTGAATCTGAGTAAGTAAACAAGTTGGGGACATAAAATTGAAAGTGATAGCGCTATTGAGGTAGTTGCTTCATATAGGTTAATTAATTCTTAAGTTTCAACACATCTCAGTGTCATGTAAATGTTTTTTGTCTTCTTGATGCTCTCTTGACATTAGTATATTGATTCAAATGGCTGGTAAATTACCGGTACGCCTTTTTAGTTGCATATATCATCATGACTTTAGATATATAGTCCCATAGTTTTCTTTATCACTCTATACTGATGCAAATAGTGTTCATGGCAGCATCATACATATACCTTTTGCCATACAATGTGATTTAGAACTTAATTTTGTCTGCTCCGAAGCTTATTTAATATTTACTTAGAATTCCTACTTCTTAGAATGGAAGTCCCAGAACATCGAAGATGGATGTATAACAGAATTAATCCGAGTACTAAATGGGTGACGATAGAGTTCGAGCAAGGTGTTGATGGGTTTCTTGCATATGCATATCAATCACAGTACTCTCAAAAGTGGGGAGAGCTTAGGTGTCCATGTGTGAAATGTAAATGTAGATATTATCTACCTTTTGATGATGTTAAGGTGCACCTTTATAGTAGAGGATTCATGCCGGACTATTATGTATGGACTAGTCATGGTGAAACACGAGTAGTAAATCATCTGCCCATGTCTCCAATACCATGTCCCCTACATGCCTCACATGGGGCACTTGGAGCCCATACAAGTCCATATGAGACAATCGTGATGGATGCAGCCGGGCCTAGTTTTAGGGATTACTATAATGAAGGTGTTGAAGAGATGCCAAATAGTACAGCAAGAGAATTTTATGACATGTTACGTGCTGCACAACAACCATTGTGGGAAGGTTGTGAAGAATCTTGGCTTTCAACAACGTTACAATTATTAAGTATTAAGGCAACAACAAACATGTCTCAACATGCCTTTAATTTAGTTTCCCAACTTATGCTTAGGACACAACCTAAAGACACTCTTATGCTTCCAGACTTATACCAAACAAAGAAGTTAGTGTCGAGGCTAGGTCTAGATTATAAGAAGATTGATTGTTGTGTGAATGGGTGTATGTTATATTATAAAGATGACACTCATGCAACAAAATGTAAGTTTTGTTGTGAGGAACGATATTCCTTTAAGAAGTGTCATGGAAGAAAAAAGAAAGTTGCAAGGAAGCAATTGTTTTTCTTACCTCTCATTCCAAGGTTACAAAGATTATTTGCTTCTGAAAAAACCGCAAAGGATATGAGATGGCACTTTGAGAATCGTCGAGGTTCCAATGTTCTTTCTCACCCTTCTGATGGTGAAGCATGGAAAGTTTTTGATAGAACATATCTAGACTTTGCATATGATCCAAGAAATGTGAGGCTTGGATTGTGTGCGGATGGATTTGCGCCATTTGGCCAATCTGGAAGGCAATATTCTTGTTGGCCTGTTATAGTTACTCCCTATAATCTACCACCTGAGATATGCATGACACGGGAATATATGTTCTTGACGTTGATTATCCCTGGTCCTAATAATCCTAAGGGAAAAATAGATGTGTATTTGCAACCACTGATAGATGAACTAAAGTTATTGTGGGGTACGGGGGTGTCAACATATGATGCCTCTTTGAAACAAAACTTTCTTATGCGTGCTGCATTATTGTGGACAATAAATGACTTTCCAGCTTATGGTATGTTGTCTGGTTGGATGACCATGGGGAGACTATCATGTCCTATATGTATGGAGAACACAAAAGCGTTCCAATTGAAGTATGGGCGAAAAACATGTTTCTTTGACTGCCATCGTCAATTCCTTCCGATTGACCACCAATTCCGGAGAAATAAAATATCTTTTTTGAAGAATAGAGTTGAGAAATCAGTGCCACCGCCCCGGTTGAGCGGAGAGGAAGTTTGGCAAAGAGTTAAAAATCTACCCAAGGTGACTGAGTGGGAAAAATTTGCCAATTGAAGGGTATAAGGCTACTCATCATTGGACAAAACAAAGCATATTTTGGGAATTGCCTTATTGGAAAACTAATCTCATTCGACATAATCTTGATGTCATGCACATTGAGAAAAATGTCTTTGATAATGTGTTTCACACTGTTATGGACACAAAGGGGAAAACAAAAGATAACACACAAGCTCGAATGGATGTGAAAGAGTATTGTCGAAGGAAGGACAATGAACTTGTTGAAATTAGAGGGAGAATGGTGAAACCGATCGCAAACTATACATTGAATGTGGATCAAAAATGACATATTTGTCAATGGGTGAAGAACTTGAAGCTTCCTGATGGATATGCATCTAACCTAAATAGATGTGTGGATATGAAAGAAGCAAAGTTGTACGGAATGAAGAGTCATGATTGCCATGTGTTCATGGAACGCTTGCTTCCTATTGCCTTTGCGACTTTGCCGGAAAATGTCTTCAATCCTATAGTGGAGCTTAGTCAATTCTTTACACAACTTTGTTCTACAACTTTGTTGCGAGATCAACTAGAGTTGTTAGAGCAAAATATTGTTGTGACATTGTGCAAGTTAGAGAAAGTCTTTCCCCCAGGGTTCTTTGACTCAATGGAGCATTTACCCATCCACCTTCCTTATGAAGCTAAAGTAGGAGGGCCTGTCCAATATAGATGGATGTATCCATTTGAAAGGTACTGAATATTGTTTTATGTGACTTGACAAAAAATACTTGACAAACCTTATTAAAAAAATGACCAATAGAGTTAACTATATGTAGGTTTCTTTATACCTTAAAACAAAAGGCACGGAACAAAGCTCGGGTTGAAGCATCTATATGTGAAGCTTATATTGCTGAAGAGACTGCCTTCTTTTGCTCGCACTACTTTGACCCAGGTGTTCCACCAAGAATAACAAGACCTATCAGAAATGACGATGGTGGAGAACCAGATTTGCCAACTATTTCAATTTTTAATCATCGAGGAAGACCTTCTGGGACTTGTAAATCCCGTTTCTTAGGGGATGAAGATGTGAAAGCCGCGACCACATTCATTCTAATGAATTGTGACGAGGTGCAACCATATATGAAGTAAGTGATGTTAAATCCTGATAAATTAAAATTTGTGTCAAATATATGATGGTTAACACATAACTTGCAATGCAGTTTTTTTGTACATATATTAAAGGAAGAGCACCCTCAAATTACAGATAATGAGATAGAAGCTCAGATCAATGATAGATTTGCATCATGGTTTAAATGTCATGTAAGTAGTTAATATTTTGAACGAAATACCTACAACAAACTTTATTTGACATGATTCTTATTGATTATGTCACTTAGGTTGAAAATCCTGCCAACAATATTGCGGATTCATTTTTACATGACATTGCTTGGGGCCCAAAGCGAAGAGCGAGAACATGGCCTATGTACTTTGTGAATGGGTACAAGTTTCATACAGCCGAAGTTGCCCGTAATAAATCAACCAATAATAGTGGTGTATGCATCAAGGGAACTGACTATGCACAAGCAGAATATGACTTCTATGGCATTCTACACGAGATTGTTGAACTTGAATATATGGGTGTCCCTGTGAAGAGAGTGGTGTTATTTAAATGTGAGTGGTTTGATCCAACACCGAATCGTGGTACAAAGATTCACCCACATTACGGGACTGTTGAAGTTCATGCATCACGGAGGTATAACAAGTATGATCCATTTATTTTGGCCCAACAAGCAATGCAAGTCTACTACATGCCTTACCCTTGTTGCCGTCAAAAGGAAAATTGGTTAGCTGTTATTAAGATAAAGGCTCGTAGCATAATTAACACTCCTGCATCTGAAGCAAATGTGGGTCTATTTCAAGTGGATGACCTTGAAGTCATACTACCAATAATTGTTGATGATGATGAAGTCACTATGTCAATAATTGACACTCTTCCAACTAAAATTCGCTATGAAGATGTAGATATGCCGGTGGGTAACATGGAAGAAGAAGAAGAAGAAGATGATGATGATGATGATGATGATGATGATGAAGAAGATGATGATGAGGAAGAAGGTGATATAGATGACGAGGTTGAAGATGAAGATGAGGAAGAAGACGAAGACGAAGATGAAGACGATGACGAAGAAGATTAATGTTACCACATTTTGTTGTAATGAAGTCATTGTTGTTACCATTGATTGTATTGACTTTTAATTTTCTTTTTATTCTGAATATATTTCGTCATCATTTATTTATTTCTTATTACTAACTAAAGTCTCACAATGAATTTGTAGATGTCAAGCCGTCGCTCAAAGCGTGATATCAGCCCATCGAGTACCCCACAATCATTTCTTCCCCAGCAACGTCCTAAGTTATCTCATCCTCAGACAACTATTTCAAATCTGGCTATTCCTAGGGTTGTTAGACCATCGTTGTCATTTGTGTCAGTGCCTCAATTGCATGAACCACTTATCCGACCCTCATTACCACTTAATCCCATTGTGAGACCCACATTACCCACCCAATTGCATCATGACTCAGGTGAACCGTCATTCCCATTGCATGAATCAATTGGTGGACACTCGTTATCATCTGGCCCTTCTCATTCTCCAGTCCCATCTCCTCCAATACCATCTCCTGGAACAGAATCTTCACACCCCCCTCCACAGGGTCCTCGTGTTAGGTACCCACATTGGGGTCGTGATCTTGATGGTAGAACATGGATATATCCTGAGAAAACAACGTAAGTCATGAACAATCTTACTGTAATTTGTATCTTCATTTAGTATATATTAAAGCCATTTTAACAATGATAATGGTCTTTTTACAATTGATATTAGGTTCAATCCTGTTGTTTGTTCTATACGGCAAATTCTTCCGGTAATTCAAGGGAAATTTGACTACCCATGTCATTGTTGGAAAGCAACACCTGCCAATTATAGGAAAATGTGGTTTGAAGAATGGGCGGTATATGATATCTTCTATTTGTATTATGTCTACTTGTTTCCTTATTCTTTTAGTATTTTTTATCCTTTTCATATATCATTTATGCAGAGAAAATATAAATGGCTGCCACAATATGAAGATGATGTTAAGAGAATATGGAATGCAAAGTGTTCAGAAATTTTGAGAGGTACAATGCATACTATCAGGCAGGAGTTGTTTCACAAGCAAGTTAGACCTAAGTGGATTCCACACGAAGTGATGAATGAGTTAGAGAGATTGTGGACAACACCAGAATATAAGAGCAAGTGTGAGATAGCAAAGACCAATCGAGCCTCTAGCAAAGGAGGCACTCAACATAAGGGGGTAGTATTCCGAATAGTGAGCATAAAAGGAGGATGGTAAGTATTTATCTTCAATTGGTTCAATCATTATGTATTTGATGCTTCGTGTAATACATTTTTATAAACTGGAGAATTGGGAAGAGAGCCTTCTGTGTTTGAATTGTTCAAGAAGACTCATTATAATGAGAAAACTGGAGAATTTGCGGACCATCGTGCAGCTGCAACTCATGTAAGTATATGGTTGTTTCTGACTCACTGATATCTGTTATTAAATTCTCATAGAATATGGTTTTCTTTAATGGTTGGATAAACCCAACACACGTAGAAAAAAAGGTGGCCTAGCTTTGAAAGATTGGTTTATATAGAATATGATTAAGATATATTGAACACATCCAAATGGGTTGCCAAAGAAACAAGAAGATGATTAATAATTTGGTCAAAACATGGGGAGGGAGTAGCAAGAATAGCATACATGTACATGATCTGTCACAGAAAAAAGACAAAAAGATACATTATTATGGTTCCTTTATTTGTTGAATATTTATCTATAGGTTCTGTTTCATTAGGTTCTGTTTCATTCCTTTATTCTCTCGTTGAATATTTATCTGTAGGTTCTGTTTCATTAGGTTCTGTTTCATTAGGTTCTGTTTCATTCTCTCGTTATTATATTGCTCTCACATATCACATGATGTATATTAATAATATTGTCTACTTTAAATAATCACTCATGGAGCCTCCTCCTCATCACCATCAATGCCATATGTCAGTTTATATAACTGATGAAAAAGCCGTACTATATATGCATAGACTATCATTGATATGTGTGTGTTTTATTTAGCATCTGTTTTATTTAGCATCTGTTTGGAATCTATTGGGATGGTGGCATGGAGAGACAATCTAATCTCAGCTGCAATGTCGCCTGTTCAAAATGCAGCACTGGAGTGAGAGTGAGAGTGAGAGCGAGGGATTTTCAAACATTAAATTTAAGTTGTATTATTCATATAAAATAATGTGATAGGAACCAGCCCGTAGAGGTAAGAACTTAGAAAGAAAAAGAAGGATAGGGAGAAGCAGAGGGTCTTGGGTCAGAATCTGAACCCCGAAACAAGAGAGAAAGGAAAATTAATTCATATCATTCTATATCCCTTATACAAAGCTTCCATACCAATAAATGACTTTCAATTTTGTAATAAAATGTGGTAAAATTATATCATACCCTTCGTCAATCTAATAAATGGCAAGCTTACTGAATACAGCGAAAATTACAAGCACTGAACTAAATTGATATTATTATTGAACATAAATGACAAAAAGAAAAGAAACCAACGTGAAATCTACAATAAGATACTTCAACCCAAAAAAAAAAAAAAACTCACATGATGTCCAAATTAGCAATAAACGAACACACAATGGTGATTAGTTTAGCTTAACATAATCTAAGTCACAAAGTACTCTGTTCCATAAACTTTGCTAAAAATTACTATTTTTAAAAAATTTCTCTCAATATTCTTTCCTCCCTAATTTTCTTCCCATTAAGCAATATGATCTAATAGTAGGGGATGAGTAGGGGAATAAATAAAGTGCCCGTCCTTAGGACATCTCTGTGTAGGGTCCAAGATCATGCGAAGTTCAAGTCCTTAACTGTGTTTGAATGGGCACACTAATGATTCTGGAGTTTAAATTTTACTTAGATAGTGACCGCAGTGTCCTCTTTTGTGGTCCAAAGGCCTCACCAATGAAAGCTTATTAAGTAAATATTGACTATATTAATACATCAACAATATGAAGTACCAACCATATATACCATAAGAAGGTCTACATTTGACCTTCCATTTATTTAGTTTTACTGCTATTTCAATCGATTGGCACTCATTCATTCGCTTGAATGTATTTTTAAACCGATGTGGTAGGTAGATACTACCTCCGTTCCTTAATATAAAATATAGTTTGTAGTGTACAAGGACTAGAGGTAGTATTACCTACCTCAGAAAAATTTTTAATCAATAAAATAAAAAGTGTCTCTTCAATAATGTAAATTTACATATGGTAAGAGTATCAATACCAATTTTCGTAAAATCTGAGCCGCACTATTTCCATTCACCTTAGGCTTCATACAATGTATGGGGCCCACATCTAATCTAATGTAACACTAAAAAGAAAACAACACTTGATTCTAGTCCAATCTACGAGTCAAATTACATACCAGGCTTCCCTGGGACCGCCCAGGAACTGAATAATTCCAACGAACTCTGATACAGGACTGTAATGGCAAAAAAATTACATACCACCTTTTCGTTTTGGGGGTTTAAGTTATTAGAGTGGATATTTTACTGTTCTTGGATTAGGCTAAGTTGCAGAGAGCATCTTGAATTTCCAGTCGTCCATGGATAACTTTTATCTTTAAGGCGCAACAATAAACTTTCATAAGTGTAATAAACTCCATGTTAGTTTCTGATTGTACAATGAACCTTTAAAACTTCATTTTTTTGTAGTTGCATGTAGAAAATTGTCATTAGGTTATCTAGAGAAAAATTTAAAGTTTATTTGTGTGTGTTGGCAACTTTTGAAGATCAAAAGTTATGTACTTATGACCTAAAGTTTGGAAAGATTATATTCAATTCAGTCAAGTTGGTTAGGCTCTTAATCAGACTAGAGACTGAATCAATTTTTACACTTAGTTTGCCATCGAAGTATTTGACTTTGTTTATTGTTTTCCCCCTTGATTTTAGGTTCTCAAATTGGATAGTCAATCCTTGAAACATATTTGAGCTTGATGTTTTTCCTGCAGAGTCTCATGGCCTTGATATGTGTCTGGAAGGATGCTGACTGATCAAGCAGGAATGTTTTATAATCATCATCGATGTGGAGTTATTGTTCCTATTTAATTTGATATCCCATAGGAAGAGTCCATGAGAGAGAAAGAGCTTAAGAAAATTCGCTCCTCTAAGAATTTTCTCCATTTTTCTGAAGGGTCATGTAGAGTTTAGAGTTCACTGTGGCTGGTGGAAAAACTCTCGGGTATTTGTCTTTGAGGATTTGAATCCTCATCTAACCTTCCATGTCCATCTTCTTTAATCCTGTTATCTTCTTGTTGCTTTCTCTCATGCTTATCCCTACGGTACTTCTCACTGTCACCATCCCTAGAAATTCTGTTCTCCCTATCTCTATCTCTTCTTGATTTCCTGTCAATTTCATCCTCTGAATCATATCTTTGCTTCCTACGGTAACTCTCACTGTCACCATCCCTAGTAATTCTGTTCTCCCTGTCTCTATTCAGATTATGCAGTAGAATGTTGTATTTTTCTCCTGTTTGGTCATGTGTGAATTGCAAAATCTATTTGGTATTTGATTGAGTTCAATTGAATGTTGGGACCTTGTGAAACTTCATTGATGTTTGAGTGTTAGATGATTGCTAAACGGTGGAGTATGATGTTTATTATCAATTAAAAGTGTTAAGAAATTTGATTTAGGTGGCTTTGCGATTAAACAAAGATGTTTGAAGTTGCTTGTCAACAATATGAGATGGTGATGATTGTTTTATGACTTGATTTTACACATGGTACTTGTGAAATTGTATAGAAGAGAAATTTTGTTAAATTAAGATTGTTGAAGTTTATGAGTTGATTTTACATAATGCATATGAAGTGTTTGATTAATTGCACGAGAAGCAATTCTATTTACTTGAGAATGGAATATGTTAGTGAAGGTGCTATTGATTAAATTCTTATATAGCAATCAATTATAAGAACAAGAACATGTAGGGCATATCCTTTTCTCTTTATGGTCTCCTTATATGATAAATCTGATCTGGAAATAAATTTGTTATGATGTACTTATTTTATGTACTTTATGTTTGTAGGATGAATTTCTGAGACTAAAGGCATCAGTTAGTTCTGAGACAGGCAGTGTCCAATCTAATCAGGATGAACTTAATCTGTGGTTAGAGGTTACCGGTGGTAAGAACAAGAAGGGTCGAATCTATGGGCTTGGATCTGAAAATCAAAATATTGTTTCTTCTGCCTCACCTCCTTCCATAAACTCGACGGGGGATTCTAACGTTCAAGAATTGCACACGAGGATAACATACCTCACACAAGAGACTGAACATCTCAGACAAGAAAATCAGCAGCTTAAACAAGCAACTGACCTGATTATGACTGCCTTGCAAGGAATGGGGATTCAATTTCCTAATCTCTCTAACAATGCCAATGCTCAGGCTCCCTCTGCTACCAATGCAAATGAAGAAGATGAAAATCAGAGTTGAGAACTTGTAGCTTTCTTATGTTTATTGTTTCCATAGACTTGTTACTGTTAACTTCTTTCTATTAAGTCTTTTTCTACTGTTTCAATGACTTCATATTTGTGACATTTTGACTTGTTTAGTTATCCACATTTTAAGTTCAATGATTATGCTATTTTGCTCAACATTTTAAATTGTGTTTTAAAAATTATTGTCATGCAAATCATTAAAAAAATGGTGCAGGAAAAAATAAACAATTACAGAATGATTTAAAATTTCGGACTGCAAATTGTCGTGCAAATCATTAAAAAAAATGGCCCAGAAAAAATTAAACAATTACAGAATGATTCCAAAATTTCGGACAGCATATTTAGCCACGGAATTCCGTCTCAGATCCGTGGGAAATTAGCCACGGAATTCCGTCTCAGATCCGTGGGGAATTAGCCACGGAATTCCGTCTCAGATCCGTGGGGAATTAGCCACGGAATTCCGTCTCAGATTCGTGGGGAATTAGCCACGGAATTCCGTCTCAGATCCGTGGGAAATTAGCCACGGAATTCCGTCTCAGATCCGTGGGCAATTAGCCACGGAAATTTCCGTGGGCAATCCGTGGGCAATTAGCCACGGAAATTTCCGTGGGTAATCCGTGGGAAATTACCCACGGAAATTTATTTCCGTCCCAAAAACTGTTAGCCACGGTTTTTTTCCCGACGGAATGTGTTCCGTCGGTAATTCCGTCGGTAATTTTTTACCGACGGAATTCTGTCGGTGATGTCCGTCGGTAGGCATTTTAGCCACGGAATTCCGTGGGTGATTTCCGTGGGTAATTGCCTGTTTTTTTGTAGTGTAAAGCTAACATGTCATACACATAGCATCAATCATGCATGCATTATGGTATCTGTTTCCTACTGAGATTCTCTCGAATCTCACCCTCCCCTACCAACAATTTAAACAGGAGACAGAAGATATGCAAACAACAATGCACAGTACCGTACGAGGGGATTACAGTAGTGGAACGAAGACGGGAAGAAGTCTCCGTTTCACTGGGATGAGTTTAGACACCCTAGTAGCCTTGTGCGACTACCTTAATCGTAAGTATCATGTACAAACCCCTATGGGGAATTTATGTAATCATGCACTTATTATCAGTATATTCATGTTATTCCTATGCTGCCCACTGAACCGCATATCATTTTCCGCAAATACTCTGGTAAATGTGAAATTAAGATATGGGCGTGACATTTAAGCCATTATTGGATGTAAAACCAGAGGAAGATGTGAATCAAAATCACAACTATTATACATAATCATGCTTTTGTCTAATCTATCTTATCTTTTCAGTAATTTTTGACTTTCTTTACTCTTTTTGTTTAATTTCTTCATGCAAATTATACGGGTTATTCGTGTTGGAAGTTTTTTCAAACTTTTTTGAAAAATGCATGATTTGCATGATCTTGTTGTCACTATTTTAGTAGTATATAAAAAATATATGCTCTTCCACTTGTAAATATGCACTCTTCTACTTGTAAACACAAATTGTCCGAGAGAAAAGAAGAGAAAAAAGGTATCACACTAAAATGTAGATTTCAATCTATCTGCGTTTTTTGTGAAACTGATTCGAGCAAGGAAGGAGAGTTTCTAACTGTAGCAAAAGAACTTGGAATTGCATTAGTTGCTAGAAAGATCAACTTTGTATACGGGGAGGCATCTAGGGCCTAAAGGGAAGTATGGCTATTTCTGCAAACATTAATGGAAACAAGGGTTTGAGTGTAAGAGTGAAGGAGTTGGAAGATCACATATTTTCCTTAGAAAAAGAGTTACATGTTTCAAGCTTGCCTGAACGAATGGGACGAATATTCTACCATGCTGAAGCTTTTATTGCTCTACCTGGTGGTTTGAAGACGGTAGATGGGATTTCTAGCGTTGTATATTGGACTAAGTTAAACTTTCACAAAAAATAATTATGATTGTTAAATGTTAATGGTTTTTATGATGATCTGTTGTCTTTTTTTGATCATGCTGTGGAAACAGGATTCATACCCCAAACAACTCGCCATTCCATAATTTCTACACCAACTGCTGATCAGCTGCTTGATTAACTGCAAACCTATGAACTTAAATCAAATCTATTAGTCAACAAATAGGTGAGCAATCTTCATATAACAACCAGAAGTAGAATCCAGATACGACTTTTCGGTTGTAAGTTTCCTTAATCTTTTGGTTTTACTCTTGGCATTTTGGTTGATTTTATTGTGTGTTTATATTTTAAAAAAAAAAACTTTCTCTAAGCTCTAGAAGACATTGAGGATCTATGGCAAAAAAAAAGAAGACATTGAGGATAATGGCTGATTTAGGTTGGGGGACGAGTAGTAAAAAAATTTAGTTAGTTAGTAAAACTATTATATGCTTGGAGTGTGAAAAAAATAGCAGAGTAAGGAGTTATTCTTGACTCCTGAGACGCATTTGATTAGTTGCATGTTTTTGTTCCTTCTTTTAAAAAAAGTAAAAAACAAAACATCATGTTTAAGTGCTTCGTAATAATCTTAAGAAGTATATAAGTTTTAAGTATGGATCAATTGAATTTAAAGATTTCATAGCATGATTGAACAACTGATTGTTGGGATTGGTGATAAAATTTGAGATTAAATGAGCTGAGTTTGAAAACCCATGACCATGAGCTTTTGAGCCTATATGATTAATAATGATTATTTCTCTTGTGTGTAATATTTACCTATTAAGTTGTCACTCTAGAACTTACTTTAAATCTAGTTGAGATTATATTTCACATGCACATTCAAAAATGATAAAGGCAATCATTTTCTTTCTTTAGCCAAGACCAAATAGCCAACCTTGCAATTATATCATTGATAAGCTCCTTTGAGCCTAATTTACTGTTTCTTTATTCTCAACCTATTAATATGTGTTTTAATGATATATCAAGTGCTTTTAACTAATTTGGAAGATTAGCAGAGAATTTGAAATTCTTATGAAATGGGTTTTTAAAAAGTGTGGGGGTGTATATATTATTAACTTTAGAGTTGTAAACTTATGCAAAAAAGAAAAAGAAAAAATATATATTAAGTATTTGAATTGGAGGTTGCTGTGATGAAATAAATTTATTCATAAGTAGTCCATTTTTCAATTGCTTTATTAAATTTCTTAAATGTAGCCATTTATATCATGTTTTACATTCCTTTTACCTTGATTCCATTACAACCCTCAATAAGTCCTTTTGATTTGAATTATGCATGTGAATTAGGTAGTGGAGATTGAGATTTTTAGCAAGCCTATGGTAGTGCAATTTTTTAGGTTGAATTTGAGTGAAACACTTACCCTTAAACATTTAAAAGATTGAGAGAATGAGTCACAATTACGAACTCGGTTCTTTCATTTTCAAATAAAGTTACTAGTTTATATTTTCATTGATTCATGAATACTATGATCTCTTTATTTTTCAATTGTGTTCTTGCATATGACTTGACACTTCTGATTTTGTTGGAAGCACTTATTAGTCACTCCTTATCCGATGACGTCCAAGAGCTAAGTGTGGGGGAATTTGATAAATAAAATATTTACATATTTATTTTCCTTTATATGATGATTTTGTGGATGATATTTGAGCTTAATGTAATGAATTTAGGTCTACTAGATAAAAAATAATGATTTGGAATAAATATGATTACTATTATAATATAATATTTTATTGTTTTTCTTTTGATAGCCACGTATAACACCATGTTAAGGAGAAAAGAGACCTAAAAATAGACCAACAGGATTGAAACAAGACAAGGAAGCGCAGTGAGAAAAAAGTGATAAAGTAATGTAGCACCGACACTGTAGCATTCTACTGACAAGTACTGTAGAACTCGTGAAAAAGATGAAAGTTACTGTAGCACTCGTGAAAAAAGACAAAAGTACCCTAGCACAGCACTCGTTAAAAAAACGAAATGGTTACTGTTCACTCACCTGCCTAGAGTAACCATTCCGTTTTTTTCACGAGTGCTACAATAAATTTCGTCTTTTTCTTTCATGAGTGATACAATATTTTTGTCTTTTTCCACATGTGCTATTGTGATTTGTTAGCAGAATGTTATAGTGTCACTACTACAGTGTCGGTACTACAATACTCTCACTTTTTCCCGTTACGCCTCTTTGTCCTGTTTCAATCCCGTGAGTTTATTTTTAGGTCTCATTTCTTCTCTTTTCTCCTTAACATGGTGTTATACGTGGTTATCAAAAGAAAAGCAAGAAAATATTATATTATAATAGTAATCATATTTATTCCAAAATCATTATTTATTTATCGAGCACACCCAAATTCATTACATTAAGCTCAAATATCATCCACCAAATCATCATAAAAGGGAAAACAAATATGCATATATTTTGCTTATCAAATTCCTCCACACTTAACTCTTGGACGTCCTTGAACAAGGAGTGACTAATAAGTACTTTCAACAAAATCAGAAGTGTCAAATCATAAGCAAAAACATAATTGAAAAATAAAGAGATCATAGTATTCATGAATTAACGAAAATATAAACTAATAACTTTATTTGAAAATGAATGAACCAAGTTCGTAATTGTAACTCATTCTCTCAATCTCTCAAGTGTTTAAGGGTAAGTGTTTCACTCAAATTCAACCTAAAAAATTGCATTACCATAGGCTTGCTAAAAATCTCAATCTCCACTACCTAATTCACATGCATAATTCAAATCAAAAAGACTTATTGAGGGTTGTAATGGGGTTAAGGTAAAAAGAATGTAAAACATGATATGAAGAGCTACATTTAAGAAATTTAATAGGACAATTGAAAATTGGGTTACTTATAAATAAATTTATCTCATCACAATAACCCCTAATTCGAATGCTTAATATATATATTTTTTTTCTTTTTTTTACTACTCCTATGAAGTTAACATTGATTTTGTATGATTTGTATGCAAATAAAAAATAATAATTAAAAGAAGGGTCAATTGGTTTGATTTTTATCTAACTAAAGATGTTAAAGAAGAGCGGCTATTTAGGAGACAACCTAAATAGATAGATAGATAGATATATTATAATGCTAATATTTACATTCTGATTCTCCCCTCCCCACTTTTTTTTTTCCCGTTTCTCTTTCACTTGGAGTTCCAATGCTCTTGTAAAGACTCCATAGTTTCCTTGGGTTGTTAAAGCATAGTTGTAAAGTATGGTGTAGTGCCTAGGCTGCCGCACTAGATGACATCTGGGACCCCATATAAATTCACATTAACAAATCTTGACAACGTTATATAAATGTATGTACAATGATAAAGATTATTTTTGCCCCAAAAGTATTCATCTGAGTTTTGTTGGGGCTAAAGGCCATGAGCCTCTTGGCTCCTAAAGCTTATACGGCAGTGGCAATACGATGGTGGAGTAATACTTGCCCCAAGCAGTACCATCGGGGTGAGACCAATGAAAGAGGGAGATGTTGAAATAGAGGAGGAAGACGAGGAAGAGGCTGGTTTGGCCACAGGAAAAAGAAAGGAAAATACACGTGGAGCACCCCTTGACACGTGGCTTGCCAAACCATGCATTTTGGAGCCAAACTTCCTTATTTAACAATCAACTTGAGCTGCTACTAAAAAAAAAAGTTAGGGCAACGTTGAGTCAAGAATTTTCAGATACCCCTAGCTTGTCTGCAAATACTTTTAGGATAAAAATGATCATTAACCCTTACTTTAAGTGTTTTAATGGTTTTGATTCCTACTAAAAAGCAAAATAGGTACAACTATTTATAATATTTTAATTTATCTTTTTTTTTGCCAAACAAGCAGTACTACTTAGAATGTGTTTGGTTTGAGGGGAGGGGAAGGAAGGAGAAGGGGGTTAAATTACCTTTTTGGATTGAAGGTATTTAAATTTTGGGCGGGAACCCGAAATTTAAAAGGAATGAGAGGGTAAATTTTGGACGGGAATCCAAAATTTAAAAAAATGAGAAGGTAAATTTTGGGCTTCTCCCATCCAAAATTATAATTTATCACCCCTCCCCTCAAATCAAACACACCCTTAAAGTTATGAATAGGGCAATGTATTTCCTAAATTCTTTACAACATATATAATACATCTAATCTAATTTTAAAAGAAATGCAAAAATGACAAATGTCAGTCTGACTTCTGTACTTCTAATCGGTTGCCAGTAGTGTTAGATAGCAGTAAATTAATCAGAAAAAAAACAAAAGGAAACTCCTGCACTTCATTAACCTGCTACTCTCTTTTTTTAGGGTACATGATCTGCTACTCTTTTGTCTGCAGGCTATACAAATCAAACCTAAATGATTTTAATATAAAAGTTTTAAACGATTGTGATATTAAACTTGAAAATAAATAAATTTGATCTGAAAAATAAAAAAATTACACAAAGTAGATGGATTTTATATTATTTAAAATATTACACTTCAATTTTATTTGATGAATCGCATGATACAGAAAATGCTACAAAATTTGAAACCAATTTTCCCTTCTTTTTTCCTAGCATATATCATGGTGTTGGTACCCACAAAAAGAACAGGCAAAGAGAGAGAGAGAGAGAGAGAGAAGAAAACCACTTTTCTCTTTTCAGGCCTTTGGAACCTCCAAAAAAGAGGTTCTTGATCTTTTATCTTCATCAAATAAATAATCTCTTGCCGATCCTTAAAATCCAGGTAAAACTGTAAGATCTGCTATTCCTTTAGGGAGTTCAGCAATTGCTTTAAGCAGAGCTAGCCTGTTCCTTCTGATTTTATCATCATCCTACATGATCAAATAGGAAATTAGACCACATTTTCCCCATATTTCCTGGAATATTTTATCATTATCCAACAAATAAAAAAAAAAACTAAAAGTATCAATGGCTGTAGATTTCAGAATAATGTATGCTAATGGCTTGATTTATTTGAATTAGATGAAAGAGCGCAGCAAGATTGTCACTAGAATTCCTTATAATCAGCAAAGAAAATGAACCTTATTAAAATATATGATTAAAAAAGTTTGAGAACAGACAATTAAGAGATAAAGAATCAGAGATTTATGATATCAATATATTAATAAATCACAGAAAAATATAAACAGGTGAACACTCCTGTTTTACCGCTTCTTTAGCATTTATTAATGTAATTGTTCTTTTTATAAACTCTATAAATTAGAACAAAATGAATAAATAAATCACTGTAAAATGCACAGGGTTGAGACTAGGTCGTATTATAGGAACTTAAATGCTGAGTTCTGATGACCTCAACTTTGGTAGACGTGTGTTATTTCTAGACTAGGTTTGTATTCAGTTTATTAAAACAATTGTCAAATATTGAGAACCAGAATTATTATTAGACAGGTCTTCAACTGAACTGGGT
The DNA here is from genome assembly GCA_963210345.1 of Inga oerstediana. Taxonomy (NCBI): domain Eukaryota; kingdom Viridiplantae; phylum Streptophyta; class Magnoliopsida; order Fabales; family Fabaceae; genus Inga; species Inga oerstediana. Next base: position 26,433,642 of record OY723408.1, read on the forward strand.
ATTATAAATGTCATGATACATCTGAGAGCAAAGCTAACATACCACCATCACAAAGACATGGTTGAAGAAATCCTCAAGTGGCTGTATCAATTCAGATGAAACTTCAAAAAAATTATCGATCTCAAGACCTGTACAGTGAAGGAAACTCCAATATCATGCTTGATCAACAGATATGTGTAACAAATCCCCATTTCTACGGAGGGGAAAAAATAATTATATGAAAACAATTGAGAACCAGTCAGAAACAAAAATAGTTTAGCAAACAAATACGGAAATGATATTATCAAGCATCAATAATACCTGGATTAATTCTGTTCTTAACTGACAAAAATGTGTTCCATAAACCCCTCTCTTCTTCTGTTTCAAAGGCAGCTTCATCCACCTAATCAGATGGTTTTATATGCAGTGAGATATACCAATATTATAAGAAGACATGCAGTTGAAAAGTTGTAGCCATTTCTTCATTATGTAGCACCACTTGTATGATAAACAAGTATGAACTAAAATAAGTACTCCCTGTAGTCCTTAATATAAGACATATTTACCTTGATTAGATTAAGAAAGTTAGTTGAGTTAGTTAATATGGCATGTATTTTCTAAAATGCCCTGGTCATCTTCCTCAATTCCTCCATTCCCTCTCTTTCTCGATTATTGTAAAGGAAGTATCAATAGAAGTAAATTAGAAAAATAATATATTGACAAATATGAAAAATTTTTCTTATATTTAGGACCAAAATCAATTCTCTAAATATGTCTTGTATTAAGGACCGGAGGAGTATATACTTATCAATCAGCGCTTAAAATCCACCTAATAAACCAAATAATGCGATTCATTTGCAATAGTCATTGGGAGTTTCACATAATTACATTGGATCCTTAATAAACTAAATAATGCAATTCATTTGCAAACAGCCTGGTTTATTGAACTATGATAGAAGTCCAAATTCACCATTGCGAACCTATTCAAGAAGAGCCAAACGTGCAAAAGTGGCTGACGAGGCTTCATGCATTAATGGGTCCTTTTATTAATTTTTCCTTTTTATTAATTCTTTAAGATAGGATTATTATTTCAGTTATTTCCTAAAAAGTCGGTTAGTTCCACAATAAGTGGATCTCCACTACCCCATGTTCCTGTAGTGTGTGTGTTCGTGTCATTTGTTTTATTATTTATTATGAGAAAACCCAAAAATTAAGCTCTGTACTTTCTATATAAATAGGCCTATGGCCATGATCAATAAAGTCAAGAAATTACAGAGTGAAATATCTTTTAGTGGAGATTCTCCTGGCTATTCGAAAGCTGAAGTGAGATACTTGCAGAGGCTTTCTAATAGAGTTCTATCATTCCTATTCTATTTCTAATCTTTCTGACCTGGGTATTAACAAACTGGTATCAGAGATATGGTTGCCACACGTTCGTCTCATGCTACCCAGGACCCCGAAGATAATCCCTTCGGGAAGGATCCCTTATCTGCCATCGCATCTCGTCTCGACGCCATAGATATGCTCAGCGAGAAGGTTGCTGCGCTGGAGGCTCGCTATAATCGTGGAAAAGGAGTCCAACGGAACCGTACCGGAGAAAGTGATGATGAATCCGAAACCCAAACCAGAAACTCGCGGCTGCCATACACGAAGATTGAATTCCCAAAATTCAGCGGAGGAGACCCGCGTGGGTGGATACTAAAGGCCGAGAAGTACTTCCGCTATTACGAAACCCCGGAAGATGACAAAGTTGATATAGCCTCGATGTACTTGGAGGGTGACGCTCTCGACTTATTTTCATGGATTATGGGGCAGCGAACAGTGGTGTATTGGGAAGAACTCGTCAAGGCGCTTCAAGAGCAATATGGTCCACCGGAGTACCAAAACCCAGATGAGTATTTATGTAGCATCAAGCAAACCGGGACAGTACATGAATATCGATCAGAATTCGCAAAGAGACAGGCGCATGTGAGGAATTGGCCTGATCATTGCTTGCTGGGTGTCTTCATCAACGGCCTAAAAGAGGAGCTCAAATCTGATGTGCGCATTCACAAACCAAGGTCAGTTTTTCGGGCCACTAGTCTAGCACTTGAGTATGAATCAAAACTCAAAACTGCATCCAGGCCCAAGCCCGCTTCATCTGTCACTACCCAGACCCGAACCAACTATTTCACCCGTGGTCCCATGGGTAGTGCTCATACCATAGCTTCGTCATCTGGTACCAAGTCCCTGACTGCACATCCAAATTCAGAGTACCAGTACCGACGTGATAAGGGACTCTGCTTTAGATGCGGCGAGACCTTTCGACCAGGACACAGGTGTGCTAGTTCCCTCAGTTTAATGGAGTTAATAGAAGAAGGCGAGGAAGTAATTCCACCCGTGAGTGAGAACGTCGGCACCGAGGAAGAGGAAGCTACTGCTGAGATTTCTTTCAATGCCATAATGGGAAAGGCGTCAGCATCCACCATGAAACTTGAAGGTAAATTGCGTGGTCGCTCCGTCCTCATTCTAGTCGACAGTGGGTCAACCCACAATTTCATCTCGGAAACGTTAGTTGCAGAGCTCCAATTACCAGAGCAGAGGATTTCAACTTTTGGTGTGCAAATTGGAGATGGAAGGACGGTGAAATGTCATCGAGTTTGCATGGATGTGGAGGTACAGATTTCTGACTTAACTATCAATCAGGAATTCTTCCCTTTTTCTCTAAGTGGGACTGACCTAGTACTCGGTATTAAGTGGCTAGCATCCTTAAATACCATCCAAGCAAATTGGAACGAAATGTTTATGATTTTTTGGCTCCATGGTAAGAAGTATAAATTGCAAGGGGTAAATACTAAGTCTAATCCTTCTATTAGGCTGCAAAGTTACTCCTTGTTACAGGGTCCTGAGAACACAATGGCCACGGAGTTAGAGATAGAACCTTTATGCCATGAATTTGCAGTAATATTCTCAGAACCTGACAAGCTACCACCTCCTCGAGGCCAATATCACAGAATTCAGCTGCTGCCTAGTGCCACACCGCCGAACCTAAGACCCTATCGCTATCCCTACTATCAAAAAGATGAGATCGAATCACAGATTCAAGGATTAATGGAAAAGGGTTTTATTCGAGCTAGCTCAAGCCCTTTTGCAAGTCCAGTACTTCTAGTAAGTAAAAAGGATGGTTCCTGGAGGTTGTGCGTTGACTATCGCCGGCTCAATAAAATCACCATTCCAGATAAGTTTCCTATTCCTAATATTGATGAACTACTGGATGAATTGCATGGTGCGGTTTATTTCTCAAAAATTGATTTACGCTCGGGGTACCACCAAATTCGAGTGTTACCTTCTGATGTGCATAAAACTGCTTTTCGCACACATTCAGGTCACTACGAATTCGTGGTAATGCCTTTTGGCCTCACCAATGCCCCAGCAACTTTTCAATCAGTAATGAATGATTTATTCCGCCCTTACTTGAGGAAATTTGTGCTAGTCTTTTTTGATGATATCTTGGTATATAGCACTAATGCTCCACAACACCTAGAGCATCTGCGAGTGGTATTTCAGATTTTGCAGCAACAATGTTTTTACGCCAATCCCAAAAAATGTGCACTTGGACAAACTTGCATTGATTATTTGGGGCATATTGTATCTGCACAAGGGGTAGCAGTAATCCCGGAAAAAATCACGGCGGTTATTAATTGGCCACCACCAGCAACAGTGAAAGAACTACGAGGTTTCCTGGGGCTTACTGGCTATTACAGGCGATTTGTGAAGAATTATGGGGTATTAGCCCGCCCACTTACAGATCTCACTAAACGGGGCGCCTTTCATTGGTCGGAACCAGCTCAAATTGCATTTGACGAACTTAAAAGGGCATTAACCACCACCCCAGTCCTCCAGCTACCAAACTTCCAGCACCCCTTTGTGGTTGAATGTGATGCGTCCATGGAGGGGGTAGGAGCGGTCCTAATGCAGTACGGCCATCCCATTTCCTATTTTAGCAAAGGCCTTTCACCGACCAATCGTTTCAAATCAGCTTATGACCGCGAGTTGTTGGCATTGGTGTTAGCTCTTCAAAAATGGCGCCATTACTTGCTTGGACGTCACTTTTATGTCCAAACCGATCATTGCAGCCTAAGGTATCTTTTGGATCAACGGATAGTGACCAATTCCCAACAACGCCTTATGGTTAAACTACTGCCCTTTGACTTCACCATAAGCTATAAGGCGGGTAAGGAAAACACAGCAGCAGACTCCCTCTCTAGAAGACCACAGTCAGCAGAATTTTTCCAATTGGTCATGCCTCTAGCCATGGATATTGAGCACTTGCCCCAACTTTTACGGGATGACCCAGAAACTAAACAGAAGCTAGAGAACTTGCAGCAAGACCCGGACTCAGTAACCAACCATAGTTTGATCAATGGCCGCTTGTACTATAAGGGACGCTTGGTGATCCCAAATGATGCCGAGTTACGTGCTAAATTATTGGAAGAGGCTCACGCCACCCCCATCGGAGGGCATGGGGGATATTTAAAGACTCTAAAACGAGTATCCACCCACTTGCATTGGAGGGGAATGAAACGAGATGTTAAACAATTCATTCAACAATGCTTGACGTGCCAGCAGAACAAATATCAGACCCTCTCCCCGGCGGGACTGCTACAACCTCTCCCAATTCCAACACGAGTTTGGGAAGACATCTCTCTTGATTTTGTTACCGGCCTCCCAAAATCTAAAGGGTATGACGTAATACTAGTAGTGGTGGATCGATTGAGTAAGTATAGTCACTTCATTGCTTTAGCTCACCCTTATTCAGCTAAATCAGTGGCACAATTGTTTTGTCAAGAAGTAGTGAAGTTACATGGCATGCCCCGTTCTATAGTCTCTGATCGAGACTCGGTTTTTCTCAGTGCATTCTGGCAGGAACTTTTCAGATTAAGCCAAACTAGGCTAAAGATGAGTACGGCCTACCATCCCCAAACGGATGGTCAGACCGAGGTAGTCAACCGTTGTTTGGAAACATATCTCAGGTGCTTTGCCCAAGAACAACCAAGGTTATGGAGTAAGTTCCTATGCTGGGCAGAATTTTCATTTAATACTAGCTTCCATGTGTCAACCCAACACACTCCTTTTAAGTTGGTTTATGGAAGGGAGCCACCCCCTCTCATCCCCTACGTCAAAGGTGAAACTAATGTAGCTGAGCTGGAAGAACAGCTAGAAGAACGTGATGGCATGTTAAGACTCCTACGGGCAAATTTGCTCAAAGCTCAAGATAGGATGAAAAGCCAGGCTGATCGTCACCGCCGAGATCTGGAGTTCTCACCTGGAGATTATGTTTGGTTGCGTCTCCAACCTTACCGGCAGAAATCCCTAGCTAGGAGGAAGTATGAAAAACTATCCCCAAGGTTTTTTGGTCCCTACATGGTTGTGAAGAGAATTGGGAAAGTAGCATATGAACTCAGACTACCTGCAGATGCTCATGTTCATCCTGTTTTCCATGTTTCGCTACTACGTCCGACTTATGGGTACACCACCACACAGCCGCCTCCCGCACTACCCCTTTCAGCAGACATGGAATTGCTATTAATGCCCTTTAAGGTTCTGATGCATCGATGGACAGCAAATGAGGACCTGGAACTATTAATCCAGTGGAAAAATCGTTCTATGGATGATTCAACTTGGGAGGATTATGATTTGCTAGCTGCCCAGTTTCCAGAATTTCGCCTTGAGGACAAGGCGAGATTTCAGGGGGGGAGAAGTGATAGAAGTCCAAATTCACCATTGCGAACCTATTCAAGAAGAGCCAAACGTGCAAAAGTGGCTGACGAGGCTTCATGCATTAATGGGTCCTTTTATTAATTTTTCCTTTTTATTAATTCTTTAAGATAGGATTATTATTTCAGTTATTTCCTAAAAAGTCGGTTAGTTCCACAATAAGTGGATCTCCACTACCCCATGTTCCTGTAGTGTGTGTGTTCGTGTCATTTGTTTTATTATTTATTATGAGAAAACCCAAAAATTAAGCTCTGTACTTTCTATATAAATAGGCCTATGGCCATGATCAATAAAGTCAAGAAATTACAGAGTGAAATATCTTTTAGTGGAGATTCTCCTGGCTATTCGAAAGCTGAAGTGAGATACTTGCAGAGGCTTTCTAATAGAGTTCTATCATTCCTATTCTATTTCTAATCTTTCTGACCTGGGTATTAACAAACTAATAACAAATTATCTTCGGACACTTCTAAAGTCATTACAATAATGAATAACTAAAAAATTAAGAAAAAACACATGTGTCATGGGCTGTCTTAATTCTTGTTCGATGGTTTGTGCCCTTAGAAACATTAACTTTTAGAAATACATTAAATTATTTTTGTTAAAATTTAATTGGTAATCTAGCTTACTTGACGGATCTATTATACTTTATGAAAGAAACCTTAATATTTTCTTTTGGCCAGGAAAAAGAAAAACCTTAATATGAACTTCTTCCTTTCCACGGACAATTCTTGTTGGTCGAGAATATGCTTCAACAACTTTTGAGAAAAGCTCGCCTCTTGATAGTTCTTCCATCTACAACAACCAGTGTTGGCCATCAACATGAAAAAATAGTTTAATTAAAAAATGAAGAAAATATTCTCCATTTTACAGAGGAACCAAGTACGAGGACAAAAAGTAGTTAAGATCTGAAAATAATCTTCTCCCTCGAATCAAGGAGTCATCTTGCTTTTAGGGTATTCTACTCAACATCAAGTTAGATCTATATAGATGTAATGTTCTTTGAACAAATACTTTTCTATTCCAAAACTGATATTTGGGACCAGAATACAGCCAAGGAAAAAATAAGTGGAACAAAAAATGCGAAAACCCTTTGCACTCTAAGCCTCGAAAGAGGAAACCTTTACATTGTACCAAAAAAAGGGGAGCCTAGAGTTTACTTTAGCATGTTAGAAAGATAGGGCAATGCCAAACTGACCAAGAACCATTAGGTTTTTGCCTTTTGCATCACATTAATATGATAGAGCCCCCAAATCTCATTTACTATATGCCCTAATTCTGTTTACCTTAAATGCTGATTTTGCTGCTAGACAAGGCAAGTTTGCCCGCTCAGCAAGGACAGAACGAACTACTTCTGCACTTATTCCCTTGTCAACCTGTCACAAAATTGTGATATAGTGTTAAAATTCACCTGGCCATTGAGTCAGAATATATTTCATCTGACACATAACAGAAAGATCTAATGCAATGAAATAGGAAGTACTATATGCGAAAATGCACATTTTTTTCTGACCATCATTGTTTGAAAAGCATTTTATCTGGCCATATACTGAAATAAAGTGAGCATTGTACATGTGACTATAAATAAGATAATTAAATAATTATACATTGACTATTCCCTCTTGTTCTCTCGCGAATTATCAAGTTTCAAATATTGGTATTCCTCAGAGTTTAATGCAGAGAAACAATCGCCACTATTAAATAATTAATGATAATACGAGAGATCACATATTAAAAATCAAGCAAATAACTATTTTATGAATACATACCAGGTATTGCTCCAATCTCCGACTAACAAATTGATGCACCTAAAGGGGATATCATAATAATCAGATTTTGGTAAAACAAAATATAAAAGCAACGACAAAGACTACCAAGGTCTCAAACTGGAATCTTGCACTGCCAGTGTGTGTGATATACATAAAATATTATGAAACTTCAAAAAAAACAAAAAACAACTTCAGTTTTTTTTTTATTCTCAATGTATGAAAGAGCATAGTCAGATATATACTCTCAGGTATCTTCCTCTCAAAGTTGCCTGAACTCCATTTCACACGCTTTCACTTGCGTAATGGAATACAACTATGAGTAGCTTAAAAAATTACACATTAAGTTGGCTCAATTTATTAACAGCCAATGGTATGATTTTTTTTCCTTTTTCGTTTTCTTGGGAGATTAAAATATAAGAAAATAAAAACAAAACAAAAAAGTCAAAACAGTTACACATATAAAGTTAAAAAGAGCATCGAACTGATTTATCTACAATAAAGAGTAGAGGACTTCCATCTTACATCATCAATTACACTAGGATCAACTTTAATGGGTTCGCCATCTGCTGCAAGTTCCAGGGCCAGTTTAAACTCTAGGTTTTTATTTTTTTCCACCAGCAGCTGTACCTAAATTAAATAATAGAAAGCACCACAGTTAGCACAAGTATTTGGCTTTCTATATATAGAGTGTACATATAATAATAAACTTACAAGACCATATGAGATTCTCCGCAGACCAAATGGGTCATTTGCGGAACTAGGTTGACAACCAGCAGCAAATAAACCAACCAGGCTATCTAATCTGCATGACAACAATCATAACAAGTAAGGTGCATAACAAAGCATACGACAGATTCACCAAACAACAGCAGCAGCAGCAATAACAACATTAATCACACACCCAAAATATATATATTGCGTAAATATTTTAGGACCACTTTTCAAAACCTAGGAAGATAAATGATAATGGAAAGGCACCTTTTGTTGGTCAGAACTATGACTTGCTGTTTGGAAGTACCGTGGGAGTTGCTTTTGGCTCTTATTTAGCCATTGCCGTGTGTTAGGAGAGGCAGGACATATTTTGTATTTAGAGTGAGGTGAGGAGAGCTTCTGACCTCTCGAAAGTCAGATTGGGGGTGGAGGAAGATATCATCTTTCTTCATTTTATCTTTCAGTTTCAGTGTGCTAGCTCTTTTATATTTTTTGTGTGAGCTTAGAGCAAGTTATCTGCTGTAATTCTTCCTTTTGTTCTTGAGGAGGAAATATTTTGTGGAATCAATATCAGTTTCAACAATATTTCCTACTGTTCTATCTTGGGTCTTAACAGTTTCATACCTCTTGAAGTGTGAAATTATCACTAAAAACAGACAGGAAAAGATTGACACCAAAATTTTCACCTATCAGCAATTGCCAGAACTGTTCCAGCATCACTTTTGGGAAGAATGTCACCAGAAAATCTAGGAAGGGTGATCTCAAACAGGGCATCTGCAATCTGCAAGGTATGGGGTAACAAGGTTATGTATAAATATAATTATAACTAACAAACACAAATACAAGGAAAACAAAGTGGACAATTGACTGGCATGGAAACACATATATAAATGCAACTCTTCATGTTACCAAATAGAATAGTAAGAAAGCTTTCAGCAAGATAAACAACCTGCTCTGAGTATCCATCTTCAAGAGCATAGTGACGCCCCATAATTCCTGAAAGTGATGTAAATTCAGTGACAACTGCAGTGGCTAGATCAGACATAGCAAGTGATGCAGCTTCCCGAACAACTAGATGCACGTCCTCACTGATTTCCAAGAATAAACACAGTTTAGAAACCATGTTTTCGACACGGTTCATCTTATCCAGCATGGTTCCAAGTTTTTCCTGTTTGTTGTATTGGATGTTAGGAAGAAAGACTATTACACGTTATAAAATTTAAATAAAGAGAATATATAAGATTGTAAATGTATTCACTCAACTTCCTATTATTCATGTATACATTATGCTATTTATATACAAGGCAAACATCATAATTCCTCATTTGTGGTGGGACATTGTCACCTAACATTTCACCTAACATACCACCTAACACACCACCTAACATATCCCTGATTCCCTCATTCTGTGGGACATTGTGTCCTAACACTCCCTCTCAAGTTGGAGCATAGATGTTAATCAAGCCCAACTTGTTACAAAGATAGTCAACCCGAGTGCCATCCAAGGCCTTAGTCAAGAAATCACCTAACTGATCACTAGATGATACATGTCCTGTAGAGATAAAATTCTCCTTGATCTTATTACGTACAAAGTGACAATCAATCTCAATATGTTTCGTACGCTCATGGAACACTGAGTTGGAGGCTATGTGTAAGGCAGCTTTATTATCACACCACAGTTTCGCAGGTAATTACGTGGTCAGACCGACCTCCTTCATTAATTGGTGGATCCACACAATCTCCTGTACGGACTGAGACATGGCTCGGTACTCAGCCTCTGCACTAGACTTTGCTACCACATCCTGCTTCTTGCTCCTCCAAGATACCAAGTTTCCACCTACAAGAACGCAATAGCCTGTAGTGGACCTTCTAGTTGTCTTTGACCCTGCATGATCTGCATCACAGAAACACTCAATCTTTGTGTGACCATGATTCATATAGAGTATACCACGACCAGGTGAGCCCTTCAAATAATGTAGGACATGTTCCAAAGCTTCCCACTGAGCAACAGTTGGTGATACCATGAATTGGCTAAGCCTACTGACCGGAAAGGTTACATCAGGACGAGTTACAGTAAGATAGTTCAATTTTCCAATCAGCCTTCGGTATCGCTCAGGGTAGGCAAATGGTTTAATCTTCTCAGGATCAATCCGTTTTTTCACATCCTCGGGTAGCTCATCAAACGGCACACTATCATCAATGTCCAAGAAAGGATTGGGAATCATGGGACAACTACTGGGTGTTGCTCCAAGTTTCCCGGTTTCTTTCAGTAGATCAAGGACATATTTCCGCTGGGTTAGGAGAGTGCCTTTCTTGCTTCTCATAACTTCAATCCCAAGAAAGTACTTTAACGAACCCAAATCCTTTGTTTGAAAATGAGAATTCAGAAAGACCTTGAGTGATGAGATCCCTGACGTATCACTGCCTGTAATAACAATGTCATCTACATAGACTACCAAGAGAATCATGCCAGCATCCGTCCGTTGATAAAACACAGAATGATCACATTTACTTTGATTCAGACCAAACTTCTTAACCACAGAACTGAATCGGTCAAACCAAGCACGAGGACTCTGTTTCAAACCATATAAAGACTTCTGGAGGTGGCATACCTTGCCATGCTCCCCCTGAGCAACAAAGCCAGGCGGTTGCTCCATATAAACCTCCTCAAGAAGATCACCATTTAAAAATGCGTTCTTAATATCCAGCTGATGAAGATCCCAACCGTGGGTAGCTGCCATAGAGATGAAGAGGCGAACAGAGGACAACTTTGCCACAGGAGAGAAAGTTTCTGAATAGTCAACACCATACGTCTGAGCGTAACCTTTAGCCACCAATCGAGCTTTCAATCGTTCCAAGGTGCCATCAGATTTGGTCTTAATGGCAAACACCCACTTACATCCAATAGCCTTCTTTCCAGGAGGTAAATCAACGAGAGTCCAGGTACCAGCCTTATCAAGGGCCATCATTTAACCCCACTTCTCTAATTTTCTTAAAAGAGTAAGAAAAATTAATTAAACACTTTTAACCCCACTTCTCTAATTTTCTTAAATCCAACTCATAAAAATTTCCCTTCCCCTCCAAATCCCTCGTATCATACCAAATAGCCCCTAATGGATGGCGAAGTAACTTACACACGCATTTCCTATAATCTTCTACAGTGAAATTATCTGAAGATTGATTTTACCCATGTTTTGAGTGAAATATGAACTATGAACTTCTGAGAAAGTTGTTCGTCCACTTGAGAAGAAAATAAAATTAAGAAAACACTTTCCTTCAACATTCAAATTATGTGACAAGATATTAGGTCTTTTATTATTCATTCCCTATGGGTCAAGTGTGAAGTCTTGAACAACTTACATGAAAGAGAATATTCTTTAGTTGATTTCGAAATTCTGAAAATCTTTTATGTCTGTCCATCTCATAGAAGAATTTGGCATCTTCATAGCGAGCCCTGAAAAGTGAAAATGCAAACAGTTTAATGTGGATGGACTAGAATCTCATAAATGAACATAATAACATGATGTCAAAACAAACAACATTAAGCAAAAAAAGAGATTGGTTCTGAAGAACAAGCATCAGATGCAAAATATTTAGCTTTTATTGTTCTCAAAAAAACACAGAATCCAATAAGCACAAATGTACAGGCCCTACAGCCTATATGTCAAACATTCTGTCCAAATAAAAGCAGTCTATTATATTAGTACAAGTGCAGAACAATGAACATAGTCATTAATACTTATGATATGAATATAGACTCTAAAATGCACATCGTTCACACAGTTATATTAGACTGCATACAATTTTAAAGCACTATATAACATTGGTTAATTGACAGATAAGTACCTAAGCACAGCCTCATTTCCTCTCCTTACAACAGCCTCATTGATTGCTCCATTTGCAACCTAACAAAGATCTAATGTCACTCAACAAATGAAAAATTAACCATTCAATCGTTGTACAAGATTAGGAATTTAACCAGAACTCACAGCAATAAAGTATGGCAACAATCCTCCGTTTTCATCACATACAGCAAAATACTTTTGGTGCTTTTGCATAACCTGCAGGAGACGTACATAGTAGTTACTTACCTTTTTCACGAGTCTTCAAAATTCGATGCTTGCACAGAATGGTATCAATTTTTCCATTAAAGAACATCCAGTCCATTTCAAAATGGAATTCCTTGCAATGCTCAAGATTAGCTAAGCACAAACCTTGTGAAATGATATGCCATGTGATAAGGGATTGAGTTTGCATGCTCATCAGTCTGGATTGTTTTGATTAAAAATGGACGTTCTAGATTTAATGTTATTTTACTTATAAATTTTTAATAACTTTTTAACTGTAATAGACGCACAATCTACCATCTAAAATAAAGATAATATTCTAAATGTTACTATGTAAAGAAAACATGTTGAGATAGAAAGACACTTCATTAAAGAAAAGAATGAAGCAAGCATCATGAATTTGTCCCATATACGATCTGCTGACCAAATTACAGATATTATGACACAACCACTAAGCAGAACTAAATTTAAAGGATTTAGGTGCAAGTTGGAAATGATTGACATATACTCTCCAGCTTGAGGGGGAATTGACATATACTCTCCAGCTTGAGTGTTAAAAGTCACAAGCAATTCGGTGATTGCATGAGAATGTTGACTCCTTGCTATCTCTCCTTCAATCACTCTCTGTCTGCCTCTCTATCTCTCCCGTCAATCACTCTTCCTCTCACTCTGTTTTTCTATAAATGTCATGTAATCCTCTTATTTTCGATGTATCAATGAAATGAGTATGAATAAATGGCTCCTCTAATCTAATAATGATCATTTTGAATCTTATCTATTTCAGTATGACTAGATATGCATTTCAACATCCTTATCTCCACCATCCCAATTTTTATTCTTGTTGTCCCTTTGAAGCCTAGCATTCACTACCATTGCCATAAGATACAACTTTCCTTTAAACTTGTTAGGTACTTTAGATTGAACGACGTGCCTCAAATAGTTTATTATTTATTTATTATTTCTAATTATTCCGCCTATTCGTATTTTATCTCCCTTATCAAGTCAGATTTTATTTATTTATTTTATTTTATCCTTTAAGGGATTCAGATAGATTTAATCTAGATTCTTTTTATTAAAAGTGAAAGGAATATATATTAAAACATATACAATAAGTACATCAAGCATACATGGAAACTGGTGAGACACATGACCACAAACAATATAAGACATGTAATACGAGTAAGACACTTTGAGCCAATTCCTACTTAAAACAACAATACATCATGGGCCCTACAATATAATAGATTCACACACACACACACACCCCCATCCACTAGACTAAATCCATAGAACCAGGAAAGGTACATTATGCAGATCCGCTTCTAGAAACTCCACATAACAGGTTGACATGCAGCTAACTCCAAACCCAAGAGGAAAAGTGTGCCAAACCATAGAGCATAACCACTGTGCCAAGTCTCAAGAGGAAAGCTCTGAGCACCAACCATATAATGGCGTGAATGAAGGTGACAAACAGAGGAAACCTCTCAACATCTACCATTGAAGTTGAAGAAAACTAAACAAATCACAAGGAAACAATTCCCTTAAATTCATGGAAATCATCCATACCCATGCATATTCAACATAATCTGTATGAGAGTGAGGAATAAAATGATACAACAATGAACTTCCAGTTGCATAAGCAACACCTTGGTTCAAAAACAAAACAAGAATTTGCAGAAGGAGCCGACTCCAAATAGGGCAAAAACCGGCATTTGCCAAAACAATGGCTGTAGTGAATTGGATTTGACCTCATTCCAACCAGTTGCGTCTCAAAGTAATGCAGAATCTGAGTATAGAGCACTAGCGCAAGCCCTTTGTGAGGGCCCAATTTGGCTTCTTAGACTTTTGAAGGAACTAAAATAGGTACAAAGAGACCTATAAAGCTCTTCTGTGACAAGATGGTAGAAAGATCAAGTCCACCATGATAGGACTAAGCATGTGGAGATTGACCACCATTCTATCATAGAGAAAATTGAAGCCAAGATAGCAGAGGTACAGTAAAGCTTGAGTGGCAGATTGGCTTACAAAATGACTTCCAAGTGAAGAGTTTGAGGCACTCATTAGAAAGCTTAGCATGGTTAACATATTCAGCTCAAATTGAGGGGGAGTGTTGAACAGTGTCTCAAGTAGATTATTATTTATTTATAATTTACTTACTATTCTATAGAGCATAATGGCGTCGTGCAATCCATATAGCCAACCCCACCTAGTGAGATAAGGCTTTGTTGTTGTTGTTACTTACTATTCTGTTTAGTAGTATTTTATCTGTTAAAATCTCCTATATCAAGTCAGATTTATTTTATTTTATCCTTTAAGGGATATAAATTGATTTAACCTAGATTATTATCCACGTTAGAAGGCAGGCTTGCTGCCTCAAGTATGTCTATATAAACACTAAACGTCAGGAATAAAATACAACGAACTGAGGAGAATGAATATAGTCAGCCGTTCTCAACACTTTCTAATCACAAATATCTCCCATTGCCTTTCTCCATTTTAACTACGTTCCTTGTATTCTCTGTGTATCACATCAATTTTATCGTCATTATGTATTATTGATTGTTATGATTTAAGAAAAAAACCTAAAAACTTTAAATTTGAATCATCCAAATTAGATTTAGATAGGCATGGGGGAAGTGGTTGGTGGAGCAGGGCAGTTCTTGGATATGGGAGAAGCAAGTGGAGAAGGTAGCAAATGGATGATCACCACACTGCCCTTGGAACAAAGTATGATGGAAGCAGAGTAGGCATCCATGATGCATCAATGTGCATGATATAATAATGTTTAATTTATACAAGTTCTTAGTTCCCAACACTATAACTAGCTACTGTAGGTACCTTATTATCAGCTGAAGTAATTGTTTCTTTCCTTGTACTTGGAAGATTATCCTAACTATTAGAACTTTTGAAAGAGCTCGCATTTTTCCAGAAGAGTTTGCTATCAATAAAGTTAGGAGACATCCAAAGGAAAAATAAATAATAATCATCATCATCATCAACATATACTCTGCATGCAGCTTTTAAACTAAAATTATAAGAAAAATTTGTGACTTTGAGGCAAAAAGCAACCAACCAAATTGACTAAGAATAGTCAAGAGCTCAACCTACCATAGTCAGAAGATCTTTAGGAAGCTCCAGAAAAGACTCTTTAAATTGTCCAAGCACTGGAACAGGCGCCTCAACAAGATTTGCAACCTATAATTTGATTTAGATAGCTATTTTTAAAACTGAAAATTTAAATAGATAAAAGAGAAATTAGCATCAACTACCTCATCAAGAAGCCCATTCGGAAAAAATATTTGACCATTTACACTTTCTGCTAGTGTACGACATTTCTCCAATATTATACCTTTGCGCGCCTGTAAAATCGGGCAATAAAGTTTAGCTACTTGAAACACACATAATCACATATTTTTCCAAAAAAAAAAAAAAATCCCCATTGCTACCTCTATTGCAACATTAATTCCAGCACTTTTAATAGCATCTGCATAAGATTCAGCACTTTCTACCTGCAAAAGTTTTAACCATTCTGTTTCTACCTTACTTGATCAATGAAACACAAGTAACCAGGATATTTTGCTCTCTTGATCTCTCACAAACAGACAAACGTAGACATTCCACGAATTGATACACATACACAAACACACACGAAGAAATTGAGGTACCAGAGAAACACTTGATCTCATAAAACATTGAAAACTGTATTAATTTAGCAAACCACAAAAAGGAAAGATGACATTTAGGTAAGCAATGAAAAGATTATCAAGTAAAACATTTTCCAATTGACAAATGCGAGCATTATAGTCTTAGGCAAGCACCTGGACAACAGCTGAAGAAGTATTACGAAGACCACAAGATAAGTTTCCACTACACCATAGAAACATACATGTTAGGAATCATAAATTCATCAGAAAATAAATATAGAATTAAAAGGGACTTGAAGTAATAAAAATTCCTTTAGATTTAGATCTAGCAAAGCCTTTTGGTTCATTATTTCTATTTTATCAATTTTATAGATATGTCATCATGGGCCAAGTTGCCTAATTACATTTGAAAAACATACAATCAAAGCAATTGCCCTTATGCATAACCTATCAAACGTAATGGAAACCCTTAGAATATTTGTTAAAAGTTAGTAGTTAGTAGATGGCAGCCTTTATTGCACAAGTATTTATAAATAGCTTTGTATTCTTGCTCATTTTATATCAACACAAACTACCCTTTCTCAATTTTATAATGAATCTAGCTACAGCAAGTTGCCAACTGAAACACTGAAAATTGGCTAGAGAAGTCTATTCTATAACTTGCAAACTGCCGAGCTTCAGGACAGCATTATGTTTAAGCTACAAATATCAATTGGCTATAAATGAAACCCATAGAGTAACACACACGCAGACACGCATGCACACAGATATACCACGCATAGATGGCGTTCATAAAAATTTGGTGAAAAGCAATTCAAATTCAAATGAAGTTGTATATGTTATGCTAGAACAAAATCAATTTCATGCGAACATCAATACCAAAAAAAGAAACGAATGAATGACATCGTGATGTGACTTAGATGATGGGGGTGAGGTAGATATTATCCAAAGACTGTGAACTACCTTATGAGCCCAGCAAACATAAATGGGACTACTACATCCCCATGCATGGCCAAAATCCAACGTATAGGCCTGCTAAATATTACCTACAAATAAAATACAAACAAAACATTACATAACCAACTGATTCAAATATCTCTAGGGAAACCAGTATAAATTGTAATTCTGTTTTAGTTATAACTTTGAGGGTCGAAGGTTGTTAAATGCTTAGTAGCCCAAAAAAACGGTTCCTTGCTGCATTCCATTGCTTAGCGATTGAAGGAACTTGACAAATGAATATGATCTGAGAATGGCGTTGAGAATTATGTTAACGAACACTCTAATGCTAAATAAGCATTAAGAACCTCAATTTATGGGGCACAGAGCTAAGGAGAATTTCCAATAGTATCCTTCATGCTCAAGAAAATGCGCAATAGTGTTTTAAGGGTTAAATTATTTACAATAGATTCAACAACTACTAGCCTTATCCCACTAGAGGAGGTTACAATAGACTCAATAAAGAAATAAAAATAAATAGCATAGTAATACAACAGAAACAATTATTGTGATTATTTTCAAATATTACAATGAGGTTGTGAAGAGAAAACATGAATGAATTTCTTATCTATATTAATGACCAGAGGAGGTATATATACAAGAGAGATGAGCCGCACTATTAATGGCTCATAATGGCATAATAATACCTTAATAGGATCATATATGATTTTGTACTAATGATACATATTATATGCTATTTACATTTGTAAAGATATTATCTTGATTATAGGAATTGATTTAGGATCTGATGTGATTGTATCCCTGATTCACTGGGCTCCTCATGTATGCCCTTATCTTGATTATAGGAATTGATTTAGGACCTGCTTTGATTGTATCCCCAATTCACTAGGCTCCTCATGTATGCCGTTATGTGTATATATTCTATAATCCTGACATTATACAAGAACTTCATTTTACAGCTTTACATGGTATCAAAGTTGTCACCCAAGCTTTTTTCTTCCATTGCATTTTTTTATTAGTACCATTCATTTAAGGCTTCTCGACTCCTCTCTTCTTCATAACACATGCGTCTTCTCAGTTTCCTTTGTTCTGCCACGTTCTAGTACGTGACTCGCTTTTCCAGTAAGTTCTCGATAGGCTCAATAGGAGCAACTAGCAATCATGAGCTTTCTCAATGGTCTTCCATCCGAGTATGAGACAATTTGCTCTGAAATTTTCTCTGGTTTTGATATCTTTACTCTTCAAGAAGTATTTTCTCATGGGATGCAAACTAGGAGCCTCTCCCCATCACCTTCAAACACCTCTACTAGTGCTCTAGCCAGTCAATCCCAAACTAGTAATTGAAGTCCATCTAACCGTGGTGCCTTAAGGCAAGGGGAGCTAATCAAGAACCTAGTGGAGTTGTGTGTTATTATTGCAAGGAATCAGGCCATACAAAACGTACCTGTAGCAAGTTACAAAACAAACAGCAAAGAAATAACTATGGGCATGTGGCATCGTCAAGTGATGATGATAAGGTTACATTTTTCTGCTACTGGGCACCAAGTTTTATAAGTATCAAGAGTCATAGAAATCTTCCACGCCACCTAAAAGTGGTCTTGCTGCAACAAGCAGCAATGATACTGGTCTCTTTCTTCAAAGTTGATCATAGATTCAAGTGCCATTGACCATATGATAGGTAACCATCATCTCTTCACTTATGATTCTTACACCAATCCATCCAATATCACAATTGCAAATGGTTCCAATTCTCGTGTACTTGATTCTAGTACTGTTAAGCTTACCCTTTTATCCACTTATTATTAGTTCTTGATGTCATTGACCTTGCTTTCAATCTTCTTTCTCCCAATAAATTCGCTCGTCAATTAAGTTGTTTTGTCTCACTTTTTCTTGATTGTTGCTTGATTCAAGATCTCACGACAAAGAAGATTATTGGTAAAGGCTATGAATTTAGTGGCCATTATTTCCTTGAGTGCCTCATTCAGTTGCTTGCTCCGCAATTTGACTCCCTTTAAAGCACATTGTCATTTGGGTCATTTATCTTTATCTTCTGATGAAATGATTTATCCTTAGTTTCACCACTTATCATCTTTTGATTGTGAATTGTAAAGATATGATATCATTTGATTAATGTAAATAGGCATAATCATAGGAGCCAATTTAGGATCTAAAGTTATGACTAAATTACATTCCTAATCTCTTGGAATCACATTTAATGCTCCTCTTGTATATATTCTGTAACAATTGCTCTCTGAAATACAAGTCTCATTCAGATTATATCTCTCTAGAATTACATGGTATCAAAGCTCTAAGGTTGCTTTACGTTTTTTGAATTACTCATCCCTTTTCTGTCGTCTGCAAATTAGTATGAGGGAGGATTTGTTTGAGTTTTGCCCACCGAGTAAGTATCTCCGATTGGCCAACCCTCAGCGTCTAGCGTCCGGCGTCCATTTGACTGGCATGTGACATCCATGCGCTTTGCG
The DNA here is from genome assembly GCA_963210345.1 of Inga oerstediana. Lineage (NCBI taxonomy): Eukaryota > Viridiplantae > Streptophyta > Magnoliopsida > Fabales > Fabaceae > Inga > Inga oerstediana. The sequence goes on from OY723408.1 coordinate 26,453,006, forward strand.
CTCGACACATGAAGGCACGTCGTGGCTTTCTCTGCCAGCAATTAGTTTGCTCAGTGTCGACTTCTTTTTTTGGGAGTGAGTGTGGTGGTTTTGTGCTTAGAAGTTTGAGTTTGGTAACTGGGTTCTTCCTTCTCCAACTTTCCAGCATGTTTCCGCGCATGTTTTTGGCTTCGGTGTGTGGTATTGTGCTCTGTTTTTCATCTCCAGATGTTGCGCTTTGGATCCTTCTATTTTCAATGGGTCATTTTGTCATTTAGCTTGGCTTTTCCATTGTTGTTTGGCTCTTTAGTCCCCTGTAAGACTATGCTGCTTCTCGAATTACTATTGTTTGGTCCCTTGTGAGACCCTCCTATTGTTGCTAACCTTCTTGTGCTTCTTTAAGGCTTCTCTTTGTTATGTTCCTTTTGATGGCTGCCTCAATTGGACCAATTATTTAGATTGGAGTTAAACTATCTGTATGTACCTAATGAGCATTGAGAAAGAGGATCATTTGACTGAGACTCCTCCTCTAGATGATTCCCACAAAGCTTGGGAGAGGATTGACGCCAGACTATTGCAAATTAAAAACTCTATTGAGAGTGAAATTCTTCCCTCAATCAATCACTACAAGTCGGTTAAGGAATTGATGGAGTATTTAGAGTATAGGGAAAGGAAATATCTCGTGTTTACGAGGTTTGCAAAGCATTCTATCGTGCGGAAAAACAAGACCAACCACTTGAGGCTTATGCACTTCAAATGCATTTATGAGGAGATGAAGATGTTAATGCCTCCAACCACTGACCTTAAGGCCCAACTAGATAAACAGGAGCAACTAGCAACTATAAGCTTCCTCATTGGCCTCCCATTTAAATGAGACAATTCGCTCTCAAATTTTATCTTTAAGATATCTACTCTTTAGGATGTGTTTTCCCACACGTTGTGCATTAAGAGCATCTCTCAACCACCTTCCAGCGCCTCTATCAGTGCTTTAGCTAGTTGAGGCAACTTTGATAACTCGAATTCCTACAACTGGGGTGTCTCACGACAAGGGGAAGCTATTTAGGACTCAGGTGGGATTGTTTGCTACTACTATAAAGAACCATGCCATACTAAACGTATGTGTCGCAAGTTTTAGAATAGATAGCAATGAAATATTTGTGAATATAGCATTGTCAGCGACAAGGTTCAAAGTTCTACTATTGAGTATGCCAAGTCCTCTAAGCATCAAGAATCACTAAAGTCTATTGCACCATTGTTTGAGTGATCTTGCTACCACAGGTAACCATGATTCTTGCCTTGTCACTTCTTCCTCCAAGTGGATCATAGATTCGGGTGCTACTAATCATATGAAAAGTAACCATCATCTCTTTTCTACTTACAATCCTTATGCCAACCCACCTAGTATCACAATTGCCAATGGTTCCTATTTTTGTGTTCTTTGCTCTGGCCCTTTTAAGCCTACTTCTATCCACTAATCATCCGTCATTAATGTCCCTGATCGTGCTTTTAATCTACTTTCACCTAGTAAACTCACCCGCCAATTAAATTGTTGTCTCACTCTTTCTTGACCATTACTTGATTCAGGATTTCACAACAAAGCATATTATTGGTAAAGCCTATGAATCTGGCAGCTATTACTAGGAGAAAGGAAATTGAATGCAAGGTCAAGAACATCTAGCGTAGATGATAATGAAATAAAAGGGGTAGGAGTTACAGTGCCAAAACCAAGGACACGAGAGTAGGAGCCTTTAGCAATAGTGATACTTGATGGGTTGGCATAAGAATAGTAAGAAGAGATGATAGTTACCTATCATATGATTAGTGACACCTGAATCTATGATCCACTTTGAGGAAGAAAAGACAAGTGTCATTTTTACCTGTTTCAGTAAGAGCACTCACAAGTGGCATGGCTGATCTCAAAGACTCTTGATACTCAGTCATCAATCAATGATGCCACATGTGCAGAGTTATTTCGTTACTATTTATTTTGCAACTTGTGATAGGTACGTTTGGTATAGTCTGGTTCCTTACAATAATAACACACCACCCCACTAGAGTTCTAAGTAGCTCCCCTTACCTTGAGCCACCACAGTTAGATGAACCACAATTATCAATTTGACCTCGACTGACTAGAGCACTAGTAGGTGTACTAAAAGGTGATGGAGAGAGGTTCTCAATTCGCATCACGCGAGAAAATATTTCCTATAGATTATAAATCTCAAAACTAGAAAGATTTGAGATCGAACTATCTTATACTCAAATGGAAGACCAGTAGGGAAGCTCATGAATGCTAGTTGCTCTTATTGAACTAGCTGAACCTTAAGATTAGTAGTAAGGGGCATTAATATGTTCAGCTCTTTATAAATTTGTTTAAAATCCATAAAATAGGCTTTTAGAGGCCAGTCCCTATAGATTATAAATCTCAAAACTACAAAGATTTGAGATCAAACTATCTTATACTCAAATGGAAGACCAGTAGGGAAGCTCATGAATGCTAGTTACTCTTATTGAACTAGCTGAACCTTAAGATTAGTAGTAAGGGGCATTAATATGTTCAGCTCTTTATAAATTTGTTTAAAATCCATAAAATAGGCTTTTAGAGGCCAGTCCTGCTTTTTTGCACGGTAAAAGGCTTTGCAAACCTCGTAAATACGGGAACTATTCCCCTTGCCTGAGTATAAAAATTCTAAATACTCCATAAGTTCTTTAACAACTTGCAATGATTAACGAAAGATGTAATCTTACTCTCAATGGAGTTACAAATTTACAAAACAATTGGGCATCATCCCTCAAACAAGCCTTGTGCAAATGATTCATCGGAGGAACCTTGGTCACATGATCTTCCTTCTCAATACTCCATAGATACATGCAGATGATTTTACTCCAATCTAAAAAATTAGACTAGCTTAACTTACAATCAGTAATGTTAGTAACCACCATAACCACCTCCGAAACTACAGCAATTTAATTTCAGCCATAAAGATACCCAATGAAAAGCAAACATAATCGTTAAACCCGATTGTAATGAAGAAAACAACTAGAGATCTCACCAAGGACCAATCAGCAACACCCAAAACAAATGAAGGCAAGAAAAGGGTTTACCAATAGAAATAAAAGTGATCCAAGACAGCCAACACCAATAGGGTACGAAACAGAGAATAAAAACTTGTCTCACAAGAACAATAAGCTCTAAACAAACAAGAATAGAAGATCCAACCTTGAATACACAAGAAATAGCCGAAGATGAGAAGACGGCACCTTTTTATTTGAAATGAAAGTAAACATAGATAAGGCGCCTTTTTATTTGATTTAAGGGATATGCTTTCTTGTAATCTTTACTTTTCAAGAGAATTTGCAGGGAGATAAGACTGAAAAGCAAATTTTTTTGCCCCTTCATGACAATGTTAGAATTTCAATACCTATCCATGAGTCTGGAATTTAAATTCTTCATCTGTGTATCCACATACCTCCAGTTCCTTATCTCCTTCCCCATAAAGGGAGGTTTTCCTCTTGAAAAACTTGATTGGAATTCTCAATTTTCTCCCCAAATATATATTTTTTATTTGAAAGCATATCTTTTATTTGAAAGAGATAGGCAGCAGAAATGACATAAATCACCCATCTGTGTCTCCTAGTAATTGCATAATGTGCAAGCACAATAAAGAATTGGTGCTCACTTATTTATGTATTATCAAGCAGTTGTTTTCTTGTGAAATACATTGTTCAGGGTTTTCAGTCTGAGCTGGTTTGTCCAAAGGATTCAGAGAAAATTGCACTTGTGAAGTTGTAAGGTTTCCGCCTCAAAAGAACAGATCAAATTTGTAACAATATGCAGATTATAACGGAATTTGGGATACATTTCTAAAGAAGAATGCATGTACTTTATAGGTGCCTCAATTTTCCAAATAAAACCACAAATAATATCTCTGCTGCTTATTTGTGGTGTTTGGCTCAAGGTGATTTCAAGCGTCTTTTGTGGATATATAGAGGAACTGGGCAGCAGTGTTGCATGATTAACCTTTTTTCCCTCTCTATTTCTGTTTTACGTTCTAATTTAGTAAATTTGTTTTCAAAAGAGGATGCTTATTCCTCCTTTTCCTCACCTAATTTCTTTTATCAAACTAGAACTTTGGAGAAAATTGAATAAACACTTTCAACCAAACCAATGAGGACCTATAATCTTTCACATATACACAGAAGTTTCCCATTTCAGAAAAAGAGGATTAAAGTAGAGGCTAGGCTCATGCTAAGTTCAAATTACATTGAAATTCATTAAACGCCTTCAAAATAATAAAATTAAATTGGTTTGATAATACCAAAGCAGCTTAAAACAACAACAAATGAAGTTTATTTTAATATTTAGGCTTCCAACTGCCCTATTTATATTCATGAATGAATTTCAAGAGAAAAAGGTAGAAAATCATTTGAGGTGGTTTGAATATGTCCAAAGAAGGCCATTGAATGCACCAGTGAGGAAGGTTGATCAAGCAATATGGAGTCCTCTAAAAGGGGACAAGGAAAACCAAAGTGAACACTCAATGAGGTTATAGAGCAGAATCTTTTGGTTAATAATCTATCCAAAGATTTGGTTTTCGATAGACCACAATGGCATCGTACAATCCATATAGCCGACCTCACTTAGTGGAATAAGGCTTTATTGTTGTATTATATGTTCTGGTTCTAGCTGGAACTTCAAAATGATACACAAATCAACATACTAACTCACTGCCAATAAAGATATTATACGTGTAGTGTAAAAAAGCAACGAGTTTAGATTATAATCCAAACCAAAATGGCTAATTATAAGGTCATTAAGAATTTGGTCAATAAGGCTTTTCTACAGTCACATTTTGTAGAACTAAACTCATAAAACTGTTCTAGCTTTAGGCTTATAATTTGTGTGCAAACAAAATCGCATTACTTGCTGAATGACATAAGAAGCTGCATACCTGAGAATTCCAGCGCATTGTCTTTGGGAAAGATATTTTAGCAATAGTAGCAGGCAAATTTTCTGACAAAACCTATTAACAGTAGTAGAGTGAATCATATGAAGGTAGGGTACACTAAATATATACACACAAAGAGAAACAAGAGAGTAAAACCTAATAAATGCTAATAATACCAAAAAAACACCTTTTTACACTCCCCCTCAAATTAGATCATAGACATTGATCATGTCCAACTTGCTTATACATTCATCAAAATTCTCTTTAGGAAGTCCATTGCTAAGAACATTGGCAACTTGCTTCTTTGATGGAACATATATTAGGCGCACACATCCGCTTTTAATGTTTTCCTTGATGAAATATCTGTCCACTTCAACATTTTTTATTCTATCCTCTGTCTACCTCTCTCTTTTCTCTCAGATTCCCTGTCTTTCTCTCCCTTTTATCCTATCTTTCTCTTACCCAGATTATCCTTCTATTACAGTGTTTAACTCAAAGCTCGGTCAGACTTGAAATAAATGTACTCTCCTGAAGAGTGTATAATTAAATTTTTGTCCAGGTATACTTATAATACTTTTCAGTTATTGGGATTAGGCCTGTTGTTGTTGTTGTTGTTGTTGTTGATAATGATGTGTCCTTGTGATACTTTCAGCCAAAAGACAAAGCTGGCAGAGATCTCCTAAATTACAAGCAAAATGTTTTCATGCTGTCTTTTTATAAAGCTCCAAATCAGATATTGCTTCACTCCAATGTGATGCTCTAACAAACATCTTGCGTTAAACGAACCATTTAAAGCTTTAAAAGAATAAAATTTTAATGAATTTCCAGCATATAATTTCAATAAACACTAGTGCACATTTTTAATGTAATACTAATGAGTCAAAATATATAACTATAAATCATGCATCCAAAATAATAATAAGAAAATGCATCAGCTAGATTCCAACAAAAAATATTTGAAAACCTCCAAGGCATGTCTTGAGGACTCCTTTACACTAGCATAAACATATTCTGTTTTTCCTGCAACATCAAAAACCACATTGAATAATTATCCAGATTATAGTCTTGGTATAATGAGAGTTTAAAATGACCAGAGAAAAAAGTACAATGAAGTGCTCGATAATCATATTGTAACAAGTTTTGCAAGACATAATTCTCATGAGCCCATAGCTGCACACAAATAAGCATCAAGATGTATAGATATGGTGTAACAAGTGAAGCAACAAAAGCTTAGCCTCTAGACTCACCATCAACCTTTTTGTATATCAAGTCTAGTGGGACAGAATATCTGCGAGAAAACCCTTCAATGGCCTGGGACACGAAATATCTAAATTAAGGACGATTTTTTGGACCCAAATTTAATGTATGAATAACAAGCACAGCAAAACCTTTGTTGGATTTCCTTGTTCATCAAATGCTTTCGATACAGGAGGCCCTCGAACCTCAACCTCCTTTTCTGCTTGTTTAAAGCAAAGATTTTCAACGGCGACCTGTGAATTTGACAATAGGGTATGGATAACTGTCACTGTTGAAACTTGAAACATCACAAAAATGTGTTGAAAAACTTATAAGATGAGAATGACAAAAATTGCTATAAAAAACATAAACGTGTAGAACTCAAGCATTTGTCCACATAATCCTGAACAATAATGCTTGGGCATTATACCCAAGAAAAACTTGAATGTGCCCATTAGTAGTTATGCTATGATCAGAAAATAGCAATCAAAATCAAGATTTTATGAGTACACATGGCTGGATTTCTCATTCCCACTCTATACCATGAAAGCGGAGGTGAAGAAGTGCCTATGTTATTTTATTCCTCAATAAGTCTTGAATACTAAGGCCATAATACAGGCAGAAAAATACTGAGGCTAACCCTAGGACTCAAGATTCTAATATCTTAGGTTTAGTTTCTGAGATATATAAATAAGATATGATAAGATACTGTGATGAGATTTAAAATCTATATCTACTCCTAAGGTATACATAATTAAAGAATTAAAGAAATAATAAAAACAAAAACTTACAAAAATCAATTAATAAAGTCTCTCAACAGATAGAATTATGAAGAGCAAATAATTCCCATCCAAACCTCTTCCTAAAAATCAAAGTTTGGGCCATTGCTCGATTTATCAGGAACAAGATAAAAATAAGCATCCTTGTGAAATAAATTTGTCTAGATTTTTGTTAGTCAAATTCACATTTGTTAGTCAAATTCACAGCTGTAGTGGCATCCCAACCAGACTTGAGCCGGAAGTGATTTACATATCCTTATGCCATAAAGCAGTCATATTGAAAGGAAAACATCATTATTTAGCCCACAAAGCAAAGTTTTTTATGCTACAAAGTTATTAGGGATTAGGGATAGAATGAAGCGATTACTTCACCATGGAATTAGGGATAGAATCATTATTTCTGTGATCTGTTTCTGCTAGTTGACTAAGGAATTAGGGATAGAATCAAGCGATTACTAATCCCTTAAGTTTTGTGATATCTAGTCCACAGATTTATTGTTTTTCCCAGATTGGTTTCACCCTATGTATACAGATACATGAAAATCATTGTGTTTGAATTAGCAATGGGACAAATCATTTAACTTCAATTATTTTCTTTCAAATGATGCAATAATCCATCACAGCAGTTAGCATACGCAAATATTTTACAAATCAAAGGCAACAGCTTCATTACTCAAACTCATTACAGACATGCAAAGGATCTATAAAGAAGAGTAAAGGTTCAAAAGGAAGCTTATTAGGCATACCACTAATCTTCGTGGGGTACCAAAAGCTTGCACTTCACCATGGTCTAACCTTTGCTTCTCAAGTAATTGCAACGTCAAATCCTTGAGCTACAATAACAAGCAGAGAAGAATCGATATAGAACAGTGATGGGATATTATAAGTTTATCTAGCTATAGAACAAAATGAGAGGAACAGTTAGATTGAAAACAAAAATCCAGAACAGAAAAAACTGATAAAAAATTCCATCTATGATTCAGATGAAAATAAGTTATACTTGCTTGCTTGCATCAACAACATCTTGAGGTGGCATCTCTTCAGTTCCAATTTCAATGACAAATGCTCTAGATTGATCATGCACCTAAAACAAAAGAAAGATTCGAATTACACAACCTTATTGATAAACACATCTAAGAAGGGCAGTAACTGCAAATGAAGACCTTGGTTTATAAACAAAACAAAAAACAGAAACAGAAAAGAAAAAAAACTGTGAATTAGGCCCATATGGAAATTTTGTAGCTTTACAACAGACATTATGCTATAAATACTCCAGAAGATCCACTGTTGAAATCCTAAAATTGTCTGGTAACATTGCATAAAAAAATCTGTAGATTGCATTTTCATCAGTAAATTATTACTTAAAAATCATTGTAAACTCCCATCTAACATTACAAATGCATATAGATGCAACATTGGCTAGCAAATAAATCATGTTAACATTAGGGGGACATAGCATACAAAAAACTATGACTTTTACAGTCAACAAGCACCAAAAGCACAAGCCACATAATTTCCATGAGTCCTTACACGTAATAAATCACATAATTCAAATGATGACTTCTTCACTAGAGTGGAGGAAGAACTCATAATTCCTTGCCATTAAATTGTGTGATATTAACTTGATAATTTAGGAAACTATTCCCTTCAGTCCTATGTAAAAGATACACTCTTTAAGATGGGGCTGGTTCTATATACAAGTTACACTTTCTTTTTGTCCGAAATTTTAATCTACTCTTTCCGTTTTTACCCCCATTAAATACATGATTGTACATTAATTACCTCCACTCGTTCTCTCACTTACTCTCCTCATAAATAAGGGTATATTTTGGAAAAGAAAATACATCTCTTACACATTCGTTGTTTTTAACTAATTTTAACCACCATTTTGATATATGTGATTTGGTTAGCTGTAACTTACATATAGAATTGGAGGGAGGAAAGAACAGTGTAATGAACAAATCAGATTTTTCATTTAAGCCTGGAATAAATCAAGTTAATAATTGAAAAAATATGCCATACAAAATATCTTCGTTGATCCATGTTCTCAAGAGATTCGACAGGGTTTTACATTGGCTGTCGGGGGCCTAACACAACCCTTCTCCTTTACCTGGGCTTGGGACCGGCTATAAACATTAGCGGAGTTGGATCAAGTGAGGTGTATAAAGGATGAAGAAGGCAAAGTTTTGGTTACTGACAGAGATATTAAGAATAGGTGGGAAGCCTACTTTTATAAGTTGTTCAATGATGAAGGGGGAGAGCCTTGTGACTACGAAGATTTGACAACTCGAGAAGGTGATCTTAATTTATCATTTTACCGCAGGATTCGAGTTGGCGAGGTTAAGGAAGCTCTTAAGAAAATGGAAAATGGTAAAGCTGTTAGGCCTGATAGGATTCCTATTGAAGTTTAGAAATGTTTGGGTGAAGAGGGTGTTTTGTGGCTCACAAAATTATTTAATGAGGTTTTACGATTCAAGAAAATGCCGAATGAGTGGAGGAAAAGTACTTTGATTCCTATTTATAAGAATAAAGGGGATATTCAAAATTGTGCAAATTATAGAGGAATTAAGCTTGAGTCATACAATGAAATTATGGGAAAAGGTGATGGAACGCAGGTTGAGGTTGGAGACTGAAATTGCTGAAAACCAATTCGGATTTATGCCAGGAAGGTCTACAACAGAAGCGATTTATTTATTAAGGGGGTTTATGGAAAAGTATAGGAGCAAAGGAAAGATTTGCATATGGTTTTCATTGATTTAGAAAAAGCATATGACCGTGTGCCAAGAGATATACTCTGAAAAGCCTTGGAAAAGAAGGGGGTGCGGTTTGCACATATCAAAGCCATTCAGGACATGTATGAGGGGGTTACAACCATTGTTGGAACGCCTGGAGGTGTAACAAAGGACTTTCCTATAAGGATTGGCCTACATCAGGGATCAACTTTGAGCCCTTATTTGTTTAACCTAGTGGTAGATGTTCTAACTGAGCCTATAAGAGAGAAGATCCCTAAATGCATGCTTTTTGCGGATGATATAGTTCTGTTGGCTGAATCAAGGGAGGAAATTAATTCTAAACTTGAGATATGGAGACGGACTTTGGAAGTGAAGGATTTTCGTTTGAGTAGGAGCAAAACTGAATATATACATTGTAAGAATGATAAGAGACAAGGTCAAAATGATGTGGAAGTTAAATTGGGGGTCAAGTTATTCCGCAAGTGACAAAATTTCGGTATTTGGGATCAATTATACAACAAGATGGTGAAATTGATGGAGATGTCAATCACAGAATTCAAGCTGGATGGTATAAATGGAGAAAAGCTACTGGAGTTACTTGTGATCGGAAAGTACCTAATAAAGTAAAAGGGAAGTTTTACCGCACTGCTATAAGACCAGCAATGCTATATGGTAGTGAGTGTTGAGCTTTAAAGGGACTACATGAGCATAAAATGGGGGTGGCCGAGATGAGGATGTTGAAATAGATGTGTGGTCATACAAGAAAAGATAAGATTCGTAATGATCATATACGTGAAAGAGTTGGAGTGGCCTGTATTGAAGGAAAAATGGTAGAAAGTCGTTTGAGGTAGTTTGGACATGTTCAACAAAGGCTGTTGAATGCACCGGTAAGGAGGGTTGATCAAGCAGTTTGGAGTCCTATAAAACGAGGTCGCGGAAAGCCAAAGCGAACGCTTAATGAGGTCATAGAGAGAGACCTTTTGATTAATAATATGTCTAAAGATATATGGTTTTCGACAAAGCACAATGGCGTCATGCGATCCATATAGCCGACCCCACCTAGTGGGATAAAAGCTTTGTTGTTGTTGTATGCCATACAAAATATATATATATATATATATGATTTTGCAGTCAACGAACCACAATTCCGATGAGTCCTTACTTGCAATAAATCACATAATTCCAATTATGACTTCTTTTGTGGACGGAAAGAGGAAGAACTCAATTCCTCATCATTAAATTTGTCTGATAGTAACTTAATAATTTAGAAAATTAGAAGAAACTGTAATAAACAAATCAGACTTATCATTAAAGCATGGAAGAAATTGATAGACACAATTTTCAAATCTAAGAGTTTTATCAAATGAAAGGAAGGGTAGATAGCAAGGGCAGTCAGCATCCTACTAATTTGAAGCTCCTGACATTCTCTAACATGATTGTGAAATCAGAGACAAATATAATCTTAATTGTGTGTATTTATAATCAGAAAAGGGATATATATACATGAGTAAGGAGCCTAGACATCAATGGCTCATAATGACAATAATTACCTGATTATAACCCCCCGATTATCTGCTATACTAATTACCCTGATTATATGCTATTTATTTACATTAATGACAATTCCTAACACTCCCCCTCAAATTGAAGCATAGATGTTAATGAAGTCCAACTTGTTACAAAGATAGTCAACCCGAGTCCCACTAAGGGCCTTAGTAAGTAGTTAACCAATTGGTCACCAAACCGCACATGCCCTATAAAAATGAAGTTTTCCTTGATCTTATCCTGAAGACAGTGATAATTGATCTCAATGTGTCTTATACGTTCATGAAACACGGAGTTGGAAGCTATGTGTAGAGCGGCTTTATTATCACAAAAGACATAATTCAATGTCGGTATTCTTGTATAGTATACCACAACCTGGAGATCCCTTCAGTAGTACAAGACATGTTCCAAGGCTTCCCACTGGTTAATAGTCAGCACTATCATGGACTAGCTAAGCACACTGACCGGAAAAGTGATATCAAGGCAAGTCATGGTACGGTAGTTCAATTTTCCAATCAGTCTGTGGTACCTCTCAGGATTCTCAAATGGATTTCTCTTCTCAGGGTCAAGCATGATCTTCACATCTTCAGGTAACTCTTCAAATGGCACGGTCCCACCAGCATCCAAAAATGGATTAAGAACCATATGGAAACTAATCATTGCAGCTCCAAGTTTCCCCGTCTCCTTCAACAAATTAAGGACATATTTCCTCTGTGTCAAGAAAATGCCTTTCTTGATCCTCATAATGTCTATTCCCAAAAAAGTACACCAGCGGGCCTAAAGCCTTTGTTGGGAAATGAGTTGAGGAAGGTCTTGAGCGACAAGATTCCTGAGGTGTTACTACCTGTAATCACAATGCCATCAACATACACAACCAATAGAATCATGCCTGCCTCCATCCGTTGGTATAATACAAAATGGTCGTGCTTATTTTGACTCATGCCAAATTTCTGAACAACAGAACTAAACCTGTCATACCAGGCACACGGACTCTGCTTTAGGCCATATAAGGATTTCTTTAGACAGCATTTCTTCCCACGCTCCCCCTGAGCAACAAAACCAGGTGGTTGTTTCATATAAACCTCCTCATGAAGGTCACCATTTAAGAAAGCATTTTTAACATCTAACTGATGGAATTTCCAATTGTAGGTGGCTACCAAAGAGATAAAGAGGCGAGCAGAAGATAGTTTCACCACAGGGGAGAATATTTCAGAGCAATCAATACCATAAGTCTAGGCACATCCCTTAGCAACAAGCTAAGCCTTCAGACATTCCAGAGTGCCATCTGCTTTCGTTTTAACTATAAACACCCACTTATACCCAATAGCCTTCTTTCTTGTAGTTAAATCAACTAGAGTCCAGGTACCCGCTAGATCAAGGGCAATCATCTCTACTTCCATTGCAGCAAACCAACCAGGATGAGTTAAAGCTTGATGGAGAGTCTTGGGGACAATAATGGAGTCTAAGGATAAGGAGCAGGAAGCAGAAGACAAATGATTATAAGAAACAAAAGAGGAAATAGAATAGGTGCAAGTACGTTTACAAAGGGCAATGGAAAAATCAAGGGAAGGATCAGGCACAAGGACAATGTTTGGCTCAAGTGCAAGAACAGAAGAAGGGACAGGGTCCAAAACTATGTCTAGCTCAAGTACTGCGTCGGGCTCTTTGACGGGCTTGGAATCATAAATGAATTCAAGAGTTGGACCAAACGACGAAGCAGAGATTGGAGTGTCATGATGTGGATTAGCCACACTACTCTCACTGAGACATCTGCTATAGACGTGACTGACTGGCTGCTGAACAGGTGCTTGAGCCAATGGTGATTGAGCCCGATACACTAAGGGTCTGTTTGGTTCAACAGAGGAGAAGGAAGAGGAAGGGATTTTAATATTACTTTGTTTGGATTGATAGGAGGGGAGGGATTTTAACACTACCTTGTTTGGTTTAGGAGGGGAAGGGAGGGAAATTTGTTTGAAATGGGCAACTTTGCCCTTATTTGATTAAAGATGTTTTTTTAAAACTTTGTAGAGTGTTGAATAGAATATAATTATAAATACCATTTAATATATAAAATTATAATTTTATAATTATATAAATTAAATAAAAATAATTATAATTATATACATAATTAATAACTAATAATACAATAATATTTATATATATATATCAAATAATTATTAATTATAGCTATTATCTAATAAAAATTATTAATATTATAATTATAATTATATATGCTATTCATTCCATCACACCGCCATCTTCCTCTGCATATCATATTTCCCACTGTCGCCGCCACCTCACAAGCCTCATCCCCTACACCTCGCACACCACTTATCATCTTTCACCCTCGCAAACTACAAGATTTTTTCTGTTTTTCAGCCATAAATTGGAGTGGGAAGTGTCACTTCGTGTGGGTGTGGCCTTCATCGCCCATAACTAAATCTGTTCCCACCGGCAGACAAGTCGAAACGACTTGGATACCCAAATCTGGAGTCTACTTATGTCATGGTCACTGCTAGTGTTTGCTCAGGCCATAAAAAAATATGGGTCTAGATCTGTAATTCATTGCTTTGTAATTGAATGAAGACAAGATCCTTGGTTGCTCAATGTTAAGCGCTTGAACGATGAGGCTATAATGTTGATGGTTGTCGTAGTATCGCTTTCGAAGGAGGAGGAAGATTGCCTCAATGGGAACCAAGGGCAGCTTGGGAATATTAAAAACAACCAGGGATATATTAGGTAGAGCAGGACAAAATGTTACTCCTCCCTTCCAAATTCCCCCACTTTTGGAGGGGAGGGTCATAAGGGAATTTTCCCTCCCCTCCTACAAATTTTTTGGTGCCAACGAAAGGAGGGGGTGCAAAATTCCTCCCCTTCCCTCCATTCCCCTCCCCTCCCCTCCAACAAAACAGACCCTAAGATATTGTCCTCCTCGTTAGTGGAAGGAGGAGAGGTGGACTTAAAGAACGGAATAAACTCATGAAAAGTGATATTTGCAGACACAAGGTGCTAATGAAGAGTAGGAGAAAAACAACGATTGAACTTGTGAATACCTAAGGAAGACACATTTGAGAGACTTGAGGTGCAATTTTGAAATGGTAGGACAGACGTCTTGTACAGAGCACGGACAACCAAAGATTCTAGGGTCAATAGGAGATAAGGGTTTGGGAGGAAAGAGCATGGAATACAAAATGTCACCATTAAGGACAGAGGAAAGCATGCGATTGATAAGGAAGCAAGTAGAAGGCACAGCATCCATCCCAAAAAGGTTTGGGAACATGCATATGAAATACAAGGGCCTGAGCTACTTCAAGTAAGTTCCAGTTTTTTTGCGGGGCAACACCATTTTGAGTTAGTGTATCACACAAGGACTGATAAAGCATGCCTTGTTAAAGCATATAGGATTGGAATTTCGCAAAAAAGTATCCTTCAGCATTATCACTTCTTAAGGTTTACACAAACGTTTCAAACTGAATCTTATTTTCAACACAAAAGTTGCACAAATGGGAAAACGACTCAATGATTTTTCATTTAGTAAAGCCAAGTAGTACGAACAAATGTAACAAAGTACTTGAAACCAGTCTTTGAGTCAACATGACACGGACCCCAAATATCATAGTGAACTAACTCAAAAGGGGACGTAACCCGTTTATTAACTCGAGACGCTAAAAGAATTAAGTGATGTTTGGCAAACGGACAAAACTCACAATCTAAAGAAGACAAATAACGATACTAAGGATAGAACCTTTTTAAAGAAGACAAAGACAAATGACCCAAACGACTATGTGCTTCAAAGGAAACCACCGAAGCAACCAACCGAACGAGGCACCTAATCATAGAAGAAGTAATGGTCGCCAGATACATAGCCTCTACCAATAATTAGCTTCGTCATGAGATCCTGAATCAAACAATGGCCGGGAAAAGTGAGACAAAACAATTTAACTGACAGGTGAGTTTTCATTAAGTACTTCTCCCATTCACTTATCATCTATTCTTGATGTTCCTGATCTTGCTTTTAATCTTCTCTCTCTTAGTAAACTCACCTATTAGTTAAACTAATTTTTCTCACTTTTTCCCGACCATTGTTTGATTCAGGATCTCACGCCGAAGATGATTATCAGCAGAGGCTATAAATATGGCAGCCATTACTTCCTCAATGATCAGGTGCCTCATTTGGTTGCTTGATTCGGTGGTTTGACTCCTTTTAAAGTACATAGCCATTACTTCCTTGATGATCAGGTGCCTCACCTGTCAATTAAACTATTTTGTCTCACTTTTTCCCGACCATTGTTTGATTCAGGATCTCACGCCGAAGCAGATTATCAGTAGAGGCTATGAATCTGGCAGCCATTACTTCCTCGATGATCAGGTGCCTCGTTTGGTTGCTTGATTCGGTGGTTTGACTCCTTTTAAAGTACATAGTCATTTGGGTCATTTGTCTTTATCTTCTTTCAAAAGGATTTATCCTCAGTTTTGTCATTTTCTTCTTTAAATTGTGAGTCTTGCCAATTTGTGAAACATCACCGTATTACTCTAACATATCAAGTCAATAAACGGGTTGTGTCCCCTTTTGAGTTAGTTCACTCTGATGTTTGGGGTCTGTGTCATGTTGAGTCAAAGACTTATTTCAAATACTTTGTTACGTTTGTTGATGATACTCTCGTACTACCTGGCTTTACTTAATGAAAAATTATTGAGTCGTTTTCCCACTTTTGCAACTTTTGTGCAAAAATTAAGACTCAATTTGGTACGTTCGTGCAAACCTTAAGTGATAATACTGAAGAATACTTTTCTGGCCAATTCCAATCCTATACGCGTCAACATGGCATGCTTCATCAGTCTTCTTGTGCAGATACACCAGCTCAAAATGGTGTAAATGGTGTTGCTAAGCCAAAAAAACCTGCACTTGAAGTAGCTCGAGGCCTTATGTTTCATATGCATGTTCCCAAACTTTTTTGGGCGGATGTCGTGTCAACTGCTTGCTTCCTTATCAATCACATGCCCTCCTCTATTCTTAACGATGACACTTCATATTCCATTCTCTTTCCCTCCATACCATTGTTTCCTATTGAGAGCGATCAAAAACTCATCTGTTATTATGATCAGATGTGATACATAAATATAGGAGTTAAGGGTTTTGGAGTACCCATACAATCCGCAACAATAAAATCAGGAAATATTAATACCAGGATATGAGGGATTTGACCTAGATTTGATATATGCTTCAACAAACTTAGAGTTAAGCCCACAAGCGGCCACCAACACCTATTGACCCCAGAATCTTTGGTTGCGCCAGTTTTTGTGCGCGACGTCTGTCCCACCATTTCCAAATTGGACCCCAAGTCTCTCGCATGTGTCTTTCTTGGGTATTCCCTAAGTTCAGAAGGGTTATCGTTGCTTTTCTCCTACTCTTCATCGTTATCTTGTATCTACAGATGTCATCTTTCATGAGTCCACTCCATTCTTTCCATCTACCTCTCCTCTTTCCCCTGACGAGGTGGATGATCTCTTGGTGTATCAAGTCCAATCACCACTGGCTCAAGCACCTGTTCAGCACTAGTCAATCACATCTACACAGGTGCCCCAAGGTAAGTAGTGTGGTTGATCCACATCATCACCCTCCCATGTCTACTTCATCGTCGAATCCAACTCCTAAATTCACCACTCCTAACTCCAAGTTTGCCAATGTGCCAGATATAGTGCCCAAGCTTAGGGTTAAGCCCACAAGCGGCCGCCAACACCTATTGACCCCAAAATTTTTGGTTGTGCCTGTTTTGTGAGCGACGTCTGTCCCACCATTTCAAAATTGGACCCCAAGTCTCTCAACCATGTCTTTCTTGGGTATTCCCTAGGTTCAGAACGGTATCGTTGCTTTTCTCCTAGTCTTCATCATTATCTTGTATCTACAGATGTCACCTTTCATGAGTCCACTCCATTCTTTCCATCCACCTCTCCTCCTTCCCCTGACGAGGTGGACGATCTCTTGGTGTATCAGGTCCAATCACCACCGGCTCAAGCACCTGTTCAGCCACTAGTCAGTCACATCTACACAGGCGGCCCAAGGTAAGTAGTGTGGCTGATCCACATCATCACCCTCCCATGTCTACTTTGTCGTCGAATCCGACTCCTAATTCACCACTCCTAACTCCAAGCTTGCCAATGTGCCAGATACAGTGCCTAAGCCTGACCCTTCTTCAACGCCTGCTCTTGAGCCAGACACTATCCCTGCACCTAACCCTTCTGTGCTTCTCCCTGCACCAATCCCTGCTCTTGGAGAAAGTGTATAAACGATGGCTGCAAGCTTTTGAGAGTCCAGAGGATGCCTCCAAGGACCCTTTAAGGGTTAAAACCTAAGACATGACTACTTTGACCATGAGAAATAAAGCCTAAAGAATACCAACCTATGATACCATTTGAGAAAGAGTGTTACATAAGAATCGAAAGAATAGGGAAAGGTTGGGAAAAGGAGGGAAGAAGAGAGAATAGAGAAGAGACAAAAGGGAAATACTATTCCATCACTTATTCACTAATCACAAGTCTCTTTACAACTTACACAATCACCCTTATTTATAGGCCTAATGACTTGTTAACTAATTCTAACTCACTCCTTTTATTATAATAACATATCAATCTAACTCACTCACTCCTTTTATTACAATAACATATCAATACCTCCTCCCAAAAGACCCTTGCCCTCAAGGGTCAAGTAAACATAAATTTCACCAAACTAGAGCCAAGTACCATATTAATTCATTTTCCCTTAAACCATTCATTAACCAGCATCCTTGAAAGAGGCCCTTGAAGTAATAATGCCCATTCTTGCAATAACATGTCACCGAGGATACCCATAGAAATTGTGAGACCCAATTGCAATGGTATTGGGCTTTTTCCTTATGCCAGTGCCATCTTGAAAGCCTATATACCCGTTTGGTATTACCACCCTTAACAAGGCAACTACCTTTTGCTCAATCCTCTCTAAAACTGATGGTAGTGTTATTTTTCCAATACGGCACCTATCGCTATCTATTGTTGAGCAATGCTATGGAACTTGTCTCTATCAAAACACATGCACCGCGTCATTTGTTTGAATATCAACCAATGTTGTACCCAAGCCTGGAAAGGTGGTGGTCAAGGAGCACAAGGCTCTGATACCAGTGTTACATAAGAATATAAAGAATACGGAAAGATGAGGAAAAGGAGGACAGAAGGGACAGAACGAAAAAAAATTTTCATCTTCACTAATCACAAATCTCTTTACCACTTTTACCCAATCACCCTTATTTATAGGCCTTAGACTTGTTAACTAATTCTAACTAACTCCTTTTATTACAATTACATATCAGGGAGAGAATAGATGATATTCTCTTATATTGTTCTAGTATAATTAGTAAAACCTAATTAAAAGGAAAACTACATAAAATATGTTATCGAAAAAGATTATCAATTATTTATCCGTGATTTAAATATCTCAAGATACATGAAACAAGGCACAGGTGTTATTATTGACATAATAAAAATTGAAAAACCTTTCAAAAATTGAAGATGAAAACTTTGCTAATTTATAAAGAAGCAGCAGCATTCTTGAAAAGGGATGAATATTAACATCAAAATTTTGGGCAATGAAAAATTAAAAAGTAACTCAGTTTACCCACATCCAAACTAACCTTATCAACTGCAGTCACCAAAACTTCTTTTGGCAATAATAAATTTTCAGGTTCAGAGATGAAACCAAGTGGGTAGCCAAGAGACTCCCTAGTCTTCAACCAAAGTTGTGCACAGTGACGAGCTAAACTGAAGCAAACACAATGCATTTAAAGAATAAGGAAATGCTGAATATCAACAAGAAGAAATTTTAAAGCCAAAATATCAAGAACAAAAAAACTAATATAACATATAATTTCAAAATATAAACAGCTAAAATCCTCAAAAATAAAAAACTAAGAATCAAAGGAAGTATGTTTTGATGAGTGAATGGACAACACAGAAACCTTGTTATTGAAAAGGAGAGCACACCTATGGGGAAAACATATATATTCCTTGTTGAAATTTAAGGCTGCAGTGGTGTGTACAGCTGAAGATTAGGAATAGTCGAGAGTTGCTGCACCTCATTCAGTTTAAAGAAAATGGCGGTCAGATGGATTTGGTGGAGCCAGTGGAGTGTAGGGATTAAGAAAAAACAGTACAATGCACCTCAAGTCTCATTGCATGCTCCTGAGGGCATAGGCGAGTTGTCTTCTGAGGGTGCAGGGGTTTTTGGGAAAAAATGATTCTTCAAATTCTCATTAATAGTGGGAGTACCCATGAATTATTGGATATACAAACAGTAAAGAGGTTGACTGATGAATCCGATCTACATAGAGCTGGTGGAGGAAGTAGAAGGCCTTCAAGTCTTTGGAATGATTTTAATTGGAGGATGCAGGGGCAAGAATTTGAGGCTCATTTCAAGATTATTCCACAAGGGGGCAAGATGTGATACTATGGAAGTTTTGTATAAAGGATGGATCATTTTGTTGACAATAAATACCCCTGATTGACTGAAGCTAGTTAGTGAGAAAAAATTGGCTTGAGTGGAGGAAGAAAAGACTCAGGTTTATCTCATACAAAGCTGTAGGGAAAGCGCAGACATAATATGGTGCTTTACTGTGTTTTTTCTTTTTGACTTCCAGTAATGACGTTAAGAATCAGTAATCTGAGGGCGTCCAGCTATTAATAAAGAAGTATGTTGAGTTAAGAAATATCTACTCGCACTGCACCCAAAATAAAGGGTATTAGTGTCTTAATACGTTTATAGTACAAATACTGATATTGATTGAGGGATCAATTGTATACACACCATCTACCATAATGTTTAATGTAACTTCTTTCTCTCCCTCACATCAGCTATCCCTATTTCCTAGAAATCCCCAATCAAAACAAGTAAAAGAACAACAAGAACTGCAGAATTATCATGTTTAAGATGATGGCTAAGAACAACATATAACCATGTTCACAAATTTATAAAACATAGTCACCGTTAAAACAAAATGGAGCAATTACATAGTTCCTTTAAAGTTACCATACAAATTAAGTAGCATTACCTACGCATACGACCAAAGTATCGGGCACGTTCTGTTACACCAACAAAGCCTCTTGAGTCCAAGATGTTAAATGCATGAGATGTTTTCAGAAGCTGATCATACCTAGCATACAAAATTAACATCAGAAGACGAGGGAAGTAACAATAGCACATCTGCCAAAGGCAACTAAAGGCGGCCAACAAGATATTTGAAAAAATTAAAATGTCATCAAACGTACGCAGGGATTGGAAGACCTAAAGAAAGTAAAGAGCGTGCTTCCTCCTCAAAGAAAGCAAAATGTTTCTGCACATGATCAACACTGGCATGCTCCAAATAATATGAACTCATTTCCTTCCTATGGAGGGTAAACAAAATACATCATTCATCTTAGTGTAACGCAATTTCAAGATAAGGCAAACTAACATGAGAGGGTCAGCATTTTGAGAAGATAACACCAAAAATAGCTGGACTTGAAAATTATACTTGCAAGTCACAACTCTTAGGTCCACATAAATATGTGCCACTGACAAATGAGATCTCAATTCATGATTTCAACAGTCAAGTTTTCACAGATGAAACTATCACAACTGGAATAAAGAAAATCACCAAGTCTGATGAAGTACATGAGTGGCAGAAAAAAGAGATGAAAAAGAAAAAGGAAAAATGCATTATGGATATTTCAAAGTCAAATCACATCCTTCAAGGTACTGTGATGAAGGTACTGTGATGACAATGCATAAGCTATAAATATTCCTTTTCACTAAAATCAACTTGTATGCAGAAATAGCTAAGTTGGTTAATGTAACACATTTGTTGTTACAGGAGTTAGCTAGTTAGAGTACTTAAATAAATATCCTTCATATTGGCTAATAGATAAAGCGGTTTATGAAGTAATGAAGTTCTGGATTCCATGCCTTTCTCTATTCTCTCATCTATTTTTCAATTCTCTTTTCACATGCAACAACCATCTATACCAGCCATAGGGGAATGGAGACAACCAGTATCTCTCAATTGAAGAATTATACATTTTCTCCAAAAATATCACAATGATCATCTTCCAACATCAAAATCACTTTCTTTAATTAAATTCCTATTTGTTCTGCATACCAAACCATCCCTGGTATTGTGTTAGGACACAGCTTGTCCTACTCCTATACACCTAGCACACCCTACTTTTTATTAATAACTTCTAATAGTTTAAATAAGTTCAAGCCAAGAGAAAAACCATTCAACAAGAGTCTTCAACTAAGGAGAATCTTATAGCATGATACAATAAAATGAAACAAGAACCAGAAAAAATAGAAAGGAAAGAAGTCAAAAAAATTTCTTTTCATCCATCTTTCACCAAAAAGCATAAAAGAGAGAACATGATTGAATGGCAAGCAGTAAGAGAAAAGAGGTACTCGCTCTCCAAGAACAATTCTCCATATGTAATCGCATCAGAATATTTAATTTTCTTGAAGTGGTCAACTCCCTGTTACAAAATTTAGGAAGCTTTCCTTAAGTAGTTTAAAATGTGAAAAGGGTTAAATGTTGAAAAAGAAAATAAACCAGCATACCTGAAGCAACATGAGGATACGTTCAAGACCATAAGTGATTTCAACGGAAATAGGAGATAGCTGGAGACTTCCAGCCTGGAGAGAGAAATATATACGTAAACATGCATGCATATATATATATATGGGGGGGGGGGGGGGGGGGATAAGAACATTATAATGAAGCATTCAAAACGTTTTATGTAACAAAAATAAGTGAGCCTAAACCAAGAATATATGATTAGAGAACAAAACTGAAGTACAACATTGATTTGCTTAAAATGACTTATTGTTATTCCAGTGAAATAAAACATACCTGCTGGAAGTACGTGAATTGAGTAATCTCCATCCCATCCATCCAAACTTCCCAGCCCAAACCCCAAGCACCAAGAACCTAGATAAATTTTCAATTTGGCATAAAATGTCAAGACCATATCAATAGAGAGACGATTGATTAACCATCCAAACAACTTGAAAAAAAGTTAAATGCATCTCAATGAGTCAAATTAAAATCAGAATTACATTACCGGACTCTCCCAGTTGTCCTCCACAAATCGTATGTCATGTGAAGTGACATCAATACCTATCACAGAAATGTGCCATCTATAAGTTCAGATCAAAAGTAGAAATTTTGGGGAATTAAAACAAAGAACAGAAGGATTTGTCTCATACTTCTTGTTTCTACAGCTTTAAGTAACTAATATAAAATTAGAAACATGCCCCATAGAGAGGTATGCCTTATAACCTTATAGAAGGAAAATTGCTTGGTGCATGAGAGGATGCAGTGAGGCCTGTGGCAGGGTTAAAAGAGAATCACAGGCTTGGATTGTGAATTCAGGTGCGACTCATCATATGACATACAACTAGTCTCCATTCAGTGAAATTAAACCACGTAGCGGAATTTATATTAAAGTTGCTTGTGGCACTTATTCTAGAGCTTTAGGAATTGGCACTGTTAAAATTACTCCAGAAATAACTCTGGTTGATATGCTGTAGTCTATTATCAATCACAAAGGTGACAAAAACTAACAAATGCAGTATTAATATGTTCTCTGCCAATTGTGTTTTTTCAGGAACTGAGTTTGAGGAGGATGATTGGCAATGCAGAGGAGCGTGAAGAGTTATATTATCCTGAAGGTCAACATGAACCAAAAGGGAAGATGGTTTTTTTCTGCATGTGTTTTGAATAAAGAATTGATGCAGACACATTATAGAATAGGTCATCCTAGTTTCAATAATATGTCAATTGTTTCCAAATTTATTAAATAAAAATGATAGTTCTCTTCATTGTGATATATGTCAATTAGCAAAGCACACGCGAAACACTTACTCTCCTAAACCATATGAGCCTTTTCAACCTTTTTAGTTCTCTCTTTTCATGGCATTTTCCGCTTAGCTGTGCAAAGAAATGCTTGTAAAGTAAAGCAAAATGGCTAAAAACATTAAGAAGACAAGTCAAAGAAGATGAAGTGCTTTCTACCCAAACGAAAATGGTGTCATCCTTTAGAATATAATATATATTTAAGGGGCCAAACAAATATACAGATTTTAAATATGAAAGTCTTGTACATTGTTCGAGCTAAAACAACAAGAATGACCTATCGGTTATCAACCAAAAAATCATGGTAAATGAACAAAGTTTCATGCATGATTATCTATCCAAAGCTTATTCAGCTTTCACATGTTATTTCATGACGTCCTTGCAAGGTTTTCATTCAACTTTTCATGGAATTTTTTATTTAGTTGCGCAAAGAAATGCTTGTGAAGCAATGCAAAATGACTAAAAAGTACTAAAAAAATTCAAAGATTAAGTGCTTTCTACCTAAAGCTGATAGGCTGTGAATAAAAAGATCCTGAGACTTTCCAGGATCAGGCTTCAAAATTACCTACAATAAAAAAAGTATCAAATATTAATGGCGTATGTAGACTCAGATTTTAATAGAAAGTTAGTCAAATAACTTGAATTCTGAAGTTGATGGCAATATCAAAATTGACCTGAAATTGAGTGTGTCTTTGAAGCCTGTTTGGGTTTTCCCCATATCGACTATCATCAGGGCGGATGCTAGGTTCAACATACCTTCCAACATGAAAACAAAAATTACCAAAAACTTCAATTCTAGGACCCTTGAAGTCTTTCTCACTCATCTTTAAAAATTGAAGATGACAAGAAATTGAAATGAAAAAAACCTTAAGTGAGATGTGATAATATGACTACCATCAAAATTGCTAAGAATCTTGTTCTCCATGACAAAATAAAGCATATTAAAATTGACAGAAATTTCATCAAAGAGAAAGTTGAATCTAAGTTAACTGATCTCTCAAATGTTTTATCTAATCTCAAGTTGTTGACATCTTAACAGATGTATTTCCAAGGATCAAGTTTGATGAATTACGCAGCATGCTGGGATGATCAATATCGGTTCCTCAGCTTGAGGAGGAGTGTTGAAAGTGGGCCTATTATTTGGCCTTTTAAGTTTACCTTCACTAAATATTTTTATAATTTTTTTATTGACAAAATATTTTTATAATTTATTCATTGTGTTAATTTTAAGTTTTGTTTTTGTTTTCTTAGTAACCCTTACTTTTTAGGCTGATTAGTGGGAATCTCATCATCCCAAAACCTTATTTATTACTTCATCTGTCCCCCATATGTTCCTTATTCTTTCTATAGTTAGCATCATAGACATCTTCAAAACTGTTCCTGGATACTTTTATCTACTGAGCCAAATGTTGAAAAATTTGATACGTACACTGATAAATAAACATCTAAATCATACTTACGCAACATTCCATGGCTCCGGACCAAGAACCCTTAAGTATGTAAGTGGATTCATAGTCCCAGCTCCAACCTGGTTAGTATAGGAAAATAATCAATGAATCAAAGACTGTATCAACACAGATACAAATTGGTCCCCAAGCAGATAGAACTAACAAGCTCTGTTTAGCAAAACAAGAAATCAAATAACAAAAGTAAAGACAACCAAATGCAAATTAAAGTACATAAGCGTCAAAAGAGTAGTGGTACTTTTTACCCAAAAAAAAAAGAATAGCAGTACTATGCAGTAGTGGTTTTCTAGCCCGCAAAGCACCATGAATAGGATGAAAAATAGGTTGCCCCATATACATTCCCCGGGCAGCAAACCCAAGAATTGATCCCATGAAATACAAGATTGGAATGAACGATATCTTCCAACTTATAGTATAGACCAAGAAGCTTTACATTACAAATAAAAAATAGCTTAACTTTAAAAATCAGATCAGAATCATGATAATTCTGGTATTATTTTTTCACATCATGGAAATATCCAATTTAAAAAATATGTATAGCACACTGCCATTTTCCATAAGTAAAGGATAAAACAGTCTGTTATTCACAATTTAAATAAATTTTATAATTAAGTAAAGAAATATTTGGGCCCCAAAAAAATTATAACATTCCAAGAATACCTGAAAATTATTGTAAAGAAAATGCCACAAGGCCACCAAATATGAATTAGTAAGTTCTTTGGTTTGAATAATGCTGTGGAACCTGGACTTCACGTTACCCCCTGCCCAAACTATATTTCATCTCTTGAACTTAAAGCCAAATAATCAGGGAGGGAAGGCATCAAAGCAATTAAAAGAAATGGAGCAATATTAATGCTTTGTTTGGACGAGAGGAAAAAACAGGAAGAAAGAAAATAGAGGGGAGAGAAAATGGTGAGAAGAAAAAAGTGAAAGAAAATTTTTTTTCTTATTTTCTTTGGATAAACAAGAGAAAACACAGAGAAGAAAAACGACTAATTTTGCAATGATGCCAAGATGAGATTTCATATCTAAACTCAAATTATGCATAAGCCATTTTTATAAATGTTTTGAAAAAAAACAAGCAATGTGATTCAATGAAATGTATTAAGAAAAATTTACATAATTTACTCCACAATGTGTATTATGTGTGCAGTAACATTTTTTATTTTTCAAAAATAAATAAGCATACCCAAACAATATTTCCTATATATAGTTGTACCTTTTAAATGTGAAAAGAGTCCTATAGAAAAAATCAAAATAAAAATGTTAATTCATCTCACTTTGTCATGTATTTTCTTAACAAAATCAACTTAATTTAAACAAGACTGTATATAAAAAGTAGAAATGAAAATACAGTGTACAGGATTTGTTTTCTAATCTCACTATAACGTAGTTTTCCTCGATTCACACAGGTCATAAGATGCTAATTAAAAAGTGTAAACTAAAGGGGGGGAAATTCCATGAAGAAGTCATGCAGAAAGGGTTGAGTATGAGTTGACAGAGGAGAATGCGGGGTGGCTGAAGGGCTCGTTTTGGAAATGGCATTCTCTCTCCAAAATCTCTCCACTTTTGTAACCCAAAAAAATGGAGAGAAAACATGTAGGTCTCATGCTCTTTTTCTGCCCATTTTTTCTTTCTCTGTCCTCTCGTATGTGTATCCAAATAGGAAAAAAAAAATCCATTTACCTTCCTGTTTTATCTCCTAACTTTCTATTGGCCTCTATTTTTTCTCCCCATTTCCACATTCAAGGATCAAACATACGACAAATTTTAAGGGGGGGAAATGTAAACAGCCAATGAACATTACCTCTGTGTTGCTACATTGCATTATGGCACATCCCACAGAAGCCCAATATTCCTGCAATGCCGATAGTAATAAACAGTCAAAAAACAGAAGAAGAAGAAAACGCTTTTCAACTAGCGTTTTATTCGCTGCATATAACAATAACAGTAAAGCAAAGGGAATCCTCTGAAATGAGTTCCGCCTGAAGTGTCTGAGAATTGAGCAACTAGGAAGTTTGTCACAGCAACGAACAAGATGAGGCATGGAAGGATCATAAATTGGGTCAGACCACCAAGGATAAACTGGAGAAATCCGAACCGTCCCCCACATTAACCTAAATTTCCATAGGTACAACCCATGGACCAGAATTTTCGCAATCCCCTCATCCGTTCGATCACTAAAACCTACATTTTTCATAACTTGAGAACCAAATGGATAAGTTTTAATGGGACTGAGTGACGACGCTCCTTCTCGTCCGCTGCTGTGACTAAAGGCTCGGAACAATCAATTCAAAGGATCCGTTCCCAACACAAGCATCGTCAGAAGTTAGTTGCAAGACCTGAAGACGCTGAATGGCTTGCTGAAAAGTAAGCACAGAACCTTTCTCAGTCTGGCTCTTCGGCTCCGTAGCAGAATGCCGCGAAATCGAAGCAGCGCCAATGGCAGAGACAGTGGCCCTGGTGAATTGACGGCGGGAGGGCGGCAACAATAACCCATTGGCCGCGACTTTGCCGGCACGGAGCACCAAGAGGTGGGAAGAGTGGGGCTTGAGAACGGAGACGACTAAGGGAAGGGCCAGGATAGCCATGGCCAGTGACTCCGAGGAGGCACGCCAGATAGCAGTAGTAGACTCGGCTGTCCAAGGAATGCGAAATTACGGAAGGGGATAAGACGATAGGGTTCAAGTGTTTAACTTCAGCCGTTACCCCGGCCTCGCAACGGTCGGAATCCGAACACGACTTAATTACTCCTAGTTAAAATTTATATTTTGTCCAATATTTTCCCCCATTTTGTAAGTTAGTCCTATAATTTTTTTTTTTTATTAAGGAACAAATTTATCAACGAAGTTTTAAGAAATGAGCGTCTGGCATAATTATATTTTAAAGGAGGCAAAAATACACATAAGGTTTTAAAAGTGGAGCATTCAGTACAAAACCGTTAAATTTCATCTAACGCCGTTAATGGTTTTCTTCTCTAATAATTTAACGTCGTTAGGTCAAATTTAACGGTTTTGTGCTGATGTTCCACGTTTAAAACCTTATATGTATTTTTACCCCTTTTAAAACATAATTGTGCCAGGCACTCCTTCCTTAAAACTTCGTTGGTAAATTTGCTCCCCAACCCTTTTTTATTTATATTATCATCTAATATTCGGTTCGTAGTTTTTTTTAAATATTATCATCTAATATTTGGTTCAAGGTTTATAGCTGCTCTAAGAGTTGAACTCGAAACCTAGAAGGATCTAATATAGTCTTACGCCGCTAGACTAACTCTATGTTCATTTAATCCTATAGTGTTTTATGTAAAATATGTCTTTAAATAATCAATCAATTCACATGGCTTGCCTAAGGGCCTGTTTGGTCAAAGGGAGGGGATAGAAGGGGAGAGGCTCTTTTTCCATCCCCTTCAAAACCCTCCAATTGGAGGGAATAAAAATAAGGGGATAAGAGGGATTTGGAGCCCTTCTTTGAAGCCCCTCCCCTCTAATTTTTCATACCAAACAAGGGGAGGAGCTCATTTTTCATCCCCTCCCCTCCAACCAAACAGGCCTTAAGAAAACAAAAATTTGTTGTAGACCCAAATTTCAGTCATTAAAACTTGATCTAATAGTGGAGACATTAAATAGAGAGAGATTAACAGAGATATAAGGAGCCCAACATCATAAGGAATAGAATGACATAGAAATGACAACCTAAATGACATGTAAGTGGCATAATTTAAGGTTTAAAAATCATTTAAATGGCAACCTAAATACTCTTAAAATAACTATCAAGTATTGTATTTTTTTTTTGGGCAATGTAACTTTACAAATAGGAAGCATTTGTTCTTGGTTATCTTTTCCAAATTTGACCTATCCTTTTCTTTTCATGTTATATGATAGGAGATATCACCGGTCATATCTCTTGAACAACCACTATAGAGATACCATATACCACATGCGGTTTCTATAGCGTGCCTGCAAAACAAGTTTCATTTCTATTTAATTACTCAACTCTTTTTGGGTCCTTTCTTGGTGTAGGGAGAAGAGAGAAAAGGTAGGAAGGAAAGAGAGAGAAGGAGGGAGAAGAGAGGGGAGGAAACAAAGGAGAAAGTAGACTAATAGAGAGGGAAGAGAAGAAAGACTCAAATTTATATCACAAAGCATATAAAAACAAATGATTCGATGTGTTATTTGTTGGAATTTATTAGTTCACTCTTGGTGGATTAAGGCCTAAGCCCAATTCAAGAAGGGCATTATGGAGAGACACGAGTTATAAGAGGTGATACCCTTTATGGTTTAAAGGTTACATATATTCCTATGTAATCGTACATTTAAGGGTTGTATCTATTCGTATGTAACCAACCATACATACACTATATATATAAGGTGTGAGATTAAGGGAGAAGGTTAATGAAAATATAACACACCGAATATTACTATTTTCTCTCTAAAAGATTCTCTTACAAGAATGTTCTCTTCTCTTTCTCTCTTTGATGTATTTGCTGTGTAACATAATCGAGGTCCGCATCAGTGCTACGGTTTCGTGTGGATATTTCAGCGAGCCTATTGGATTTCAAGTACGCTCAAAATTCTTACATTATTTATAAGCATCAACCTAACCCTAATAATTATTAATGACAAAATATTCTAAAATGTAATTACAATAAATGAGAATTGATAGCAAAAAATTCTAGAATTATAAATTAAATGCAAATCACAATTAATACTAAAAGATAGCAGCCAAATCAACTTTAAAATCAAATATTCCCAAATAATTATAAATAACCAAAGTGTAAAAATCCTAATTAATCATTATTTTATACCCCATCAATCCGGAACCCTTGAAGCCACTTTATAGTATTTTTCAAACCATACTTCCTACAGCAACATGATTGAGACTTACGTCCTCTTTTGTTGCATAAAATGCAAGTGGAAGATAGGAAGCTAGACATATCCTTGTACGCATAAAGAATTTTTTGTAGTAATATTTATGCTTTGATTCTAGCATGTAAGCAAGACCAACTTTCCAAAACCCCTTTTTTGTTGACTTGAAATCATTTTTCAATTCTCTCTACCTCTAACAAATTTGGCAATTTTAGTTGTTAAATCTTCTTTTTCCGAAACCAGCTTCTCACAAGAAGAACATGGAGGAGCGGTTTGATTTTCAAAAACAGATAATTTATTTTTCAAAGACTATGCTCCTCTTTTAGTATTGAAAAATCATTTTAAATAGAAGCAAGTTTCTTTTTAATTAAGACGAGTTTTCATCAAACAAGAATGAGTTCATCAAAAGCATTTTTCTAATTCTTCACAAGATAAATCTTTTAGTCAGGTTCATAATGTGTGTGGGTTGGTGAAAGGAAGAGTCTCACATTGCATGAGATTGTGAGTTCTATGTAATAATAAGTGATTTTGAGCTCGTAAATAGGCAAGAAGAGAAGTAGACTTGCTTGCATGACAACAGGCCACCGAAACTAAGTTGAAATATGTCAATTTTCCCCTCCATTGTGTGCGAGTCAATTGTGATACTAGGTACTCTTTATAGGAAATATTTGTCTAATTAATCCACCATTTTAATCATCATTGTGTGTCTTCAATATTTGTAACCAATGTCTTTGATAATCTTAAATCATCATTAAGTGAGTTAAAGACTATTTAAAACCGCCACATTGTCTTATCGTGCATTAATCGGCAATTTAATTGCCATTAAACATGTTTAGGTGTGCCTGTGCCTGATATCCTATCTTGCTGAGTTTTTTTATCTTCCGTTGTTCTACTCATCCTCGTTTAATCCTGGACTACTCAGCCACGTATTGTTGTACATCATATACATCTTCTTCTTCTCCTCTTGCCATCAAACACAAGTTGACTTCTTCTTCACTAGCATTCTCCTCCTCTAGCCATATGAAAGATATAATCTTTCAACTCTTGCTTGTCATTTTCTTTCCTCTACCTCGTTTACGCCTTGAGGAACTATAACCTCCATACTTCACTAGCATGTGACTTGATCCTTGATATCCTTTTAGCCCTCTTTTCTTCTATCTTGGGAAATCGCCTGTTGTTGAATTTCTTTTCCCAATAAGGGATTTGCCAAACTTTTTGACAAATAGAGCAAGTCATTCATCATTAGTGATCCCTCTTCATCATCCTCTTTAGATTCTTTCCTTCATGCTTCTCATTTGATTCTTGCACCTAGCTACTAACTTAAATGTGGTGGTTTATATATATATATATATATATATATATACCATAAGTAGTGCAGACCTGGGCAGCATGTGAGTTTTCTTTGTTTTATGCGGAATTAAATAGAGAAATGAAGAGATACGGACATACTTACAAAATCAGAATTTCAAAATATTTACTTAGATTCAATAGGTAAAAACAGAATGAACTTTGACCAATAATAATCCGGGTTATGGAAGGAATCATGTTCTCTTTCATACATGAACCATTTATAGAGAATCCCTATCTGGATCTCAACCTTCCTCCTTCAGATTGCATTAGCACAGCCTGCCTTCATGTTCTACATGAGGCGTAATCATTCTATTTTCACATATTTCCTCTAGACTCTTTTTTCTTTTCTTTTCTTTCTTTTCACATTCTGCCCAATAACATTACTTAGTGTAACATACCCATGAATCCTGTCAACACCCGTTTCCATTTTGATATGCGCAGGGCAATAATGAACAAGTTCCATAGGCAAACAGAAAAGTACAGTTATACTGATAATAAGTATTTGTTTACAGACAGACATTAACAGAGCAAAATTCACTAATAATTACAAATATATACAGAATATCCCAAAATATTCCAAGTACAGGCTAAATGTAACCACCAACTGTGTCTCGAGAAACATGCTCGTCAGTTTCCCGGAACTATGTCCTTGCCTTTTGAACCGCTGGCACCCGCTGAGACATTTGGATTAGAAAAAGGGGTAAGATTCCAAGGAATCTCAGTAGAAACATACGATCAACATATAAAATGCGAAAATTAAATATGCAATGCACCGTATCAAGTAAAATGAAAATTCATATCATCCGTGTGTGTACACAAAATTCAGGGCCAACTAACCCGTTGAAACCCC
Source organism: Inga oerstediana (assembly GCA_963210345.1). Classification (NCBI taxonomy): domain Eukaryota; kingdom Viridiplantae; phylum Streptophyta; class Magnoliopsida; order Fabales; family Fabaceae; genus Inga; species Inga oerstediana. The sequence continues at coordinate 26,484,669 of OY723408.1, forward strand.
TGCATGTACCTCAGCCGAGTCCTTGACTACAGCTAGGTAAGACCAGTGTACCTCAACTAGGTCCTAGACCACAGCTAGGTAATGTGCCTCTAGCACGTGTTCAGATCACAAAATACAGTAACATGCATCATACAAATAGTCACATAGTATATGAGAGATAGTAGTCCCTACCTTAACCTCTTTCCTGTCTCAAAGGGTTTGCCTCGTAAAATGTGTCGACTATAGGCGTCCAACTCGGTCCTAAAACGTCAAACATACAAGAAATAGGTCATAACCTATCCAAGTATCATTTTAGACACCTCCATAGTGTTTCTTGTGGTTATATTAGCCTATGGTGAAAATTTACCAAAATGCCCCCGGGACCCCGGCCCCGCCGTACCCGGCCCGATGGCACGTTTTTCCAAATTTTTGACTAGGGCTATCCTGACGTATTTTCGTCTAAGGAATCCATTTCCGGACTCAAAATTACCAAATTCCATGTCAAATTACGAAATTTCCCTTGGCATCCCTACTTTTAGGGTTTTAGGGGCGTTCCCGTAATTATGCTTTCTCAGCCTTTTCTGAAAAAGTGCCCAACTGTAACCCCACCTATTTTCACCCACTGAATCCAATGGAACCATAAAATCATTGAAAATCCAACTCTAAGGCCCTCAAACATCCCTGGCCGAAATAATTGTGTTCTCCGGGAAAAATCGGGGTTTTACGATTTCGGCTCCGTAAACACGTTCCTTTCTACTCCTAACCACTTTATTAACAATCTAATTGAGTTATAACAACCATTTGAACTAAAATTGGGCAGCATAACCCTTAGATATACAACTTTCCAAAATTTAAAACCAATGGCAATCCGGCGAAATTTCACCGATTAAATTGCCCACAGCAGCCAGAATAGTTAATATACGAAGGTTTGGAAGTTACCTCAAGCTCCAACAAGCTTTTCCCAAAAATGGCTGAAACCCTAACCTTTAGAGAACAGATTTTTGAGCCTCCAAACCCTAAAGAACAAAGAGGAGTAGCTTAGAGTCGGAGATCTACGCGTTAGGAGCGAAATCGTCGGAGAAATCGGCTTACCTTGTGATTTTTCTTCTATTTCTCTCTCTAAACTCTCTCAACCTTCTCTCTCTATGGTTCAGGTTGCTGAGCACGAAAATGGGCTGAAGATGATGATGATGTATTTATTTATCACATATTTTGCAATATTTTATTTATTTGTTTTAGTTTCCAAAATTTCAAAAATGAACTTGTGTACATAAATCCTTATGTACATATAACCATGCTCATTAGACCCAATCAATATTTTCTTCTTTATGCCACATGTAGGAGACACCTAGGGGTCCCTCTCTATGGTCTCAATTGGCTTCACAACTTGTTTCGGTTACGTATACACGTAAAGTCTCAATTTTGGTCAAAATTGCACTTTTTGCTCAAATTTTCCATAAATTCATATTAAATTGACCAAAATATTCTAAATATATTTTTAACCTTTATTTTCCTTAATTAATTGAAATTAACTTCAATTAATTGAAAAATAATTTATTTTGTGCTATTTTGGCAAAATTACGATTTTGCCATTACCTTTCTAATCCAATTTCTTCTCTTATTTTTCTTTCACCAATTTTCATCTATTTTTGGACCAAATATTTTCTCTAATATTCCTTCACTTTTGGACCTTAATATTGGGCTTTTTAAATTACCCAAATTAATTCCATAATTATTTTTGCCCAATTTCCCATGAAATTGAACATTTATAAATTCATAAATTCCAAATTCATGAATATTCACCATTTTATTGAATTTCCCAAATAATTACAATATATATTTGGTGAATATAAAATTTGGGGTGTTAAAAATCCTAAATAAAGTTTCCCCTAGATCCCCAAAAGAAGTTGAGCCGATCATACCTTACCGTTCTTCAACAATAATTGATTAAAAATGATGTTGCAGGCAATCACTGCGGAAAACTTCTCCAAATGATCAGAAATGCACAAGAGAGAATTTGAGGAAAGATTTTGCATTCAAGATGGGGTGTCCAACTAAGGGACTTACAAGAGGTTTAATAGAGTTGAGAAGTTCAACCTTGGTTACATAACTCAAGTTATTCTGACTCTGGTAACCTTAACTAATGTTACTTTTACATGACTCAGACATCGCACCTTACAACTTTTACATGACATTTCACCTAACAGATAACATTACTCTTCTTTCTGAATCAGCTTCATCATCTTGTCGGGCATCTTTTGCTTTTCACATTTTGTTTGCTTCTGCCGACAATTATTGTTGTCTTCTTCTGCCGGCGAACTTAGAGTAGGCTTGGATCCAGAGTAATAGATGGACTCCTATCGCTTCCTCTAATCTCATGACAGAATTTACAGTCATGATTAGGGTAATCCCCTATTATTTGACATATTGTTCTCTGAGTATCTTCAGTGTTATCCATCTTATTCTTCTTGATTTTTTCATACCAGTGATTAAACTGCTTATCATTGTGAAGATATTTTCCAAGTGAGTATATACATGTCTTATCAGTAGAGTAGAATACCCACAGCTGTTCATCCTTTCCAGCAAGCTTTATACGGTTCATTTCTTGGAAGATTATATGATAATCCTATGCTCTTATATTGGATACACGGAACTGGAAGTCTTCATCGTCTGTTATTTCTTCTTTAACCTCCGGTTCATATTCCAAAGGCTTCTTGGTTGTCCCAAGTCTTATAAGATTTATTGGCATGTAGAATATATCTGGAGTTATTTTTGCTACAGTTGAATAACATCTTATAAAGACATGATTCTTGGTTACAATCTTGAAATAATCTTCTACAGATGAGAGTATAATCTGGGGTAATTCAGAGATTTCTTTCATGGATCTGGATGAATACATACTTTGGATTAAGCCATATTAGTATAGAGTTTTTACAACACTTGGAGGAGTTCCTCGATTTATAATAGCTTTATTGAAGGCATAATGGGAAACATATTTAATGGTCTTATGGGTCAAAGATAATTGGTTCAATTTCTTGATGAGGATTTTATAGAAATTATACTGTAGGAGGATATCAAAGATATCATTGGATTCTTGGGTTGGATTATTCCTCTTTGGCTGTTCTTTTTCTTTTTCCTGGAGAGCTATTATCTGAGAAAAAGATATAGCTTCCGGCTGATTTAAAGGTAATTGGCTTACAGGTGTTTGTGATGGTTGGGTTAAAGGCATGAGAGATTCAAGTCCTAATGACTCGATTAAATTTTGGGTGGTGTAAGTAGATGACTGACCAAGAGTGAATGACTCTTTTATAGATGGTTCTGGACTAGCAACAATTGCTTGCTTGCCCTTATTGGTCTCATTATTCGTCTGGACATCTGTCCTTATAAGAGGATTGGCATCTGCCTTACAGAGCTTCAAGTTCTCAAGTTGAATAAATATCATTAAGAGAGTCATTAATACCAGATATAGAGCTTGTTATCCCTTGTATACTGGTACTAACTTGACTACTTAATAAACTCATATTCATCTCAAGGATATTCATCTTCATTATAAGTTGATTCATCAAAGGGGAAGAATCCTCCTCTTTATTCGTCTGATTTATAGGACTTTGTCTTCCAATTCTGCTTATTGATTCCATCTGCTCAAATAGTCAGCTATTAAATTATTTTTTCCTTTAATATATTCAACTTCATAATCATAATAGGCTAAATCAGTTTGCCATTTAATCAACATCGTATTACTCAATTTATTTTGTTTAATTCCTCTTAACAACCAATGTTTTACTTGTGTATTATCAGTTCTTATTATAAATGTACTATTTACTATAAACAATTCTAATTTTTCTATAGCTTTTACAACTACTAATAATTCTTTCCGGTTAGAATGATATCTACTCTGAGATTCATTAAACTTTCCACTAGTATACCTAGTTATTTTTTCAACTCCATTTTCATCTTTATAATATAAGGCAGCACCCCAATAATTATATGAGGCATCAGTATAAATTATCCATTTTATATTTTCTTTTAAAGGTAAAGTTAACTTAGGTAAATCTTTACATAATAATTTTATATTTTCTATCACTTTTTCTATATTATTATCCCATTTCCATATAGTTTTTTCTCTGCTAATTTAGATATTTTTGAAGTTAATTTTGATAAGTTATGTATATAATTCCTAGCTTGATTTACTAATCCTAAGAACGATTGTAGTTCTTTTTTACTTGTTATTTTCTTGAATTGAAATATTTTTTGACTTATATGTTCTTGCAATTCTATTTCATCTTTTGTTAATATTGGTCCTAGAAAATTTATTTTTTCTTTTCTTAATTCTATTTTAGAAGGTGATATATTTAAACCTTTTTCCTCAATTATTTTTGTAAACTGTTCTAAATGCTTTTCATGTTCTTTTTCGTCTTTTGAAAATATTAATATATCATCAATATAAATTATTGCAAATTCTCTTATAGATAATAACATTTTTGATACATATTCTTGAAATATACTGGGACTATTATGAAATCCCATAGGTAATACATTCCATTCATATAATCCTTCTGATATACTAAAGGTTGTATATTTCCTACTATCTTCTTCTAATTTTATTTGGAAAAATTTTGATTTACAGTCAAACTTACTAAATATTGTTTTTCCTCTTATGAGATTAAATAACAAATCTATCTTAGGTATATGATACCTATTTCTTACTGCTAATTCATTTAATTTTTGATAATTTATTATCATTCTAGTTTTTCCTCTTTTTTCTTCACTATGTTTTGATACTATTATAGTTGGTGATGAATATTCTGATTTACTTTCTCTTATAAGATTATATTTTTTTTCATTTTTTCAATATGCATCATAAATTCTTTTCTATCATTTTCTGTCCATGCGTATGGTTTACAATTAATTTCTTTACTATAATCTTTTAATTCTATTTTTGCCATAAGCTTAGATTTCTCCCAATGTACTAAAGGGTTATCACTATAATTATCTATAATTCTTTGTTCTATAGTTTTCATTTCTACTATATTTAATGTTGCTAACATAGGTTGTATTTCTACTGGGTTATTATTCTGTAAAAACTGTACTTCATGTTCATTATCCTTCTTTTGAAATTTCTCATCTTTTCTTCTATATGGTCTAGTTATTCTTATTCCCCAAACTTCATGTTTACAGGGTGTTGTTAATATTAAAGCTTTACTAATCATATGCATAGGAAAATATTGTTCGAGAAAATCTAATCCTAAGATAACATCACATGATGGTTCATTATATTGGTTTAATTCTTTTATTAATAATTCATAATTTCCTATTTGTACATTTACATCTTTGACTTCTAGTTCTAACATATGTATTTCTTTTCCAGCACTTTCCATTCTAAGCATTTTATTCTTCTTCTTCCATAATTCTGGTGGTAACACATTATATTTAGCTACTGTTAAATTTGCTCCAGTATCTACCAAAGCATGATATTTTCTTGCTCTATATTCTTTATAATTAAACTTTATCAAAATGTAATATAGTGGTCTACTCATATCCTAGACAATACTTCTAAACGTTTTTTCAAGGTTTTCTTTCTATCTTTTTTTTGTCTCCTGATTCTACTATATTCTTCTTTATATAATAAATAATAATGATCATAAATATAATTTAATCTATTATTTTCCCATATATGTGTCTTTGTCATCTTCTTTAGTATCATTCTCAAAAAGCTTTTATTATTTTTGGGTATAATGGTAACATATTCTTTTTTCTTATATCTCCAATCATCTCCATCTATGATTAATCTATCTTTATTTTGTATTTCTGCATTTAGCATTTCAATTCCACTCATCATATTATACTCTTGATATTAATTCAAGTTGTTTCTTAAATTCTTTTTTAACTTCATTTCTATGAAATCTTCTAGTTATTACATGATGTAATAAATGAAATCTTAATTCTATATTATTTCCTGCTTCTCTTAGTACATGGTTTAATGCTTCTTCTTCAACTTCTGCTTTTCTTATTCTATTCATAAAGTTTTTCATTACTCCTTTTTCTACTTTAGGTATTCTTATTCCTATATCATCTTTATAAGAATACCATATATTATCATCATACCACGTTACCTTCCTATCCATAAACTAAACTCTAGATAATAATTCAAGTTTTTCTTTAAATACTTTTTTAATATCATTCTTATTCATCATATTATTTACTACTGCTCTATATTCTTCTACAAAGTTTTGTGGTTCTTCTATATATACCATTCTTAATTGTCTTTTTTCTTTTTCATTAGCTTTGTTTATATTCTGCACTATATGATTCATCATTGCTTTATCAGTTCTTGGAATTATTATCCTTTCTTCATCTATATAATAATAATCTTTTTTAGCTAATATAATTTTAATCACTTTCACTGTCTTATGTATGTTTATCATCATATTAACTTTGGTATTACAATTGTTTGATGGTTTATGTTAAATATTATTCTATCTTTTTGATTTCTATAAGGCTTTACTTTTTCTAAAAAATCTTTTCATAAAATTATTTTATATGTTCCATTCGTATCTTGTTCTACCCATAGTGTCAATTGTATTACATCTCTTTTATTAAATCTTACCATTATATTTGTTTTTATTCCTTCATCATTTTCTTCATAATCATTTTCTGTATATCCTAATTCAATTTTACTTTTTTCTTCATTTTCATTTACTAATGTTATCATTTCTTGCCATATTTCATTCTTTTTATTTCCATTATAATTTTATTTTCTTCATTTTCTTTGGTTATATCTAAGGTTGCTATTCTTTGATTTATTTCTACTAAATCTGTATTTATAGGATTATTTACTAAAGACATTTCTGCTAATTTACTACTACTTCCTATATCTATGCTTCTTCTTGGATTTATATTTATTTGTAATGGTTCACTTAAAGTATTTATTCTTAACGATCTATTTCCTAAATTATTATTAGCTATTAGCCTTTTTCCTTTTTTATCATTTATATTTATAGTTTTATCTAATTCAATTTCTAGTAATTTTGGTAATGTAAAGTTTATAGGATCCATTTTTACTTCTTTCAATATTGGCATAAATTGTTTTTCTATACTTATTCTTCTTGATGATTTATTAAATATTTTATGTTCATTTGTAAATATTAATCATATCATAGCTGTTATACTTATAGTTTTTGCTCCTTGTAATAATTTTATTCCTTGTAGCTTATGATATATCATTATTGATTGATCTATATGTTCATCATTTCTTGATATTGCAAAATTTGTGTTTAAAGTGAATTTTAATTTTTGGTATATTAAGTTTCCTGTTAACATTCCTAACACACTATCTTCTACTCTACTAATTATTCTTCCATCTGTTATTAATAATTCTATAGGTGAATCTATTCCTTCTCTTAAATAAGCTTTTACTAATAATTGTACTCCTGCAATATATATTTCAGTTACTTCTTCTTTAAATGGTAGTTTAGCTATTTCATTTTCTATTAATCCTTTACTTATTAATGATATTCTCAATATTCCTTCTGTTAAAGATGACTTTATTGGATGTTTCTTCTCTAAGATTACACGCTGACTCTTTATATTCTTTTTAGATTTTAATATCTTACGAACTTTTTCCATAAAATTTTCTTTTGTTATTTGATCAGGTTTTAAATTTAATTTTATATCTTTTATTTTAGCATATTGTTTTTCATTAAACGTCATTCTTTTTTCAACAACTCCTTCCGATACATTTCTATACTCTTCATATTCATCATATTCTTTTTCTTCTTTTACTTCTTCTACCTCTTTTCCTATCATCATATATAATTTTAATTCATCTCTGATTCTTCTAAATATTCTATATCTGATTCTAACAATTCTTCTTCTGTTTCACTTAGATCTGAATCACTTAATAATTTTATTTTATATATTTCTAGATTTTCTATATCACTATATATATTTCTTCATCAAATTCTAATGGTTCTAATTCATACTCTTTTGCTTGTTCTAAAATATTCATTGTCTTTTTATCTCTCGGTTCTTTACATTCCGTTGATATATGTCATAGTTTTCCACAATTATAACATCTACATTTTCTTGGTTTTTTACTATAATCTATTTTTCTTCCTCTCTTAAAATATTTCCTTGGTTTATATTTTTTATAAAATTGCTCCTTGGGATATTTCTTAAATTTATATCTATATTAATTATATCTTCCATTGGTTTTCTGTATTTCTTATATTTATATTTTTTTTTCTTATATTAATGAAAAAGCTAATGGAAAAATGTTTATGTGGTTTACGAAATCGGAGCGGACGCATTATGGGTAAGGGGGTGTTAGATGATCAGACATAAAAGTAGTGGCTTTAAGGTAATGGGACAATGTTGATGGTTGTGAGATGGATTCGATTGCATTTTGTTGAGTGATTGATGAAGCTTGTGCCATTTTTGTTCACTGTGAGTGCTTACGGGATGGGTGTTGAATCAGGGGAAAGGTGGGCTTGCGGTGGATAGTAAGGTTGGGTGAGAGTGGTGTTATTAGTGAGTATGAAGATGTAAAGACCTATTGGCTGAGTGTTAATAATAGAGGCAGAGTGACGACATAGGTAGAGGGTTGTTATTTGTGAATATGGAGATGTAAAAGTACATTATGTTGTTGTTAATATGAGATACAGGGTGATGATTTGTTGGTGTTGTTAACAGTGAATATCGAGATGTTAAAGAACATTATGTTGCTGTTAATAGGACATGCAGGGTAAAGATTTTTTGGTGTTGTTAACAGTGAGGATGGAGATGTTAAAACATATAGTATTGTTGTAAATTGCAGGTGGTAGGTGATGGCAGGGAAGTTAGTCAGTGTAATAATAAATTTTTGTCCAGACAAGCTTACTGGTGTGAGATTATAAAGAGTGGTGTAACTTTAATTTTTTTTTTTTTTCAAGTAACCATGCAAAGTGACATGTAATGAAGGTTCATCATCTTTGAAGGAACTATTTTGTTTTTTCATGTTGGAGGCAAATTAGTGTGTAATGATGAAGGTAAAATTCAATATATTGGAGGTTATGTGAAGGCGAAGTGGCTAAAATAGCTGATAACACTAAAAAATTTGAGGTTGATGATATCATCATGGCTTGGGATTGATTGTAACATGTGTGAGATGAAATATACAGTGAGCTTTGATGAGAAGACACTAATAGATTTAAATGATGATGGAGAAGTTAAGAACTTGTATGACTATAATGAAAGGAGTGGGCATGTGTATATAGCAAAAAAAGGGAATGATAATGTGTCAGATATATCAGTTGAGGCAGACATGTAAGTGTAAAATTTTGTAAGTTTTATGTTGTTATTTATGAAGCTCTTGTTGGTTATTAACGAACTGCAGTTGTTATTCACTGCAGGGCTGAAGATCTACTGGGACTGTCACAACAAACATCCACTCATTGTCGAAGCATTATGGAAAATGATTATGAACCAGTCAGTTATCAAAGTGTTGCTGCTTGTTTGACGGCTAAAATTGGTGGAGGATGTAATAGGCTGCCCTGTGGAGTAGAAAGTGCACCTACACCAATGCCGGAGTTGAACTGTACGAAATGGAGGGGATTACTTTCAGGAGTCATGCAGAGTTTTGCACATGCAGAAGCTTTTAAGAAGGCGCTGTATAAATACAGCATAGCACACAAGTTTGAGTTTGAATATGTGAGAAATAGCAAGGACAACATTTCAGTTAAATGTAAGATTTTTGGATGTCCTTGGAGGGTAACAGGAAATGCTATTGGTAAGACGAGCCCATTACTACGGGTAACGCCATTCAGAGATGAACATTTTCATAGTGCCCAAGACAATCTTCAGGTTAGTCATGGTGGAAGATCTAACTTGACATCGTCAATTATAGTTGATGAGGTGAGAAATCACATTGAGAAACGTCCAAATGAAATAAGAAAGACGTTGCAAACAGAATATGGTGTAACTCTTACGTATAAGCAAGCATACCGGGCGAAGGAAAAAGCCATGGAAGACATATAAGGAAGACCGCAAGATTCGTATATGTTGATACCTTAGATTTGTAACCGTTTGAAGGAAGCAGATGAGAGGACTGTTGCTGAATGGGAAGCAAGCGTGAATAACATATTTGAGCGAGTATTTATTGCATATGGTTGCTGTATTGACGGATTCATGACTGGTGCTAGACATGTGCTATACATTGATGGCACCCACTTGTCTGGACCATACAAGGGAACGATGCTTTCAGCTTCTATGTATGATGCAGACAATGAAATGTTGCCCTTTGCAATCGCTATTGTGAAGGGGGAGACATTAGAGGATTGGTCATGGCTTTTACACAACATAAAAGAAATAGTTAGGTCAATTGAATTAACAATCGTGTCTGACCGTCACAATGCAATTAAAGGGGCGGTGAGGACAATTTGGGGGGGGGGGGAAAGACATGCTTATTGTTATAGGCATGTGAAGGAGAATTTTAGTTCAGAATTGCTGAAAGTAAATAGAGGCAAGAAGAAGACTAGTGGGTGTTCAAAGGAAGATGCATTACGGTTGCTTGATAATATTGCATATGTAAGGTTGGATGCCGATTTCAATAAGGCAATGGACTACATGCAAAATTCCTATCCAGAGATGTATGAGTGGCTGAATCAGCAAGGGGATATTGATAAATGGGCATTGAGCAAGTTCCCCTTCCGAAGATGGGATAACATAACTACTAACATTGCTGAATCATTTAACGCGTGGATGGTGAAGGAGAGGAAACACAATGTGGCCCAACTTATTCATGAACATCGTGAGAAGGTTGCCAAGAAGATGTATGCATCTAGTATGGCAATGAGTAAGTGGAAAAATGGGATAGGCCCCAACATAGAGTCAATACTGAAGCAAAATGTTGCTCATGCTGAACATATGTCCCCTGAAAATTATAGTAGGGGTAGCCTTTGCATTCATACCAAATATGGATCATTAAAGGCCCATTTGGTTAGATTACATTGCATACCTGCGATGGTAATCTTTATTGCATTACCATTGATGGCCTGTTTGGTTGGGCTTATTAATGGTAATATAGATTACAATTGTAAAACAGATTGCACATTTTTTGGTAATCTTTATTCATAGGGGGACCCCTATGAAAATTCATTGCAGGCTTGTAATCATTGATGAAATCTCAATTTTAACCCTATTAATAAATGAAAAGACAATATATGTCTTCAATAGACAAAACATTAAAAACGGGTTATCATGTTTTTTCCTCTCAAAAGCCCTAATGTTGAGAGCAGAACATCGAAAGCAACAGAAGTTGAACCACAATATGCAGAGTTGAAATGAGGAGAAAATCATCATCACAGCACCATCATCCTTCTCTTTCCTCTGTTCCGATCACACCACAACTCTGGCCCCCATTTCCGGCGATTTATTATAACCATCGCCAGTCACCTCCTCTTCTTCATAACTGAAATACCATAATCTTCCATTACAGTAAACAGAGCTGAGCGTGACGGCCCAAAGCACAGCCATTGGAGCTTACACCATCATTCACCACCGCCACCTCCTGACTCTTACAACTACTGCCGACGTCCCCACACCATTTCTTACGGCTTACCTACATTGTGAGAGACAAAGCTTAGAGACGAGGAAGCAGAGAGATCACAGAGCATCATCGACTTCTTCCATCCTTACCACAGCGTTGGATCTTGCCCTCTTCCACCTCCTTCGTCCAATTTATCTCGGACCACTGGAGCTTCATCACCTTTTTCTCACCACCGATGCTATCATTCTCCACTGTCGAGACACAGTACAAGCCGCGGATGACCATAGTCGTCCCCTCCACCGTGCTCGTCCTGCGCCATGGTCGTCCCCTCCACCGTGCTCGCCACCCTCAGCCGTGCTCATCCTCCGCCATGGTCGTCCCCTCCACTGTGCTCGCCCCCCTCAGCTGCGCTCGTCCTCCGCCGTGCTTGTCATCCGCCGTCATCATCCCCTCTCCTCGTCCTCCACCTATGTGAGAGAAATGGTGGCTGACAATAGGGTTCAAGGTAATTGTTGAAGAAAGTGGGCCTGGGGCTATGAATTATTTTAAAGGGTAAAGTGGTATTTTAAAAATAACTTAATTTTGAAACATTATTATAAAATAATTCATTACAGCCCATTTAAAAAACCATACCAAACATGATCCTTATAATCAACATTGCATTGCATTTCTATTACATTGCACTACATTACATTGCAGGTGGTAATGCAATCTAACCAAACGGGCCCTAAGTGTTGATCTTTGTTTACGTCTTTGCAGTTGTCAAGTGTGGCAAATGTCGGGGATCCCTTGTGCACATGCTTGTGCAGCCATAAAGCATGTTCATGCCAATGTGTATGAGTACGTTGAAGAATGCTACAAAATCACATCCTAACAAAAGATTTATAGCCGTAGTATGGTTCCAATTGTGACAATCAACAAACCTGACACAAACAACTATATGTTGAAAAATTTTGCAGATCAAACTTTTTTGTTGCCCCCAAGGACCAGCCGACCTTCAAGTAGGCCAAGAACCAAAAGGCGTGAATCACAATTCCAAAACAAGAAGATATACCACTGTGCAAGTTACCATGAAGCCGGTCACACTAGAAGGACATGTAAAAATCCAAACCCAGGCTGATATTGGATGAAGTGAAATTGTCAACATGAAGGAGTTGCAATATTCTGAAGTGAAACTTTTTGATTAAGGTTTTGTAAAGGTGCTGTCAACCCACTCATGGTATTTTTGGGAGATGGGTTGCTATCAGTTGTGTACTCCAGTAGGTAGTTACTGTAATTAGTGTTTGATGTAATCCAATGTTTGTGACAAGGAAACATTATGTACTAGTCCATAGATAATGTTCCCTTGTCATGAAATATGTCAACGTGTACAAGGGGCAGTGTGTAACTCTTTTTTGGGCTTTATATGGTTGCTGGATGTAATTATGCAGATTGTGATCTGACAGGAACTAATACATATATGAACGTGTTAATCAACATAACCATGTTGTTATTATAGAGGCACATGGTGTTATTATGCTGGTAACATCTTTTTTTGCAAACTTGTTCCTACACACATCTTATGTTGTCCGTGTGAATGGAAGATGTGAAAGGTGTTGCGTTAAGGCAGCGATGCTAAAAAGTTCACATTTCTTGTTGGGCAGATGTTAATAAATGAAATAATGTTGTTAATATTAAATATAAAGTTGTTAATAACGAGAAGAATGATGTTATTAGGGGTATAAAAGTTGTGTTTTCCCATCTACATGACGCCGTCCTAACTTGTTATTAGAAGATGTGAATAGGCGAGGCATAGTCGTTAACAATGAAAGCAAAGATGTTATTACGCGGACACAAGTTGTGTTTTCCCATCTACATGATGCCGTCCTAACTTATTGTTGGAAGATGTGAATAGGCGAGGCATAGTCGTTACCAGCGAAAGCAAAGATGTTATTACACGGACACAAGTTGTGTTTTCCCATCTACATGACGTCGTCCTAACTTGTTATTAGAAGATGTGAATAGGCGAGGCATAGTCGTTAACAGCGAAAGCAGAGATGTTATTGCGCGAACACAAGTTGTGTTTTCCTATCTACATGACGCCGTCTTAACTTTTTGTTGGAAGATGTGAATAGGCGAGGCATAGTTGTTACCAGTGAAAGCAAAGATGTTATTACACGGATACAAGTTGTATTTCCAATTTACATGACGCCGTCCTAACCTGTTAATTCAATGCTGTTAATTATCGAGGCCAAGTCGTTAATAACGAATGTAATGATGTTAATAGTAGGCAGAGTTGTAAACTCGACATGTGATGTTAATTTAGAGGTTTGCGCTGTTAATGTATGGGTTGTTGGTGTTAATAAAAAATGTACATCAGGTGAGACAATAAAGTCAAATAATAAACAAACATGCGACACGTCATCACATTGCACTTTCAATAGCAGCAAAGTAGCGTCCAAACTGGGCGACAAAAAGGCACAACATGTGCACACAACTAGCATGCTTTTCACAAAATAACGTTTCCCATAACAAAAAGGTATATGCCAACATGTTCCTATTGTGGCAGACAATATCACTAAAGTCTACTGTGTAAACTGTTGTCGTTTAGTGGGTGGCTTTGCCAACAGACTAAGAGCGTCAACTCGAGATGAATTTCGAGGATGATTGACCAGCCACCATAAAATATCCTTCCTGTACTGTGTAACTTGATCCTCCAGAAAATAAAGTATGCATCAAAAGTAGAGAACATTTTCATGAAAAGTAAAGTGCACATGAAAAGTTGAGTGCACATGTAAAGAGCACATGCAAAAGTACATACATTTGTGTAATCGAGTGTCACATTTGGGCTCCATTGAAACAACCATATCAACACGTGGACACCACAGTCTTTCCTATAATTGCAAACAACAGTCACTTCCTTCGTAACACAAGTGAAAAAAGTCAAATTGTGATACACAGCAGATAAGGTAAGACATACAGATTATTTTTCTGTGGTATAGGCGCCCGAATGATATCAGCCTTTGGATTCTTGCCATGCCGATTATGACTAACAAATTGAACTATATCATGAAACCTGTCCCACTGAACCCAAAAAAAATAATAACATCAGTAGAGTTGTGATATGTACATATTAAATGAAAGGAAACGGTAAGTGATAAAGCACAGTACATATATCTCCACTGCGTAGTCTTGAGGATTTTTAAATATGCTATTTTTCTTTGTTTTTTTTTGTTGCAACTGTCGATTGCATAGAGTCCAGAACAAAGAAATTCATGGTTTTCAGCTCTAAGGCAACACAAAACCAATGTTCACGCACAAGTACGGGGCCAATAACCAATTCACAATCCGTTATATTGTAGCCTATTCACTCCGGCAGTAAGTGACCCTTGTAATCTGATGGTCTCCAATTCTTACCTTTGCCGACAACGAGCGTCTACAAAATATACATATTAGTATTAATAAAAAAATGCACAACCCCTGATTTCCTCGTAATATACTGACCATAAAGTCGACATAAAAAATGTGCCTCTTAATGACTCCTTGTTCCTTCATATCTGCCATCAAAGTCTTGCAAACAAGTGACACCACCTGCAGTCCAGAATGACATAATCAAACATTGGCCATTTACTAAACAATATACAGCATATCATCTACATTTGGTCTTACTTACCTGATTGTTCACCTTATGAATTCCACCTAAAGAGTATAGCTCTTCTCGAGTGACATATTTGTCACACATGGTCACCATTTCCCTATCATTACATTCAATAACAAGGCAACAACAAAACAAATTTTATAAAACATTATTCAATTGCTCTAAAATACAAATGACAAGTAAGGCAAACATCGATCACTCACATATATCCACCTATGCTTGGAGGGAGCTGGGAAATTATATGGAAAAACCTTTCCTTGTCGTCCACTTCCTTCTTTTTTTGCTTAATTTCCTTAGGCATAACATACAGGGATTCTATTTTCTTCTCTTTTCTAACCCTACATGATCTGCGCAACACTTGACCCATGCCGACCTCTTCGTCCTCCACAACGTCCCCTCCTTTTCCTCCACTATCTGATACGCTAATGGGAGAATCACCAATATCACTTTCAGAGGCCTTCTCTTCCTCCTCATCATTTTCTTCTACTTTAGCAGAAACAATGTAATACCCCGAATTCTGAGACTTGAGGCTAGAGAATAAGCCTGAGATTAGTGGACTGCTAAGCCCTGGTTTAGCAAGATCTCAAATTGTGATCAAGGGTTAATGACTCCAAAAGTGGATGTCATTAGTGATAAATGAACCCTTTTGGAGATTATGGTGTGATTTGGCACCCGATGTGATTCGTATGTGCTGTGAGCAGCGCCGAAACCCTGTATTTAAGCTCAATTATGGATTAACATCTAAATTGACTTAAAATAGAGGGAAGGCGCATATTGTGGCTAAATGAAACGATATGAAGTGTTTGGTGGTGATTCAATGAGAATTACCGAAATCAGGGGCTAAACGGTAAAGTTACCGACCAATTGGTCAGTTACCGAAGAGGAAACTCATTGGTAACTTCAAGATCAATGGTTAGGATTGATTTGTGTATTAGATCAAGGGGCGGAATCATGTGTATGTGTGTGCATGTGAGCTCATGGGATGTGTGTCAAGATGGTGACACTTGGCAAATTGTGAACCCTTGGATTTGGGTCAAATATTCAAAGTTTTTCCTCTCTTCTCTCTCCCTTACTTGGACGGTTTTTGGCCCTAAAAATCTGTTCTCTTCTCCATCATCTTCATTTATTCATCATCTCATATCTCTCTTGTTTCTCCATGGCGCATGCTTAAAGGGAGGAAAGAAGAAAATTGAAGGTGAGATTTGTCTTGTTTCTTGTCCTCTAATGCTCTAATCACCTTCTATAAAGTTGTTCATAGTGATGAGAGCTTCATCTCTATGGTTTTAGATTCTTGATTGGAGGTGTTTGATGGCTTGAGGAAATTTGGAAAGATGAAGAATCAAAGAAGTGGTTTGGGAAAGAGGAAGAGGTGAGTATTTGAAGCCTTTTGATCTAAGTTTTGTGATTTATGGTTGAGTATTGTAAATTTCGAATTTTTCCATGAATTTGTGTGATTTTTGAAATGCATGAATTGCCTTGTGTTTGAGTGGCAATTGGTGTCTTGATGTGTTATAGAGCCATTGGAATTGGTTTGAGAATTTGGAATGAAAAGAATGAGAATGTGTGATTATGTTGTGGTTTGAATTGTGATTTGTGTGACATGTTGTGGTAACATGTCAATATGATTTGAATTTGGTTGATTTGGTGTTTCCAATGGATTCCTTGTGCAAATTTGTATGGGAATGGTGTTTGATGAGAAATGGGACCATTGGAAGCCAATTGTGTAAAACTTGAAAAACTGTCAATTGGAAGTTCTGTCTGGGCAGTCTTGTTGTGTGGACGTTTTGACTGGACAAATGAAGTCAGAAAATTATGAAACTTTCCAGTCTTGAAGTTCACATCTTAAGCTTCAGAATGGACATCTAATATGTGTCATTTCGTTTTGTGAAATGGGATTTATGTTTGTCCAAAGTTTGAGGACGAAACTGGACCCTGTTTTGGTACAATGTTAGGTTTTTGGTAAATCTGGACTTTTGTGGTGATTTCAAGTATAGGCCAATATTTTTCCTGTGTAGAGGACTTGAATAGCTTTAATTTGGATTTGGGATCACCTCATTTCGATTTTGTTGGAATTAGTTATGATTTTTGGAAGTTCAGCCAAGAAACTGGATTTCTTGGGCCGCGGCCCGTGGATTCTGGGCCGCAGCCCAAATATTTCTGGGCAGTTTTGGGCCGCAGCCCATGGATTTTGGGCCTCGGCCCACCCCCAAAAATCAGTGTTTTGTATTTTTAAAAGGTGATCTTTGGTCAAGTGTCTCCCAAGCCTTTAGGCATATGTTTAGGCTTTGATTAGCCACCTAAAGGTGTTAAATGATAACCAACATTAAGTGTTTGAGAGTTAAGGAATTGGAAAAGGGATTAACCCTATGTCCTTGCTTTGATTATAGGGTTGATGTTCGCCCTGAACGTGGTTTGGTGTTTGCCCTGATCGTGAGCGGCCGGAGCTGGAGCTTACGTAGAAAGAGTATAGGGAACATATCTTTTCTGCTTGTATTGGATATATGTGTTAGTGTGTTGGTGCATGTCTTAGCTTTGCATAATTATGTGTAACTTGAAGCTATGTTTCAATTTATGCTATGGCCATAGGTATATTGTTCGAAGCATTGAGCTTGCAAATTGTCATTGTGTTATCATGAGTTGTGTGATGCAAGCATGTCATGCATTAAACATGTATCGTACGTGCATATTGATATTGTAATCCTACTGAGATTCTCTAGAATCTTACCCTCCCCTACTAACCTTTCAGACAGGGTAGTAGATCAAGGTATAGCGAGCAGCTAAGGGCGATGAAGACTCCTTCGGGATTGAAGATTCGGTAGTTGGTTATCATAGTTGGGAATATATATAGATATGGATGAGTATATTTGGTTATGGATTTGAAATGAGTATTGGATATTTGTATATGTATGAGAAAAACTTTGTGTAATCCCCATATGAGGGCTTGTAGGGGCGAATAGGCCTTGTAAGGCTTTGAGTTAATAAATGGAACCCGGGAGTTGCCGGGATTACATTGTGTACTCTGATTTGTTATGAATGTGATATTCCGCGTAGTAATTGTATTCGAAAAGTGATTATGAGACCAAGTTTATAAATGATTTCGAAAGGAAATTGTGAAAACCCCGTCATGTGATGGGTTAGTAAAATGTAGTTTTGTTTCTTATTGGTCTCTATTTCACTTTAATTGCGTATTTCGGATATTAATTACGGCAGGGGGTTACAAACAACGTTATCATTATCGTGTGCATGATGGTCCATTTACTTCTTGTGATCTTCTTGTCCTTCGATCTTTTCTTGCCCCTTCTCTTCACTTGGACTTTTATCAACTCCTCAGCAATAACCCTCATCAATCTTCTATACATATCTTTCATGTCCTAATCACGACAAATGAAATGTCAATGTTATAAATTTGTTTGTAACGTACAACTACGGGAAGTTAGATACAAATACCTGGTCCAAATGGTCAATTCCTATGTTGTCCTCTGGCTGCACATATGTTTGGGAGGCCGTTCCTCCAAATAGTATGCCCATATTGCTTTCCCTCTCTAATTTAACCATTTCTTTAAATCTCTCCTCAGTCCAATACTTATAGCATCGCCATATTGGTGTCTTTCAGTTGTCACCATTGCGAAGTACTCACCGAAATATACCTGCCCATTCAATCACATATTATTAGCTAAATCAATTGACAATTGAAGCATATAAATTGGAAAAAATATATAAATACGTACCAACAATAAGTACACACATCCACCGACATTCGTATTGGTAGTCTTCTTCTTCCTAACAGCTCTAACATAGTCTTCCATCTCTTTCCACAACTCTTGAATTATGAAGGTCGCCCAATCAAATTTCTGAAAGCCCTTTATGGTCGCACTCATCACCTTCAGTACCCAATAACTGACCTTTGGACTTGCAGTGGGAGATAGAAACGTTCCAAGTGTGTACAACATGAACAAGAACTCAAAATGATCATTCTCTCCCCCCCATAATAGCCTAAAAAATCTTGCTATATAGGCGTCTTGAATACTCACTCTTTAGCTTTGTGTACACTGGGTCATCATCATCCACATCAGCACAAATAAGTTCACCTCCGTGCGGCACACCAAGTAATTGGTGCACATCAACCACTGAAATTTCCCTTGTCTTGCCCCTAATTCGGAATTGGTGAGTTGGTGGATCATATGATCGGAGCATTGACGCAATAAGATCTTTCGGTAACCGATTGCAACCTCCAACCTCAAGCAACTTGTCGAAACCTAATCTCTCAACCCTATCCTTCAGACTTGTGTCTTTGCTTGTGAAGTCAGCCAATTGCTTGAATTGCCGGATTGAGGAACATGTGATAAAAGGTATTTTCCTCTTCGTACTCTTCTTCTCCATTATTGATTTCTTTTCATTCTGAGTATATTTTGCCTTCTCACAATATTCCTTTCTCTCTTAGTCACTCAATGCTCTCCATGCTTGTAGCGCATCATTGAAGGGTAGAACACATTTATCACCTTTTTTCCCCTTCAATTTGTTGAAAAACTCTATTTTAAACAACACTAAGCCATTTTTCAATGCTTTAGTTGTCTCCTCTTTTCCCACCTCCTTGTTCCCTTGTTCATCCAAATTCTGCCCTCCTCCCACAACCTTATGCCCTTCTTCAACGATCTCATGGCCTTCTCCACCAACGTTTTGCCTTTCTCCTCCTCCCTCCTACCCTTCTTCAACTACCATGTTCTGCTGTAAAACAACTTTCAACATCCAAGTACAGGGGCCTTAACAAAATAGACCCTAAACTAAACATGTATCCAATTATACAATCCAATCAACTATATGCATGAGAATACAAACCTCTATAATGTTACACTCAATCAAATTAGTCATATTCATAAACACATTCAAACCTCATGGCTATCGATCTAATTCCTATTTCTGTCACTATAGGAATAACTGCACAGCTTACAGTTTTTAATCAAAAATTTTTAGTTCTTTGTTATGCCTGAAAACAATATCTCTCTCACTATTAACAACATCAACTTCTTTATTAACAACATCCCTCTCACTATTAATCAAAAGAAATCAACATATGCACATGTAAAATATATAAATGTACTAGTGCGAGTCAATGAACCAAGCAAAGATTAAGGATTAGTACAAGCAAATCTACTAGTGGAATGGCACTGGCCATTAGTGTGCTTATCGTTCATTATGGTGATTTGCATTGAACTACATGACAGTGCATACTTTGGCAGCATTAGTATAGTCACTAGAAGTCCTACTGTCCATTACTTCCCCATTACCATCCTTTCAGTACTAATTTCAACCTATTCTAGCTCAATCAATCAAAGTTTCTGCAATCTCTATTTATGTTTAAATGTGGAAAAATCTGTATGTGCATATCAATTCTTGTTGCACGGGTTAAAGAAGATTGGGATTATATTCACCTACTGACAAATGCCAAAAAATCATACCATAGCCATGAACATTATTGGCAATACCTATAGCATACGGGTATGAGGTCCTTCTGATTCCAGTTCAGCTTTTCTCTTCACCTTCTTTGATTAACCAACAGCAGAGGGGCTCTACCGCTCCTTGCCGCGCCTCGCCATGCTGCTCCGCCCCACCTTCCCACACCCCCACACTCGTCTCGCCTCGCCGCTCCGCCTTCCCACACCCCACACTCGCCTGGCCTTCTTCTCACCGCACCGCTCCGCCTTCCCACACCCCACACTCGCCGGACCTTCGTCTCCCTTCGCCGTGCCGCCCAACGTTCCCCACCACACCCTCAGTCCGATCTCCTGTCTCCTCGTTTCCCTCATCCGACACTCGTGTGTCCTTGTTTCCCTCAGCCCGACATCATGCCCTCCTCCTTTCCGTTTTGAATCGTGTCTCTTCCTTTCTCTCCCTCCCTCCGTCACTCTCTGCTCGTGTCTTTAGTTCCCCTTTTTAGGAGGGTATCTTGGTCATTTTGTTAACATTTCAAATGCCAGATTCCTCATGCCTCATTGATTTGGGATTTCTTATTTTCACCCAACATTTCTGTCCTTTTCTATTTTTGTTTGTAGCTTTTTAGAATTTTCCCAAGATATATTCGTATCTTTTTACTAATTTAACATAATATTCTTTTTTACTATTATAATCTCCTTTAGGTATATGTCTTACTTCATTTCTCCAATTTTCATCTTGACTTCTCCACCAATGAAATACATTTCCTAAAAAACTTGATTCTATTAATAAATTTGTTGATTGAAAATCTAAATTTCTTCCTAATAATGCAATTATTTATGCTCTCGCCCATTCTTCTATAATTTTTTCAGGTTCTAAAGTACAGTCTAAATCTAACCATATTCCTGACATTGATATATTTCTAGTTTCATATTATTCTATAGGTGGTGGTATAAATCATTTTCCGCTTGGTGTAAATCCTGTTTTATTAGGTGTTTCAAATCTCATTTCAAATCCTTTATTATCTTGTTCTACTTTTTTATTATGTTCTAATTCTTCTTCACTTATACTCTCTCTCTTTGTTCTTTATGTCTTATATAATCTGCTTCAGGCCTTATTTTTTCAGAATCTATTTCCATTTTCCTACTCGTGTTTCCTTGTTCATTTATTACTATTCTTGTATTTAATTATTTATATTTTTCTAAATCTCCTGTTATAATAGTAGCATTTTTAAAGTCTTTTTGAATTTGTTCTAATTCCAATTCTTCTAATCCCATTAATTTTTCAATTTCATCTTCTTCATTATCCATTGCATTCATCATATTTATTTTTAGCTTATATATTTTAAAAAGATCTATTATATCTTCTAAATATATTATTTCTGCTATCTTACTTCCTTCTTTTATTTCTTCATTTCTTTCTATAGGTATTTTTGGTCTTTCAATTAATTGTTTTTGTTCTTCTTTCATTTCGGTTTTACTTAATTTGTCATTTATTGTCCATAAATTGCTATTCATTATTTGTTGTCCTTTTATTACTTGTTCAATTATTAATCTTGTTTGTCTTACATTTTCATCCATATTTTGTTTATATATTTTTTCTTTCGCAATTTCTATCTTTTCCATTTCTTCCAAGGCTTTCTTCATGTTTAATTTTCTATGCTTATGTGTTATAGGTTCTAATTCTAAATATGGTTCCATTTTTTCTATTATCATATTAGATTCATTTACTCCTAGTGAATTCATTATACTCTTTACATTTGTTTTTATTTCCTTTAATTCTTCAATATTATAATCTATCTTCTTTTTAATATTATATAACTTTTCTTCTAAAGATTGACTTAAAAATTCTAACCTATCTTTTCTATTTCTAGGTTTTTCTAATATTACTTTTTCTTTTACATCTTTCGGGACCATTTCTAAAATTTCTTCTAAATTATATATTTCCATTGAATCATGTATATTAGGGTTTATATATGTTCCTAATTGCTTCATCATATACATATTATTCCAATTCATTGTATTCCATGTATTATTTCCATTACCTCCTATCATGAAGGGAGTAAACACACAAGTTTCTTCTTGATTTCCTATATGGGGATAATAAGAACTTTCAGGTAAATTATTACATTCAATTTCATATATTCAAGGTTCTAATTTTCTTATAGTATTCATTATAATCTTCAAACAGACAATCAAATACAACTTTAGATATATTTCTTTATCACAATATAAAACTAGTAAAATATCACAGAAGGCAGTATAGCAAATGACTAAGAAATAGTAAAATATCATTAGGGATCTAGGCTTCCATTTTATTTTTAGAAACATGGTTCAGATACCATAAGTCGTGCAGACCTGGGCAGCATGTGAGTTTTCTTTGTTTTGTGCGGAATAAAATAAAGAAATTAAGAGACACGGACATACTTACAAAATCAGAATTTCAAAATATTTACTTAGATTCAATAGGTAAAAACAGAATGAACTTTGACAAATAATAATCCGGGTTATGGAAGGAATCATGTCCTCTTTCATACATGAACCATTTATAGAGAATCCCTATCTGGATTTCAACATTCCTCCTTCAGATTACATCAGCACAGCCTGCCTTCGTTTCCTAGAAAGCGTAATCATTCTATTTTCACATATTTCCTCTATATATATATATATATATCCATAAGCATTTTCCAATAAAAAGTTGTCGATAGAAGAATAAGACAAGAGGACAAATAAAGAAAAAGAAGTGACGTAAAGCAAAGAAGGATGAGCTTGTGAATAAATTGCTGACACAAGAAGATAAGAAGACATAAATAGGTGAAAAACAAAAGAAAAAAACAATAAGATTACAGCAGTAATTCATAAAACCTTATGATGGAATTGATTTTGATGAAAATGAAAATTGATATAGTTATGGAAATGGAAATGGATTTTAAAAGTATATTTGGTATGTCAAGGAAATGAGACTTAACTTTTACATTAAAAAACTAAAATACCCTCCTAAATATAAAAAGAATTCCCAAAACAGCACATCCATCCTCATCAACAAAAAATAAATCATTCTCTCTCCTTCATCTCCTTCTTCCTTTTCGACGAGACAGCGAGCTAATAAATGAAAGTGAGTGATGAATCCACCTCTCCATTCCTTACTTCTCCCATTAAATAAGCTTTATACCTAATAACAAACTAGTTTGGTTTAAGGATTTATGTTTTGGTGATCTAGCATTGATCTTATTGGCCTTTATATATTCATAAGGATTATTATTGACTTTATCTTTCTATTGTTTTTGGGATACTGTTGATATCATTTCTACTTGGTTAGTTTTATTTTTCTTTGGCCATATCTATCTGTGTCTTCCTCTTCGAAGGTAGACATGGAAGCAAAAACCACCACCAGTAAATCGACCACCACCCACCTTCAGCCAAAAACTTCTGTTGACGTCCTTAGCTCTCAACCTAGATCTAGAGATCTGCAACCGTCGAAGGGGATGGAGAAGGGGAAAGTGTCGTCACCGTTACAGAAGGCAATCGCCGTCGTTCAACTGGATAAGCAGGGACACTGTCGCTGTCATTGCGGCGGTGGGGTGAGAGGAGCTGGTGGTCGAGCGTAGTGGGGAAAAGACAAAGAGGGTAAGGTGAGAAATGAAAGTATGGAATCGCAAATCTCAGCTTTTTTGATGGAATTATTTTGGTGGAATTGGCTGATGTGGCTTCCATCTTTAATTCCGATTCCAACGTCAATTCTTTATACCAAACATGCAATGAGTGTGGTATTCAATTCTAATTCCAATTGCATATCTCTAATTTCATTGTACCAAATAGGCCCAAAGAACTTATTATGAAAAAGTTCTTTTTAACAACTATATTACATATGTGTCAGAAGTGTAGTTAACACCTCAAGGGCTTGTTTGGTGTGAGGGGAAGGGAGGGAAAGTAAGCGGAGAAAAAATTTTATTGAGTTGGATTTAAAAAATTAAAAAAAGTGGGGTTAAAATTTTTAAATTTGTTTTTCTTTCTCTTTATCTTATATATTCTCTATATTAAAATTTCATAAATCCACTTCTTCAATTTTCTTAAATCTAACTCATAAAAACTTTCTCTCCCCTCCCTTTCCTTCCAAATCCCTCGTACCAAACAGACTCTAAGTGTGATACGTAAAAAACTATACTTCAGCTAGTTAACATCACATGCTCACCCTAAGGATAGAGGCTCATATATTAAGTGAGTTAGGATAGCTGCGTTTAATCTTATTTTACTCATACTCTGATCCCTTAAATGTTTTTTTTTTTTTTGGTGACTTATGAGGCTTAAAGCCCAAAAGAAACTACATCCAAACGCAAAAAAAAAAAAAAACCCCTCTAAAAGCCACTCCCAAACAATGAGCTAAAAAGTCCAATTGCAACTAGTCATATGTAGCCTGCCCCAAACATGAAATCCCATGACACAACTCAACCCCATCGGATCTTTAATGCTTTCTTGTTTTTTAAATATTAGATCTAGTTAATTTTATTTTGAAGAGATTAAATAAGTTAGATTAAAGTACTTTTATTATCATTTTTCTTCAAATTAATTTGACTAACTTATAAACTACTATATAATCTAATAACATAAAATATATGTTACAATTAAGTAACTTGTTTAGCTTTTTTAATCTCTCCGAAAAAAATCAATTGGCTCTTATATTAAAAATTAGAGGGTGTATAAAATTCAATGAACTAATTGAAGATATTAAGAAAACTAAATAAATTATTTAAATATAACGCATGTTACAAGATTTCTCTAAAATGCTTATGTATTTTTTGTAAGATTGAAATACTTTTATATATATATATATAATTAGTTCACTGGGTTTTATATTTAGAAGAGGAGGCAGTATGTTTTTGTCCTTTTAAACACTAACACTCTTAATCTCAAATATTTCTTTTTGCGCCAATTATTATTATTTCTTTAAATTAAACTTGATATATCATCATTTCAGAATATCTCATGAACATTTGAGGTCTTAAAAAACATTACATTTTTTAAGATCAAGGGGTAAATAAAACCTTGCATAAAGATATATTTTCAAAGGTCAAATTTAGTATTTATATATATTTTTTCTTTACGTGTATATATATTATGTGACATTTTATATATAATATTTTCTTCTGTAGAGCTTTGGATAGCCCGCCCAAACTGACCCCTTTTGGACCACATTGGTTTGACTTCTACATATATTCACTCCGGGTAAAACTCGGAATCCTTCAAAATAAAAGTAACACACGCAAACAATAATTTTTTTAGAAAAGGAAATTTTTTATTTACCTATTTGCTAGATTAAATTCTAACCTTTGCTAAATAGATTATCGTCTCCTCATCGCAATTATTTGAATGAGGAATACGGAATTTAATATTTCATAAGTAGGATTAAAAAAGTCAGAAAATAAATCACATTGCTGCCTCAACTATAATTTGAGAAGACACAGTTCTCCTAAAGCTATATTTTTTATAATTAAATATGTGCTGCTAACTTGAAGAAAAATAATAAAAATCTCCATTACGTGACAGGAACAGGTATATTAAGATATATATCATTTTCATTTGTGACTTTGCAGTGTGGAATATAAACATGTGTTAGTTGTTGGCTTCTCTAGAAAGATTCATCACATATTGTATAAATTCAAACTTAGAGCCTCCCATATCACTTTTTGTAGGTTAAAAGAATATATACACATAGCCCCCAACAAACCCGTTTCGTTAACATGACGATCACATATTCAATAATTAATACCCCTGTGCTCATAAGTAAGGGTTCAAATTCAACTCTTTGTATATAGATGAAATTAGTCATGAGTTGTTATTGGTTTATAAGTAATTTCTAATATATTTTATTGGGATAAAAAAAACCTTTAAATAATTTAACTCTACCTTAAAATTTAACAATGTTACAACTTTACTTATTTTTAATATATAAATATACCCGTGAGAATAAATCTACACTATAATAAATTGAGAGTAAAATTATACACTTATATCTAAAATTTAATGGGCTGGCTTATAAATAAGGCCCAAAAAATGTTCTCTCTTAGGCTCCCTGCCGTATGAAAAACCCTCCAAAAGTGGGTTTCTTGAAGGGTTTTTTTTTTTCTTTCTCCCGTCCCACGCTAAACTCGACAAACGTTTTTTAAAATATTATATTAATATTTTAATATGTAAGTTAATATAGTATATAATATTATTACATTATATATATTAATACATATTAAGAAATATATATCTTATAATTATAAAATTAATAAGATTATCCTTTAATATATACACACTCACACATCATATATAAGTGAGGTAACATGTATTTGAAATTCATAAGTTAAGAAATAATAATTCTAATATATTTTATTGTAAAAGAAGAAGGAAAAACATCACCGTTAAAGATATATTTATTAATTTATAATTAGCTTCCCTTCATTAAACCAAACAAAACAGAAGTTTATAATTATGAAAATATGAGGTCAAAGTGCCAAACAAATATTTAATGCCAAATAATTTATCACAAAAAAGAATATATATTTATGATCCTATTCACACAATTCCAAGCAAATCATAAACAATTCGAATTCAGACTACATATTGCTTGGAATTGAACTCTTCTTACGAACATACAATATTTGTGTCTCCTTTTCCACATTTCCAAGCAAAAACAAAGATATATAAGCAGCCAACGTAGACCAGAAAAGAAGGGCATGGCGGCTAATGGCAAAAAAATGTAAGTCAACTTAAGAACTCACAATAATTACTTAATTACAATAATAATATTGTTCTAGAAATCAACTTGCTTCTGTTTTTTTCTTTGTTTGTTTGTTTTTTATTTTTTTATTTTTGCTGGCATTTTTGGTCTTCCCATGATATTCTATCAATGTTTTGGAACCCGGACCGGATCGGCTGGTCCGGCCCGGGAACCGGACCATAAACCGGTCAGGTAACCGAATCGGTTCATCATTTTTTTATTTATTTTTAAATTGATTTTTTAATATTTTTCCATATAATTTCATATTAATAAACCTAAAATATTCAATTTTTCACCGGTTTAATTCCGATTTAACTTCGATTTGACTCTGATCTAACCCACTAACCCTTGACTCAGTATCCCGATCGGTCTAGTGACCGGTCCAGTTTCTAAACCTTGATTTCTATTAAACTTTCCAAGTCAAAGAAGGGCAACAATATATATATACATATCAATGCATTAGGTAGGGACATGCCAAGCTGGACTACCACTACGTCAAATTATAACCACTCACTACTTTATTATTTCCCCCCAATAATTTATTCAATTTAACGAAGTTAGTGGCAGAAGATATAAAAAAACCACATGGGGGAGTAGGTAGCTCGATTAATGTATATATATAGGCCCTTCTTTCTCAACCAAAGCCAGCACATCATCCTCGTCCTCATCCTCATCCTCAAGTCTTCTGCTAGCAATAATTAAAGTCTTGTAAAGAGAAGAAGAAGAAAGAAGATGGCTAGGTCTTCATTAATGGCTGCTTCTTCTTTGGTGGTTCTGATTCTTCTGGTTGTTCCTTGTGTGTTTGGAACAGACCATACTGTTGGTGATTCCTCTGGATGGACTCTTACTGGGGATTATGGCACTTGGGCTTCTGGAAAAACTTTCGCTGTTGGCGACAATCTTGGTGAGCTTTTAATAATAATCATACAAACCCTTTCAGAATGTTACTCTTTAATTATAACTCGAATAGATTTCGTCTTATGTATTACAAGGAGTTGAATAAGTATCATCGTTTATTAATGATAGAATTTTTGTTATAAGGAAATTCTATTTGCTATGAACTCATCAAAATCACAGTTAGGGAGTTTTCTCGAATCTTGAATCGTGAGATGGCACTATCTGCTACTCTTCCTGGTTCTCAATATAAGACTCATATTACTGTTCAATTTCTTCATTAATGGGTCTTATATACAGGAGGGGTAAATGATTTTTATTACATTAAGATTAAGGTACTGATTTTCTTGTCATGTTTGACTGTATTAAGTGGTATTATTATAAGAACAATAACATCATATGTCCACGGTAGTGTTTGAGATTTTTCACTTAGTCTTTATTTTTATGAAAGATAATCCATTTCATGATGCTAAATAGGATTGCTACTCTGTTTTTATTGTTTTTGTACACTCTGTTTTTCTTCGTTTTTTTTTCATTGATTTGAGTTATTAACTTCTTATTAATTATACTCAAACTTTGACCAATGTTTTTTAGTAAGGGTCTATTTGGTAGGAGGAAAATAGAATGGAGGAAAAATTTTAATGAGCTCAATTTTTAAAAAAGAAGTTGGAAAAGTGAGGATTAAAGCTTTTAATTATCTTATCTTATGCTTTTATTTTAGGTCTTCTCTTTATTAAAATTTTATAACCCCACTTACCTATTTCTTTTAAATCAAAACATATTGAAATTTTCCCTTCCTTCCATTTCCCTTCTCACCAACCAGACCCTAAGTAACTGTAACCGATTGATTTCCTCTCCAATAACACAAGCTAATGAAACAAATCACTATATATTGATTTTGTTTATTTTGTTTTTGGCAACTAGTGTTCAACTATGACAGCTCCCATGGAGTGGACTCAGTCAATGAGAATGACTACACCAGTTGCAGCAGTAGCAATGCCCTCAAGGCCTACTCTGGCGGCAACACAAAAATTCCTTTGACCACTGCTGGCAAAATGTACTTCATTTGCCCTACTTCAGGCCATTGCGGTTCCGGCATGAAGCTCGCCATCAACGTTGTTGCCGCCGGCTCCACCCCCGCCACTCCCACCACCCCGTCGACCCCAAAATCTCCATCAACACCGACTACTCCATCCACTACCTCTTCAAATACCACCTCCCCACCCCCGCCGTCCGGCAGCGGGGCAGTTGGTGGGCTTGGGGGTGTTAAGGAGCTGATGGGGTCATTGGTTGTGTCATTGTTGATCTTGGCTTTGATGTGCTAGGAAAGAGGCAGTGCTATTTTTTTTTTTTTTCCTGCTTGTTTTAATTATTAAATGAAGATGATGATGGTGATTATTATCATCATGTTCCTGGTTTGTTTGAATTTGTGTGATTTGTATTCAATGACGAGGGTAGATTTTATGTTGACATATATTTTATATATATCTTTTAAATGAATAAATTTTGTTCAGATTACAAGATGAATTGGTAATTAGTTTTATTTTTCCCATTAAATTTTAAATTGCTTACAAAAATATTTACAAAATTGATCACAAATAAAATTCTTATATTGACAAGATGAAAGTTCATATTTTTTAATGGATGAAATCAATTTTATTAAATTATGCTTAATATATGTTAGCCGAGCATGTACCTACCCCATTAACCAAACTCAGAACCAATCACATTGCTACATCTGGCCTTGGTTTGGTGCCGGGTACCTCTCAAGGGACGTGATGGATTCTCATTTCTATGTTTGTTTTTATGGAAAGTAACAAAACTCACATGCACTTATTCCTACTTTAATTATAATAATAATGATGACAATAATGACGTAGTGTTTTCAATTCATTTCGTCAGCAAAGAGAAGACTTTTGATACCCAAGCATTGTGCAGATTCATTCACACTTCACAGGTTCATTTCTGGTCTTTCTCCAATGGATAATGAATTGAAGATGAAAACAAGCATAGCAATGCCAAAACAATTTATTGGTGGGGAAGAAAGTGTCATTATTGTTGCTAACTTTTTTAAAAAATACAAATATATTCCAACTTACTTTACCATCCTTAGTGGTGGCTAACATGGGTTCTCTCATTTTCTTAATGAGTGATCAAAGATTCCCTTCTTCATTTTTAGGTACAAAGCAAAGTGAAAATTGTCAAGAAAAAAAAAATCTCTATTATAAAATTTATTACCTAAATATATATGAAATTTGTTCATTGATTCTTCTGAGTGCAATTGTTTTCCATACATGTGCAATTTATCTTTAATTATAAGTAAAATAAAAGACATTTGCATATACTCTCTCCTGTCCTAATTATAGGACAACATTTGAGAGTTGATCTTGGTCCTAATTATAGGACAAAATTCTAATTTTTGTCAATTTCTTCCCAAAATACCCCCTATTGATACTTCTCAATAATAATTAAACACAATAATAATTTAATAAGAGTAGATCGAAAGTTGTTGAGGGAAATTGACGACACCGGATTGTGTGAAAGCTTAGAGAAGTCATGTGTGAGGTAGGAGTGGTACAAGAAAAAACAGAGAATCAACGTAATTGGATGTCATTTTAAATTTTAAAAAATGGTATTTTAGAAAAATAAATATGATTAACTAATTTAACCACTTTCCTTAATTTCTCTAAAATTAGATAAATATATCATATAATTAAGACAGGAGAGGGTAGTTTAAAATATGTTACATGCAATTTATTGCACTCGCTTAAAATGATGAGATGCGCTCTTCAAAAACTTTACCTTTTATTGTACAATAGAAAATAAAAGAGTTGTACTCTTTGAATTTATTTATTTATTTTTTGGCTAAGCGCACATATTTCCTATTATTGGCAATGGGTGTGTTTGTTTTAACGATTGGATAAGTAACTTATTTGTACTTAAACTTATGGAATCTTAAGATTAGAAAAAAGTTAGATTGGGTAAAATGATGAGTGTTTGGATTAGCGATTGGATAAGTAACTTAAAGTAATTTATGTAAAAGTTAGGATGTTTGGTTTGACTTTTGCATAAGTAACTTTTGTATTAATTAAGAGAAACAAATTGAAAAAATTATGAAAAATGAAAAAATGAAGGGATAATTGTGAAAAAAGTCATCATTGGTAACTTAATTGTCAATGGGACCTAGGAAGATATCTACACATGAAGGGATTTTTTCATAATTTTCTCAAAAATTAACTTTGAAAATTTGGTAATTGTATAATTTTAATAAAATTATATCAAACTCTAATTTAAATTGGTACACTCCAAAAATATTTTCTACTGTGCACCTCAAGCTTAAATCTTATAAATTATATCAAACTCTAATTTAAATATTAAATCATAACTTATATTTTCACATAGCTCAAAATCTAACAAAATTACAAAATAAACTGATTAAAATCTTAATAATACCTCCAATAATCCAAATAAATTATTTAAACTAAATTTAATGGGTAAAAACACTATATAGAAAGTAATTTATGACATGTTTATAAAAAAAAATTGATTATAAAACCATAAAACAATTAAATAATAAATCTAAACTGATTAAAATTAATTATTAATTATTCTCTACATTTCTATAGTTATATATTAACAAAACTCAAAACCTGCTTAAACTCTTATCCCAAAGTATTCTCTAATTAGAAGAAGATTACTATCTAAAGAAAGAGAAAATTATTTAGAACATTTTTTCATAAAAGAATTTTTGTAATTAGAAGTGATTTTGAGTACCTTATTGATCCCCAAAAATATGAAAATACTCTTATCAATATTTTTTTATATACATACAGACACATAAGCTCCAATAAGCTTCATTTTGAGGCTTATGACTTTTTCTAACTTATGATTTTTTTTACCTTAAATCCAATCGCTGAAACAAACACTCACTTTTGATCAAAATACTGTTTAAATCCAATTGAGCACTGTTAAAGTCTGATTTTCCCCTCCAAACACAGAAACAAACAAGCTGAATATACATAATTGTAGAAGAGTTATATTTGCATCCACTCAAAAACTAATAATTTTGTTGCACCATAGAAAATAAAAGTTATACCTTTTTTTTTATTTTTCGCTAAATGCAAATATCTTTTTATTGTTTGAAACACTATATTAAACGTGATCACATTTTTTAATAAGAATTCAAATTTTAATTCACCAACTAACTCTTTCCATTAGACCCACCAATTTCTGTAAGGTTTATATTCTTTTAGGTCAAATATTTGTTTCCAAATGTCTAAATGCCCAAGTCCAATTTAATTATATATATTCTTACCAAAAACCCAAGCTTTAATTTAAGAAATTTTGAAAGCAAAGTTTGAAAATGACCCTCCGCCGGTGCCTAAGCTAACGACTCCTCCAGTTATGTTCTTTTTGGGTTTCTAACGCAGGTCACATGATTCATTTTGGTCAAACACGACGACGACCATGTATATATATGTATCGTCTTGTTCCTCATGCGAATCTTTTCTGCAAACAAATAATATATTAACATTTCAATTTTTAATTTCTAAACTGTACTTAGATCTCTTAAACATGTTTATTTTTTACTCTAACTTTATTTTGTTATCATATCTTTTAATAAATCTATTTAATCCATTTTTATGAAGTGCACATACAATAAAAGTCTAGAATAAAGTATATTTTTAAAAGTATATATACAACTAACTCTCTCACTTTTTTGCCAACAAATAACTTTCCCTTGGTATGAAAAATTAACAATATGTTCCTATAAAGTTTTTCATTCACGCAGAAAACTTCCTAAATACTAATATAATGTTTCAAAAGAAAAATTAAATATGACTTGAAAAACATTTACGGATAATTCAGAATTCAAGAAACAGATTTTCACAAAATAAAAAGTTAAATTGAGAGAAGAATCCCTTTCGTTTGACATATATAACGTTTCAGTTACAACGTAATGTGTACTAACAAATTAAACTATACCATAATATTAAGCATTAGGTGTAAATTTTTAAATTGATAGCCAAAAAATGTTTACATTGATAACAACATTATTATTGATTATCAAACATTGAATATTGAAAATGATTCTGCATACTTTAACCTATAAATCACTTTAAAAAAAAACAAGTTACATATATTACAGAAAAGAACAACTTATGCCAACCCAACATGCCGCTAGAAGCAAGTATATTAAAGAACAATTGAGATATGATGTATTTGATACAGAACACATCTGACAAATTCTTATAATTTATTTAATGCATCCATTGATTGTGGAAGAAACTAATTAAAAAGATAAAAATAATAAAGTCTTAAAAATAAAAAATTAAGCACCGTCCTCAATAATATACTATTTATTAAATAATAATCCATTATCTCTTCCACCAACTCACCCTATCCTAGTTGACCAAAAAAACTCACCCTCTCTTAAAAAAATTGGTCTATCTACGTCAAAGTCATGAGTTGGTGAGATCGAGATGGTCAATACAAGTTAGTTGAGGCTGTATTTTCTTTTCCATGGAATTTTTATGTACACGCAACTTTTCATTTTCTCCCTACTTTTAAAAATAACCCTAATTTTAGCTTAAAAAAAAGGATTAAGATATAATATAAAAGTAACCCTAATTTTAGCTTAAAAAAAGGATTAAGATATAATATAACAACAAAGTTTTGACGAAAGGGCGCTTGGCACTATAATATTTACTTAGATGTGAAAATATATATCAAGTTTGTGGAATAGAGCAAAAATACCACATCTATTAATTCCCTCCAACTGTCCATCGCATCTTTCTTTTATGAGCCGCACTTATTGTTCACCTCATCCTCATCTTTCTCTTTCACAACACAACCTTATCTCCCTTCACCATCATCCTTCAACCCGTCTCTTCTTTCCCTCATCCCTCATCGTCTGCGTTATCCGAGCCTCACCAAAGATTGTTGTTCAAACAATCTACTAGCATTTAATACCTAAAGTAACCCCTTTTGCCCCCCAATGAATGAGAGAATGCGTTGACTTACCCAGAGCAAGGAGCATAAAAACCAAATGAATTACGTACTCCAAAAGGAAATCCACCTTGCTGCTGAAGTGATAAGAACATTACATTGATCACCGAAGAGAGGTAGAGGATCCAGTAGCATATGGAGCTTGATGAGGACCTCGGTGGTGAGGTTGTCAACAAAGTGGAACAGAGAGTGAATAGAGGAAGAGAGGGGCTTTTTGAACCTGGAACTAAGCAAACAGTATGCTGTTGAGGGCAACAACGGAGCTTGCTTTTCCTGGCACTGATGATGAAGGGTGAGGGAGAGGAGAGACTAAGCTAAAGGGTGATGTTGAAGAGAGATAAGGTTGATGGTAAGAAAAAAGAAGAGTGAGAAGGTTGGGTGGGCAGTAAGTGGGGGCCACAAAAGGAAAATGCTTTAAAGAGAATTAATAGATGTGGTATTTTTACTCCTTCGGACAAACTTTATGTCCATTTGTTTCACTCAAGTATATGTATATTTTTTTTATTTGATGAAGATTTCTCTTTTAAGATTTGCAGTATAAATGGTTTTTATTTCTTTTAAGTAAATATTTTGGTGTCAGGTGTTATTTGTCGGCAATATTCGCCCACCTAAGTTGAAGAAGTTATAAAAGAGTTGACTATGATTATTAATCGCCAGTGGGTAGCTACAGAATGGATCAATTAGGACTATATAGAGTAGCAATTTTTCTGTTTAAGTGTATGTCAGATTCTTAGTCAGGTTCTTAATTTAGGTATTTCAAATCTGGTTTAGCTTTTAGTTTCTGTTTTGGTTTCGTTATTTTAGATTTGCTTTTGGTTTCTGTTTTGCGTGTATAGGAGCCATTTTAATTATTGGAATGAAATCTTTGTTTTGTTTTATGTATTCACAGGTGTTTACATATGCAATAACCACACATGGACTAATAAAAAATGAGCCCAGCAATTTTTTTTAAAAAAAAATCTGTCACCAATATATCATGATTATTTGTGAGTAATTATTATATATTTTCCCATATATGACGTTTTTTTTAAACAAACATGAAGTATATCAAAATATTTTACAGTTATATATTAACAATCATCAAATAAACTCATTTTAGACGACCAAAACTAATGTCAAATTCTTTACTGTTTATCATTTAAAATGCAAAGTATTATGAACTACATTTCACGATTTTCAATCAATAATCATTAAATATTATTTACTATATTTAATAGTCGTTAATTAAAAATCATGAAATATATGATCTTATAAATAATAGTGATGTTTAAATAATCGTTAAGTATAAGGCACTATATATAACGGTTAACAACTTTTAAATATTAATATTTAGTGTTCAAATATTTAACAGTTGCAAACCATTACGTATAGATAAAAATAATAGTGAAATATAGGTAAATATGGAGTAGTGATTTGACGTGTAATTTTCTTGACATATAATTTTAATTTTTTTAAATAATCAAAGTTAAGGGTTTAAATATATTTTAAATACTTAATGTAACATTTAAAATATTTATATTGACCATGTCTCTTTTAATTTTTTTTTAACTTGAAAAAGAAGAATAAAATACCTAAATTTACGTATCAAACGTCAAATATTATTTTTCAAAATTCATCCCCAAGTTCATTCCAATCCAGTCGGTTAGAAAAAAAAAACGCTGATGTGCGTGCATACTTGATTTTAAGAGCGCCTTCCACAATCTTTTCTCATAGGGACAATCTCTCAAGATATGAAGAGCGACTTCAACTCATAGGGACAATCTCTCAATGTTGAGCATGGTGACCATTTACTCCTCCATAAGTTAGATGGGAAGCCTATTGTGAAAGATTAACCATAAAAAGAATCTAATTCTCTCAGCACCATTCTATTCCCAAATAAGTTTTTAAGTGAAGTTATATTGGCTAGGAATGTTCTTCTCCATCATAAGATAAGCACTTTTTGAATACTGTGTGTTGTTGGCAAACAAACAAACAAACATATAAAGGCTGCTATGTGTATTAATGCCTATTTGGTGAACCCAACCCAATTATGGAAGAAACCATATATAGTGTGCCCGTTTCTTTCCTTCCCTCTATAGTCCTTTTAAATTAATTTTTGAACAATAAAAAAGATATCATAGAGGAAAAATGAATATCTTTCATTGATTTATATTCTTTTTTTTAATAAAAAGACAAAAGGATATTCAACGAAATAACAAGGTCTACAAAGTACAAATAAATATGTAACATAAACTACTACCTATAAAATTGCAATAAAACAACTTAGACAGGGTCCTAATAGTAATATTCGCAAAATCAAAGAGAAGCGCCAATATTTTCTATTAAGTGATATTAAGTCCTAGAGATGAGTCCTTAAGAATATGAATAAAATATTTGTTGACGCAGTAGATGACAAGTCAATGCTTGCAATCTGCCCGTTGCAACCCGTAATTCTGAACCCTGATTTCCTGGAGTGGCCTCACTTTGCCATTGAAACTCCTTAATGTGAGAACCTTGATGGTAAATAATTCCATGACAAAAGTTTTTCCCAAGTTTTTTATACTTATGGAACATAATGTTACAGCCATCATCATTTATTAGTAGACAAGACTTTACAAAAATTGTTCTTTCCATCAAGAGCTTTATTCATAAGGTTTAGATTTATCAAAGTATGAGTTTTGGGGTCAACAAGTTAGAGCAATAAACAGAAGCAAGAATCCAGTGCTGAGGAGAAGAGGAATGAGCAAACTTTCTTTAGGCATACTTTTAATTTTGAATAGCTTGCTATATTAATATGTGATTTACTAATGTGTTGTGCTGTATGATATGAACCATGTGATTATGATAACTTTTTATTTTTTAATATATTTGAGACATATTTTGATATAATTGGGGAGTTATCAATACCAATTTAAGATGATTTTCTTTAAATTTTATAAGACATTTGCATATACTCCCTTCGGTCCTAATTATAGGACAACATTTGAGAATTGATCTTAGTCCTAATTATAGGATAAAATTCTAATTTTTGTCAATTTCTTCCCAAAATACCCCTTATTGATACTTCTCAATAATAATTAAACACAATAATAATTTAATAAGAGTAGGTAAGAAGTTGTTGAGGAAGATTGACGACACCGGATTGTGTGAGAGACTGGAGAAGTCATGTGTGAGGTAGGAGAGATAAAAAAAAAGAGAGAATCAACGTAATTGGATGCCATTTTAAATTTTAAAAAAGAGAATTTTAGGAAAATAAATATGATTAACTAATTTAACCACTATCCTTAATTTCTCAAAAGTTAAATAAATATGTCATATAATTAGGACTGGAGGGACTAATTTAAAATATGTTACATGCAATTGATTGCATTCGCTTAAAATGATGAGATGTGCTCTTCAAACACTTTACCTTTTATTGTACAATAGAAAATAAAAGAGTTGTACTCTTTGAATTTATTTATTTATTTTTGGCTAAGCGCACATATTTCCTATTATTGGCAATATCATCTGAGGCACATAATTGTAGAAGAGTTATACTTGCATCCACTCAAAAACTAATAATTTTGTTGCACCATAGAAAATAAAAGTTATACCTTTTTTTATTTTTCGCTAAATGCAAATATCTTTTTATTGTTTGAAACACTATATTCAACGTGATCACATTTTATAATAAGAATTCAAATTTTAATTCACCAACTAACTCTACCCATTAGACCCACCAATTTCTGTAAGGTTTATATTCTTTTAGGTCAATTATTTGTTTTCAAATGTCTGAATGCCCAAGTCCAATTTAATTATATATATTCTTACCAAAAACCCAAACTTTAATTTAAGAAATTTTGAAAGCAAAGTCTGAAAATGACCCTCCGCCGGTGCCTAAGCTAACGACTCCTCCAGTTATGTTCTTTTTGAGTTTCTAACGCAGGTCACATGATTCATTTTGGTCAAATACGACGACGACCGTGTATATATATGTATCGTCTTGTTCCTCACGCGAATCTTTTCTGCAAACAAATAATATATTAACATTTCAATTTTTAATTTCTAAACTGTACTTAGATCTCTTAAACATGTTTATTTTTTACTCTAACTTTATTTTGTTATCATATCTTTTAATAAATCTTTTTAATCCATTTTTATGAAGTGCACATACAATAAAAGTCTAGAATAAAGTATATTTTTAAAAGTATATATACAACTAACTCTCTCACTTTTTTGCCAACAAATAACTTTCCCTTGGTATGAAAAATTAACAATATGTTCCTATAAAGTTTTTCATTCACGCAGAAAACTTCCTAAATACTAATATAATGTTTCAAGAGTGAAATGTGAAAAAAAAAATTAAATATGACTTGAAAAACATTTACGGATAATTCAGAATTCAAGAAACAGATTTTCACAAAATAAAAAGTTAAATTGAGAGAAGAATCCCTTTCGTTTGACATATAACGTTTCAGTTACAACGTAATGTGTACTAACAAATTAAACTATACCATAATATTAAGCATTAGGTGTAAATTTTTAAATTGATAGTCCAAAAATGTTTACATTGATAACAACATTATTATTGATTATCAAACATTAAATATTGAAAGTGATTCTGCATACTTTAACCTATCAATCATTTTTTTTAAAAAAAAACAAGTTGCATATATTACAGAAAAGAACAACTTATGCCAACCAACATGAATCTAGAAGCGAGGATATTAAAGAACAATTGAGATATGATGTATTTGATACAGAGCGCATCTGACAAATTCTTATAATTTATTTAATGTATCCATTGATTGTGGAAGAAACTAATTAAAAAGATAAAAAATAGGGAGAATGACAGAAAAATACCATTTAAACTTTAAAATCCTGCTGATAAGAATGATAATGGGATTGACAAGAATGGTAATGAGATTGACAACATAAATCTTTGTCAACGGACTAATTGGGGTTTTTGAAATTCAAATAGTATTTTTTTATCATTCTCCCTAAAAAAATATGAAGTCTTACAAATTAAGCACCGTCCTCAATAATATACTATTTATTAAATAATAATCCATTATCTCTTCCACCAACCCACCCTATCCTAGTTGACCAAAAAAACTCACCCTCTCTTAAAAAAATTGGTCTATCTACGTCAAAGTCATGAGTTGGTGAGATCGAGATGGTCAATAAGTTAGTTGAGGCTGTATTTTCTTTTCCATGGAATTTTTATGTACACGCAACTTTTCATTTTTTTTTTTATCACAATCTGAAAATCATCTATAAAATCCTCCAAAAACAAAAGGACACATACAAACTATAATCTTTCACCATCATCCATCTCTTGACAACTTTTCATTTTCTCCCTACTTTTAAAAATAATCCTAATTTTAGCTTAAAAAAGGATTAAGATATAATATTAAAGTAATCCAGATTAATTTTAGCTTAAAAAAAGGATTAAGATATAATATAACAACAAAGTTTTGACGAAAGGGTGCTTGGCACTATAATATTTACTTAGATGTGAAACTATATACTCCCTTTGGTCCTAATTATAAAATCAAGTTGACTTTTTTGGAGAAATTAAGAAAGTCAATTAAATTATTTTAGAGTCTTTATATTTTATTTTTTTCTCCAAACTAATTAATTTGACTACTAAACTAATATATAATGTAAGGATACTAAAAATATAAACACTCTAAAGTAATTTAATTGGCTTCCTTAACTTATTCAAAAAAATTAACTTTATCTTATAATTAGAACCGATATCAAATTTGTGAAATATAGCAAAAATTCCACATCTATTAATTCCCTCCCAATGTCCATCGCATCTTTCTTTTATGAGCCGCACTTATTGTTCACCTCATCCTCATCGTTCTCTTTCACAACACAACCTTATCTCCCTTCACCATCATCCTTCAACCCGTCTCTTCTTTCCCTCATCCCTCGTCGTCTGCGTTATCCGAGCCTCACCAAAGATTGTTGTTCAAACAATCTACTAGCATTTAATCCATAGTACCTAAAGTAACCCCTTTTGCCCCCCAATGAATGAGAGAATGCGTTGACTTAGCCAGAGCAAGAAGCATAAAAACCAAATGAATTACGTACTCGAAAAGGAAATCCACCTTGCTGCTGAAGTGATAAGAATGTTACATTGATCACCGACGAGAGGGAGAGGATCCAATAGCTTATGGAGCTTAATGAGGACTTCGGTGGTGACGTCACTACTACAAAAAGGGGTTTTAACGTCTCTATTTTGATACTTTTAATGTTTAAAAATTGGGGGAACGTCTATATGGGGGCGTAATATGTTTTAAGAAAAGATGTCCAAAAAGAATGGGACGTCTAAAGGGAAGACTTTAGACGTCCTAAATTGATATTTGGGACGTCTAAAGTCCCCCTGTATAGGACTTTAGACGTCCCAAATCTCAATTTAAGACGTCTAAAGTCTTCCACTTTAGACGTCCCCAATCTAAAATTGGGACGTCTAAAGTCCCCCTGTGTAGGACTTTAGACCTTCCAAATCTCAATTTGGGACGTCTAAAGTCATTTGAATTTCAAATTTCCTGTAGATGTTGAGGTCATCAATTATGAAAGCAAACACAAGTTCCAGATGAGAATCCTCTGTAATAGTTTTGTTGAACATAAATGCTAGCTTTCTCCATTCTCTTTTTGGCTTCGAAATTTCCTTTATTAGTATCACCACACTTCCACCACTTTGCTAGCTTTGTTCAAACTTCTTTTAGTCAAACTTTAAAATTCAAAAAATCCATTTTTTACCCAGATGCACTGTACCAGAGATCTGATTGTGAAAAAAGAGAGGAACTTATATAATAATAATAATAAATATACAAGCATGTAAGATTTGAGAAGTGATAAAGAGAGAGTTACCGTCACAAATAGAGGCATCGAAGGGCATGATGAGAGGGGGGACGATGGCAAAAACACCGAAGGAAAAAGCTATGCACAGAAGAACATGATGAGAGGGGGGACAATGGCGAAAACACCGAAGGAAAAAGCTATTTGAATCTATAGAATGTGGGTCTTTCTCTGCAACTCTTATCAAAGAAATTGAAAACTGCTGTGGGAGCGAGAAAGAGAGAGAGATGAAGGAAAGCTTCTCTTTATTTAATATAAGGCACAAGTGTCCCTTATATTCAATACAGGTCACGGGAAAATTTTTGAATTACTTTAGACGTCCCAAATGGAATTTGGGACGTCTAAAGTGTAAAAAAAAAAATATTTAATTTTTTTTTTACATCTAAAGTGTAAATTTTTTTTTTTACTTTAGACATCCCAAATTTGGGACGTCTAAAGTTAAAAAAAAATTAATTTTTTTTTTTACTTTAGACATCCCAAATTTGGGACGTCTAAAGTTAAAAAAAAATTAATTTTTTTTTTGACTTTAGACATCCCAAATTTGGGACGTCTAAAGTTAAAAAAAAATTAATTTTTTTTTTTACACTTTAGATGTCCCAAATGGAATTTGGGACATTTAAAGTGTAAAATTTTTTCTTTTATTCAATTTGGGATGTCTAAAGTACCACTTTAGACATCCCAAATTGAATTTGGTATGTCTAAAGTGTAAATTTTTTTTTTATTTTAGACATCACATTTGGGACGTCTAAAGTAAAAAAAAAATATTAATTTTTCTTTTTAACTTTAGACGTCCCAAATTGAATTTGGGACGTCTAAAGCTATCAAGTTCCCACATATAATTACGAAAATACCACCGCCTATGTTTTAAACGTTCCAATTTTAAAAAGGGACGTCTTTTAGAGTAATAATATCTATATTCTGTAGTGGTGCGTTGTCAACAAAGTGGAACACAGAGTGAATAGAGGAAGAGAGGGGCTTTTTGAACCTGGAACTAAGCAAAGGGTATGATGTTGAGGGCAACAACGGAGCTTGCTTTTCCTGGCACTGATGATGAAGGATGAGGGAGAGGAGAGACTAGGCAAAAGGATGATGTTGCAGAGAGAGAGTAATGATGTTGAAGCGAGATAGTTGACGGTAAGGAAAAAAAGAGAGAGAAGGTTGGGTTGTGAAAGGTGCAGCAAGTAGGGCCCACAAAAGAAAAATGCTTTAAAATGAATTAATAGATGTGTTATTTATTTTTACTCCTTTTTGACAAGCTTTATGTACATTTTTTTCACCCCAGTATATGTATAGTTTTTTATTTGATGAAGGGTTCTCTTTTAAAGTTTGGAGCGTAGGTTTTCACCTCTCTTAAGTTTAGAGTGTAAATGATTTTTGCTTTTTTCAAGTAAACATTTTGGTGCTAGGTGTTATTTATCGGCAATATTCACCCGCTCAAGTTGAAGAAGTCGTAGAAAAGTTGGCTATGACTATTAATGGCCAATGGATAGCTATAAAATAGATCAGTTAGCTATAGAGTAATCATTTTTCTGTTGAAGTGTATGCTAGATTCTTACTCAGGTTCTTAATTTAAGTATTTTAAATCTGGTTTCACTTTTAGTTCCTGTCTTGGTTTCACTTTTATTATTTTAGATTTTCTTTTGGTTTCTGTTTTGCCTATATCGTAGCCATTTTAATTATTGAAATGAATCTTTGTTTTGGTTTCTGTATTCACAGGTGTTCACATATGTAATAACCACACATGGACTAATAAAAAATGAGCCCATCAATTTTTTTTTAAAAAATTGTCA
Source organism: Inga oerstediana (assembly GCA_963210345.1). NCBI lineage: Eukaryota > Viridiplantae > Streptophyta > Magnoliopsida > Fabales > Fabaceae > Inga > Inga oerstediana. The sequence continues at coordinate 26,527,525 of OY723408.1, forward strand.
CCAATATATCATGGTTATTTGCGAATAATCATTATATATTTTCCCATATATGATGTTTTTTTAAACAAACGTGAAGTATATCAAAATATTTTACAGCTATAGATTAACAATCATCAAATAAATTCATTTCAGATGACTAAAATTGATGTCAAATACTTTATTATTTATTATTTGAACCGTAAAGTAGTGTAAACTACATTTCAAGATTTTTAATCAATAACCGTTAAATATTATTTATTATATTTAATAGTCGTGGACTAAAAGTCATGAAACATATGACCTCATAAATAACGATAATATTTAAATAATCGTTAAATATAGGGCACTATATATAACAATTAATAACTTTTATATTTAGTGCTCAAATACCTAAGGGTTATAAACCATTAGGTATACGTAAAAATGACAGTGAAATATTGGTAAATATGGAGTAACGATTTGATATGTAATTTTCTTGACATATAATTTTAAGTTTTTTAAATACTCAAAGTTAAGGGTTTAAATATATTTTAAATACTTAATATACTTAAAAACAACACTTAAAATACTTATATTGACCATGTCTCTTTTAAACTTTTTTTGACTTGAAAAAGAAGTATAAAATACCTAAATTTACATATCAAACGTCAAATAATAATTTTTCAAAATTCATCCCCAAGTTCATTCCAATCCAGTCGGTTGGAAAAAAAAAAAACGCTGATGTGCATACTAGATTTTAAGAGCACCTTCCTCAATCTTTTCTCATAGGGACAATTTCTCAAAATATGAAGAGCGTAGTGACCAATGTTGAGCGTAGTGACCATTTACTCCTCCATAAATTAGTGGGAAGCCTATTGTGAAATATTAACCATAAAAAGAATCTAATTATTCCCAAATAAATTTTTAGGTGAAGTGTTTTTTTTTTGGTACAAGTTTTTAAGTGAAGTTATATTGGCTAGGAATGTTCTTCTCCATCATAAGATAAGCACTTTTTGAATACTGTGTGTTGTTGGCAAACAAACGAACATATAAAGAAATGACCAAAAAAAAAAAAAAACATATAAAGGCTGCTATGTGTATTAATGCCTATTTGGTGAACCCAACCCAATTATGGAAGAAGCCATATAGAGTGTGCCCGTTTCTTTCCTTCCCTCTATAGTCCTTTTAAATTAATGTTTGAACAATAAAAAAGATATCATACAGGAAAAATGAATATCTTTCATTGATTTATATTCTTTTTTTTTAATAAAAAGACAAAAGGATATTCAACGAAATAACAAGGCCTACAAAGTACAAATAAATATGGAACATAAACTACTACCTATAAAATTGCAATAAAACAACTTAGACACGGTCCTAATAGTAATATTCGCAAAATCAAAGAGAACCGCCAATATTTTCTATTAAGTGATATTAAGTCCTAGAGATGAGTCTTTAAGAATATGAATAAAACATTTGTTGACACAGTAGATGACCAGTCAATGCTTGCAATCTGTATGTTGCAACCCGTAATTCCGAACCTAGATTTCCTGGAGTGGCCTTACTTTGCCATTGAAACTCCTTAATGTAAGAACCTTGATGGCAAATAATTTCATGACAATAGTTTTTCTCAAGTTTTTTTATACTTATGGAATATAATAGTACAGTCATCGTCATTTATTAGTAGACAAGACTTTCCAAAAATTGTTCTTTACATCAAGAGCTTTATTCATAAGGTTTTAGATTTATCAAAGTATGAGTTTTGGGATCAACAAGTTAGAGTAGTAAACAGAAGCAAGAATCAAGTGCTGAGAAGAGGTAAGAGCAAACTTTCTTTAGGCATACTTTGAATTTTGAATAGCTTGCTTTATTAATATGTGATTGACTAATGTGTTGTGCTGTATGATATGAACCATGTGATTATGATAGCGTTATGATAACTTTCCATTTTTTAATATATTTGAGACATATTTTGATATAACTGGGGAGTTATCAATACTAATTTAAGATGATTTTCTTGAGATTTTATAAGATATCAAGTTGGTGCATTATCTTGGGGATTTGATTATAAATATTTTACTTTAAATTAAAATCTAAGTAAAAGAACAAATAAACAATGAAAGTTAAAAAAAAAAAAAACAAACAAACAGTTTCAGTCTGGTTTTAATATTGGGTTACTATTATAATATTTTGTTTCCTTCTTCTTTCAACTTGTGGGGTACACGGTTTTGACTAAGTGGATGTTTGGGAATTTTCTAAATCTAGGTTTGCGTAACCTAAAATAAAACTCCTCTTAGACACACTTATCTTATAAATTTATGAGAGAAGTTTTATCTCAGATTGCAGTTTCAAACCTAAGTTTGGATAATTCCCAAAAACACAGTGAGGAAAATTCAAAAGAAGACCATAAAGCGATTAAAGGCCAAGAAAAAGCTTTGGGGACGACACCGTTTAGACTTTGGGCTGAGACTGGAGACCTAAACTAGGAGACCTAAAGGAGCTACGAGTTTGAGGGAAAGAAAAGAACAGAAAGGAGCCGCCGTTTAATATACAGTTCATCTTCATCATCTATCGAAACCAGAGGAAGAGCAAGCGGAGAGGAAGAGGAAACCAGCAAGAAATTCTTTACCCATTGACGGCAACCGGAGTGAGGATGGAAGGAACTTCGGTGTGCCGTCACTGTCCCCTGTTTCTTCTTCTTTGTTGTGGTCGAGTTTCATCTGAGAGAGAAAGAACAGAGGAGGGAGCTGGGTTTTTGAACTGCTAAGTGAAGGAGGTGACTGAGCTAGAGAGAGAGAGCTAAGCGGCAGTCGCCGTGTGCAACACTTTTGGCGTCCTCGTGAGCTGAACCAGAGAAAGAGGCTGTTATTGTTCCGGTTTCCTCTCCGGCAACGGAAGTTGGACGGAGCTGTGAAGACTGGAAAAGCTACTCAGAGACAGGCAATCCTCACTTTGGAGCATCAGTTTCGTTAATAATTGGCAGAGGTAGCTCTCTTGTGTTTAATTTCACTGCTCTGTTTTTAATTCTGTCTTTGATTTTTCATCATGGTTCTGAGTTTTGATTTCATTGTTATTGAGATGATGACTGTGTGTAAAGCGATGTCTGGCTGAATTAGTAGTTAGGGGTGTTTAAAACCGGGACCGGGATCTATCACTCCCGATCCTGGTCCTGGTCCCGGTCCCGGTTTTTGGCCGGGATGCAAATTGCATCCGGTCCCGGTAATTCCGGGCGGGATCGGGATCAAACCGGGAAATCCCGGTTTTTTTAAAAAAAAAATTAAATTTAAAAAATATTATTATTTTAGTTAAATTTTCTATAATCTAGTGTTTAAAATAATTATTTAACATCTAATAAGGCCATAATAATCACACAAATTGATCTAAAATTAAAGAATAACATTTTATTATTATTATCACCTTTATCATTTTTGTTATTATTTTTATACATTATATAGTAGGATTAGTATCACAATATATATAGTTTAACTCCAACTAAATATGTGATACACATTTTATCAAATGATAACTTAAATTATGGGATAAAAAATACAAAAATAAAACAATAACTTAGTTTCTAAGAAAAAAATTTAAAAAAAAAATTAAAAAACTGGGACCGGGACCGGGATCACAAAGTATGTGACCGGTCCCGGGTCCCTTAGATCCCGGTCCCGGCTGGAACGGGAAATTCCCGGGATCAAAATTCTGGGACCGGGACCGGACAACCGGGAACCGGGATACTTTGGACACCCCTATTAGTAGCTATTAATTTAGAGATTTGAGCGTGTCGGAATGAACTCATTAATTTATGGTTATTGTTATTTTTGTCTTAATCATGAATTAATTTGTCTAACTTGTGTCCGATTATCGTTAAGTTAAGTATGAATTTGGGGAATTTAGATTGGTCTTGGGAGAGGGATCTTAATTAGACCATAAGATTAAGTAATATGATATTAGAATTTATTCTAATTTGTCAATAGGATATGAATATACCTATTGAACCCATATAATCATATTATAGTGAAATTGTACAATTATTGACTCTTTAAGTAAATTAGTTAGGAATAATAATTTTAACTTGAGAGAGGAGTATAAATAATTGGAAGATACTTATATATATTTAAACTCTAGATTAACAATTTAACATTAAGTGTTTTTAATTAGGTAATTACATGTTCTAAAACTTAAAAAATGGATTAGCCGCTTTAGGTTATTTTTATCGATTCGAATTTTGAAACATTAGATTTATTATTTTTTCTTTTGTTTAAATTGATTTTCAAATTGATTTTCTTCTTTGATTTGCTCAACTTAAATGAACATGGAAATTATAATGCCTGATTATCAATTATCTTGAATATCTATGGGACGATTTTAATTTACTATTATACTATCTCAAATAGCCCATACACTTACTATACTTATTCAAAAACCGGATCAGGCAATAAACCGGTCACAGCACAGGTTCAAGGGTTAATGGGTTAACCGGGGTCTAATCGGTAGTTGAACCGGTCATATTAAAATATTATAATTTATTAGTGGCAATATATATTAATATATTTTTAAACTTCTATAGATAAAAATGAAGATTTTTAGAAAAAAATATTTAAAATATATTAGTATGAGTTATAATGCCTATACTTTTGCATTGATATCTCCTTTTCTATAATTATTATATCTTTTTAAATAATTTTTTTCATTATCTTCTTCATTTTTTTTTTTAGATTTGTTCTTTCTTTAACTATTTTTCTTTTCATTTTGGTCTTCAATTTCCAATTTTCCCTTAAAAAAAGCAAAAAAAAAAAATTATAAAAAAATAAAAACATAAAACCAGTCTAACTAGTTGAACTACTGGTTCAACCGGTTTCAGACCGGTTCCCCGGTTTAACCATCAAACTAGACTGGACCACTGGCCGGTTCTCGGTTCAACCGGTCGAACCAGCTGGTCCGATCCGGTTTTTCGTACAATGCTTTTTAGTGAGAGATAGATGGAGCAATTTTTTTGCCTTGCCACATGTTACATTTTGTGATTTTGCTAGGCTCATGTACTTAGAGTGTGTTAGGCAATTAAATTAAAACCTAAGTTCGATTGGCGAACACTCAAAATTTTCTCTCAAAGCTTAGGTTTTGGGAAAAACAATTTTTTTCTACTTTTTCTCTTGTGTGGGCCTCATCCTCTCTCTCTCTCTCTCATTAGTCCTTTTTCTTTATGTGGGTCCCACCTTCTCTTTCTCATTGGTCTTTTGTCATTATGTGGGCCCCACACAATAAAAAAAAGCTATTCTGACCACAATATCCAAACATTTTCATTTTATAAAAATCACTTTTTTCTCATAATCTATTATGCTTATAATCTATTCTCCAGAAGCTATTCTCCAAAAACTAATTCAAACACACCCTTATAATATCCTTAGAAAACAGAACATAATAAATCAATTTTAACTCAAATTAAAGATTATAAAGATGTATACTATTAACTTCTTTCTTTTCTTTTTTTCTTTTTAATTTGCCACATATTATTAACATCTTTCACATAGTACATGATTGAGTTCTACCATACCTAGGAATAACGCAAAAGCAAATGTCACCAAAAATTCATCCACAAAAAATAAAAAAGGTAGAGGGCGCGCACTACTTTTTTTTCAGTAGTAAAAATCCACTCTTCTGAGAAACTACAAACTGCAGTCTCAAATGTAGAGCCGTTAAAAAAAAAGTTGTCATGAATTAGGAATAACAGAGCGATAATCTTGGGTGACTGTAGCCTCAAATGTTGAGTTGTGACGACCCACCTCAAAACCACATTTCGTTATTGTATGGTAGTTAGTCAAGGTTCACCGGCCAAAATGAGACGAAAATTACATTTGTAAGAACAAAATCATGATCATGGACAAATCATAAATAATTTTGATGAATAATGGAAGCCTGAGCACAAAAGCCTAGAATCACGTCCATAATCTTCTTGAGTTGATTTATTTATATTTTATTTTATTTTTAAGATTTGGGTTAGAGACATAGAGGCTAGAGCTCTTGCGCATTTTTCTTTTTTCTTTTTTTAATTTTTACGCTCTTGTCATGAATTTTACAATAAGGTTTAGTCAGACTATTACAAACAAAAACAAACAACTCAAGGCAAGTTTGCAAATATTTCACAGAAGACAACATTTATTGTTGTATTCTGAGAAGTGCTCTCACACTCTCATCAACTGTTATTTTCAGCCCCAAACATAACAGGCATTACTCATGATAAGGTGATATATAATTATCCGTGCGTAGGCTTCATTAGATATATTTCGAAATTCCTTACGGATGTCATAGGACAGGAGAGAGTAATTGGGGATTGTTTTGTTTGCATATAAAATGATCATCTACTTCCTGAAGTACTCATCCATTGTTATAAGTCGCCGTATTATTTTTAATCACCAGAGTTATTTATTAACCATGGAAAATTATGAACAGAACGATATTTTTTTGAGGGATGTTGTAGCCTCAAATGTTGAGTAAGAAATTAACAATAACAGAACCAGATTATATATTATACTTGTTCAAATTTGTCAACTTGTCGTGTTAGTATATAAGAAATGGTAATCCGAATGACCTGAAATCCTCTAACAACACAACACATTAAATTAATTTTTTCACTCACTTCCCTCCCTTTTTCAACTTTTCTTTCTCACAGACGCCATTGCTTTCAACTACTATAATACAAAATTCTGGCTTTTTCTGACACCTCTCTTGAGCAATGCACCCCCCGAACGAACACTCACCCCCCCCCCCCTCCTCTCATCAGATATTTAATTTGTTATATATATATATATATATATATTTTTTGCCAATGAATTTCCTTTTTGGGAAAATCCCTGAAAAGGGACCTCAAAATTCTGAAAAGACAGAGAGGTGATACAAAATTCTAAAATCCTGTAGAGGTGATTGGTGACTGAGTAGGGATTTTCATATTGAGATCCAAAGATGGGTTTGCCCCTAAGCAAATTTGAAAAAAAAAAGAGGAAGAGAGGGAGGCGTTTTTTTCGGGCGTGGGTCATTGGCGGTTTTTGAGGAGTAAAAGAGTGGTGGGGAGCAGGGGTTGTTAGTCGTATAGTGGGTCCGAAGTGGGTGGGGTCGATTTGAGGAGGAAGGAAGGAGTTGACAGGGCTAGGGAGTGTGTCGCATTCTTCCATTGAAGCAGAGAAGAGGTCGACTATTCTGGCGGTTGAAATTGAGAAAAAACAATGACCCACGCCAGTAAAAGATGTCGTTTGGGCTGAGTTGGGTGTGCTTTTGTGTTGCGAAGGAGGCATCGATGGTGGGTGGGAAGTCGGCTGGTCCATCACAGGTTGACGAAGGGCGACGGCGGCGGTCTAGAAGTGGCTGTTTCTTGGATTGGTGAGGAGATTGGGCGGTGAGTTGCGGCAAAATCACTGTTCCAGTGTGAAGTTGCAGGTGGGCGCGAAAGTTTGGTAAGTGAACGGGTTTAAAAAACTATCACATGTGTAGTTGTGAAATTCTTAACCTAAACTGTGAAAACCGAATTTAAAGTTGGGAATAGATAATTGTGAAACCCTGTTGGAATGTGGAAAATGTGTGATTTGAAAGTTGATATAACGTTTTGCGTAGTTGCGAAAAGTGTATCAGAACTCGTTACACTGTAAGCTAATGTGGGAAATTTAGCATAATGGGTAGTTGGCAATTTTTGAGGTATAGTTGGGAAATTGTAATCATAACCTGAGAAAACTGAAATTAAAGTTGGGAATGCATATTCGGCGGGTGTGAAATTGTGATGCGTGGATGTGAAGTGCCAAACCTAACATGAGAAAACTTAATTTGAATTTGGGAATGGTTAAAACACATAATAATACCAATTAAATTTATAATTATCCACAATAATCATGATTAGCCCTTAATCAAAAATTGGGATATTACAACACTTGTGGTGGGAGAAGTAACCCCGAACCCCGAATTAGATACTGGGTGATAATATTAAAAAAAAAAATCTGACCTCCAATCCAAAATTGCTCGTATTTTGTTTTTTAAAAAAGTAACTATTTATGTCCCCCAATATTGATGTAAAAGCCCACAAACAAGCTTAAAAAGTGTTTGATGTAGAAGTAAGAGTTTAGATGATTCTTGAGTGTTGTATATATCTAACAATAATAATTTTAACATAAAAATGAAGAAAGGGTTCTTTGGTCGTTTACTTTTAAAACATAATTTCGTTTTAATCCCTAGTTTCTTTACCAAAATTTCAGAATTTGTTTTGGGGTAATTTGAAGTTAAATTGCTACAATAATCCTCAAATAAAATTTTCTATTTGTTTTACGTTTCACGTAATTTATATTTTATGATGGACTCAATGCATTTTTCTTTTTTTTTCTTAATGTCTCACTTATTTTTAAAGCCGAATCTTTATTTATAATAGTAGTGGCTGAGGTTTAATTTGAGCTAACCCACAAAGTTTCTTACATATTTTCCCATTTTTTTGAAGGATTTCAAAGCCTTCTTACTTTTATTCTCTTCAGTACAAATTGGACTAGACGAACGTATCAAATCATTACAAACCAAATAAACTATAGGTTCTTCAATTACATCACATGTTCAAACTAAAAGCGAGCGCATGATATCATCTTTGATGCTAAATATTACCAATAATTCCACATATACTTAATTTTTTGTGGGATGTTTTTTTGCCAATAGGATGGTGAAAGGTTTGCATTATTCATAAAGTGTTAACATAATATAATGACCTTACAACTTTACGAGACTACGTCCTCTGTAACCACTGGACCACACACTCTATCTTTAGCTTTCATTGCCTGCAAAGAAAAAGGTGAATTTAGGGGGTAAGAAAGTAATTGAGCATATGACCAAGAAATTAAAAAAGATGCAACATATATAATCAAGATCAAAAGTTCACCTCTTGATCCCAATCAGTCCGAATAGTTATTATTAATAAGGATAACACTTGAACGAAGAGTGCCAATATGATCCCCAACCAAAGTCCCTACACCATGTTTAAGTTGAAGCAAAATGTAAAACAAGGAAATCAGACTACTGCATTTTTCACTAGCAAAAAAAATTAAGAAAGAAAAATTAGGATGAATTCGCAACCACTAAAATAGCGCAAACTTGTGATAGATTTAATATTAATAGGGGTGAGCATCGGTTTTTTGATTCGGTTTTTGGTAAAAATCGAAAAACCAAACTACCAAAATAAAGGAAATTCTGAAACCAAACAATCAAAATAACCAAACCGAAATAACCGAAATTATTCGGTTTGGTTTCGGTTTTGTAAAAAAACATCCCACAAATAAAATATAATGCAAAATTGAATATTCAACAAATAATGCTTTCTTTAGATTAAGTAAATTGAATATTTATGTAAAAAAAATCACATATAATACAACAAAATGAAGTTATTAAATACAAATATGACATACTACTATTTTTTACTCAAAATGACAATGTTTTAGACTCACTAAGATGGGGAATAAATATAAATTTCAAAAACTCGGTCAACCCATCCAGAACTTAATTAAATTGTCCAAAAGATTGGTTCAGGAATTCACTAGTCTAACTAGTTGAATTGGGTGGAGTTTTAATACCATGCTTAATATAAGGTCGGTCCGTCAAGAAATTTTGTCCATAGCAAATATTTTATTTTCTTGTAGTGTACTTAATTTGATAAAATGACCAAAGTTAATAACATGGTACAGAAGAAGGGACTACTTCACCTTGCCACCAATGTGCAAGTAAAAAGCAAGAAAGATAGCTAATGGAATCCCAAATAGGTAATATGACCCAAGATTGACAAAAGCTCCAATTTTCTGCCAACCACATCCTCTCGCCGTGCCTATAAACGATGAACATTAAAATTAAACTTCATCAAATTTTACATAATTAATTCTCACTAATCAAGCACATAAAAGAATTGAGGAAGAAAAAGAACCTGAAAGAACACCTTGGAGTCCATCCACAAAGTTGGAAACTGCCAGAATTGGCATCATGGTTGCTACATACTTTACTACTACCACTTCGTTACTATAAGCATTTCCCCAAATATTGCGTATTAGTATCAGCACTGTTCCAACTAAGATGCCCTCAATAATGGCCATTACCACCACAACACGCACTGCTAATTTAGCAGTAAGTGGATGACCAGCTCCTAGTTCATTTGAGACACGAGTGCTGCAAATAATAACATAAAATCTCTAACACTTTGTGTGTGTTACTTTACCCAATAATTTCTAAAACATCATAAGCATGTACTATCAACTATGTACTACCTCGGGTCCTTAATATAATGCTACTATCTAGTTTTTAGTACTCACCTTACAGCTCCACTGAGACCTTTGGGAATCATCCATACGGCTGCTGCCGTGTTAAGGCTGTTAATTCAAACAATAATAATGTCAAGTATGCATAAGAATGGAGATCAAGTACCCGAATTCGAGATGAAACATACCAGATAGAGAGTACTGATGTTTCCAACTTTGGATTTGGAAGCAGACCAGACAAGAGAACCATCATTTCAAATGACCACATTTCCAAGCTGTGTATGATGCAATGTGTTAATAAAGATAAGAGTAGTTTGGTGAAATGAGTATGTAATATATATAGAAATATTATCAAAATATTTCCGCTGTCCTATCATATAAGATTGCTAACACGATGTTAATCAAACAAAACTATACTGAATTAATGATTAACAGTACTAAATCATAAGAAAATGAAATTACCAAACCATAACAGCTGAAGGAATGGCAAGTCTCAAAAACGCGGGGATGTTATGGAAAGACTCCTTTGAAAAGCCAGACCAAGCTTTAGCACAAGAAGGAGAAAACTTCACATACAATGCTAGGATCAAAACATTAACCCAATAAGATATAGCAATTGACAAGGCAGCTCCTCTAGTCCCTAGTCCAGATTTGAATACCAAAATGTAACATACAAGAATATGAAGTAAAGTGGTAACTCCAGAACTGAACATCATTGGGAACACAATGCTTTGTGTTTGTAAGAATTTAATGAGGCATTGTAGAAGAGCAAAGGCAAAAAGGCATGGAATCAGGAATTGAGCATATTGTCCTGCTTCTGCAGATATTTCTGGATCTTGTCCTAAGGCAATTAGAATGGACTTTGTGTTGGCCCAAATAAGGGCAAGTGGGATGCTAACAATCATAAGAACTAGCATGGCTCTTTGCATGTGTATTCCCAACATGTGTTGCTGCTTTGCTCCATATGATTGGCCACATAACGTATCCAATGCACATGCCAATCCTTGCTATTTGAAGCACAAAACAAAAACATCTTACAGACAAAGATATGAAACCTTATATTTAGAACCAAAACACACTCATCAAATATAGGTCCTACATGCATGTAGGAGCAAAGGGAGTATTTGTTAGTTGTTGTATTAACCGAATAATAAAGTTTTGGTTAATTCTAATTAAAAATAATAAATATGTTAAGAAATGTAACTCTTTTTTAATAGAGAGAGTGAGCAAATTACTATTTACTAGAAAAAGATGCATGGGAAGAGAGAGAATAATTAATTAATATGAGAATTTAAATAGGAGTAAAATGATAAATTAAAAAAAAATTGGAGACAACCTCTGAAGTTGTTTGATATGAGGGATTTGAAAAGAATGGGAGAGGTGGAAAAAATTTTATGGGTTGAATTTTTTATAAAAAAAATAAAAGACTGAAGTTATAAAATTTTAATAAAAAGATGTAAGATAAAAAAATAAAAAATAAAAATAAAAAAATTTTAACCTAATTTCTCTAATTTTTTTAAATTCAACTTAAAATTTTATTTCCTCGCCGTCACTTTTCCTATCCTCGCCTACCCTCGTACCAAAGAAGCCCTTGTCTTTTATAAACAAAAAAAAAAAAGATCATATTAAAAAATTGTCTATTATATGTTTCCAAAAAACTGTCTAGTGTAAAAAGTAACGGAGAGAGTAGATGTCGGCTTGGATTTGTAATCATCACTGCTCTTTTGCACATTAATGAAAGTTTTCGAGTTTATATGGCTATATATAGTACTCATAATAGTAGACTAAAAAAGGCTCAGCTTTACTCGTGACAACCGATGCATAAAGCTAAGAACCTCATTTATCAGGAAGCGTTGAATAAAATTATCTAAGAAAATATGAAGGAAAAAAAAATTGAAGCAAGCTAGGAGTGATATGATTCAACCCACCAGTAAGCTCAAACCAGTAACCGATGCAAAAGATGTAGCCATAGAAGAACCAGAGAGAGAAAGTTCGCCTAGATGCCCAACGAACATAACAGATATAACTTGCAAGCAGAAATTTAGCAGATTTACAGATATCAATGGCCCTGCAAGCCATAATTGCTTCTTCACTTCTTCAAAAACTTCACTTGTTGTTTCTGCTCTTTTTTGCTTGTTTAGCTCAGTGTCAACTTTGAAGAATCCCTCTTCTTCACCTGAGGTTTGAATCAAAGGAGAACTTAGAGATGTCGTTTGGTTCTCTCTCTCCATATTGCTTTGATCGGAGATAGAGGGAGAAGAGTTAGACCATATATTCATTATCAAGTACGTAGGCCCATCGTGTTCAGAAAAGAAATCATTATGTTGAATTTCCTTTCATTTGATATTTTGTACATTAGGTGGGGTTATTTATTTGTGCAAAATTGTTGAATTTTATAATAGGATTAATGAGATTTAAAAATTTTATTAGTACATATAAAAAATGTTAAAAGTATTATATAAATAGAATCAGATGAGTAATAAAAAAAGAGAAATATTTACATTCCCTCAAAATATTACATCATTTAAACTCTGTCCAATAAAATTACAACAACTTATAATGTTTTAATTTTAGTTGGCTAATAACTCATATAAAATAATTCACATTTTATTTTGTTTTTAACAAAAATGTTGGCTAATCATTTTGTTTTAGTTTTTTTTAATTAAGATTTTTATTTTTCTTAAAGGCAAAATAAAATGTAAATTATTTTTGATAGATCATAAGCCAACTAGAATTAAAACGATATAAATTACTATATTTTTAATTTATTCGACAAAATTCAAATGATATAATATATTTAGAGTATGTAAGTATTTATACAATACTTACCAACTAATTACAAATCACTGTTTTAAAACTTAGATTTTTTAATTTAACTTTTCTAAGTAAAATATCTTCTTCTTTTTTTTCTTTCAATTCATCCCTGGCGCTTTTACATAAAGGAATATTTAAGAGCACCGTATGGCGATAAAACTTTGACCAACTTCAATGATGGAAGCCATATTTAGAAGAGAGTGACCATTCCAAGAAGAAGATGACAACAAATACTATCTTTTAATGGTGCAATAATCATGACAGCAAAAGTTTTCAAGTGTTCATAGTTGTCCAGTAAACAGAGGATGGGGTGCATTTTCCAAACAACCATATATTATACCCTATTCACCTATTTTTTAATTTAAGGAGTTTGAGGAAATCAAATGAATTATTAAATTATACACATGTGACCTGACTTATTTAAATTATTTATGTGTAATATTAAATTATATATCATTATTTTATAAATCAGATAAATTAGTTTAAATAAAATGATAAATATATGAGATAAAATAAAGGGAAAATTCTATTTAAATACCATTTGAAATTGCAAAACTCCAAAAAGTCTGTTAACACTTTAAAAAGATATAAAGATACCAAGTATCAAATTGGATTTTCAAATGTTGCCCTTTTTACCATTTTGCCCTTCAACTTTTTTTAAAAAACGAATTGTGCCCCCGCCGGAGCGCCGCCGCCGCCAGCCAGCCGCAAGACAACACCCGTCACCGCCTAACCTCTGGCCGTCGGCGACAAGAGCTCCAATTGACGGGAGCTTTTTTGGTGGGGAAATGATACTTTTTTTTTTGAAAAAAATTGGTTGACAATGGTAAGGGGTGGGATCCAACCCATCCTACCCCTTTACCAAAGGAGTTTTGGTGGCTAATGGCCACCAAAGCTTCTTTGATATATATATATATATTACTCAATATATATAATATAAATAAAGGCGTAATAGCTTTGATAAAGTTAGTAATGACTTTGACAAATTCAGTAATGGAAATAACAAAATTCGTAATGGTATTGACTAAACCATTTGCTGATGAACCTTGACTTGTATGTTTTCATCAGCATTTTTGCACATAACGCTTTTGTTAAAGCCATTACAATTCTTGTTAAAATCATTACTAAACTTGTCAGTTTCATTACTGAATTTGTTAAAATCCTTTTATTTATATTATGAATGTTTTCATAATAGGATCTCATAATGAGATTGTCAAAACCATTACAATTCTAGTCAAAATCATCACTAAACTTATCAATCTCATAACTGAATTTGTTAAAATTCTTTTATTTATATTATGAATGTTTTCATAATGGGATTGTTAAAACCATTACAATTCTTGTCAAAATCTGTTGGAAATTGGGCTTGGTCCACCCTTGGTGGATTAGGCCCAAAAACCCAAACCCATTAAGCTTTAAGCTTTGGGGCAAAATAAAATACCCAGACAAATGTGGGGTATTTATTTGTAATTTTCCCCAAGGGTTAAAATTTGAAACCTGGAGGAAGCAGTTCCCCGTATATTTTGGAGGGAACAGTTATTTGAGAAAAATAGACGTGTGTGTGTGCGTGTGGATAAGGACACAGAACATACACCAGACAATATACAGAGAAAAAACATTCTCTGAGAACTCTCTTCTCCACTCTTCTCTTCTTGTGCATTTGCTGTGTGTTATAGTCGAAATCCTGGTGATTCGACTCGCGTGGGTACCGGAAGAACTCGAAACGACAATTCAGGTACGCCCGAAATCCGACAAAATCATTACTAAACATGTCAATCCAATAACTGAATTTGTTAAAATTCTTTTATTTATATTGTGAATGTTTTCATAATGGGATTGTTAAAACCATTACAATTCTTGTCAGTTATGGGGATTGACAAGTTTAGTACTCCCTCCGTCCTAATTATAGGACATATTTACCTAACTTTGGAGAAATTAAGGATGGTAGTTAAATTAGTTAATCATATTTATTTTCCTAAAATAGCCTTATTTAAAATTTAAAATGGCATCCAATTACGTTGATTCTCTGTTTTTTCTTGTACCTCTCCTGCCTCACACACGACTTCTCCAAGCTTTCACACAATCCAGCGTCGTCAATCTCCCTCAACAACTTCGATCTACTTTTATTAAATTATTAATGTGTTTAAATTTTATTGAGAAAGTATCAATAGGGGGTATTTTAGGAAGAAATTGACAAAAATTAGAACTTTGTCCTATAATTAGGATCAAGATCAACTCTCAAATGTTGTCCTATAATTAGGACCGGAGGGAGTAATAATTTTGACAAGAATTGTAATGGTTTTGACAAAATTATTTGCTGATGAATATTGACTTATATGTTTTCATCAACATTTTTGTGTAAAACGTTTTTGTCAAAACCATTACAATTCTTGTTAAAATCATTACTAAATTTTTCATTTTCATTACTTAGTTTGTTAAAATCATTACACATTTTGTCATTTTCATTATTGATTTTGTTAAAACTATTATACTTTCAATTATATTATACATATATTTATTAATGTCTATTCATATCAAAAGAAATGGCCATCAAGTCACTTTTCAAAGGGGTTGTGGTGGGTTGGAATCCACCCCTTGTCCCTTTCAACAATTTTTTTTTAAAAAATAACACCCCCATAAAAAAAAGAACCCTGGCGACGGAACATCGCTTTTATTTTTTTAAAAGAATTGAGGGATAAAATGATAAAAGTGTCAAAGATTGAAAATTCTAATTTAATACTTAGTACCTTTTATGTCTTTTTAAAAGGGTTAACATATTTTTTGGGATATTGTAATTTTAAATGGTATTTTCCCTAAAATAAAAAAAAATTGCATTTAAAACCAAAGTTGATTTTTAAAGTAGGCCCTACATTTTGGTGGACGGAAGAATACAATTGCGTGTCTAATTCAAAGACAAAAGAAGTACGCACGCCAGCGTGGGAATGATGACCCGGACACAGATACTCTTTTACCAAAATATCTTGAAATTTTGGATTCTTCTACTAACATATTTTGATATTTTGACTAGCTTGGAGAGTTTCTTGTCCCGTTAAAGGTAGGAGACTTAGAGGGAGCCTTCCTTAAAATAGAATAATAAGAGTGTGTTTGATACTCCCTTCCATATTAATTATAGGATAATATTTGGGAGTTGATTTTGGTCCTAATTATAGGACAAAGTTTTAATTTTTATCAATTTCTTCCCAAAATACCCCCATTGATACTTTCTCAATAATAATGAAATACAATAATAATTTTATAATACACCTATGTATTCTATAAGGTGAGTAATACTTACAACTCGTTAATATCACATACACCTCAATTCTACTATTTCTTTTATTTTATAAGAATAAAGGGTAAGAAAATCAAGTAGAATTCTACTTGCTCATCTGGGAACTTTTTTTTTTTTTTTATAGTCACTGAATAAGTATTTTAAACATTCAAAAATTAAAATATATACGTGGAAGGCACTACACCCAGCAACATTAAGTAATTTCTCCTATCAATGTTACCGTGAACAAAAACTAGCTAGTAGCAATATACTCACAAGATCATGTAGAATCATATATATTCTTGAATCACCCTTATTAAATAAGGGTATTTTAGGAAAATAAATAAGATTAACTAATTTAACTACTATTCTTAATTTCTCCAAAGTTAAGTAAATATGTCTTATAATTAGGACCGGAGGGAGTATTATTTATTGAGGGTCAATAAGCACTTATTACGTAAGTCGAGATAAAATTCATCTCACATACTTACCTCGTATACTGTAAATCACGAATTATAAGTACTTATTGCCTAAAAATAAGCTATCATAAATAAACACTAAAGATAACAATGACAATTTTACTTCTTCCATCTTGGTCCGCAGACCCAGTCCAAGGATCCATTGTTTTGGGAAAATTGTGCATAAAGACCTTATTGAAAATTTATTTATCAAATAGGACCTAAAAAATTTAAGAGAATATCTTTTACACACGGAAAATATTATTTAACCATAAGGGAAGATATTTTACATATAGGGAATATTGTTTGAATATAAGGAAAAATCACATAAGGAAGATATATTGAATACAAGGTCCCAATTGATAAATAAATTTCTAATGAAGTATTTATGTCTAATTTTCCTTTTTGTTTTTAGGTAACAAAGGATCTTTTTTTTTTTTTTTTTTACTCGTCTCAGAATATAAGTAAGGAGAGATGAAATTTTAATTAATTTGACTTTTTAAAAAATATATATATAGAAGTGAAGTTTACAGTTATATATAAATTTTCCTACTATTATTTCTTACACCTTCATTCTATTAAATTTTTATAATCTTATTTAATCTATTTTTAATAAATTAAAGGGCTAATGTATATATTTGGTGAGTTTATATCAAGTTTTAGTTCAGGTTCTATACTTTATAAAAAATATTTTCAATCCCTTAATATACATATTTTAAAGGGAAAATCCTTTAAAAGGAACATCAAAAGTGTGAAAAGACATAAATGTGTTTCGAAATTGGAAAATCCTATAAAGGTGCTTCTGACTGATAAGGGATTTTCAATTTGGAGAGAAAATGACCGGTTTGCCCCTTTGAGCTTAAGAGAAAAGAAGTAAGAGCTATGTACAGAACTAGCACGAAAGACGAGCAGAACGAGAGTAAAAGAGAGAGACGGTGCAATGTAACCCATTTGAGGTATGTACAAATATTTCCTTGAGTTGTCGATCCTCAATCATTATTTTTCCTTATCTTCATTTAGGTGGGAAACGAAGGATTTAGAGCTGGGTATTTGGGTTGGAGAGACGTGAAGGCTGATGTTAATACAGGGGAAAAATTGCTGATACTGTGTAAATGTGGTAGAAGATGGCAATGGAAGATGGTGTGAGTTAGAGTTATAAGGGTGAAGAGAAAAAAGAGGGTAGATTTTGTAGAAAATGAATAAGATGAAGTTGTAAAACCCTGATGCATATATGTGAAACACTGAAGTGGGCATTTAGTTTTGTTTTTCTATAATCATAGGAGGTTGCGATGGTATATTAGGTGAGTTAGAGGTATAAGGGTGAAGAGAAAAAAATAGGGTTTTGTGGGAAATGAGTAAGATAAAGTTGAGAAACCCTAATGGAGATCTGTGAAACACTGAAGTGGGCATTTAGTTTTGTTTTTCTGAACTGATAGTGTGCTGATTTATTTGTTGCAGGGAACTTGACAAAATGGATAAAAATATTGGGTCAAATTGTGCAAAAGAGTTGTTTTGTTATTGGGTCCTAAATATAATATATAGTTTTCATATTTATCATCCATCAACAATGATCAAGGAGGAGAAGGAAGAAGAGAATTAAAGATGACTATGGTACTTTTGAAAACACATATTATATTAATTAATTGAGTAAAATGCATTGACTACCCCTCTGTTTTACCTAAATTACACAAACCTCCCCTCTATTTTGAAAACGTATATAGACCTCCCCTGAAATTAAAATGAAAGTTACAGAAACCTCCCTTACATATTTGATATTCCATTTCCATCCACCCAATCGTTAGTTGACCGTTAAGTTTGACTATTAAACAATTATTTTGACTAAAATATCCCTATTTCAAAAAATAAATAAACATTTATATTTGCTTAAAAATAAATTTTTATATAAAAAAATAATTCTAATACATGTTTAAAATTTTCAATATATTATAAATTTTTTTAATTTTTATTATATTATCAAATTTTAAATTTTTATCATATTTATTAAAAATTATTTATTTAGTATTCTTTTAAATGAATAAAAAATATGCCTTTCAAATGAAAGGCAAAAAGAAAAAAAATAAATATATTTTATTGACAATATGTTATTAATAATGTAAATTTGGTACAATATATGACTTTTATTAATTTTAAATTTTAATTTTTTAAATATATTTTTTGCACAAAAATTTATAAACATATTTATTTTAGTAGGCATATATTAATAGGACTAATCATATTTTTAATTAAGTTTTCTATGTCTACATTAATTAAATTAATTAAGTATGTATCTTAATATGAAAAAAATTTAACATATAACTATTTACAAAAGTAAAATAAGTTAAGAAAAAGAAAAAAAACCCTTAAATTACTTAAACAATTTTAATCAAAATTAGGAAATTAGTAATGACGAAGGATACATTAGTAAATAAAATTTATTTTAATATAAATTTTAATTAAAAAATAAAAATACTTAACGGAGTTAACGGTTTGGACTTAAATATATGTTTTCAAAATAGAGGGGAGGTCCGTGTAATTAAGGCAAAACACAAGGGAGGTTAGAGTATTTTACTCTAATTAATTTAACCAACTTTCTTAATTTAATCAAATTAGATAAATATGTCTTATGTTAAATATCAGAGGAGGAAGCATATTACTCTATGTGTTATGGTAAATTATATTAATATTTTTCAAAAGTTGTACCTGCTCTTTGTGTGGCTAACTTCTACCTCAAGGTTTGTAGAAAACTCAACAACAAAAGAAGCTGCCCAGCAGATCCTGTTAACGAAATGAACATTTTAGGGAAAGAATAAACTACCTCACTTCCAATAAAATTTATGAATAGAACAATTTTCTCCCATAATGAATGAATATGGAAAGAATTGTAATATCAAATAGAAGAGATCGAAAGAATTAACGTTGAGATTTTGAAAAAAAAAGAAACATGGACATTTTTATATTGAAGTGTTGAACTATGTAATGGATCTTATATTTTGCACAAGAGTAGAGTGTGTTTGGGGAGGCCCTTAAGCCCGATTGGGCATACAAAAGCCCAATTGGCAGCAATCATTTTTCTTTTTGAGTGTTTAGGGAGGCCACCATACAACTGAGTTTTTGCCAAATTCAGATGGGTGAAAGCTGTCACACCCCTCAATCTTTGAGTGGACCCCACTTACTGATACCAGATCACCTGGTCTGGAGGCACCTGCCTCGGGGTCGAGGGATGGACTCACAAGGGTGTTTGCATACCCCTTGTGCATTTCTTTCGCCTCCGCAAGTATCGAACACTTGACCTGGGGGTACCTCAACCCCGAGGCAGTTGCCTCCAGGCCAGGTGATCTGGTATCAGTAAGTGAGGTCCAGTCAGATATTGAGGGGTGTGACAATAAAAGCCTTTTTATTGTCACACCCCTCAATCTCTGACTGGACCCCACTTACTGATACCAGATCACCTGGCCTGGAGGCACCTGCCTCGGGGTCGAAGGATGGACTCACAAGGCGTGTTTGCACACCCCTTGTGCATTTCTTTCGCCTCCGCAAGTATCGAACACTTGACCTGGGGGTAAGTACAAGTGTTTGGTGATACTTGCTACCATTGAGCTACTTACCCCCAGGTCAAGTGTTCGATACTTGCGGAGGCGAAAGAAATGCACAAGGGGTGTGCAAACACCCTTGTGAGTCCATCCCTTGACCTCGAGGCAGGTGCCTCTAGGCCAGGTGATCTGGTATCAGTAAGTGGGGTCCAGTCAGAGATTGAGGGGTGTGACAATAAATCACACCCCTCAATCTCTGATTGGACCCCACTTACTGATACCAGATCACCTGGCCTGGAGGCACCTGCCTCGGGGTCGAGGAATGGACTCACAAGGCGTGTTTGCACACCCCTTGTGCATTTCTTTCGTCTCCGCAAGTATCGAACACTTGACCTGGGGGTAAGTACAAGTGTTTGGTGATACTTGCTACCATTAAGCTACTTACCCCCAGGTCAAGTGTTCGATACTTGCGGAGGCGAAAGAAATGCACAAGGGGTGTGCAAACACCCTTGTGAGTCCATCTCTCGACCCCGAGGCAGGTGCCTCAAGCCAGGTGATCTGGTATCAGTAAGTGGGGTCCAATCAGAGATTGAGGGGTGTGACAATAAAAAGGCACCTGAGGCACCGGCGGTGAAAAGAGAGACTTGAAAGCGCCAGAGGGTGGAATATTATTCGGAGGCTGAGTAAGAGTCAGGGAGAAGCTCTAGTGTGGTGTTTTGCTTTCTTTTTTTTCCGTGTTCAACTTTCTTCTCTCTAGTATTTTCTATCGTCTGTGGTTTGAGTCTGTGTCTGTTCATGGTGACATTTTAATTTTGTTTCGTTGCTTGCTTGCTTGTTTTGGGTCTTTATGTATGTCTTCCGCTACTTATTATGAATCCTTCTCTTCCCTTTTTCTGACGTTACTTTTTACTAATGAATTTTATCTCAGCTTAAAGTACTACGTAAACAAAAGAAAGAAGAATCCAAAACGCAAAAGGTCAATGACTTGTGCATTTTGACTTCGATCTAAAAAATTTTCTCCTTATCACTCTTGCTTGTTAATCTCGTTCTTTAAGGGCATTATTATTTAAAGCTACTAATTTAACCCTGGATTATCGGCAAAAAAGAATTTGAAGATTTTGGATTAGACCCGCGTCGTATATTCAATTTCAAATTAATAGAAATAACGGGTTTAAGAGATTTTACATGAACGTTTTTTCACTTGAACATCTGAACCCTGTGGAAATTAAATCATCATCATCATTATTAATTTTAGTTTATTGTGATGCTAAACGATACTCTATGTAATGCTGTCGTTTCGCTCCATCTGGATGGCCTTCGACGCCGTTTCGTTGGCCAAGTGGAACGCGTGTTTCACTTATCTGGATGGGCCAGACGGGCTTTTTGGGCCCCCACTGCATTCTGGGCTTAGGCAAAATAATGGGTTTATTTATTTATTGCTTTTTGGGCTGAGATTACTCTAGGCTTGTGAAGTTTTATTTTCTACCTTTCATTATTAAAGCGACTGGGCCGATGACACTTTATTGGACTTGGGTTTTAAACTTTTTCTAGCATAATGAAGCTCAAACTGGGTTTATCTTTCGTTATTACACCCATGGCGTTTTATAATTGTTTTAATCGTGACCCTTAAAAACATTTCTGGGCCTTTATTACCTAGTTTCTTTTTTGGCAATCATATTGTGGGCCCTGTTTCATTTTGAATTTTTATGGGCCATGAAGTTGTAATTACCCATGATAAGTTTTGGACTAAATGAACGTTTTTGCGCACTATTTATAAAATTAAACAGTTATATATATATATTGATTATATCACATTAAATTGTCAAAGATATTATAATATGAAAGCGACCTCTCAATGATATTGGTTTCTACAGTAAGAAGAGCCTGGTACATATATCTGTCCACAATAAATATTTAAGGTATCTGGTTAAAATTATTTGAAGGGGGAGGATTATATTTAGTCGTTTATGTTGATTAAATTAATTGGTTAAGTTTTTCATTAAGTTGTGTATATATAGAGTTTAAGTGCATATGATTGATATTTATGATTAACTTGTGTTAGAGTGGCAGCTACAGCACCCTCTTATAACATGCATAATTAATCATATGTGAATTTTAGAATATCAATCTCCTAAAAGTGAGTAAATATTATTTCATTCAAATTAATGATTTAGTTGATTAAATTAATTAATTAAGTTTCTCATTGACATTGTGTGTGTGTACACATATATATGGTATTTAATTGTATAAATTTAATATTAATAATTAACATACGTATTTTGTTTAGGGAATAACTACAGCATCCTTATGCACATGTTGTATATATAGTTAATCATATAAGATTTTACCATATCAAATTATAAGTATAAGTACAAATAATAAACACAATGGTGTGATGTCTTTATGATGAGTTTGTAGAATCGATGAGTAGTCACAGTATTCGCACTAGGCACATACAGTCTGTTTTGTTCTAATGAACAAAATACGTCACGCAGAAATTTAAAGACATTAATTGTAATTATATGTGTTGTTATAATTAATCTTTGTCCACAATTAGATAATTATATTCATAGTTTTAATTAGGGTGGAATTGAACGGTATTATATTTTCTAAATAGTCCACAGGTATTAAGAGATATAATTGCATTCTAGTTTCATCAATTCGAGATAAATTTATGACATGCTAACATTTTTGCCCACAAGTAAACTTCTAGTGATACAAATTAATAATTTTATGGTCTACATTGGTAAACATACACCTATATGTTTGTTGCTTGCCTCTTATAATAATTTTATAAGTATAATTAAATTTTAATTTTGACTTTGCAGCATGAATCCTCATTATATTTTAGAATCTTAAGAAGCCTAATGTTTCATATTTTGACCATCAACTCTCATGGTTAAATAAAACCTCCGTTAACTTTAACGGTTTTTTCTATTTTAAAATGTTTATTTTTTTTTATTATATACTAATCTCATTTTATTAAGTCAAATCACTGTTTAGAGAATCGGACCGGATCGGACGGTCAGACCGGTTGGACCGTCGGCCGGTCATTGAAGCAGGCCGGATTTATGCATTGAGCCGTTTTTCTAAAGGAGCCGTTTTGGACCGTTGTTTAACCGGTTTTGAGCTGTCAATCTGAGCCGGAAAGCTAGAATTTTTTTTTTTTGCAATTTTTTTTATATTTGATGCTGAAAAAAAAAAATTAAAAAATGGCATATAAATTTTAGACATGTTATTTTATTTTATTTATATTATATGTTACTATTTTTTTTGCCAAGTATATTATATGTTACTAATTTTAATAATTTGGTTTATTGCAAACTATTTTATAAAAATGCTTTTGAAGAAAAAGGCAATGAGGTTTATCTTCAAGCTAAGGATGAAATTAGAAGCATTGAGATTGAATTGAAGATCTTAATTTTAGGTCATTTTCTCAAAATTTTGATGACATTTACCACTCTAGTCGTATTTATAAGTTCATTTTAACTAAATTTCACATATCAAAGAGAGGTAATTAACTTAATGATTATGGGGTGAATTTATGACTATGCCCTCATTAATGAATGTGTACTTTTCAACTCTTTCTTCTCTATCTATCTTTAAATTATTTCTTCATTTGTACAATATATAGGGATAAAATTATCACAATCTCATTTATTACACTGAAACTAGACTGATAAATAGGACCTATTTTTTTTTTGGTAAAAAAAAACTTATAAATAGGATCTGAGTGGTATGGTCTAATGCCTTTCAAGAAACTCATGCTTGGATCAATCAAGAGCCACCAATATTTAACAAGTTATGAAATCATTATTGTTAATACATTTTGTTAGGTTGATGATTGATTTAATGGTCTTCCTTAAATGGTATTTTATGACTTTATTAACTTCATATGAAATTGGATTGAAGATTAATCGTAATATATAATATATATTACTTTTAAATTTAATTATTATGTCACCGGTCAGACCGAACGGCTCGACCGTTCCAACCGGTTGAACCATGACCTGTTGATCTTTCCGGCTCGACTTCCGGTCCGGCTTTTAAAACATTGAGTCAAATTCATTATATCCATAATGTCAAGTTCTCCCTCTACAATGATCATGTGTTTTATTTTTAAAATATTATCATTTAATTATATGCAACTTGATGTAAATATTGTTCAATGAATAACACTTGGGATGTGACATTTAATTTTTAAGTTTTTTAAATACGCAGGTTTATGGGTTTAGATTTTTTTGATGACATAAAATACTTAAAAACCTTTAAAATATTCATATTGATCGGATCTCTTTCAAATAAATAAATAAATAAAGTATAAAATACTGAAACTTACGTGTCAAATGTCAAGTATTTTTTTTTTTAAACGCCATGATATATAGTAAAAACAAAAATTATGAAATGGCAAAAACGGTTAACTTTAAAAATTAAGAAAATTAGTAAAGTTATTTATGTGTTAAAAATGCACATTGGTTTTCCGAAAATCAATAATTTATATTTGAAACTACTTCTAGCATGTGTAATTAATAACCAGAGATAGCTGAGAAAAAAAATTTTAAAAATGGCTAAAAGGGCAAAAAATCTTGTTCAACTTTGGGTCAGTTACACATTATCTAATGATTTTAAGAAGCTTAAATCAGTCCCTGCGATTAAAAGCACGCAAGAAAACAAATTCACCAGTATATGTGTGGGTATTTAGAGGTAAATCAGCCTCCCTTCTTTAATATAAGACCTATTTGAGGAGTTGATTTTAGTCCTAAATATAAGATATAGTTTTTATATTTGTCATCCCGCAACAATGATCAAAGAGGAGAAGGAAGGAGAGAATTAAAAAAGATGATTAGAATATTTTAGAAAGCACATGTTATATTAACTAACTTAACTAAATTCCTTAATTTAATCAAATTAGATAAATATATTTTATATTACTCGAAGGAGCATATTATTCTTTGTGTGTGTTATGGTAAATTATATGTATATTTTTCAAAAGTTGTACCTACTATTTTTGTGGTTAACTTCTACCTCAAAATGTGTAGAAAACTCGACAACAAAAGAAGTTAAAGAAGCTGCCCAGCGGATCCTATTAATGAAATGAGTATTTTAGGGAAAGAATAAACTGCCCTGCGTCCAATAAAATTTATGAATAAAACAATTTTCTCTTGTAATGAATGAAGATGGAAAGAATTGTAATATCAAATAGAAGAGATCGAAAGAATTAACGTTGAGATTTTGAAAAAAATGGACATCTTTATACTTAAGGGCTGAATTGTGTAATGGATCTTAAATTTTGCACAAGAGTATATCAATAACATTGTGCATTACTTGTAAATAACATGGCCTCTTACTGATTTTATTATATACTCCCTTCAGTCTTAATTATAAGATAAAATTGATTTTTTTGGAGAAATTAAGGAAGTTAATTAAATTACTTTAGAATATGTATATTTTTATTGTTTTCTTCAAACTTTAATATATAATCTAAGGATACATAACATATGATATGATTAAGTAACTTATTTAGCTTTCTTAATTTTTTCAAAAAAAAGTTAACTTTATCTTATAATTAGAATCAGAGATATTATATAATATAAAATAGGCACTGATATTGATTGAGTTCAAAATGATAAGAAAGTTGTAATTTCAAACAATGTTACTGAAATTTATAGATTTTGTCACAAAAATCCATATGGCAAAATTCTCTTAACCATAATTATTATGCATAAAAAGTGATTTATTTAGGATAAAAATACATATAAATAAGTCAAGAACTGGGATGGACCTGGGACCTGCCGACCTGGGACATGGGACCTGGGACCTGGGACCTGGGCCCTGAGCCGCAGAAAGGCGTAGATGAAGAATATGGAGAAGAGGCTCATTGCAATTAGGGTTACCTTCAGTCCCTCACAGTGACAGTGACATAGGACATTTCAAGTCACCGCGGCACACTCACGGTGACAGTATGCACCGATGTACGGAGGGAAAAAAACGATCGAGGAGAGAGAAAAATAAGAGCGTCGTGGGTAGTGCTTGCCGAGGGAGTGGTCCCCACCCGAGGTTGTTTTAATTCTTATCCCTTTGGTTTCATATCACGCAATTTCTGCCTTTTTTTAGTGAGAGATGGAGAGAGCAATTTTTTGTTTTTTTGCCACGCCACGTCTTACATTTTGGCATTTTGCTAGGCACGTGTACTTATAATATCATCAGAAAAGCAACATAATAAATCAATTTTAACTCAATGATTAAAAATATGTATATTATTAACTTCTTTCTTTTCCTTAACAACTAAATTAAGGCTAAGCTGCCTTTTGATAACATATTATCGAGCAGTAACTAAAAGAGTGATTTATTGATCAGGGAATTAAGAACATAAAATGATTTTTAATTTTAATACATGAGCTAAAATATAACATGAATATTAGAGTAATATGGCAACCAGCCATTTATTACTATGCAAGCCATTTATTTTTAAAGTGATTTATTTATCAGCGAATTAAGATGATAAAAAGTGATTTGTTTATTAGGGAGTTAAAATATCACAAAGGTGTAGACGAGCCCAGAAATTATTTATGCATATGAAATTATTTTCTCGTTATTATTTTTTCTTATTTTTTTTTAAATATTATTTTTGAGGCTGGGGTTGGTCCCATATTAAATTTCTCCTATAAAAGCCCTACTCAGCCTATAGGTTTAGGCACAACGCTGAAGATTCGAGTCGTTCCTTATTTGCTTTCGACACCAAAAAATGGGTGAGCCTTGGCTCAATGTGAGGGCAGGCACCGGCATTGTTCTTCAGGAAATGCGAGTTCACTTGCAAGCAGGCGGTTCGATCCTAATTGAGCAAACGACAGCGCCGACTCCGGTGACGCCCTCAAGTGGCAGGGTGGCGGTCTCCTCTGGAGGGACTGGTGGCAGGGGCAGCCGTGCATGGAGCGCCGTAGTGAGCAGCAGCGGGAAGCGCACATCTGGTGGGAAGGCCTCATCCAGCTGGAATGATGGTCACTCTTCCGGTGAAGCGGAATCGACGGAAAGAGAGACTCGAAAGCGCCAGAGGAGGAAATATGATTCGGAGCAAGAGGCTGAGTGAGAGTCAGTGAGAGTCTGGGGGAAGCTCTAGAGTGATGGTTTCCTTCTTTTTTTTAAAGAGAGACTCGAAAGCGCCAGAGGAGGAAATATGATTCGGAGCAAGAGGCTGAGTGAGAGTTGGGAGAAGCTTGGTTTCCTTCTTTTTTTTTTTCGCAGTCGACTTTGTTTGTATACCCACTGTGTCTGTTCATGGTGGCGTTCTGTTTCTAGTTTGCTTTGGGTTTTACGTCTTTATGCATCTCTTGTGCTGCCTGTTTTCCCTGAGTATTATGAATATCCAGCTTGTTTTCCTTCTCTTCCCTTTGAAGATTTTGGATTGGACCCGCGTCGTATGTTCAATTGCAAATTAACAGCTACAATAACGGGTTTAAAAGATTTTACATGAATCTTTTTTCACTTGAACATCTGAACCCTGTGGAAATTAAATTATCATCATCATCGTTAATTTTAGTTTATTGTGATGCTAAACAATACTCTGTTTTAAAATAGACACACAAATATATTCATCCAATCCATAAATATTATACTTTTGGTTCCAACATAATTCCTTTTGCTTTTTGTTCACGCTGTATTTAGTTTATTTAAGGGAATAATAGAATAGTTCACCAATCACCAGGCCAGCTTGTTTTTGGACAAAAACCTGTGCCCATCTTTGATCTTTTCACGCACTTCTCTCTAGTCTCTCCTCGCTTGCCATTGCTCTCAAATGCTACTCTACAATACTACAATACAAAACCAAAGTCCATCGGGTCAAAGGAACGAGAGGTGACAAATTTTGTCTCCGAGGACCACCGTCTGTGTTTTTTTTGATACAAAACACCGTCTCTGTTTTCATTTTGACTTTTGAGTTCTTTGATGAGCCGCTGGCACATCGGGGAAGGAATGCCGTCGTTTCGCTCCATCTGGATGATATTACTCTGGGCTTGAAAAGTTTTATTTTCTGCCTTTCATTATTAGAGTGACTGGGCCGATAACACTTTATTGGACTTGGGTTTTAAACTTTTTATAGATTTAATGTTGATTTGAAATAACTTATTTTTAGGTAATAAGTGTTTATAAATCGTGATTCACAGTATAAGAGGTAAGTATGTGAGAGAAATTTTATCTCGACTTGCGTAATAAGCACTTATATTAAAAAAGTAAGTGCTCGTTTGGGAGAGCTTATTTTTGTCCAAAACGTGCTTATAATTCGTGATTCACGGTATACGAGGTAAGTATGTGAGAGGAATTTTTTCTCGGCTTGCGTAATAAATGCGTTTTGACTGTTCAAAATGCTATCACAAACACCCCCTAAGTGTTCCCAAACATGCATTTAATGAAGCTCAAACTGGGTTTATCTTTCACTATAGTATTTGAGAACATCTCAAACCATGGTTTCAAATCATTGTTTGCGCAACTCGAGATAAAACTTCTCTCATATACTTATCTCGTAAGTCATAAAAGCTGTTAAAAAAAAATAATCCAAACACACACTTACACTCTTCACGTTTTATAATTATTTTAATAGTGACCTTTAAGCGTCCTGTCCTAAGCTTGGGTTAAACCGGAGCCCCTACCCTAAATTTATGTATAAAAAAAAAAATAGTGACCCTTAAAAACATTTGTGGGCCTTTATTACCTAGTTTCTTTTCTGGAAATTATGTTGTGGGCCCTGTTTCATTTTGAATTTTTATGGGCCATGAAGTTGTAATTTCGCAAGATAAATTTTGGACTAAATGAACGTTTTTACGCATATTTATAAAATTAACGTCAGTTTTATATATACTTTTGAATTATATCATATCAAATTGTCAAAGATATTATAATATGAAAGCCACCTCTCAATAATGTTGTTTTCTGGATTAAGAAGAGCTTGGTCCATATAGCTGGTCAACAATAAATATTTAAGGTATTTGATCAAAATTATTTGAAGTAGGAGGATTATATTTAGTCACTTATGTTGACTAAATTAATTGGTTAAGTCCTCCATTAAGCTGTGTATATATAGAGTTTAAGTGCATATAATTAATATTTATGATTAACTTGTGTGTTAGAGTGGTAGCTATAGCGCCATCTTACAACCTATATAAATAATCACATATGGATTTTAGAATATCAATATCCTAAAGGTGAGTAAATATTAGTATATTTACACTACCCTGAGGGGAAAGCCGATAATGTAATCAAGTACCTTGTATCTATATATCAGTATATTTACACTACTCCTATGTTGCTCACCGAACTATTTGCAAGCACTCTGAAAATATGGCAAATAATATAAGGGTATGACAGCATGCACAAACATATAAACATTGACATAATGTATGAAGGATAGAGTTACTATCTTAAACCCCTTTTTAACCAATGTTATGTAACCCGGAAAATCGGCGAACAGGCTGGTAAACCGGTCCGGTCCAGGTTACTATTTAAAAAAATTTTTTAAATTTTTTCTTTAGAATTTCATACTATAAGTCTAAAATTTTTAATTTCTCACCGGTTTGGTCCCGGTTTAGCTCTGATTTGATCCCGGTTTGACCCACTGACCCTTAACCCAGTACCCCGACCGGTTCAATACCTGGTTCGGTTTTAATACCTTGTTTTTAACTAGTAAAACGTTCTTCGAACTTCGTTCCAACGGCTCGGGCTATTAATTCGGTTATAAAATTCCAATGTACAAGAATTAAGTTAATATTCATTCATGTACTACTTTAGACTTTTCCAAAGTGCTTTGGTTGATTATATTAGTCAAATACTACATAATTACCAAGATGCCCCTAGAGACCTGATCTAAGTCCCTTTGTATCCTATTCGATTGTACTTTTTTAAAAATTTTGACCTGAGTTATTCTTACACAATTTTGCATGTAGAATCCATTTTTTACCTCAGTTTTTGTAAAATAACTGCCAAATGATGTTTTTGCCCTTAATAGCCCCTAATTAGGGTTTTAGGGCTATTTTTGCAATTTCACATTTTAGTGCTTTTCTCATAAAGTGATCAACATCAACCTTACACAATTTTCCCTCCTGAACATAATGGAACCATTAAATTGATGAAATTCTAGCTTTAACCTCTCACACCAGGTCTGGCTGAAACTACTCTAAGAAAAGGGGAAATTGTGGTTTTGAGATTTAACCTTAAAAGCTTGCTTCTTTACACTCATAATCACTTTATTAACTATTTAAACACCATTTGAACATAATTTGAGGAAATTTGGGTAGCATAACCCCTTAGGGTTTCCATTTCCCAAATTTGCAAAACCAACAAACAAACCACAATTCACAACCAAATCAATAACAACACCATCACAATATTAAAGAGAAGGAGATTATGGAAGTTATCTTTTGATTTTTCACTTCCTCTCTCCTAGGCGTGACCTCTCTCTATCTCTCTTTCCTTTGATGTTTTGCTTGCTAAACCATGATTCCTATGAAGAATAAGAGATTAGGGAAGCTATTATGGAAGAAATGAAGCTTGAACACAAGATCAACAAGGCTTATCTTAATATTTCTTCCTCTTGGCTCCTCCTTCTCTCTAAAAACACACACACACACACACACACACACACACACACACACACACCCACACACACACACACACACACACACACACACACACACACACTCTCTCTCTCTCTCTCTCTCTCTCTCTCTCTCTCTCTCTCTCTTTGTGTGTTGGGGGGATGGAAATGAAGAATAGAAAGATGAAGGCAAGAGTTAATAAAAAATCTTCATCTTTCCTTATTTAATAAATAGTGGAATATTGGATTTATGACATCATTTGTGTACTCGCTCTTATCTTCATCAAATTGGGTCATAACCTTCCATTCAAATTGAGCTAATTCCTCTCCTTTTAGTTGGCCCAAAAAAAATGACACCTAAGGGTCCCTTTTTCACACCAAATAGGCTTCATCTCCTTAAGCTAACCAAATGCACAAATTTATAGTATTTTATTCTTAATTAACATGTGCTTAAACTGTAATCAATATTATTTAATCCTTGCTTTTGATTGATGAAATTTGGCATACTTATGAGCCAAATAATTATTTTTCCTCCTATTTCTTTATTCCATAATTTACACAATTGCCATTACATTTTTTTTTCAATCTCGCAACAGTTGGCAATTTTGGCAGATTTTTTAACCAAACTTTGAAAAATCATAACTTTATTTATAGAACTTCAATTGGAGTGATTTTAAATGTTATATGACCCTTATTGAGTCTATATTCAAGAAAAAATATAACCCATAACCAATTGGAAGCTTATAATTCTCAAAAATTCCATTATTGGATGCTGCTATAGAAACTCTCCAGTTTTACTGGGTTAACTTCAAAAATTTATAACTCTCAATCTACTTGTCCAAATTACTTATAATACCTATCAAATTAAAGTTCAAGATGTCTATTTTCATCCTATAAAAACTCACAACTTTTGGACATCATTTGATCATCTAAAACCATATAACAATACTGTTGCCTCATAGGAAATTTTCACTGGCAGAAAATCCTCATTTCTGAGACTCCTGCTAAACTGGGGTTTAGCAGTTCACTTGATTCAGGCTTATTCTTAAGTTTCTAATCCCAAAATTTAGGATATTATAGAAAGAGTTTTAAAAAAGAACATCGATTAGTAGTTTGAATTCGTTGCGTAAAACTCATTAAATCGATTTCAGAAATAAGGAGTACTGGCTCGAGAAATTTTCAGTTCCTATCAACATTAAAGTTACAAGTAATTGATTATTTCTTGTACCAATAATGCCTTTAAATCAAATTCTGCTAGTTATCTGATACAGTTATAATAGTTTCTGCATAATACAATTTCACTATTTCCAGAAACTGGCAGATTTTTAATCAACTTTGGAAATTCATAATTAATTTTAGGAAAATTCAATTAGACTAATTCCAAAGCCTAAATGAATCTCTTTAAATTTATTTTCATGAAGAAATACCCAACTCTGACCACTGTAATTGTATTGTTCCCTGAAATTGGCCAAACCTGCACTGTTCCAGATTTCCTTCTAGAAATAGGGTACAACTTTGAAAATTCATATCTTTTAATGTAATTGTCCAAAAATTACAAAATACCTATCAAATTAAAGCTCTAGATGTTTAGTTTAATCCTCTCAAGTTTCATAATTTTTGGACTAGGTTTGACAAACTAATTTCATTGCACAATACCACTGCCTCCCGTGAGACAATCAAACATCATGCACTTACAACTTCATAAATTTTCAGATTTGTTTACCAACATCTAAAAATCATGAACTCACGTAAACCTACAAAATTTTTCCTTTTAAATCCAATGGAATCATTAAAATTACAAAATTTCATCTTCTCCCCACTGTTCTGCACTTGGCCGAAAGTTAGGGTTCTTAGGAGGAAAAATGTGTTTTCTTGATTTATCTTGTTTAATCACTTTGTTTTTACTTCTAATCATA
This sequence comes from Inga oerstediana, assembly GCA_963210345.1. Classification (NCBI taxonomy): domain Eukaryota; kingdom Viridiplantae; phylum Streptophyta; class Magnoliopsida; order Fabales; family Fabaceae; genus Inga; species Inga oerstediana. The sequence continues at coordinate 26,560,316 of OY723408.1, forward strand.
TGATTAACTACTTAAACACTAAATGACCATGATTAGAGGAAATTTTGGGAGCATTTTTCCTAGGGTTTTCATCAACCCAAAATCACGAAACAAGGCAAACAAACCAAACAATCACCACAATCAACATAATCAACAAGATAATCAAGGTTCTTAAGATTACCTTAGGATTTCTCCACTTTCTCTCTCTAGTTGTGCAACCTCTCTCTCTCTCTCTAGTCTTGTTTTAGCTTGCTACAAACCATATTCATGAAGAAGAAGATGTTAGAAGAGGTATTACAAGAGCTAGAAGGCTTAAACTCCAAGATTTCAAACTCTTACCTTGGATTTTTGCTTGAACCCTAGCTCTTCTTTGTTATTGAGTTCTATTTCATATGGCACACACACACTCTCTCTCTTTGGCTGCCGTTGCTGGCCAAAAATGAGCTCAATTGGGAAGAGAAAAACTTTTGTAAAAATATCCCCCAACCTCCTTTCTTTTATATTATTTTAATACAATTGACGACATACTTTATTCTATTTAATCATCATATTTTTTCCCTTCCCAAATACTTGGCCGAAAATACATATTGGAATGGAGTAATATTTGCTCCTCAATTAACTTAATTCCTCTTCCACACATATTTATTTTTGAGTTGCAAAAATTTGACTTTTAATTTGCCCACAACTTTTGACTTTTCCACCCAATTTTTCCTGAGTATAAAATGCTTCATTTTTTACATGAGTTCTCACTTCCTCATTTGGACGTCCAAGGCTATAGAAAAAGAAGAAAATATTGGCTTTTAAATTTTTATTTTTCAAATGACTATTTTGCCGGTACATTTTTTTATAATTAAATTGAGTCTTATTCCTTTTCATTTTCTTGGGCAAAAATCACAATTTATTAGACTCAAGACTTGTATTCTTTCATCCATTATATTGGGCTTCAATAATGGGTTTTTTGGAAGACAAAAATTGCACTTTATGTCATGTTTTAGCCCAATTTTCATGTAACCTCAACTAAGGGTGTTTTTGTCATTTCAAGTTTTCCAAAATTCAACATTTTATTCCTTTTGATGTCACAAATATATAGGGAATATTAGTGTATAAAAAGTGGGGTGTTACATGTTGCCTATTTTTAATTATTTCAACAGAATTTATTTAAGATTTTCTCTTTATTTTTACTTAGTTTCTTTGTTTTATGATTTTTTTATAAAAAAACAAATTCTTATCTATATTTACAATATAATTTTTTTTTAAAAAAAGTGTACTATTTTTGGAAATAAAATTGTTCAAATTTGTATATATCCCATATGATCACAACAAATATTTTTGTTTAGCAAAGATACTTTATGAATATAAGAATATATCTATATGTACAATATAATTATTTTAAAAAAATTGTACTATTTATTGATTTAAAATTATTCAAATTTGTATATATCATGTATAATGGTAACAAATATTTGTGTCTAACCAAGATATTATATAAATATAAGAATACAATAGATGGATTCATTCTTCTATTTAATTAGAGCCGGGAATTCGGGCCGAGCCCGTCGGGCCGGCCAGTTTAGGCTCGAGCCCGTCAAGGGCCGGGCCTATGATTTAGAGGCTGAAAATGGAAGCGGGCCTAAAAGGGCCGGCCTTGTAGGGCCGGCCCTTTTAGGCCCGTTTAACCTTTTTTTTTTTTTAAAAAAAATGGGCACAAGGCAATGGGCAACAAGCATTAGTCAGAGGGTAGAGTTAACCTAACCTAACCCTCATATTAGAAATACTCTCACACTAACTTAAACCTCATTTGAAGCTTCTCTTCTTTGATTTTCTTTTTTCTTTTTTTGCATGTATACGCCAAAATCCAAATTAGGTGTTATATTATTACTGACATTTGAAGTTTGTAGGCTTGTTTGATTGTGGCTGTGAACTTATTTAATTGGTTATGAATATTAATTATGGTTTGGACATAAGTTTTAGTGTTTGTATTCTATTAAACTTGGATAATATTTATGTTTTAAATTAGTGTTGATGATATTTATGTTTTAAATTAGGTATTTTAATCTTTATGAGAATAAGAAATAAAAAAAGGAATGGCAAAAAAAAAAAAAGGAAAAAACATAAACGGGCATACCTTAAACGGGCCGGGCCGCTTCAAAGGTGTATGGATTTGAACTCGGGCCTAAACGGGCCGGCCCGGCCCATTTTCCCAGCACTATATTTAATGAAAAATCTTTACATGTCATGGGTTTATCCTATATATAAGACAAAATCTGATGTCCTTTCTTTTAAAGAGAAATTAATGAATATTGATATGCATATTCCATTTTTGAATCATATATTAAATCATAGAGTAAATTTCGTTTAATTAATACACTAGTAATCATAACTAAAAATGAGAGAACAAAGGAAGAATTGAATTAGCCAATAGAGGTGATTTGTGGAAGAAGATACGACTTTAAGGAGTAATGTAGTTATTTAATAGCATTAATAAATTCCTAATTAGGCCTTTTGGCCTAATCAATCATTTGTTAAAAGTGGAGATTTAAATTTAAATTTTGGTATTTTAGCTGAATAGGATTCTCCCTTTTAAGAAAACCAACGTACATTTTTTAGATAAATAAAAGTTGGTTGATTATAGACTGGCCATGAAGTACCAATATGGTGAATGTGGTTAAATCTATGATATTCCACACAAGGGAAATGGTCATGATATTCCACACAAGGGAAATGGTCTTGACCAGATGCAGTAGATGGGTGTACAACGGTTGAGAGTAAAGTTAGATAACTATCACGTAACCATTACATATCCATGATTAAAATTAGACCACAGGAAGTAGTAACCATGAGCCACCCATCAAACGCATGTCGTTAAAGTTGTTCATACATTCATGTATGATCAGCAGTTACTCATGGGTATGTTATAGTTATTACTCTGTTACGTTATAAGGAAACATGAGTAAAAAAAGTTAATGATTTCTTATTAGCTTTTGATGGTTAAGTTGTGGTTATACTGGAATTATTTGAAGTGATTCATAACCATAGGTTGCCTATGGAGTTTATATTATTAGAGGGACTAAAATGAAAACAAAGGCCTTTAAACAATAATTTTAAAACAAGGTTCTTTACATAATATTTTTAAAACAGGGACAAAAATGTCTTTTAATTCCTTTTCTTTGTATCAAACAAAATTTTTTTATTAGCCTTTTTTTTTTTCAGTACAAAACAAACATTTCTATGATAAAATATTTTTCATTCCAGCCCTTTTCATTCTATTTCTTTTTATCCCTTTCTTGGAATCAGATAGGTTAAAAAGGTACAAAGATCACTATTAATAATATCACTTGGACACTTCCTAATCTCGCTGCGACAATAAAATAGTCATTTTATACCTATTGGTTGCCTTTACCTTGTGATCCAACCAAAAAATATAGATGAAAGAAAATGGGTAAAAAGAAATTAAATTAATGCAGAGACATCTGGATAATTATGGATTAAAAAAAAGGATTAATACAACCTTATTTTTATTAAAGTTTGCTCTCGTTTTAGGGTTGGCCCTATGTTACCTTTCAAATTTCAAATTTTGCCCTCATTTTAGTGTTATCTCTATGTTACCTTTCAAATTTCAAATAATAAGTTTTTGTCTCACAAATTTAATTCCGCAATAATCTACAATTTAAGAAAATCCTAGATGGTAGGGATAACCAGAAAAAACATAAAAGGTTTAGGCATATCTAAAATGTAATTTATAGAAAAGATTGGATTATTCAGGAACAAATTTTATCTCATAAAACACTTTCCTGTGTTGTGACCGAAGCTCCAACTATTATTTTCAGATTGAACGACAGAGATGAACTTGGGAATCTCGAATGAATAAAAAAGAGCAGGATGGGATCCTTTACCATTCTCGATTGTCGTAAATTTTATTTTCAGAAAATCTTTTTTTAGATGAAAATCTCTAGGATTTGAGGACCAGGAAAATGGTGGCATGACAAATTATTGAAAAGTAAAACTAGACATATTAACCTTTCTTCATTGAGAGTAATCATATGCCTCGCTGTCAAAGCCTTCTTCCAGATCTGCTACTCTCTTGGGTCCCTTCCGTTGTCTCTTTGTTTGGGGCTCCCTCAGCTGTAATTGCCCTCCAGTAGAAGGCGACAGTGGCTGCTTACCTTTAGAGCGTTTCCCTCCCTGAGATTTTGGTGACAACGGCGGCGACTGTGATTGATTCTCTCCCTGAGGTTTCGGTGACGGTGGCGTCGTCTGTCCAGAAGATACCTGTAGCTTGGGCGGGTCGCTCATTTCGAGCACAATGGATCCACCTCGATGGAGCTGAAAGCCTAACTTCTGATCAACGTTGCCGGCGGCGGACAGCACAGTGATAGTGATCCACGGCTCCGCCATCGATGGTTACTGTTAGTAATCACTGCAATTTGGGTGATTTTGCTGAGGGAGATGAAGTTGAATCCCTAGCCAGGTCAGGTCCCAGTTTTGTAAAATTAAATATACTACTCATGAAATAAACTATTTAATATAACAACTTCATTAACATGTTAAATAATATTAAATCAAATATTTTTAAGATAAGGGTAACCATAAAGAGAGATAATGGGTAGTTATACAATGAGGGGGATTGGGGAGGTAGTTTCAGATATTTTTAGACAATGCTTTTCGAACTTTAAAAACAAAATAATTAAAATATTATACATAAATTAAAATATTTTTCTAAACAAAAATATTAGGGTACCTCCTCATTTTACCTATTAACTCCTAAAATACTTATTTAGAATTTTTTTTTTAAAAATTTGTTTATCTTATTCTATACACTTCAGAATTTGAGATTCTCAAATATTTTGTAATCGCCTATTTAGAAAATATTTTCCTACACTCGTGTATATATATATATTGATATAGTTAAGTAATTTATATCAAGATATGAGGTTGTACTCCGATATTCTTGGTAACCACCTCCCATTATGCTTATTAACTCCTAAAATAGTTATTTTAAAAAAAAAAGTTATTTCCCAGTTATTTCAATTTTTTTAAATTTTATTAATATCCCTATATATATATATATATATTTATATTTATTTATTTCTTAAATGCTTACCCTCCTAACATAACTATTTTAAAATTTTTTTCTAATACATTTAGTTTATTCTTTTTGGTTTTGAACTACATTAATATTCCTATATGTTTGGTAGCCACCTCCATAATATCTCGATTTGCTCTTGGACTACTAATTTTGAAAATGTTTTATTTTATCTTTTTATCTTATTTGCCACCCTTTAAAATTCTCAAATATTTTGTAACTGTCTATTTCAAAAGAATAATTTTCCATACAATTGGTTTATTTTATCGCTTTAAATGTTATTAATATAACATTATTTTTTGTCTTTGTTTATTTTATAAATGCCTACACTCCTCATATACCTATTTTAAAAATATTTTATTATACATCTATCTATTGTCAATCTTAATGGTTTAAAAGTATAGCAGTCAGTTACCTAGCTACTGATGAGGCAGTTACGTAGAGGTAATGGGGAGGTAGTTCCAGGATATTTTTAGATAATGCATTTCCAACTTTAAAAATATAATACTTTTTTCGGTCCTAATTATAGGATATATTTATCTAATTTTGGAAAAATTAAGGATAGTAGTTAAATTAGTTAATTTTATTTATTTTTCAAAAATGCCCTTATTTAATTGGGGTGATTTAGGAATACTACATGAGTCTACCATGAGGCAATCCAACCATTATCTAAAGCAATGGGGGTATTTTGGGAACAAATTGACAAAAATTAAAATTTTGTTTTATAATTAGGACTAAGATCAACTTCCAAATGTTGTCCTATAATTAGGGCCGGTGGGAGTAATATATAAAAGTAGAGTAGAGAGTTATCGGTGGGGAAGTTACACAATGGAGTAGGGGTGTTTAAATTTCGGGATGGGACCAGGAATACCCATTCTCGGTTCCCGTCCCGGGATTGGCCGAGACACGGATATCATTCCTGGTCCCGGGACAACCGGGATTGGGAATTCCCGGGACCGGGATCGGGAATTCCTGATCTTAATAATATAATTATATTAGTTAAATTTTTTATAATGTAGTGTTTAAAGTGATTATTTAACACCTAATAAGGTCATAAAAATCACACAAATTGAGTTAGAATTGAAAAATAACATATTATTATTAATATTATTATCACATTCATCATTTTTGTTATTATCTTTATACATTATATAGTTAGTATTTGTATCACGATATATACGATTTAACTCTAACTAAATATGTGATATACATTTTATCAAATGATAACTTAATTTATGGTGTAAAAAATACAAAAATAAAATAATAACCTATTTTTTAAGGAAAAAAGAAAAAAAGAAAGAAAAAAAAACCGGGACCGGGAATTCCCGAGATCACAAGGTGTGATCCCGGTCCCGGTCCCGGTATTCCCGGTCTTGGTCCCGGCCGGGACGAGAAATTCTCGGGATAAAATATCCAGGACTGGATCGGGACAACCGGGACCGTGATACTTTGAACACCCCTATAATGGAGAGGAGTAATGGGGAGGTAGTTACAGGATATTTTCAAATCATGCGTTTCCATCTTTAAAAATAAAAATAATTAACATATTATATATGTATTAAATATTTTCTTGAATAAACATATAAGTCTATAATAAATAAAGAGAGATAATAGGGGCATATACAAAATATTTTTGAAATCCAAACTTTAGAACTTGAAAATATTATATATAAATTAAAATATTTCAAAATAAGTATATAAATAATTAATGGAGATGTCACTAAATATATAGAAATACTAAATCTATGACGTGGAAAATAGATTAAAGTATTAAGTTAAATATTTTCAAAATAAGTGTATTTAAAGCAAAGAGAGATATTTCAAAAAAAAAAAAAAAAAAAAAACACAGAGAGAGAGATGTCATCTCCTTCCAATGAATCCTATGTTATACATCATGTTCAATATGTGCACACAAATTTTGAGATTAGAAAGCAATAAATAATACAAACTAAGTATTCACTAAACTTGTCCCCTCGCATTGGCACGGGTTTTGGACTAGTTCATAGAACAGTAACTTCCCGAGACATGCGGTCACTCGCTATTATATTATCATAACTTTTTTATTCATTTTTAAAATCTAAGCCAAAAAATATCGGAACCCCTGTCAATTGAAATATTTAATCTTTTTTTATCTGGACCCCTATAAATTGAAATATTCAATCTATTATAAAAACTTGCTAACAAATGTTATGTATATGCCGTTATTCTAAAACTATGATATACTTAAAAATAACTAAAAAACTTAACATGTATTATACTAGATGAGGAAAGCTAAGTCTTAATTTTTTTTAACAATCCGAATAAAAAAATTTATATAGATAATTATATAATATCTAATTTTTCTCTTTTTTGTGATATTTGATAACTATCTACATAAAATTTAATTATTTGAACTGTTAAAAAATTAGGTAAGTTAAAGAAGTTATCATATTTATGAGAAAATTTATTAAGTTATCACGGGTGTATATGAGGATCCAGTATTTTTTGTAATTGACTAAATATTTTAATTTATCCCTTCCACGTTTAGATTTTTAATTAGCTTTAGATTTAAAAAATGAATAAAAAGTTATAATAATGTAATAGAGTGGCAACATAACAACAACAATAATAATAGTAGTTTAGTGAATTCCCATGTATCAAAAAAAAAATAATAGTAGTCTAGTGTATCCAACTTGGGAAGCTGGCAAGTAGAATTCAAGTAGATATTCAACTTGTCATATGGACAACCTACTACCAATGTCCCTTTTTTTATCGAACAAGTGGCTTTCTTATTATAAATACTGTTATATTAAATTGTTTAATTGATGCTATCATATGACACACAAGTAGGTATTCAACTTATTACCCTACCACTCATATTATATAAGTAATAGATATTATGCTATTTAATTATTAAATTAAATATGTGAGTTTCAACTAATTATTTATTCCCTATTTAATTTTTCGAAAGATCACATATTCACACTCGCCTTCCCAAGATATAGACAATACAATAAATTGTGTAACTTTCTTACCTGATATCTATCTTGTACTGGATAAAAGAAGAGGTGCTAGTAGCGTGGTTTGTGACACTTAAAACACTTCCATTCTCAAACCAACAATTTTAGTTGATTTATTTTTTATATATATTTTATATGTATAATTTTATAGTCAAATTCCCACTACTCACTTAAACAATATCACTACTCCCTCTAAAACGTTTATTTATTTAGATTATTTTAAAGATATTTTATTAAAGTGTTTATTTATTTAAGTTATTTTAACTTTTTAAATAAACTGAAGGGAAAGTTAATCTTTTGATCTTTCAACTATTAACTCAGTTATAACTCAATCCTTAGACTTTTAAGGCCTGTTTGGATTAGTGGTGGCAGAAGTGACTTTTTTCAATCTGACTTTTGTAAACTTAAGATATGATAAAAGTCAGATTGTAAATGTGATTTGTATTTGGATTGACGGTAGTAAAAGCCCTTCTGCATTATGAAAAGCAAGTTTTAGTGGCTTCTTCTTAAAAATAGCTTTTGACCTAAAATCCCATTTGAAAAAATGTCAACCCAAACACCTCATTTTAATCTCACCAAATTTTTTCCCTTTCTACCGTGCTTTTTGTTGTCAACACCCGTTTCCATTTTGATAATCGAAGAGTAATAAAGACGGAATTCAATGGGCATACATAAAAGTACAATTATGTTGATAATAATATTCATTTACAATTCTGATATTGTTCATCGACGAAAACAGAAAATACAGTGGAAGTTTTAATATTTACAATTTTTACCAAAATATCACAAAATAGACTAATTATGACCACGTTCTTGTCCTTGCCTCGAAACACGTGCAGTTCACTTTCCAACGTCTATGTCTTTTCCCTTTGCTCCACTGGTAACTGTTGATGTGTTTATTTAAAAATAGGGTGAGATTCCAGAGAACCTTAATAGAAACATGCTATCGTTCATAGAAAATGCGAAAAGTAAATATGATATATGCCATGTATGCACTAATTAATGAACATTATAAACATATCATCTGTATGTATACATGAGTAGGGCCCAGCCCCACTATTCTGTATCGGTTGGGTTTTCACCAACTCCAGTGTAAGTGCCTCTGACACTTCTGACCCTTCTCTGGGCAAATCGTGTTAATTAATAAAGCGCATTTACAAACATTGACATCCACATAATCACATAACTTATGGCATAGTGTATGAAGGATAATGTCCATACCTCAAAGCTTTAAATCCCCTTTTTAAATGTGCCTCAAAAAACGTGTAACCCCCTTTGATAATCAGGCCGAGATTAGTGTTTAAAGGCGTTTAATAATCGAATGAGAAATTCGGAATAATTAAAAACTTTTTGCAGGACCTGTACAAATAGATCTCCATTCATTTCATTCATTAAAATAAATGGCCTGTTTGGTTTGTCACAAATATAATATCAGAGTATCAGCACAATTCCCGACGTTCACCCGGGATAATAACATTAATCTAACAGTTTATACAAGGCATCATTGCCCATCTCAATATCCATATCGGGGATTACACATGACTATAATACTATAAATCTATTCAATATATTTACATTGATTCAAAATGATAACCAATTCGATATAAAACCAAAATATCTAACTAAGACTACCGCTGGCAGCCCTAATCGCCCTTATCCACTTGCTTGCTTTTCGATCCACTTGCCCTGTCTAAAAATGTTATTCGGAAAGAATGAGATTCTAGAGAATCCCAGTAGCAACAGTTGATTTATATGATGCATATATACAAAGTAAGTCACATATATCACAATGTAGTAATCAATATTCGAGACCGGGCTTTCACCATGTTCCCTTCACTATATACGAGGTCAGGCTTACGCCACACCCCCTTCACTTTATCTATATTCTAGTCTGGGCTTTCGCCACGTCCCCTTCACTTTCACTGTAATCAAGTCCAGGCTTTCGCCACGTCTTCTTCACTTTCACTGTAATCGATGACTAATGCAAACAAGCAATGCAATACACATGATATAGGATAAAGTATTACTACCTTGGTCTTTCCGTTCTTGTGCAGGCACCGGCCTTCTACGCTCCGAGCAAATATCAAATCCTAAAGTCATAATTAAGAACGAAACATTATTCTTTATTCCAATACTCAATTGACTCTTCAACACTTAGATTTGGTTATCACTAATGACCCTTAAGAAGCTATAAATGCCTCTAATAAAACCCCTAAAAGGTTGGGAAACAATAGGTTGAAGATCTCTTTTCAAAAACTCAAAGTGCTGGAACACTGGGGTTGGCCACGGCCAGCCCTTCCTTGGGCCGCGGCCAAAATATGGTCAGAAGGCCACTGGCCGCGGCTAGCCACTCATGGGCCGCGGCCAGAATCAGGTCAGAAAGGTTTGGGCCGCGGTCAAGAAATTCCCTGATTCTTGGCTGAACTTCCAAAATTCATAACTAATTCTAGAAAAATTGAAACGAGGTGATTCCAAATCCAAACGAAAGGTATTTAAGTCCTTTTTCTAGGAAAAATATGGCTCATTACTTCAAATCATCACAAAAATACAGAATCACCAAAAACTCAATACTACTCCAAAACAGAGTTCTGTTTTTGTCCCAAATTTTGGCAAAGCATAAATCTTAGTTAACAAAATGAAATGACACAAATTATATGTCAATTTTGAAGCTTGGGATGTGATATTTAAGACTGGAAAGTTTCATAATTTGTAGACACCATTTGGTCATTCAAAAAGCCAATACAAACAGACTGCCCATAATAGACTTTCAATGGCAGCATTTCCAATTTTCTACCAAAGTGTCCAATGACTCCAAAATCAACAATCAAGCCTATTCCTTACACTAAAACACTTAAGGAATCCAATAAAACCATTTAAACAACCTAATTTCTACTACATTAGCATGCTTTGATCTATGGCCACATTAAACACTAACTTTCCAAACTTTCCAATCTCACTTATTTCTTTCCCCATCTATCCTATCTATCCATACACATTCCAAATATACCATTTCTATACCTTTAACATGCCAAATAACCAATGACACTCATTTTCAAAAATGGCCAATAAATCCCAGAAATTCAAAGCTACCTCAAATGGCACAAAACTTAGATGGGTAGATAGGTTTCACTTACTTCTTTAACTTTCTCAAAATGACTTTTCAATTCTCCAACTTTCACAATATCTTGAGGTCACAAACTAACACCAATGAACACATTACAACCATCAAAATGAAGCTCTTCATTCAAGGATCAATATTAGAGAAGGAAGTTTGAGCATTTGGAGACATTTCCCCTTACCTTTTGAAGCTTTTCTTCCTCTTTATTTATGCAACAATGGCGCCAAGAGAGAGGAAAATGAGAGAGATGAGAGATGGAGTAGTGAAGGAGAGGAAATGATGATTATTTCCCCCTACCCATGCTTCATTCAGCGAAAAGGAGGGAGGAAGAAGAGAGAAAGAATGTTTAAAATATCCCATTTTGACTTTTCTCCTACACTCTCACATCCTTTCATCTTAACACATGTCACTTTTCCATTAGTTCTCACACACTTAGTCACAAATTAACCTCTCTAATCATTCCATTAGCCATTTAATCACACTTCTCATTTTTCTTTTAGTTAGTAATTAATTTCCCCATTAATCACCAACTTAGAGCCAATAATTCCATCCTTTAAATTTTCCATCAATTATGACATATAAATTAATATTGTCACAAATATACATTAATTTCACGTTAATCCGATAATTATCCTCAATAATTATCATTAGGCCTTAATCGAAAATTGGGGCATTACAGAACGTGTCATACCCGGCTTCCAAATTAGTCTATGGTTAAAATTTACAAAAATGCCCCCAAGAACCCGGCCCGGCTGTACCCGGCCCGATGGCACGTTTTCCCAAAATTTTGACTAAGGCTATTTTGACTTATTTTCGCCTAAGGAATCCATTTCCGGGCTCGAATTACCAAATTCACTGTCAAATTTTGAAAATACCCTTGACAGCCCTTATTTAGTGATTTCAGTGGCGTTTTCATAATTATGCTTTTTCGGCCTCTACCAAAAAGTGCCTAACTGTAATCCCACTTATTTTTGCCCACTGAGTCCAATGGAACCATTTATTTCATGAAAATCTAACTCCTACTACCAGCTTTGGTCTTGGCCGAAATATTAGGGAAAAATGGAAAAATGAGGTTTTGTGTTTTAGCTCCCAAAACTTGTACTTTTCCACTTTTAATCCTTGATTAACTTATTTAAACACTTCTTAAACATGATTTAAAGGATTTTGGGCAGCATAAACCCTTAGGGTCATGGCTTTTCTAATTTTACAACTCAACCCAAAAATCACAAAACCAAACGACAATCACCAACAACAACTTCAATACACTAAGTTGAGATTTTGAAGATTACCTCTTGATCCTTGGTGTTTCTCTCTCTAGGACGTCCTCTCTCTCTCCTCAACCTTGAAGATTAGCTTGCTAAGACATGATTAACATGAAGAATAAGGGATTAAATAATGAACTTACATAAGATAGGAAGCTTAAATCACTTGGAGACAACTCTTACCTTATGTCTTGCTTCCTCTTGCTCTCATAGTCTTCAAAACTCCCAAGCTTACTCTCTCTTCCTTTTCTCTATGGCTTGGACGAAATATGCACAAGGGGAGGGAGAAAATGTGTTTTAGTATTTTAGTCTTCTTCCTTCTTAACCATTGATTCAATCAAGGGCCCAAGTTGTGACACTTGTCACCATTCCCTTCCTCCTCATAATTCCTCCACCTAATTCCATTATATTGAATCAATGATCTTCCTTTTTGCTTGCCCTAAAAAAAACGTCCCTACTCCCTCTCATCTTACAAGACAAGCAATCTCTTACATGTAATCAAGTATCTCCCTTCCTTTACTCAAGCTAACCCTTCATGCATTCACCATACTTCCCTTTTGTGTGTACTCAACCTTGCCGTACTTCCCTTTTGTGTGCACTCAACCTTGATTATCATTTCCTTCTTCATATGGCATGTGATCATGTATTAAATAATTTTCCCCCTTTTTCTTTCATGCATGGACGAAAATAATGAGAGGAAGTGAGGAGAAAAATTGTTTTGCATAATTCCACAATTCACATAATTGATTTTATGTATAATCCCCCTTAATTTCTCAATTCTTGATTTATTCCATCAAGAATAATCACATTATGCATTTTCCTTTATTTTCCTTGATTAATTGAGATTAACTCCAATTAATTGGAAAATAATTAATCTTGGGCTAAATTAGCAAAATTATGATTTTGCTATCCCCTTTGTAATTTAATTCAATTTTTGAATTAATTTGCCCATTTCCTTATGAATATGAATATTCCACTATTCAAAAGATCCAAATTCATGAATATTCACCATTTTATTGAATTATTCAAATAATTACAATATAAATTTTGGTGAATAAAATTTGGGGTGTTACATTTGTAACATCCCATTTTTAGTCACTAATATTCCTTGTATGTAATGGATACATTTAATGGAATATAATGGTGAATTATGATGTACCACTCTGGTTCTATTTATAAGTCCCTTTTAACTAAATCTCATATACTAAGGAGAAGCAGTTAACTCAATGATTATGGGGTAAATTTCCAACTATGCCCTTATTTATGAATGAATACTTTTCAACTCTTTCTTCTCTATCTATCTTTAAGTTATTTCTTCTGGGTATAACAAATAAGGGCAAAATTGTCACAATCTCATTTACTATACTGAAAGTGGACTTATACATATGACCAAATTTTTTTTATCAAAAAAGACTTATAAATAGGACCAGAGTGGTATAAGAATTTTTGCAAAAATGTAATGGTAATTTGCCAACAAAGCAAGAAGTAATTTATCTTTCCCTTTTCTCTCTATAATTTCAGTTAAATAAGGAAGTAAAGGGGAATATATATTTACTTGGTTAATATTAATTTAAGAAGAGGAAAAACAAGAGCTAAGTAAATTGTAGTTGAAAAGTCAAAAAGCATTACACATAAAGTAATAGTTTCAAGATATGAATGAAGTAATTATTTATTTCCCTTTTCCTCTTGGTATTTTGGTCAACAAGGGAAAGTGAAGGGAAATGAATTACGTGGACCATATTAAAAGAGTAAGAATTAACCATGGCTAAATAAAATTGCATGTGGTAAAAAAAAATTCCATAAAGTAATATTATGTCAAGAAAGCAAAAGAGATATTTGAAGAAGCTAATATCCCCACTCTCTTTCCATTTTTCGTTTAGCTGAAACAAAATAGAGAGAGAGAGGGGGGGAGAGGGAGAGGGGGAGAGAGAGAGAGAGAGAGAGAGAGAGAGAGAGAGAGAGAGAGAGAGAGAGAGAGGAGCTTCAAGCACTTAAGAGCACAAGAAGGGAATTAGGGTTCCAAGAAGCAAGAACTCAAGGTAAAAGCTTGTAATCTTAGTGATTTTGCCTTCTAATCACCTTGGAACTTCCTCTAATCTCTCCTCCTCCTTGAAATCCATGGATAGCAAGCAAAATCAAGAGTGTAGAGAGAGAGGGAAGAAGGTGTTGAGGAGAGAGAAAGTTGTAAATCCAAGAGGTAATCACATAAACTTGATTCTCTTGTGCTATATGTTGGTGTTGTTGTTTTTGGCTTGGTTCTTGATTGTTTTGAGACTTTGGGATGATGAACCCTAAAATGTTATGCAGCCAAAATTTCCTCTAATTATGTTCATTTAGTGTTTAAGTAGTTAATCATGTTATTAGAAGTGGAAAGGAAGTGGGTAAGCAAGAGAAATAAAAAAAAAACACATTTTCCCTCCTAAAAACCCTAACTTTTGGCCAAGTGCAGAACATTGGGGAGGAGTTAGAATTTTGTAATTTTGATGATTCTATTGGATTTAGAAGGGAAAATTGTGTAGGTGTACATGAGTTCATGATTTTTTTGATGTTGGTAAGCAAATTTGAAAATTTATGAAGTTGTAAGTGCATGCTGTTTGATTGTCTTACCAAAGGCAGTGGTATTGTGCAATGAAATTAGTTTGCCAAATCTAGTCCAAAAATTATGAAACTTGTCAAGATTAGAGTAGACATCTGGAGCTTTAATTTGATAGGTAGTTTTTAATTTTTGGACAAGTACATTAAAAGATATGAATTTTCAAAATTGTGCCATGTTTCTAGAAGGAAATATGAATAGAGCAGGTTTGACGAATTTCTAGGAACAATGTGAGTATAGTGGTCAGACTTAGGTATTTTTTCATGAAAATACATTTAAAGAGATTCATTTAGGGGTTGGAATCAGTCAAATTGGAGTTTCCTAGAATTGATTATGAATTTCCAAAGTTAACTGAAAATCTGCCAGTTTTTTGGAAACAGTGAAATTGCACTATACAGAAACTGTTATAATTGCATTAGATAACCAATAGAATTTGATTTAAAGGTAGTAATAGTACAAGTATAACCAGTTACATGTTAACTTTAATTTTTATAGGAACTGGAAATTTTTTGAGCCGAAACCAAGGTTAGGACCGACTAATGAATTGAGAAAGGAGTCAGGTAGTAACTTTTTCTTACATATACTATGTGATTATTATATGTTTGTGTATGTCATTCTTTGTAATATGAGCATAGTATCTTGGACATGCATATTAGCCTAGTTGTGGTATGGAACCCAATGGAGGCGCAGGGTTAAGCTAGGGTGCAAACATGTCATTTGGCCTTGGACAGGATGCACGCAGCATTCTATCATCTTACATGACATGGTGTATTACATATTTATTTTTTCATTTTATATGTCTGAAAAGCATGTTGCTACTGAGATTCGCTCGAATCTCACTCATTTTCAAACAGTAAAACATTATAGCTGAGGCTAGTGGCTCAAAAAACAAGGCAATGGTTGTAACACCCCAAATTTTATATTCACAAAAAATATATTGTAATTATTTGAGAAAGTTAATAAAATGGTGAATATTCAGGAAAATTTGGATCTTATGAATTTTGAAATATCCATATTCATGAGGAAATGGGCAAATTAATTCAAGAAAGGAATTAAATTACAAAGGTGATAGAAAAATCATAATTTTGCCAATTTAGCCCAAGATTAATTATTTTACAATTAATTGAAGTTAATTTCAATTAATCAAGGAAAATAAAGGAAAATGTATAAATTGAATATTCTTGGAGGAACAAATCAAGAATTGTGAAATTAGAAGGAATTATGTATAATTCATTTAATTGAATTATGGAATTATTAAAACACATTTTTATTTATCTTCTCTTCCATAATTTTGCCCAGCATGAGAAGGATGGAGGGAAAAATTGATTTCCAAGAGCACATGCCTAATTACTACATGAACATAGTCATGATGATAATGCTACATGGACATGGTAATTATGGTCAATGATAATAATGGTTGAGTGAATTGTTGGATTAAATGTTGAGTGTATGATGGTAAGGATTAGCTTGAGTGAAGGGTTGGATGAACTTGAGTGCATGGTGGAGTATAAAGTTGGTTTAGTTGGAAGAGCAATTGGTTTAGTTGGAGCAAGAGAAGGGGGATAGTTTTTTGGAGGCTAAGCAAGAGAAGAAGACTAGTCCAATGCTAAAGCAAACTTAAAGGAGCAAGTATGTTATAATGAGAAGGAGGTATGGGTGGAAGTATGGGTGTGACAAGTGTCACCTTATGGGGTCCCTTGATTAAATCATATGGTGAAGGTTGAATGAAGTGGAATTAATAAACACTCTTCTTCCCTCTTCATGTGCACATTTTGGCCACACTAAGAGAAAGAAGAGAGATAGAGAGAGCTTGGAGAACTTTTGAGAGCTAGAGAGAAGAAGAAGAAGGAACTTAAGGTAAGTGAAGTCTCTTAAGCAACTTCTTTTAGCATTCCTTAGATCCTTCTCTAAACTCCTCCTCTTCATGGAATCCATGTTTTAGAAGACACTTCTGAGCTCCAAGAGAAAGAGGAGAGGATGCATAGAGTGAGAGGATTCAAGAAGTTTAAGAGGTAACTACACTAAACTCAAATATATACTTGTATGAAGTTGATATTGAAGTTTGTTGTTGATTTGGTGATTTTTGGTTGAGTTGTAAATTTGGAAAAGCCCTAATCCTAAGGGGTTATGCTTCCTAAATTTCTTTGAATCATGATTAAGAAGTGTTTAAAAGAGTTAATAAAGGATTAGACGTGGAAAAATATAAATTTTGGAAGCTAAAACACAAAAACTCCATTTTTCCATTTTTTGGCAAAGTTTTGGCCAAGGACAAAATAGAGGGTAGGAGCTGGATTTTTATGAAATAGATGGTTCCATTGGATTCAGTAGGCAAAAATAAGTGGGGTTACAGTTGGTCACTTTTTTGGAAAAGGACGAAAAAGCGTAATTACAACAATGCCCTTAAATCCCTAAACCGGGGCTGTCAAGGGTATTTTCATAATTTGACAGTAAATTTGATAATTTCGAGCCCAGAAATGAATTATTTGGGAAAAATACATCAGGATAGCCTTAGTCAAAATTTTAGGAAAATGTGCCAACGGGCCGGGTACAGTGAGGCCGGGTCAGGGTCCCGGGGGCATTTTGGTAAATTTTTACCATAGACTACTATAACTACAAGAAACACTATGGAAGAGTCTAAAATGATACTTGGATAGATTATGACCTATTTCTTGTACATTTAATATTTTAGGACCGAGTCGAAAGCCGGAGCGACACGTTTTGTGAGGCACATTAAAAAGGGATTGGTAGGCCTTTGAGGTAGGAACACTATCTTTCATACATCATGCCCTAGTTATATGCTTGTGTAGATGTCAATGTTTGTAAATGCACTTTATTGATCAACATGGTTTGCCTAGAAAAGGGCATTTAGTGCCAGGGTGCACTTACATTGGGAGTTGGTGGAAGTCCAACTGGTGTAGATTGTGGGCCTGGGGCCTACTCATGTATACATGATGATGATGTGTTTATATTTTTTATTAATTAGTGTATACCTTGGCATATGTCATATTTAATTTTTGCATGTTCTATAAATGATAGCATGTTTCTACGAGGATTCTTCGAAATCTCACTCTATTTTTAAAACAAACATCTCAGTGGGTGCCATCGGGACTAAAAGCAAAGGTGTAAACGCCGGGAAGTGATTGGCACATGTCTCGAGGCAAGGTTGAAGATGGTGGTTATAATTAGTTTATGCTTTAGATAATTCGGGATATCCTGTAATTGTTAAAACTTCCGCTGTATTTCGTATTTCATTGATGAACGACGTTGGGATTGTAAACGAATGCTTTTATCAGTATAATTATACTTTTTTGTATGCTCATAAAATTTCGTCTTTATTACTCTTCGATTATCGAAATGGAAACGGGTGTTGACAGTGGCTACCGGTGAATAGAGTCCCGGGGTATTCCGAAGCTGTTGTAGTTATCTATGATTGTAATTTAGTTTCTTTTGGAACACTTGTACATTTGTAAATATTTTTCAAACCCTATGGGGGATTCTCCTGTATTGTAAATAAGTATCTAATGTCAGTATGCTTTCACTATTTCTTTATGTCTTATGAAACTATGCACTTAATACTTTATGAATATCGAAACGTTAAGGTGTTTGACGCTTTTTCAGCCCCCACCGCCTTCCCAAATAGGCCAACTTGTTTAAAACCTCAATCCTTTATCTATTCTTATTTAATAAATTGATCCTTGAAATAGATAGATAACCTATCTTGACACGTCACCTAGTCATTTTATATGGCAAAAGAGGCGGCTAGTGTAACACCCCAAATTTTATTCATCAATATGCATTGTAATTATTTAAAATATTCAATGAAATGAAATGGTGAATATTCATGAATTTGGAATTTAAGAAATTAATAAATTTCCATTTTCGTTAGAATTGGGCTAGAACAAGTTATGAAATTAATTATTGGGTTTTCCAAAAAGCCTAATATCAAAGCCCAAAATGGAGGAATAGTAAAGTAAATTATTTGGCCCAATATTAAGATTTATTTTGGCCATGGATGAAGAAAAGAATTAAATCCAAGAAATGTAATGGCAAAATCGCAAATTTGCCAATAAAGCACAAGATTAATTATTTTTCAATTAATTGAAGTTAATTTCAATTAATTAAGGAAAATAAAGGGGAAATATATATTTGGAACATTCTTGGTCAAATAATCAAGGTTTGAAAAGTCAAATTGAACTTGTGCATAAATTAATTAAAGAGATTGTGGAAAATGTTGGAACAATTATTATTTCCCTTATTCTTTGAGAATTTCCCCCAAATAAAGGAAATGGGAAGGGAAATAATTATTTGAATCCTAAATTTGCCAAGTGTCATTATCCTAAGGTAAGAGAATTAAATTATAATCGTTAAAGTTGAGCACATGCTTAATTAGAATAAAATACTACATATATGTACATGTGTTATTAGCAGTAAAATAATAATTAGTTACACCACTGACCAAGGCAATTACATGAAGCCCAACTTGGTGTAAAAGGATCCTAAGTGGCATCTTTCATCGGCCAAGGAAAGGGAAAGAAAATGGTTCAATTTCAATTGGAGTTTATGACACAAGTTATGGAGGGATAAGGCCAAAGTACAAATGTGATGTCATAAATTAAATAAGCTAACTATTATTAAATAAGGAAAAGATGTAGGATATTTTAGAGCTTGCCTTCATCTTTCCTTTTCCATTTTCACGCCTAACAACACCAAAGACAGAGAGAGAGAGAGAGCTTAGGAAAATCTAGAGAGAAGGAGGAGAAATCCCAAGGTAAGGCTTTGTGAATTCAAGTTTTAGGGCTTTCAACTTGTGTAATCTCCTCTCTAATCTTGTATTCTCCATGGAAATCATTGTGTAGCAAGAAAAATCTCAAGGAGGAGAGAGAGAGGGTGGTCATCCTAGAGAGAGAGAAACACCAAGAATCAAGAGGTAACTTCAAAAATCTCAAATCCTTGGTATATTGATGTTGTTGTTGTGATTTCTAGCTTGGTTTGTGGTTTGTTGGTTGATTTTGTAAATTTGGGAAATGGAAACTCTAAGGGGTTATGCTGCCCAAATTTCTTCAAATCTTGTTTAGTATGTGTTTAAATGGTTTAACAAGTGATTAGGTGTGAAAAGGAGTAAGCTTTAGGTGTTGGATTTCAAAAATCACATTTTTCCCTTTTTGTGTACAAGTTTTGGCCAAGAGGAGTTAGAGGGGTTAGGGCTAGAATTTCATTAATATGATGATTCCATGGTGTTTAGGAGAGAAAATTGTGTAGGGTTTATGTTGACCACTTTGTGAGATTAGCCCTAGAATGTGAAATTACAAAAATACCCCTAAAACCCAAAATAGGGGTTGTCAAGGGTAAAAATGTCATTTGGCAGTGATTTTATGAAAACCGAGGTAAGAAATGGATTCTATATGCAAAACTGCGTGGGAATAGTCCGGGTCAAAATTTTAGGAAAAGTACGGTCGGACCAAGTAAAAAAGGGCTTGGATCGGGTCCCTAGGGCATTTTGGTAATTTTTCAGCTTTGGACTAATATAACCAACAAAAATACTTTGGAAGAGTCTAGAGTAGTACATGAATGGGTTTTAACCTAATTCTTGTACAATTGGAATTTTAGGACCGGATTGATAGTCCGAGCTGTTGACACAAAATTCAAGGAACCGTTTTCTGTTGTAAAAAGGAATACAAGGTAGTAACTCATTCCTTCATACACTATACCAATGTTTATATGATTGTGTATGCCATCTTTTATAATTTAATTAATGAACATGGTTTTTTGCCATGGAGGGCAATTTGTACGTGGAGGCGCATTTAAATTAGTGTGTGGAGGCACACTTACCCGATTGTGAGCAAGGGCCCAACTAAGGTTTACAGATAGTGGGGGATTGAGCCCCTAACTCAGGTATACATGCCGTGATGTGATATTATTGTTAATTGCTACATAACATAGAGCATGACATATTTACTTTTCGTATTTTATATGAATAATTGTATGTTACTACGTAAATTATTTTGAATCTCACACTTTTTCAAATAAATAAATATTCCAGCAGAAGCTAGTGGCTCCAAGGGCAAAACAGTGAATATGAGCAGTTGAGGTGTACGGATCCCGAGATCGGAGCCGTTGGTTATATTTTGTCTAAATTTTAAATATTTTGGATAATTTGTATATATACTTTCAAACCCTACGGGGAGACTCTTGTATGTAAACAAGTACTTTTTATCAGTATAATTGTGCTATTTCTGTATGCCTGTGGAATTGTGCCTTTATCACTCTGTGTATATCGAAGTGTTAAGGGGTTTGAAAGCTAATGTGGGTCTAAAGAAACTCCACATCATTCTTCGCCTATAATCCCTATTTATTTTCTCATCATTTTATTTCTTCTCCTCCAGAATCATCCGCAACGAGAGTAGTGAGGTTAGTATATACAACCTGCTCCTTTGGTTCTCATTACTTCAATATAACCCTTTCCTTCAGTGGCCTAAGATTAATGCTCTCTCTCTCTCTCTCTCTCTCTCTCTCTCTTTCTGCACTCATACAAAAAGGATCTGGCTTGACACAAATAACCAACAAGAAAAGGAATTAAATTTAACACAGTATACAAAGTTTGTTATGAAAATAAGGTCACCTTCATTTTCCACCTTTTTTAAGAGGATGAGATAAAAAAAATTACACCTTTGAGTTCGATTCCTTTTTTCCCCACACTCTTTACTCTGTCTATGTTCATATGATGACCTCACAGCTCACGTTACCAACAATTTTGAGGAGTAAAATAACTAGAAGAAAAAATGGGGCTTTGGGCGATGAATGATGAAAGGTGTAGTTTCTTTGGAGCCACATATGCAGCCTCTTTTGCCACATAAGATGACTAAGTGAGATGTGTTATCTATTTCAAGGATCAGTTTATTAAATAAAAAAGATGAAGGATTAAGTTGTAACCAGGTTAAAAGTCTAGGGACCAAGTCATACCAAGTCATAGTTGGGAGATTGAGTCATAACTGAGTTAATAGTTGGAGGACCAAAAGATTAATTTTCCCAAGAATAAAATATCAAATCCCTCAAATTTTTTTAGGGACATCTCAGCTATTTTATTAAATCGTTAGTTTATTTATATTATTCTAAATTTTAAATGTCTGTTTATATTATTTTAAATGTTTATTTATATTACTTTAAATCAAAAGAAAAATAAACAATTATAACTAACATATCTTATTTAAAAATTATTACATATTCAAATCCCACCTCCTAACTATTTTATTTATATTATTTTAAGTTTTAAATGTCTTTTAATATTACTTTGAATCAAAAGCAAAATACTTTATACCGTCACTTTCTTTTGCATCAAGATATAGCCGAATGTGGAGTAATGATTCCGTTGGATGACTTGGTAGTGGGGTTATGATGGCCCTTGTAATGGGTATGTTCAAGTATAAATATATCGCACATCCTTCTTGCATCCATGTACTTTCTCCTCTATTTCTGCTCCTGATCTACTTTCTCTCGTAAGTCATATTTTATGACTATCGAATTTTCCCAAATTTACCCTATTGTTATTCTCTCAACAATAACCAAATAAGAGAGGATGAGAGTGAACTGAAGAAAATGATTAGGGTGTTTAAAGAAAAAAATATCATGTTAAATAACTTAACTAACATACTTAATCTACTTAAATTGGTTAATTAAGTCTTACATTAAGGACCAGAGTATTTTTTTACCAATAGAGGAATAACTTATGCCATAACAAGTTAGAAGAAACATTCTTAGGTTACATAAGTTGATCCCTGCTCCAATTTCATTCTTTGGTGCTTCCATAAATTCAAAAAAACACATCATAGTTATATCCTAAGGATAATAAAAGAATCTTGAAGTGGAATCAAACACTGTCATATGACTTTGGGCTTTATTAGACCAAACTCAATTCACACCCTCCCAAGCCTACGACGTATCATTACCTCCTTCTAAAGGAGGTTCATCTTCAAACCTTTCCATGGAGATGAGATTTGAAAGGAGCAGACTTTGATACCAAATCTTAAAGAATGAAGTGGTATTAGACACAAGTCCATAAGTCCTTAAGTCCTTGTGACTTTGCAGTTCATTCAATCTATACCCCTCCCAGACCTAGGATATATGATTATCTCCTCTTAAAGAAGTTTCATCTTTAAACCTTTTAATTGAAGTGAGATTTGATCTTCTTCTCGCTTTGATACCAAAACTTAGGAGCAAAATAGTATTAGGCACTCGTTCACTGGTGTTCTAGAACTTTAAGGCACATAAATGAGAACCATATCCTTGCTCCTTCTAGAAGTAGGATGTATCATTACCACTTCTAAAAGGAGGTTTATTTTAGAAAATTTTAATGGATTGGGGATCTAAACTCTGCTCCGTCTAATACCAAACCATAGGAATGAAGCAATATCTAACACAGGTTTACCAGTCTTTTATAATATTATAGTCTATAAATGCGAATTGGATCTATACCCCTCGTAGACATGGGATGCATCATTACCTCCTCTTATAAGAGGTTTGCATTCTAACCTTTCAAAAGAGGTAGGATTCAAACTCATGCTTGCTTTGATATTAAACCTTAGGAATAAAATGGTATCAGAAACTTGTCCACCAGTCTCATACGACTTTAGGGTCTCTCAAGCCAAACCCAATCCACACCACTCTCAAACCCAAGACGTATCATTAGATGTCCTAAAGGAGGTTCATATTCAAACCTCTCAACAAAAGTACGATTCATTCACACGCTTGCTTTGATACCAAATCTTAGGATTGCTAAGTCTTATACTTGGCATGGGCGATATTGGTGACAATACACAAAGTGAGGGAGATGGAAATATGGATTATGTTTAAACCTTTGATTGATTGGGGATTCAAACCCATATTAGCTTTGATATCAAACTTTAGGAATAAAGTGGTATTAGACAAAAGCCTACCAGTCCTCTATGAGCTTGTGGTCCACAAATGCGAACCGGATCCACAACCCCTCCTAGACCTGGGATATTTAATCATCTCCTTTTAATGGAGGTTTGTTTTTCAAGGTTTACCTTTTTGGCATGCATTTTCCCCAACTCTAAGGAGTTAGATCATTTTTTAGTGTTGAATATAGTGGACACAATTTTAGGCTCGGTATCCACATGTTGTTGACGCAAGAATCATATTGTTAGCATCCCTAAAGTTGAATGTAGCTACCTATGAATTGGGTGCTAGGTTAACATATTTATGCATTTTGATTCTTCTAGACCTCAAATATGAAACAAGCTCTGTTATACCCCAGTCTCTGGTGATAAAGGAGAAGATTCTTATTTAATAAACTTGAGTATAACAGCGTTAATATACAAATATGAGAATTGAATTTTTATATGAGTGAATTTGAAATCGTGATCAGGTCATGGGTGAGATGTAGAACAATCTAAAGGCCAGTAATAAGAAAGTAACCAACTAGGTAAAAATACTAGTGACATGGTAAGGATTAATAACTCTAAATTGGAGGTTGAAAGCTTGCAAGGACAAATTTGTTAGACTAGATGAGTAAAATCCAATTCAACGAATTTTTCCTTGCAAGTATAGATCACCCAACCTACATCTTTCATTGTCTAATTTAGACATCTTAATGATCAACCCATCACTAGTAACTCTATCTAGGGGGAAGCTCGTTATTATTGGTCTTCAGTTTGATTTCCCTCTCAACCAAGACCAAGACCTCATCACATAGCCATATTCAACCATATAAAATAGAATTCTCAAGTTTATATATCAACCATGTCAGACTCAACTTCATTAAATAAGATACTCTACCTTTTTCTCCTAAAACTGAGTTAGGCCAAAGCCATATTTTATCTGAAATCTCAAAAGAACCAAAATGCCTAAGAGTAGTAAACTTAGTGCCCAATTCAATGTTGCTGCATTCAACTATAAGGATGGCCCATGATACAAACCATGTATGATAGCTCTTACATGTTAGTGTTAAAATTACAATTGATGCTTCCACCCAACACTCAGCCATAATGATCTAAGCCCTTTCAATGAAGGGTAATCCAAACAAAAAAATTTGGAAAAGAATAAAGGCATAGCAAACAAGATTCAATTCATCAACTACATACATGAAATAATGATGACTGGACTTCTGAAACTTATCACTTTTAGAATGATACAATAAAATTGCATCATTGTCATAATCACAAGTTTCACAATCTCGACCATAACGAATAATTATGACAATCAACACCACTATATATATATAACATATTAAACACTTCTCAAGCTCTTCATACTCTTACTTACACATTATGCAATTATTAGGAAAAAAGAATAAATTTGTAATAAGAAAATTAAATGCAAAAGCATTGTAATGAAAAAAAGTTTTTGATTTACTCATGAATATATGGTCTATTTGGCACTCATCTAACCTCTTTGGTATATATGTATGTGTTGTGTCCATTTCCATTATAGGTTGAACCTTGTGATATATGTGGTGGTTGGGGGACATAAGACATGCATACATAGCATAGAGGTTATCGAGCAAGCAAAAAAATTTCAACTCGAGTATGCATCATATCAATGATTTGACAGAGAACAAAAAATCTAGTATATGGCTGACATGTAAATTACTCCATTGAAGAGTATAGTATTGGACTAAATCAATATAGTGAAATCTTGGTATATCTTCAACAACTTTCTACAACAAAATAGGAATCTTTGATATGAACAATTGATTTTTCCAAAAAAACATTAGCATGACTAAAGTTAAAACCTAGCTACAAAAAACTAAGTGAATAATAGAGAATGAAAAATGGAGAAGGGAAATCATATCTCCATATGAGATGAACAGACCACAAAGAAATATCACTTAAAGAATGACAATGCAAGTTAGGGCAAGTGTAGCAACTCGCATTGATGTTTATAGCTGATTCTTTGGATTGCGTGGCTCCACTTAAAATGACTGACGGAGGCAAAAAAATTCAACTACAAAAGTAGGGTTCTGAGGTTTGTTGGTCACAATAAACCCGAAGATAAGTATGGTAATGAACGAAAACACGTGTTAGGGCAAGCGCAATAACTCACATAGTTGTAGTTGAGAAGTAAGGAGAAGGCTTTGGATGGTGTAGTTCAACTAAAAATGATGGTCGAAGACTAAAAAGATGACCAAAATAGTGGGGTTTTGAGGTTTGTGGGTTACATTCGACCTAAGACAAGTATGCTAATGAATGAAATGGAGAAGCGGATATACATTTAAATAGAGGTGAAAATTTAACTTTATAGGGTTCAAATATAACACCTGTTATGTATTAAGGCATTGCTACAAATATAATGGTTATTACATGAAACCTCATTAGTTATTTTAGAAACATATGTTACAGTTTCTAGCTAATAACTGTTAATTATCTAAATATTCTTTAAAAAAATTGGGGTTCTGCTATTGATTCCCCTTGCTTTTATATACAACACATAAACAAATAACAATACAATAGATCATCCATCAACACATAGAAATTATCCTAGCCTAACAGTAGGAAAACAACAATATACAGTCAAAACACAAAAATTAAGTGTCTCTTTTTCCTTTCCTAGTCTTAGCTTTTGTAAGTTACTCTTTTTAGCTTGAATGTTTTTCTTCTTCTTGTCAAGTAATAATTTTCTCATCTTTGAAACCCAAATTCCTTTATTGTGATTGTGCTTGACATACAAAGCATCTTCTTCATCCAGATTTAATGGTTCAATTGACCTCCCATTAAATGGATCATCCTCAACTCTATCACCCATCCCCTCATCATTCACTTTATTTGTCAACAAAACAATAGACCATCCATGATTAGAAGGATTACAGACATATAACACTTATTTAGCCTAAGAAGCTAAAATGAAAGGCCTATCTTTATATCATTCTTTGTTCAAATTCATTTGTATCAATCTTAAGTCATCAATTCTCAAGCTATGATTATTGTCAACCTACTTGCAACCGAATATGAGAACCTAGAAGTCGATATAATCCAACTCCCAGATTTGCTCAATCACCCAAAAGTATGACATTTTCGCGTAGATAGGATTTCTATCTTTGGAACTCGATACATGTATGGTGCTAGCTACAAGAGTTACACTACTATTTTGTATGTTGCTTCAATGATCTTGCTCTTTTGTGTAAAAGGTGAACCCATTGATGATGTAGCTTCGTAAGATGTCACTTGATTGCTTAGACCGTATGCTTAGAATTCCAATTTCCTAGAAATTGATTTAGGATCATCTCTACACTTGTTAAGGACTTGATCTTCAAATCGTGATGTAAAATGTTTATTGTGTTGTTTAGCACACCAACTTTGTCCTTTATAAACCTCCTATATGATTGCGCACATAGTCATCAACTT
Organism: Inga oerstediana; assembly: GCA_963210345.1. Lineage (NCBI taxonomy): Eukaryota > Viridiplantae > Streptophyta > Magnoliopsida > Fabales > Fabaceae > Inga > Inga oerstediana. The sequence goes on from OY723408.1 coordinate 26,587,706, forward strand.
CCTCGAAGTTTTGTAGCGTATATAGGTGTGCTTGCTCTAACTATTAGTCTAAGATGGTCATAACTTTCTTGCCCATGACCCCTTCCCTACTAGTTGTTCTCTCATGCCGAGACATAGGAAGGCCAATATCGCTTGCATGTTTTAAGTATGTGGCAGAAAATTTAACAGCTTTTTCACAGATATATCATTCAACAATGCAACCCTTCAAACAACTCTGAATTTTCACAAACCCTTTCATTGTCTTCATGAAACATTTAACTGGGTACATCCACCTTAAATAGGTTGGGCCAAAAAGTTGTATCTCTCTAACCAAGTGAGTTGTCAGGTAGACCATGACGTCAAATAATGTTGGACGAAAATGCTTCTTAAGCTCACACAATGTGGCTACGATTTAGTTTTGCAACCTAAAAAATTTTTTAGGGTCTATCACTTTACTTTAAAGTGACGTAAAGAAGAAACATCACTTAGTGATTGCAACTCACACTTCATAAGGCAAGAAACCCCTTTAGCCACTGGAATCAAGCTCTCCATCAAGACATGGAAGTCATTATATTTTAATCCTATTAGTTTCAAGTCCTTCACTAACACGAGTCTTTTGATGTTTAAAGAATAAACCTCTGACACCTTGACTGAAGCAAGAAAGTAGAAAAAACTAGTTTTTTCTTCATTTGATAGTGTGTGAGCCGTGAGACCAAGAAATGTAGGGGCTGCCCATACAACTGGCAAAAATTGGTTATTCAAATAAACTTTTGTATACTTTGTGAAACTTCACTTTTATTTGAATAGACTTGCTTTATTCGAATAATTTTTTTTTTTGTAAAAACTTACTTTAGTATTTGAATAAGTAATATGTTATTCAAATAGATTTTTTGAAAAATTTCTTTTATTTGAATAGATTGTAGTTAGTTGAATAAAGCTTTTGGAAAATCTTTCTTCTATATTTGAATAGTTACTTTGTTATTCGAATAGTCTTTTGTAAACAGATTTAAGTAGTAACACTCATATTCGAATAAATTGTTAGAGCAAGCGTTTCACCCAAGAGGGGGGGTGAATTGGGTGATGCTAAAAATTTCGTTACAAATATAAGAACTAGATGGTGAATATAATGCAGTAAAGAGTAAGGAGAAATATCACCGAAGTGTACACCGGGAGTTATACTGGTTTGGCCACAACCACTTTGACCTACGTCCAGTCCTCAGAATATCTCTGAGAGTTTCACTATAACTTCCAAGATTCAGTGGGTTCTTGGTACCTCAGTATGAGCAAGTTCCTTCGCCTGGATACTCGCTCCCCCTTACAAGTTGTAATCCAATCCCAACTCAAGGTTCCACAACCTTAAGTTACCTCAATAACAAATATTGAGTTTGAATGAAATATCTCTCTCACAGAGTAAATAAGAATAACTGAAGTACAAAATTACAAATATGTGTAAAACAGAGTAGTGAACTTGATAATACGTTCGTGTGTGTGTGTTCTTATTGTTATCTCTATTTGGATGTTCCCATATATATAGATGTGTTGTTAGTGACTGTTGGAACATTTTCTTCTCGCCAGTTAGAGTGTGCACAGCCACTGTTGACTTTTCCAATATTTGAAAAATATCCGTTTGCGGTAGGTGGCGGTAGGTAGCGTTTGAACGTTGCATTTGACTTTCCTTATTTGGTAAGATCTCTTCATTGTTTATCTACGGATATGCTAAGAATACTAATACAATAAAGGGTTAATCTCATAGGAAACAAATCAATAAACATTTGAATGATTAATGAATTTCTGGACTTGCATACTCGAGTATTCATTAAGTTTACTCGAGTAATTACTCGAGTATTGTCGTGAAAATATTGATAATCAGCAAGTCAATAACTAAACATTACATTACTCGAGTAGTGCATGAAGTAAACAAATTTTATAAACCTTGGAAATACCTGTTTACTCGGATACTTACTCAGGTATGATACAATTTACTTTATAGGTTACTCAAGTAGCAACTCGAGTAATTTCTCAAATGAACTTTAGGTTACTCGATGCTTCACTCCAGTAATGTTGGCAGGATTACAAGGCCGAGAGCACTTCAAGTTGCTTACCTGGTTACTCGAGTACTTACTCAAGTAAACATCAATTTTCTGCATAGCTTACTCGGGTAGATACTTCAAGTTCTGTGTAAATAACTCTGCATCTTACTCGATTACTGACTCAAGTAATCCAGTTCAAATATTTGATAAGAAGTGATTGAATACTTGCATACTTGAGTAGTGCCTCGAGTGAAGTATGATAAAAGCATATCAAGTTAATCGAGTATTACCTTCAAGTTTTGCTTACCACAGTAGGTTACTCGAGTAGCTCCTCGAGTAACATTGGCAGGATTGAAAATACCGAGAGCAACATATTTCTTGAAGCAGGAGACTCAAGTACAGACTCGAGTAACGTTGGTAGGCCGAGAGGAACTGCAAGTGATCTACATGGTTACTCGAGTAACGTTGGCAGGCTGAGAGCAACTGAAAGTCTTTTACCTGGTTACTTGAGTACTCACTCGAGTAACATTGGCAGACCGAGAGCAACTGCAAGTCTTTCTTTTGGTTACTCGAGTACTTACTCGAGTAACCTTGGCAGGTTACTTGAAGGTCGACTCTGGTTACTTCAAGTTTCTGTCTCATTACTCGAGTACTTACTCGAGTAACCCTTTAGAAATTTTGCCAGTGATAAAGTTTCTCAGCTTTTTCTCTTGGCCTTTCTTCATTACTTCAGTGCTTACTTCAAGTGATGATTTGCTCTGTTATTACTTTGTTCAAACTTATTTGTTTATCAAATCTTTTTCATACCATTCTTTGTTATCATCAAAACATGTGAGATCTAATATAAATAACTTGTATTCAAATAAGGTTCTTTGAAAAATTCATCTTTGTATTTGGATATAGAGGTTAGTATTCGAATAAGCCTTCTCTTATCAGAGTATCCTTTTGATGAACAATCCTATGAAACACATATCTAGAGACTCCGATGCTTAAGTTAGTAAACTTTTATCATCAAAACATAATTAAGAGAATGTAAATTTACTTACAATTTATTGGGATTTACCATTCCCAATTCCCTTCATATTACAGAAATTGATCCTTGGCTAATAGTTTGGTGAATATATCAGCCAATTGCATATGTGTATGGATGAAGACAACTTTGACATCTTTCTTTTGAACTTGGTCTCTAATGAAATGATGTCTCACATCAATATGCTTGGCCTTGAATACTGTACTGGATTTTATGCCAAGCTAATAGTGCTGATGTTGTCACAATAGATAGGTATTTCCTTGAGATGAATGCCAAGATTTTGTAATTGTTGCTTCAACCATAGCACTTAAGCACAGTAGCTTGATGTTGCCACATATTCAACTTCTGTTCAAGAAAGTAATACTGTATTTTGTTTTTTTCCGAACCAAGAAACAATTGCTCCTCTAGGAAATTGGCATTATCCACTTGTGATTTTTCTATCAGTCTTGTAGCCAGCTTGATCAGAGTTTGAGTATGCAACCAAATATTCATTTCCTCTTTTCAGATACCATATCCCCAATTCCACTATATTAGCAAGGTATCTAAAAATTCTTTTCACAGTTTCAGCATGAGATTCCTTAGGACATAATTGGCATCTAGCACATATTCGGGCACAGAATTGAATGTCTGGTCTGCTAGCTGTAAGATAGAGTAGTAATCTAATCATCCCTCGATAATTTGTTATGTTGAATTTAGCTCTTTTCACGTCTGCATCCAATAAAGTTGTTGAAGTCATAAGAGTATCTACTTCATTGGCTTGATCCATTCCATATTTCTTGAGGAGCTCTTTGAGATACTTAGTCTGATCTATGAATATCCTATTCTTTATTTGCTTGATTTGTAAGCCTAAAAAGAATGTCAATTCTCCCATCATAGACATCTCAAATTCTCTTTTCATTATATTAGAAAATACCTTGCACAGAGAATCATTAGTAGCTCTAAAAATAGTATTATCAACATATATTTGTATGTTGGAAATTGTGCCCTAAGGGCCAATCATTGTACTTTGAACATTATTAATTTAATGAAATTTCTTCATTCTGTTATCATATTATTTGCATATTAACTATGATAATTGTATCCTAGGATTGTCCTAAAATGTCCCTGGTTGGTCATCTATGCTGAGCAGAAATGAAATAAGACCAGTAACTTTGATAAGATATGGAGATATGAATCAAAGTCTTAGGCACTTGTAAGAGTACAAGGTGCTGGACCGACTCACTATGAGAAAGCTACATGGATCAAGTCATAAGCTTTTCTCATGTATAACCACATAACAATGCCCTTTGACCTGAGGTCATCATGGATTCCTACATGAGAGTTGCTAAGCTTTGAACTAGTCAAAAGTCACTTTTGACCGAGTGATGATAAAGGCTACGATCGGGCTTGGTGGTTTTTTCTTGTAGAGGAATATGAATGATCAAGATGAAATTTGTCCTTCACATTAGTAGAGAGATATTATTGGGCCCCTCGATGAGTGAGTCTGAGAAATGTATGGCCATACTATGATAAAAAGGAGTTTCCATTTCTATTGTCAGACTACTCAGGAATTGAGAAAGTAATGGTCAGGAACAAGAGGATGACATTATCCATGCCTCATCCTTGACTGATATATCGTGTGATAAAAGGGACGTGATATGGTTGTATGACAGGATGCATCCTGTTAATAATCCTCATATGAATTGGGTGGTCGTAATGTCTTGCTAGAGGCCGCTTGCAACTTGTGGGTTAGTATAGTTATTGACCAACTGCCAATTTCATATGGGCTAATAGGGTCACACACAAGAATGACCCAACAGGAGATAATGTTTAATCTAGGGTGGACGAATTTTATATTTATATATATAATATAAAATTCATTAAAAATATTATATATATATATATATGTGTGTGTGTGTATTTTCGAAATACATATTATATATATATATATATGTATATATATATTATGATATTATTATATTGTGTTAGTTTTAAATTTAATTTTATTAAGATAAATTAGATTTAATAACTAACATGATAGAGATATAAGTTCTCAGAATTAATTTATGAAGATAATTTAAATCTAATGGCTCTTTATTTGGATTAAATAAATAGGTTAAATTAAAACTGTTGGACAGATTTAATTTAAACTGAATTTATTTAATTAGCTCATCAAGATAAGTAATTGTTAATTAATTTTTAAATTAATAAAGATTAATTTTAAAATTTGAATATAGCCCTCATAGGTTATAAACTTGATAGAGCAGATATACTCATAGATGAATGAGAATTTAGAGCTATAAGATAAACCCTAGGAGACAATTGGAGGCGTTAGCACGTAGTTTGTGTTGAAAAGCATTCGTGTGGATACTGGTAGAGCGAGCGGACCTGACATGTTGGCTCCTAGAAATCAAAAACCCTGAATTAAAATGTACGAATCTTTCTAACTTGGTTTAAACGCCGTTGAAAGATCCTCGATTAGGATCGGCGAAAATTTTAAAATTCTTCTGTTGTGCCTTCCGATCCTAACATTGCATAACTAACATTTCATTTTTCTTGTGTTTGATAAATTAAGTTGTGTCTACTCTTCTTTTGACAAACCCTTGATCAATGAGAAAATTTCCTAGTGTTTCAAACCAAGCTCTTGGAGCTTGTTTAAAACCATAAAGGGCTCTCTTTGGTCTATAGACATGATTTAGATTAGAAAAGTCTTTAAAACCAGGGGTTGTTCAACATAGACTTCCTCCATTGTGTAACCATTAAGGAAAGCACTTTTTACATCCATTTGATAGAGTTTGAATCCTTTGATGCATGCAAAGGCTAAGGGTACACACATGGCTTCCAATTTGGCTACTAGATTATATGTTTCCTTATAATCAATTTCTTTTTCTTGATTATAGCCTTTTGCCACCATTCTTTCCTTGTTTATGATAGTGATTATGGATCCATCAAGTTTGTTCTTAAATACCCATTTAGTGCCAATGACAGGATAATTGTTAGGCTGGGGTACTAAGTCCCAAACATGATTTCTCTCAAATTAATTAAGTTCTTCTTGCATTGCAATAACCCAATCATTATCTGATAAGGCTTCATCAATATTGGAAGGGTTCTAATTCTGAAATGAAAACTGAAATGCTTACTTTATTTAGAGTCTTATTTATAGTCTTTACACCTTCTTTAACATTACCTATGATTTGATCTATGGGATAATTTCTATTAAACTTCCAAGCTTTTGGTTGTTTGGAAGAAGAAGGAGATTGATTTTGATTTTCTTCTAGTCTATTAGACACAAAAGGGGTTTTTTTGAAACAGTTTGCCTTTCCTCAGAACTAATCAATTACGGTTCATCATCTAAGGGTTTGACAGGAGGATCTACTTCAACAAACATAACGTGAATAGAGTCTTCAACAACACAAGTTTATTTATTAAAAACTCTGTAAGCTTTACTTCTATTTGAATACCCTAAAAATATACCTTCATCAGCTTTAGGATCAACTTTTTCTAGGTTATCCTTACCATTGTTGTGGATAAAACACTTACATCTAAACACGTGTAGATGACTGATGTTTGGTTTCCTTCCTTGGTAAAGCTCATACGGAGTTTTTCTAAGCTTTGATATGATTTAAGCTCTATTGGTGATGTAACTTGCAGTACTCATTGCATCAGCCCAAAATACTTGTGAGACTTTTTTTCTCATCAAGCATTATTCTAGCCATTTTAGTAAGGACTCTATTCTTCCTTTCTATAATGTCATTTTGTTGGAGAGTCCTTAGTGCTGAAAAGTTGTGTTCAATGCCATTCATATAATAAAAGTCTCTGAATGCTTGATTTTCAAACTCCCCACCATGATCTGTTCTAATTGTTGCAATGGGCATACCTTTCTCATTTTGCACCTTTTTGGCAAAAATAATAAATTCACTAAAAGTTTCATCTTTGATGATAAGAAAATAGTCCATGTAAATCTTGAAAAATCATCAACAATAACAAGGTACATAGATTTCCACCAAGACTTTTAACCCTTGCTCATCCAATTAGATCCATGTGGAGCAGTTGTAATAGTCTTTTTGTTGATATTTCCTTCATATTTTTAAAAGAGGATTACAAGAGTTGATACTAAATCATTTTTAAAATGTGGCTTAATTAAGCCTATCACCAAATCCTTTTTGTTAAGCTTATCTAATTGATGCATATTTACATGTGCTAATCTTTTGTGCTATAATGTTACACCCTTATCTTATTTTGACTTGCAGTGGAATATTATCGTGTGTTTTGGTGGGCAACACAGGAATAACATGAATATACTGATAATATATGTATGATTATAGGAATTCCTCATAAGGGTTCATACATAATAATTACAAACCTTATAGCTGCACAGGGCTTTAGGGTATCTAAACCCATCCTAGTGAAATGGAGACAACTTCCTATCTTCGTTCCACCACTGCAATCCCCTCGTACGGTTCTCTTCTTTGTTCTCAGCATCTCTTCTGTCTCCTCCTGTCTAAATTGTTAGTAGGGGAGGGTGAGATTCAAAAGAATCTCAGTAGGAAAACAATACTAATATGTATGTAAGATAAGTGCTTAATGCATTACATGCTTGCATTATATAGTCATGCTCACACGATGACATATCAGCATGCTCAATATTTCAAACAACATACTTATGACCATAGCATAAATAGAAACAGAGCTTCAATCATTCATATATATTTCACATAAATAAGCAAAGCAATAACATGCATCAATACACCTGCACAAATACCAAATATATGTAGGAGATATAAGTTCCCTACTTTAAGTATTTTTCTACCTCGAACAACATGCCTCATAATACGTGCTAACGACTAGGCTCTCTACTCGGTCCTAAAATTGAAAATGTACAAGTTCAGGCACTTTCATAGTGCCTTTAATGGTTATATGAGTCTATTGTGAAAATTTATCAAAATGCCCTCGGCACTCAGCCATACCCTACCATACCCGGTTTGATTATACTTTTCTCAAAATTTTAACCTAGCTATTCTGACATATTTTCACCTAAGGAATCCATTTCTGGACTCGGAATTACTAAATTTACTACCAAATGACTAGAATGCCCTTGGTAGCCCCTATTTCAGTTTTTCAGGGGCATTTTTGTAATTATGCTTTTTTGGGCTTTTCCGTAAAAGTGAACAACTGTAATCCCACCTAATTTTCCCTCTTGAACACAATAGAATCAGCAAATCATTGAAAATCCAACTCAAGCCGTTGTACCAGCCCTGGCCGAATTGCACAAATCTCTAGGGAAAATTGGGGTTTTTTGATTCTGACTCTACAGACGTGTTCCTTTCTACTCCTAACCACTTTATTAACTATTTAATTAGGTTACAAATACCATTTAATACCAATTTTGGTAGCATAAAGCTTCCAACAACCCATTTTTCATTTTCACAAATAAAGACAATCCGGCAAAATTTCACCGATTAAACTACTCATAGCAGCCAGAACAATTAATATTTGAAGTTTTGGAAGTTACCTTTCGCTTCATCTGGCTTATCCTTCTTATGGCTGAACCCTAGCCTCTTTGAATAGCAAAATTTAAGCTTCAAATACCTTTGATAACATAGAAGAGAAGCTTAGGAGAATTATTATACACGTTAGACACGAATTCACCGAAGAAATCGACCTATCTTGTGAGAGTTCTCCTCCTTCTCTCTCTAAACTCTCTAAACTCTCTCTCTCTTTATATGCTCAAGACGTCAATTTAGGGTTTGAAGAAGGAAGGGAAATGATTTTATCATATGCTTAGGTACCCATTGAGTTAGTATGAATCACTTTCTGAACATGTAATCCTTTAGGTACCTATTTGTAGGTTCCTAATCTACCTTCCTTTTTATAAAAACACAAGGAAGTATAATGACCCTTTCTATTACAGAAATTACAATGTGCAAAGGAATTTGATACATGTGCAGAATGTTGAAAGTAATTTAAATATGTTTTGCCTCTTGCTTTCTTCTTTCCTTTCTTTTTGTCTGATTTAGGATCATATCCAATACTAGATCAATCATTTACAAAATGTTGGGCTTTCAAAATGGCATTTAACATCTCACTTCCTTTAGTGAATTTTTCCAGAGTCTTAGTAAGATCAGCATTTTTCTTTTGCAAAATAGAACAATTTTCACAGTTCTTTTCAAAAGATTCCTCAAGTTTTTCTTCAAGAATTTTATTCTTCTTTTTATAGGTGACCAATTCTTTAATTACTTTGATAATTTAGAATGTAATGCATCGTAAGTCAGGTCAGAGCCAATTACCTCTTCCTCTTCAGACTCTTCTTGAGCAACCATACAGATATTGGTTATTTCTTTTTTATCGCTATCTTTTTCAGAGGAACTATCTCCCTATATTGTAGGCACAAATGCTTTCTTTTTATTGAAAAATGTGCTTTTTCTCTTTTCTTTGTTTTTTTGATTCTCTGGCCATTCCGACTTGATATGCCCTGGTTTTTCACATTTATAACAGATGATATGTTGCTTAGTTTTCTTTCAGTTATTGGTTTCCCCTTTTTGAAATTTTCTGAATCCCTGGCTTCTCTTGTAGAACTTCTTGAATCTTTTTACTATTACTCCTATTTCATCATCATCGAGATCTTCCTCATCTTCTTGATTCTTTTCTTCCTTTAGCACGTTCAGTGCTAGGCCTTTCTTTTTCTTGTCATTGATCTCTTATATTTCCCATTTGAACTTTAATTTGCTTTAATATTCATAAAGACTTCTAAATAATGAAGCTACTTCTTTTATTGATGTGACTTTTACTTCCCATTATTTTAAAAGAATGTTTAGTATCTTTCTTACTTGAGATCTTCGATCGTAAAACTTTTTGAGGGCACCTAATTGATTAACAAGGTGGGTATACCTAAGTTTAAACTCAGAAATTGTTTCCCTTGATTTCATTTTGAGCCGATCGTATTATGTGATACGAGTGTTAACTTTATTTTCCTTGATCCCAAAGATTCTTCATGAGCTATCTCCAATGCTTGCCACATGTCCTTGGCAGAGGGAAGAGTGTAGATTCTAAAATATTCTTTTTGACTCAAGGCACTCTGAATCATAAGGATTGCCTTACTATTGAGAGTTACAATTTTCTTATCATTATCATTAAACTCTGCATGCATTTTGGGAACTGTGACATAGTCCACAATCTTTATTGGTTCATAGTCTCCATCTTCAGTTACTTGCTATTGGCCATATTTAATGGCTATCATGAACACTCTAAATTTTGCTTTCCAGAAGGAGAAATGTTCTATATTAAAACCAAGTCGTCTTCTGATTGATGCTATATTAGGGAGTATTCCTTCACCCATACTACCATTAGATCCTTTTTAGCTTGTTATACCTAAACAAGAAGACTTCACTCTGATACCAAATGTTAGTACAAGTGCCTCATCCAAGAGGGAGTGAATTAGGTGATAATAAAAATCTTAATCAAAATTAACATTTAACAGAAACTAAAGAAATAAAATGAAGTTAAGAGTTGGAGAAATATCACTAAAGTGTATACCGGGGATTTATACTAGTTTGGTCACAATTTATATGACCTATGTCCAGCCCTTAGATTGCCTTTGAGCTTTTCACTATAGCTTTCAAGATTCAGTGGGTTCTCGACACCTTAATATACTGCAAGTTCCTTCTTCGGACACTCCCTCCCCCTTATATAATGTAAACAAATACTCTATTTAAGGTTCCACAACCTTAAGTTATCTCAATAAGAAGTTTTAAGTGTTTGAAGTAACTCTCTCTAAGAGTGAATGAATAATTATTGAAGTAAAGATACATAGAAAATGATGAAATAAACAAAGCACTAATAGCATACTTAAATGTTTCACAGTTCGGTGGTTGCTCTGCTTTGAATGCTTTCGTATTTATAGTTGGAGTGTATTTAATGACCATTATGAGCATTCCATTTGTCTATTACAATGCTATTGCATTTTTGGACATTCTTTATGTGTAGGAATATAGTTGTTGGAGTAGAGAGAATGTGTTAGTTAAAGTTCTGCTTACATTTAATGCTTTAAAAACAAAATTTGCTTTTCCTGATATTCAAATCTTTGAGGTTGGAAATCCCTGAAACTTGCTTAAGAAAGATGTTAATCTTTGCAAAAGATTAATAACATGTAAAATTAAATAATTTAACAACGTTTTGTTTGATTTCAAAAAGTTGATGTATCATGCTATGTTTTTTTTGGATAGCAAGTTATTTGAATATGATCTTTTGTATTCGAATAAAATATCTCTTCTTATGTTATAGTATATTCGAATACTAATCTCTCTATTTGAATAACATTTAAGTTATTTGTAATAAGTGTATTTGAGTAAATTGAACCTTATTCGAATAGACTCCTTTAACAACCAAGCGGATTTATTTGAATACAAGAGTTGGTATTCAAATACACTTTTGTAATAGTGTGTGTTCGAATACAATTCTCCCTATTTGAAAATGCTTTCCAAAACTTAATAAACTGTCATGTATTCAAGTGAATTTATTTTGATATAACATTTGGTTATTTGAATAAGCTTTTTGAGAAACCTTATTCAAAGACAACATTATTTATTTGAATAAGCTTTTAGGTTTTAAATATAAATTAAATGAGGTTCTTATTCAAATAATATTCTCTTTATTCAAATAAGCCTGTCTTTTATCTTTAAAAACTATCTCAGCTTATTCAAATAATTACCACATTATTTGCATAACATTTCAGAAAGAAGCTTGAGATATGTAAGCTGTTATTCGAATAACCAATTGCCTATTCAAATAAGTTTTGTCATATGTCAATTTGAAGGACAGTCAAGGCTTATCCTATATTCAAATAGTGTTATGTGTATTCGAATAATCTCTTTCTCAAACTATGTATCCTTATTCGAATGCCAAACTGCTTATTTGAATAACACTCTGCTTATTCAAATAAGCTAAGAGTTACTCGAATAGCTCTCAACTGAAAATAAATTCCCTTATTTGAATAATGCTATGTTTATTCGAATAGGTCACAGTGTTAGCCAAAACAAGATGAATTCCTTTAAAATAGATAATGAATCCTATTCGAATAAACCTAAGTTTGTTATAATTAAAACTCTTATTAAACCTAAGTTTGTTATGAATCAATTGAGTCATAATCTCATGCCTATAGATTTTATAGTATAAACTATTATAATATTTTTTCTCTTTAATTTCTTTATTTTACAACATACAGATATTATAATATAAAATAATAATCAACTTCTTATTGAACCAATAAGTTCTTTTTTGATAAAAAGAAAAATTATATTAAAATTAAAAGGAGTTTATAATACAACATTTGTGAAAGAGTGGGAAAATAGAAGTTCAAATAGTGTGAAAGGTGCCATGAAACAATGGCAAAAGAAATCGAAGAAAAAAAATCTAATAGCTTTCAATGTATTAAACTCTCTAGTGTCTATGAGCAACCAACTGAACTAATTACTGAAAAGAAAAACTAAAGACATACTTGTCTCTCTTAGTTCAAGGAACCTCTCTCAGTTGGATCACTTGTCGGGCTCCCTAAGCTGTTGGTTTCCTCCCGCCTCTCTACTCTTTGGCGTCTCTTTCAACATCTCTTTCCTAAAGGTTGGGTCTACCCTCTAGAAGAGAGAGACTGTGAGCGGTTCCCTCCCTAGGACTTTGGCGATGGTGGTGGTGTCCTTGAGCTATTGGTTTCCTCCCACCTTACTATTCTCCGACATCTCTCCCCTGGTGGTGGATGGGAATCCACTGTCCCTGAGCTATTACTTTCCTTATGCTTTGCTGCTCTCCGACGTCTCTTTCCTGATGGCAGGGACTGCCTTCCAGAAGAGGGAGACTGTGATGGTTGGAATTAGCTACCGTCCTATACTCTTTTCTTCTTCTTCCCGTCCTCTTCTCCTCTGCTACTCATCTTAGTTTTTAAGTTGAAATTTGAGCGGTTTAGATCTAAATTTTTATAAAAATATTTTTTTAAAACTTTTTTATTGTAGTTTTAAATTATCATAACTAAAATTTAGTAATTCTGAATTTATTTATTTATTTTTTTAATAATTTTATATTTTAAATTTTTTTAATAAAATGTTGAATTTGTACCTTTCAAATTTCAATATAAAGACTGAGATGAGTTAGTAGAGTAGAAGAGAACGATAAAAGCATAGGATGGTAGCCAATCCCATGAAGGTTTCCATTCCTGAGACTTTGGTGATAGTAGCAGCGTCGATCCAGAAGACATTAGTAGATTTGGTTGTTTGCCTAGTTCAAGCATAAGGGATCTACCTCAAGGGAGGTGAAAGCCGATCTACAAATCAACTTTTCTAATGGCTAATAGCATCGTCATAGCGATCTACTACTCTGTCATCTATGCTTATCGTGCGCGTATGACCCTTAGACAGGTCAGATTCTGGTTATGTAAATTTGAGTAATGTTTTCACTTGGCTTCCCAATATATAAGGTAACAACCCCACCAGGAATTATTTAAAAGATTTAAATTAAATATTAATGTAATATCATAATATTTAAATTTCTTAAAATATCTTTAAAGTAATATCCTAAAACATTTTAAAGTAATATATTTAACTTTTATATAGTAAAAGATGTGATAATCTCCTCAAATAATATAATAGGAAAATATTATTTTTTATTATTCTATTAATATATATAGTAATGAGTGCTATAAATATAATATTTGTGTGGGTGTTCATATCTTTTCATTATCTCATAGTATCTTCTATTATCTTTGTTATCATTAAATATGTAGACGTATTAATTGATATTGTAAAGTTTATTGAATATAATAGTGAATAAAAATTATTCTCTTATCCTCACATTCTTATAAGTATTCTCTTATCATTTTTTATTTATTTTATAACACATTGTCAACTTCCTCTTTGCTGCTATTGTTTTCCCTAAAAAAAGTGTATGTTTGATTTGAAAATAGATATTTATTCTAGGTTGACAATGTGCTCTATTGTTTTCACTAAAAAAAATTATGTTTGAAAATAGTGTACAATAGGCGATTGCCTCTCATGTAACTTTGATCATGGATAATCTGAGACATTATATGTGATTGAAAGGATCTTTTACCTTTATTTAAGACATTAGTTTCATGGGTAAGATTGAAAATCAATATTGCTTTTCTATCTTATTTTAATGAGTTAAAGTGCAAATTCACCCCAGAAGTATTCACAAAATCTCAATTTGCCTTGGAACTTATTTTGGTCTCAATGTTACCCCAAAAGTCTTAAAACGTAGAAATGTCACCCTTGCGTTAAGAAAGGTTAAATTTGATTGTTTTCTTTGACAAAAATCTCACGTGGCACTTAATGCTTCAACGTATTGCCACCTCATCATTTGTTATCCCCTCCCCCCCTCTTATTTTCTCTCTCCTTCTCTCTCAGCAGAGCAACTCCGTCATCCCTTCCCTCAATATATGTGTAATAGCTTATACTTTATAAGCTCAGATGAGTGCAAAAGCACAGTTAATTGAACCCTTAAACCAGGAGTTAGTCTTAGAATAGGAAACTTTCAAAAACGTTTTCTAATCCCAACTTCAAACACCATTTGTGAACCCGGGTCTGCTGGGGTTTTTTAGAAGAAATTAAAACTTTCAAATTTTTTTTTTGCAAAGATTGATTGCTTTGTTAAGTCTTATTGGCTCTAAATTCTTTCCATCAGAGTATGCTAGCGTTTCTCTGCTTAAGTTTTATGTTTCATAGGTTAGGTAATGATCTATTATCGTATGGAAGCGTCATTCAACTAAATTACCTAAGCATTAGTTACTACTGGTTCTACTATTATACTATCGTTATGTCTACCAAGTTATGTATATCATATGCAGTACCAAAATAGACAACTAATAGGAAATAAAATCTCTCAGCTTTGTTCTCTAGTTGTCCGAGTTTACCTTCTTACTACTTGAGCTCCTAGCATGTGCTATAGTTGTTATAGTCAAAGAGCGAGATTCCAAAGAATCTCAGTAGTAACAGACATCCAATCACATATATATAAGAACACAGAGCAAGCCACATAGTTATCATATGACACAGAAATAGCAATCAGCATTCAAAACACATCATGCAGTATATCACATTACCATAGTGCTAGGTATTTAAATCATATGGCCCCGAGTGTTTACCTGCACAATAGGCCACAACATTCCACTCCTACATAATAGTAATTTTCATGGCCTAGACGTCCACCCGTGCAATAGGCCCCAAGTGACCACACCAAAAATTGTGAATGCTTCCAAAACTCATGATGAAACCACAAACATGCAACATATCTCATAACATATGAAAGAAAGAGTTACTACTTGGTCGCTTTCCCTGAAGGGTGTCCAACTTTTTCTTTAAGCTCGAGCAAGTCTTAAATCCCGGACAGCTAATAGGTCAGCCTATAATCAGAATTTATAATTGGCGTGTCATTACTTAGTCCAATACTTTTGGCATAAATATAAACTAAGTTATTCTTAACCTATCCCTATATTTATCCTTTGTTTTAAACTTGTTGGTTATCATTTAAGTCACTTGGGTAGCCATTGGAAGATTAAACAAATGCCTATGGGGTTGGGAAAGGCTAAACCAATCAACATCTTTCATAAAATATGTAGTACTAAAATAGGGGGTCTTGGCCGCAACCAAGAGATTCTCTGGCTGTGACCAAGAGAGGTCAGAACCTTTTGGGCCACGGCCAAGAAGCAACTCAGGTGTATGGCTCAACCAAAATCTATATTTCCAGATTTCCACTGTTTCTTGACTCAACTTTCAAAAATCATAACTTAATTGATAAAATTTCAAATGCAGTAGTTCAAAGTCTTATTCGAAGCTCTTTAAGTCCTATTTAAAGGAAAAATATCATCTAGTTCTACTTATAGTCATAACATTCCAAAAACCTCAAAATATCCTCACTGCCACAAAACTTATTACAGAGTTAATGCCTAAACTTTAAAAATTCGTAACTTACTCCATAAACATCCAAACAACGCGTTCTATATATCATTTTTAATCTTAGGATGTCTACTACCAATATAGAAAATATTACAGTTGTTGGACATGATTTGGCCATTCAAAATTTTATCATAAACAGAGTGGCTCCCAGAAACTTCAACCCAACAATCAACAGTTTTGCAATTTCACTATCAAACTAGTCTAACATCATCACTAACCCTCATATATCATCATTTTCATGATTAAAACAACATATAGCCCTAAAATCCTAGTTTGGATGAAATCATAGGGCAACCTGAGAAATGCTTAAAGCTCGACAAAACCACAAAACGATCAGTTCAAATTAGAGCTCATGCGTACGTATACTCGATTCTACAACCGGTTCTTGATTTTGGCAGCAATTCCCCTAGGTAGATAGCTCAAAACACCTCTGATCAAGAATAAAAAACTATAGAAATGTTGCTCTCACTGAGAGGAACAATATTAAAGAAGACTTCAAAAGCTGGAAACATCGAATCGAGGGTTAAATCGGCTTCCAAACTCATAAAATTTTACTATTCACCTTCCTTCTTTCCTTTTTCTTTTTTCCAAATTATTTATCCCTCTATTTTTGGGTTCTATATGACTTTTATGAGGAGGGAGGGAGTTTTTAATCTTTATCCTCACTTAAGCAAAATGCTTAGTCCACAAAGTGCCAAGTGTTAAATTCTTGTGATTCCTTGAAAAAGTAATATGATTAGTTATGCTAAGGTGTGTTTGGTTAATTAAAAATGATATTTCCTATTCCCTCTTTCTTTTTCTGAACCAAAATGCCTAAGGGAAAAAGGGAGAAACATATGTTAACCATTTGACCAAAGTCTTCTTGAAATTGGGTTGACACTTTAA
Organism: Inga oerstediana; assembly: GCA_963210345.1. NCBI lineage: Eukaryota > Viridiplantae > Streptophyta > Magnoliopsida > Fabales > Fabaceae > Inga > Inga oerstediana. The sequence goes on from OY723408.1 coordinate 26,604,562, forward strand.
CCAACACTTCCTTTCTTCTTACTTTACCATCTTTGGATGTTTTTAATAATATAATGGGAGGGAGTTGATTGTTTTTTCATTCTCATAATTACTTCTTACTTTTGAAGAGCAAAATATAGCCCTTCAATTTGTTTTCCAATTTTGACCTCAAGATCAACTGGTAATTGTAAAACCCTTAACTTGCTTCCACATTTATCAGAGTATTTATGTGCAGTTTGGTGGACACATAGAAATAGCATAAAATACTGTTACAATAAGTGCTTGATTTCAATATAGGAATCCTCCATAAGGTGAGTTTATAGTAATTATAGATATGAAAATAATATAAAGGTCTTCAAATAATCAACTGTCGTACTTGTACTGGTTTGAAACCTCTTGTTACCAGTAATTATGCTTTTGCCCCTCAAGCCAGTGCCTGCTGCTGAAAACACTATACATTGTGGAGAGGGGTGGATTCAAAAGAATCTCAGTAGTAACATGCGATCAGTCATACAAATTGTGACAGATAAATATGCTATACACCATGTAATGCAACATAAAACAAACAACACGGCATGTGTATATGAATCAGGGCTACTTCCCCGCTATCTGTAAACCTCTATAAATGTGCCTACTCACACAATGCCCAACTCGACAATACAGTGTTCATATTACAAAAGATGGCATACAAAAAGTGTAAAGCCTAAAAAACACATTAATTATTTAATAGGTGATTATTGACAACAAAGGGTTTTTTTCAACCCTTTTATTTCCTTACTTGAAATAGGAAAAATTCTAGGGCACCTGAATATCTAGTGGTTCTTGATTTTATCCCTTTGTATCATAAACCACCTCCTTGTCTCCTTTCAATTCGTTTAAGACACATTCTTCACATGTAAAATATCTATATGACCTATACTTCTATTTGACTCTTTTCCTCTCCTCTTACGTTTCTTTTATTTTTTTTAATATACATGGTAATAATAGCTACTTCCATAAGATGTTCTCACGTGGCCGACTTTGAAACAATTTTTTTCTTGTCTAATCTCTACATATTTCCTCTCTCTCTCTCCTCTACCAAGTGCCTTGGATATATATATATATATATATATATATATTTTCTTTCTTCCCTCCCTATATCCTTATTCGGTGGTAATGTCTTTATAAGTGCAACTTATAATAAAACTAATGAAATAAATTATAAAAAAAAGATAAAACTAAATATTATATTAGATTTTTTTTGATGAGTTCATATAAAAAGTGGGGAACATACACCCCTAGATACATTATATGGTTCGTAATTCAAAATAAAACTTAAAGCACTTTATTCTCTATTATTTCTACGTAGTGCTTTTTAGTAATCTACTAGTTGGTAGGATCTTATGTCATGAAAAGGTCTGCTGGGATGTCTGGGAAATCCTAGGGATAGTTTCCATACACATAATGCATAAATTATTCAGGAGAAATGACAATCACATCGTCATTAGGCTCATAGAAATATTCAAAAGATGGTAGTGGACTTGGATTGAAAGGCAGAGGATTGACAGGGTTTGTGGTGAGAACACTGATTCTACATATAACTTGGAGATCCCCGACTTGGACCCATTCGATCCTAACCATAATCTCAGTGATTGGCATCTGGGCATTAAGTAAACAAAGGTGAGTAATAACATAACAACTTTCAACTAATAATACCCAACTGGTCTTAAGCAGAAAATATTTTTAACCCTGTCTCTAGTTTTCACAAGAAAAAGAAACAACAGGAAAACACTAGATTTTATACGGTGAGCAAAACTAGCACAGATAAAATTCATTTCCTAAGCACCCTTCAATTTATATCACATGGATATGCTAGGGTGTCTCCTAGAGTGGATCCATAATTTATCACATAGTATTAATGGGTAAATATAGAGATCTTCACACAGCAACAATATCTGGCACTTTTCTCAAAAATCAGAAATGTTAGTTTAAATATATGATGGAGACATATTAGTCTAGAAATAAAATAATAAGAATAATATTGAATCAAAAATTAGTACTTTTATTAATCTAGAGATAGTATAATAAGGATAATATTGATTCAGAAAGTAGCACTCTACAGGGTGTTATTACTCAGTAAGAGAAGTTTCTTATTTTGTTTGCAGCAAGTAGGAGGTCTTTGTGTGTGTTTTTAGTTACTTTTTTGAATTAGTATGGATTGCACTGCTGGCTGACAGTGAGAGGTGCCTATTTTATTGAACATATGTGCTGATCTTGCAATCACGTGGCATTCTTATTTTTGTTCCATTTATTATATTCTTATTCTAATTTTTCTTTTTCCCCAGTCAATTCTCTGTATCTAGAATAAGTTTATTTATTTGTTTTTTGGTCTTCACGTGATCTCTTCACTTTTCTCAATAAAGTAATTAAGCTTTTACATATTGGTCTCTTTCTTCACATAGCTTTTTGGCACTTCACTCCATATATATATATATATATATATATATTGATTTCCCTTATATATGTATATACACTAAAACAAAATGTTCTTCAAGTTATATTTCCAAAAGTAATATATAAATATCAATTTATTTATTTAAGGGTGTTATAAAAAGCATATAAACATTTATATAATTTATGAAAGATAGAGTTACCACCTGGAATGCGCCCTTTTCTTGCCTGTCTATCAGTCCAATATACTATATTTCAGCTTGGGTAAATGTCAAATCCTGTTACTCTAAATTCATAATAAAAGAGTTATTACTCATTTATGAATTATTTCTAAACTCATATTGTAGGTTATCTTTACCCTTAAAGTTTAAGGTAATTACGTTATGCCATTACCTTTTTAAAATTGCACTTCGACTAAAACTATCAGAATTTTCAGTCAAAATTGAAAATTCATAACTAATTCTATAAAACTCCAAATGGGTTGGTTCCAGTGGGTAATTAAAGATCCTTAAGACTTCTTTAAGAGAAAAATATCACAGAGAATCAAACACAGCTACATATTTCCCAAAAATTCGTCAGACTCAGACTATCACATATTTCATTCTAGAATCAAGGTCAAATTTTGAAAAATCATAACTTTCAATCTACTAGTCCAAATGGCTCATATTACCTATCAAACTAAAGCCCAAGATGTCTAATTTCATCCTCAAAAGTTTCATAGTATTTGAACTAAGTCTGTTTGATAAAAAATATGTTGCAAGTTCTTTGCCTCCAGAAAATGAATTCAGGCAGATTTGAACACAACTTCCAAAATCATCAAAAATTATCATAAAACCTCTTTTAACATCATAATCACCATTATATGAATATGAAACCCTAAAAAACTCCCTCTAGCCAAAATTTAGGGTTTAGGTATCTCAAGAAATACTTAACAAAATCACAAAATATTCGATTCATATTAGAGCTTAAACTTACCAGAACTTGAATATGTGATCTATTCTTGATTCCAACAGCACCTCCTCTAAGTAGATGAAGTCAACACCTCTGATTAAAAATCCAAAACCATATAAATATTGCTCTCCATGAGAGGAATAATGTTAGAGAAGACTCAGGGAGTCAGAAACGTCGAATCGGAGGTGAACTCGGCTCCAGAGCTCAAGAGCTTTCACTATTCATCTTTTCTCTTTCCTCTTTCATTTTCTCATGATTTTCTCTTCTTTTTGGATAGCTGAATGAAATTAATAGAGAGAATTAGAGATAATTGGCCAATTTCCCAATTTGCCCTTAGTTTGTATAAAAATCACCAAGTTGCCATTCGATTGGATTTCAACCGTATAGTTTCTTTTCTCTCTATTCTCTTTGTGCCAACTGAAATTATGTGCTTGGAAAAGGATAATGATTTTTTAAAAATATTTCTTCATCTTTCTTGAAATAATATAGTTTATTGCGAAATTACCATGTGATGTACGTTTTTCTTCTTCATCTTTTTATTTGGTTCAAGATCATGAAGCATGGCATGACTTGTGTCCAAGTTTTATTTTCGCTTGCCTTCCTCTTCTTGAATGAAAATATGTACCCTTGGACGAGCAAGAAGGATTCTTGAATTATCATAATATCACCTCCTCAAAATACTATTAATTGCCAATTTTTTTGCATGTGTTTACTTTGGACTTTTCAACTCATTTTACTTGGCCCAAAATGCTTCATCTTGATTAATTCTTGGCCAAGTATATATTTCCCTTTGCTTTATCTCTTGTTGGATGAAATTTATCCATGAAAAGGGAAAAATTAATTAGCTTCTAGCTTTATGGAAAATTTATCATTTTTCCCATACATTTTTTTAATTAAATTGAGCTTTCTTCTTTCCCTTTCTGTTGGGCTAAAAATCACTATTAATTGGGCCAAAACTTATACTCTTCCAATCTCTTGTTTTGTTTGGGCTTCAATAATGGGCTTTTATGAAGACACAAGTTAAACTTTTATGTCTTATTGTGGTTCAATTTCATGTGGTCACTATTTGGCCATTCAAAGTGTGCCAAAATTCACAATTTTATTCCCTTTAATATAAGGAATTTTGGTAACTGAAATTCGGGATGTTATAGCAATTGACTCTTTTGCCCTTAATTATGGCAATATTATTTCTTGTACCATTAGTTTTTTTAATTCTCTTTCTTACTTATTTCTAGACTCCATTTCCATTTTCCTTTCTTCTTCCAAGATGCCATTCCCTCTCTTTTATATCTAAGTTAGGCTTTAGATCCTATTTGACTTTAGATAAAGGGGTTGGGTATTTTCTCCTAACTATTTGGAACTAAATCCCATACTTTAGTTTCCAAACTAGTCTCTAAAAGTAATTATAGCTCTTGGACATTCTTGGCACTCTTCCTGAACTGGGCTTAGTAGTCTACTTTATTCATGCTTATTCTCCAGCATTTAGTCCCAAAATTCGGGATATTTCAATATGCTCTGTTTCCTTCCCTCTCCCCCTCTCTTACTAAGAATTATGTACTCCCATAACCTTTAATGGCAAGTTTTGATTAGGATTGTTCAATTTCAATCCATTGAAGCTAAAGAATTCGAGCTAAGGAAGCTCAATTAGTGTGAAAAATAACCAGAAAAAAGTAAGATAACTCTTTGTTTGCCATTTTCAATAAAATTTTTACTTGGCAACAAAAACAAAAGACTTTGTTATCTATACACAAGAAATTCCAATTCCAAAATGAACATAAAGTTGCAATCTTTTTTCGAAATTACCCCTGCTCGTGACGAGGAATGTGACTTAGCTTCAAGATCACAACAAGAAGACTCTAAGTTCTTGACCAGGTGATTTTTCTAGGTTAATGAGATGAAACGACTTGGAATCTACACTACCCACAATGTGCTCATAATTAGCTCTTATATGTAAGAGCTCCTCTTATCCCGAATCCGTCTAGAAACTGTATGTTATAATTTCAGAAATTCCATTAACATGTACCCTCAAACCCAGACCTTCCTTTTGTTTCACTAAATTTTGCAATTGTTCGATAATCATATGTGTCCCATTGCAAAACTTACTATCAAAGGCTATAGGAGCACACCTTGAACAATGACCATTGAATGAAGTTTAGAGGGGCAAGAAATTTAAGGGGAGTGAGAAATAGAGGGGGGAGGGGGAGAGGTAAAGAGACTGAGCATATGGTAAGAGAAGGGACGATGAAGCTTCTATGTCGAAAGAGAAGGGGAAGGGATAAACAATGCTGAGGTGGTGATGAGTTGGATTATTAAGTGTCACATTAGGTTGCCACATGGGAGTTTCTGTTAAATAAAATGGTCAAATTTAACCTCTATTAACTTAAGAGCAACATTATTACATTTTAAGATTTTTAAAGCAACATTAGGACCATAAAAACTCTATGGCAACATTAAGATTTTATGAATACTTCCGGGAGGAATTTTGTCAAACCCCTTAACATTTCAATATTCGCAGAGTAATAAGCGCATAGTTCCATAAGGCATACAAAGATAGCAAAAACATACTGAAATTAAGTACTTATTTATAATACAAGAAATTCCCCGCAGGGTTTGAAATATATATACAAATGTATGGAGTTTTCAAAAGAACCCAAAATGTATAAACAAAGATAACATTAAAGCTCTGGTATCCTCTAAGACTTTACGCACCGATAGACCCTGCCTTACCCCTCGAGCCATAAGCCTTAGCTGTAATGTTTTACAGTTTGAAAAAGGATGAGATTTGAGCAAATCTCAGTAGCAACATGCTTTTCAAACATATAAAATATGAAAATAAATATGCAATACACCATGTCATGTAAGATGATAGACTGTTGTGTATGATTGAATGCTGTGTGTACACTGTTCAAAGCCAAACAACTGTTTGCAACCCTGGCTGAACTCTGTGCCTCCGTTGGGTCCCATAACCCAACTAGGCTAATGTGTGTGTCCAAGACACCATGCTCATGTTACAGAGAATGGCATACTCAAACATATAATAATCATATAGTATATGCAAGAAAAAGTTACTGTCTGAGTCCTTTTCTAGTTCCAATATCTGTCCTAAACTTTGTTCCAGCTCAGGCAATTGATATATCCTAAAATTCCAAATATACAAGAATTGAGTTATTAGTCATTCATTTATTGTTCTATACACATTTGTTGGTTATCTTTTGAGCTATTTAGGCAGCTATTGGAAGTCCAAACTGTTAGATCTCATGTTTTGATGATAACAAAAGAATGGTATGAAAAAGAATTGATTAATAAATAAGTTTGAACAAAGTAATAACAGGGATAAGCATCACTTGAAGTAAGCATTGGAGTAATGAGGAAAGACTAAGAGAAAATGCCGAGAAACTTGAGCAGGAGCAATTTTTCTAAGGCATTACTCGAGTATGTACTTGAGTAATGAGACAAAACTTGAAGTAACTAGAGGCACCTTCCAGTAACCTGCCAACGTTACTCGAGTAAGCACTCGAGTAATAGTGTAAATGTTTTCAAGTTGCTCTCAGCCTGCCAATGTTACTCGAGTAGCCACTCGAGTAACCAGGTAAATAACTTGGAGTTGTTCTCAGCCTGCCAATGTTACTCGAGTAACTACCCGAGTAACCATGTAAAAGTTTTCAAGTTCCTCTCAGCCTGCTAATGATACTCGAGTATGTACTCGAGTGACTATGTTTCAGGAATTGTGTTGCTCTCAACATTTTATACCACTGCAACATTACTCGAGTAACTCACTGTGGTAAGCAAAAACCTAAAGTTAGTACTCGAATAACTTGATCTAAGTTTATTCCATTTTCCACGAGTCATTACTCAAGTATACAAATATTTAATGACTCATTTTAAGTGGATTACTCGAGTATGTACTCGAGTATGAAGAGTTATTTTTAAGGAAAAACTTCAAGTCATTACCTGAGTAAGCTATGCAAAATATTGGGTTTACTCGAGTATGTACTCGAGTAACAAGGTAACCAAACTTGAAGTGCTCTCGGCCTTGAAATCCTGCAACATTACTAGAGTAGAGCATCGAGTACCCAAAAGTTCATTTGGAGGTTTACTCGAGTAGGTACCCGAGTAACCTATGAAGTTATGAATGCATTACTCGAGTAGGTACCTGAGTAAACATGCATTTCCAAAGGTTTGAAATTTAGTTATTCCATGCACTACCCGAGTAATCTTATATTTGTCTATTGACTTGCAAATGATCAAAGTTTTCCCGATGATACTCGAGTAAGTACTCGAGTAAACTTTAAGGGATACTCGAGTAGCTACTCGAGTAAGCAAACCCAGAAATTCAGAAATCATTCCAACGTTCATTGTTTTACTTCCTATATGATTAACCTTTCATTGTATTAGTATTCTTAGCTTATTTACAGATAAACAATGAAGAGATCTTTTCAAATAAGGGAAGTCAAATGAAACGTTCAAATGCCACCCATCGCCAACGGATATTTTTCAAAAACTGGAAAAGTCAATAGTGGCTGCGCACTCTCCAACGGACGAGAAGAAAATGTTCCAACGGTCATCACCAACATATCTATATATATGGGAATATCCAAACAGAGAAGGATACACACAAGATAAAAACAAGAACACACACAAACATATCATCAAGTTCATTGCTTTGTTTTTATGTTGTAATTGTTTTTCTATGCTTTAGTGATTCTTATTCACTCTGTGAGAGAGATATTACATTCAAACTCAATATTTGTTATTGAGATAACTTAAGGTTGTGGAACCTTGAGTTGGGATTGGATTACAACTTGTAAGGGAGAGTGAGTGTCCAGGTGAAGGAACTTGCTTGTACTGAGGTGCCAAGAACCCACTGAATCTTGGAAGTTATAGTGAAACTCTCAGAGAAGCTCTGAGGACTGGACGTAGGTCAAAGTAGTTGTGGCCGAACCAGTATAACTCCTGGTGTACACTTCGGTGATATTTCTCCTTACTCTTTACTGTTTTAAATTCACTGTCAAAGTTTTATATTTGCAAAGAAATTTTTAGTATCACCCAATTCATCCCCCCTCTTGGGTGAAACGCTTGCTCTAACACAAACAAGTGCCTATAGGGTTAGGAAAGCTAAACCAATCAACATCGTTCAAAAATATGAAATGTAGAAACAGGAGTCTAGGGCGCAGCCAAAAATCCTTTGTTCTTGGCTCAACTTCCAAAAATCATAACTAAATTTACAAAAATCCAAATGGAGTGGTTCAAAGTTCTATGGAAAGCTCTTTAAGTTATAGGAAAAATATAAACCATTACCATCTATAACCAAAAAAATTATAGAATTCTATAAATTCTCACACTGTTCTAGAATCAAGTCCAGAAATAGGGTGTAATACCCCGACTTTTGAGACTTGAGCTTAGAGAATAAGCCTGAGATTAGTGGATTGCTAAGCCCCGGTTTAGCAATATTCCAAATTATGATTAAGAGATAATGACTCCAAAAGTGGATGTGGTTAGTGATGAATAAACCCTTTTGGAGATTATGGTGTGATTTGGCACCCGATGTGATTCGTATGCGTTGTGAGCAACGCCGAAACCCTGTATTTAAGTTCAATTATGGATTAACATCCAAATTGACTTAGAATAGAGGGAAGTCGCATATTGTGGCTAAATGAAAAGATGTGAAGTGTTAGTGGTGATTCAATGAGAATTACCATAATCAGGGGCAAAACGGTAAAGTTACCGACCAATTGGTCAGTTACCAAAGAGGAAACTCATTGGTAACTTCAAGATCAATGGTTAGGATTGATTTGTGTGATAGATCAAAGGGTAGATTCCCATGTGCTTGTGTGCATGTGAGCTCATAGGAGATGTGGTGAGATGCTGACATGTGGTACTTTGTGGACCCTTGGATTTTGGTCAAATATTCAACTCATTTTCTCTCCTCTCTATTTGGATGTTTTAGAGGCCCCAAAAACTGGTCCTCATCTTCATCTTCACTCCCTCTCTCTCTCTCAACTCCATGGTCGTCCATCAAGAAGGAAGAAAGAGAAAAGAATATTGTTAGATTTGGCTTGTTTCTTGTTCTTTTTAGCTCTAATCACCTTCTATAAAGTTGTTCATAGTGATAAGGGATTCATCTTTATGGTTTTAGATTCTTGATTTGAGGTGTTTGAGAGCTTGAGCAAAAGTGGAAAGATGAAGAATCAACAAATTGATTTGGGAAAGAGGAAGAGGTGAGTATTTGAAGCATTTTGACCTAAGTTTTGTGATCATTGGTTAAGCTTTGTAAATTTCAAATTTTACCCTGATTTTCATGTGATTTTTGATTGGATGAATTGGATTGTGTTTTATGATGAAAATGGTGTCATATTATGTTTTGGCATCATTGATATTGGTTTTGAATTTGAAATGGAAAGAGATTGTAATGTAGGGTTGGTATTGTGATTTGTGTGACATGTTGTGGAAACATGTCAAAGTGATATGAATTTGGTTGATTTGGTATTTCCAATGGATTCCTTGTGAAATTTTGTGTGAGAATGATGTTTGATATGAAAATTGGACCATTGGAAGCCAATTGTGCAAATTTGGAAATCTGTCCATTGAATTTCTGTTCTGGGCAGTCTGTTTGTGTTGCCGTTTTGAAGTGGCAAATGATGTTAGAAAATTTTGAAACTTTTAAGTCTTGAAGTTCACATCCCAAGCTTCAAAATGGACATATAAACTGTGTCATTTCGTTTTGTGAACTGGGATTTATGTTTGCCCAAAGTTTGAGAACGAATCTGGATTCTGTTTTGGAGCAATGTTGGATTTTGTGTAAATATGGATTTGTGTGGTGATTTCTGGTAATGAGCCATATTTTTCCTATGAAGAGAACTTAAACGTCTTTCATTTGGCTTTGGGATCACCTCATTTCGATTTTTTTGGAATTATTTATGAATTTCCTAAGTTGCCTTGGCTACAGCAGAAAATCTTGGCTGCAGTGCAAAAGTTTCTATGCACGTTTTGGCCGCAGCCAGAAATTCTTGGCTGTAGCCAAAAACCTTCTGTGCGTGTTCTGGCTGCAGCCAACCCCCAAAAATCAGCATTTTGGACTTTTAAAAGGTGATCTTTGGTCAAGTGTTTCCCAAGCCTTTAGGCATATGTTTGGGCTTTGATTAGCCACCTAAAAGTCGTGAATGATAACTAACTTAAGTGTTTGTATGTTGAGGAATTGAGAAAGGGATCAACCCTATATCCTTGATTTGGTTTATAGGGTTCTGTATTCGTTTGGATCGCGAGTAAGCAGAGCTGGAGCATACGTGGAAAGAAAAGGGTAGGGAACTTACCTCTCTTGCATGCTTTGATTTTTGTGTCTGTGTATTGATGCATGTATTGCTTTGCTGGATTATGTGAAACATGTATGAATGATTGTAGCTCTGTTTCTAGTTATGCTATGGCCATGAGTACGTTGTTGAAACATTGAGCACGCAGATATGTCATTGTGTGAATATGAGTTATGTATTGCAAGCATGTTATGCATTAAACACATATCATACATGCATATAGGTATCTATTTCCTACTGAGATTCTCTCGAATCTCACCCTCCCTACCAACATTTTAGACAAGGTAGGTGGATTGAGGATGGAGCATGCAACCAAAGGCAACGATGACTCCTTCGGGTTGTAATCTTATGATAGTTGGTTATCAATGTATGTTTGGGATTAATTATATTTGGATTTATGATTGTATAGGTTGGAATGTATATTCGAGTATGTATTTGGTATGAGAATTTGTGTAATCCCCTATTTGGAAAATTGTAAAGGGCGAATATGCCCTGTAAAGCTTGAATTAATGTAAGGAACCCGGGATTGCCGAGATTATTACACTGCGTACTCTGATATATTTAAATGTGATTTATCTTCGTGTAGTAATTGTATTCAGAATGTGAATGTAAGACCAGGTTAAAAATGATTTCGAAAGATATTTATGAAAACCCCGTCTGGTAGATGGGTTTATAACGGTTATTTGATTGTTATTGGTCTCTATTTCACTTTAATCACGTATTTTGGATATAATTACGGAAGGGGGTTACACAGGGCACAACTTTGAAAAGTCATATCTCTTATTATACAGGGTTAATATAACTTTTGGTTCCTGAAGTTTGATCTAATTTTGGTTTTGGTCCCTCAAGTTTGAAATTGGTGGTTTTGGTCCCTCAAGTTTGAAAAGGACTTGGTTTATTTCTGGGTCGAGTCGGGTTTCAAAAACGGGTCGCCAAGTCCTTTTCAAACTTGAGGGACAAAAACCAAAATCAGGTAAAACTTCAAGGACCAAAACCACCGATTTCAAACTTGAGGGACTAAAACCAAAATTGGGTGAAACTTCAGAGACCTAAACCACCGATTTCAAACTTGAGGAACCAAAACCAAAATTGGATCAAACTTCAAGGGTCAAAAGTTACATTAACCCTATTATACAAGTCCAAAACTTATGCACCATCTATCAAATTAAAGTTCTATATGTATACTTTAATATTGGAAAGTTTCATTACATTTGGACTAGGTTTTACCCACAAAATGTATTGCACAACAATACTGCTCCATAGAGGCAATCAAACAGTATGCACTTGCAACTTCAATAAATTCCAGATTTGTATACAAATTTCCAAAAATCATGAACACCTTTACTCCCACACAATTTTCCCTTCTAAATCCAATGGAACCCTTAAAATTACAAAATTCAAACTCCTTCCCCCTTGATCAGTACCTGGGTGAAATTAGGGTTTTTAGGAGAGAAAATGTGTTTCCTTGATTTCTCTTGTTTAATCACTTTCTTTTCACTTTTAATCACATGATTAGCTATTTAAACACTAAATGAGCATGATTTGAGGAAATTTTGGTAGCATAATATTTTAGGGTTCATCATCCCAAAATCACAAAATCAACCCAAACCAAGACAAACTCAATAACAATAACCACAACAGTATCATATAACTCAAGAGAATCAAAGTTTTGGAGGTTACCTTTTGATTGTCCACTTTATTTCTCTAGAATGTCACTATTCACTCTCTCTTCCCTTGAGATTTTTCTTGCTACACATGATTTTCAAGAAGGAAAAGAGCTTAGGAGAGGTTTTACATGGATTAGGAGGCTTAAACATAAAGATTTCACTAACTTACCTTGGATTTTTGCCTTCTTGAGCTCCCTTTTCTTCTAATGGTCTTCAAGCTCTTTTTTTCTCTTTCCCTCTTGGTTTGTGATGTAAATGAAGCCAAAGAAAGGGATGAGAAGCTCTTAAAATATCTCACTTCATCTCTCTTGGAAATATAATATTTTATTTGGTTTATGTACATGTGCCCTTGCTTGCCTTATCTCTAGTTAATTAGAGTTCATCTTTCCTCCCTCCTAAGCCCAAAAAGACGTCAATCATAGGGTTCCAAATGAACCAATTTGGTCTCTTCCATTACTTCATCCTATTGCCAAGATATTCTATTTTAAGGCTAATTCCAACATGTGTTTTTGTTGTATCTTTTACTTGGCCAAAGATTATGACACTTGGCACAATTAGCTACTAAGTATTTATTTTTTCCTCCTAATGTCCCTTGTTGACTGAAATTGACAAGAGGACAGGGAAATAATATTTGTTTCATGCATTCCTATAATCTCTTTCATCAATCAATTAATTTAGTACATGTTGCTTTTTGACTTTTCCAATTTGATTTTACTTGCCCAAGAATTCTCTAAAATTGGGATATTTAACCCCCAATATTTATTTTCCCCTCTTTTCCTCTATTTGGCAGGAAATGGACCTTAATTATTTACAAAATATTGTTTCTTGCTTTGTTTGGAAATTTTCCATTTTGCCATTGCATTTTTGTAAAAATTCATGTACATCACAATTCACTATTTTATTTCATTAAATGTATAAATTGTGTAACGGCTCGTCCCCCTTCCCAAAAGGCTACAGAGTGGTGCTGGATCAACCTTACCCTACCTCCCCGAGGTCTTTTGGATGGCTAGGAATTGTCCTCCTCTCTGCCTCTCAAAGGCTTAGGGATTTTCTCCCCGCAAGGGATTTTCACCTCAACAAGGGCTCGAGGACGTGACCTGAGGGTCAAGTACATGCCTTAAGAGCTACTTGGTAACTACTTGCACCAGATATACACAGAGTGATAAAGGCACAGTTCCATAAGCATACAAAATAGCACAAATATACTGATAAAAAGTACTTGTTTACATACAGGAGTCTCCCTGTAGGGTTTGAAAGAATATATACAATTTTCCCAAAATGTCCAAATAATAAACTAAATATAACCAAACAGCTCCGTCACTTGACCCATACGCTTCAGTTTCTAGTATTTACAGTCTTGACCCTTAGAGCCACTAGCTTCTGTTGGAATATATTTTTATTTGAAAAAAGGTGAGATTCAAAAGAATCTCAGTAGTAACATATAATCATTCATCGAGGATGTTGGAAATCTAAGTCTGTCTAAACAGATTTTGATCAATAGTAATAATGTCAGTGAGACATATAAGGACCTGATAATAGCAATAGAAAAAGCTCAGATCAAGGATAGATGAGCGCAACATATTAGGAACATGTAATTAAAAATGAGGATGTGGATATATGGGATTATTTGACTTATAAGGTCATACCTGATCGAGTCAATTATAGGCAGGAGAAATGCTCAGATACAGGCGTATCCAGCTCATAAAAGTTGTTTGAAAGGGATTATCTCCTAGAAGATCAATAAGGGAAATAGAAAAAATGTGTGGAAGCGTCGCCCGGAGTTTATGGATATGTATGTGTAGCAAATTTCTGGATGAAATTTATTTAAGAGGGGGAGAATTATAACACCCCAATTTTTATCACCAATATTCCCTTTATGTAATGAGATATTTGATGGGAAAAAATGGTGAATGGTGTTGTACATAAAAGTATAAATAATCTAACTGGTGGTCACACACAACATGAGTATGTTTAAAACACAAAATATAAATAATTGTTTTTGCTACCAGTGATTTTTCCTGTTTAGCAGTATTATTTTGTGACATTTTTAAATAGGCAAATGATGACCAATGCCTATGAAATTTTATAGGCTAAAATTAGACTTATCAAGATTTAATTTGATAGGTCATATGCATTATTTGGAGATATACACAAAGAGTTATGTATTTTTGACATTTACCAAGTGAAATTGGCCAATTTCTGGGATAGCGTCCAAAGATTTAGATTCTAGGAGTGTTGAACTTTCAGTTGATTAAAGGATATATTTTTTTCTTAAAACTAGACTCAATAAGGGTCTCATAGCCTTTGAAATCACTCTAATTCAATTTCTACAAATAAAGTTATGGTTTTTCAAAGTTTGGATAGTAAATCTGCTTGAATTGCCAACTATTGCTAATTTGGGAAAAAAATATAATGACAATTGTGTAAATTGTGGAATAAAGTAAAAGCCCATGTTCTCCCTTATTGGTGGATATTTGCTTGGGTATTAATCATGCCAAGTGGCTTTATCTAAAGCCAAGGGATTAAATTATAATTGTTAAAGTTTGAGCACATGAATAATTAGATTAAAATATCATAAACTTGTACATGTGGTTGAACTAATGGGATGAAGCCCAAAGGGGGACTATGAAGGGGCTTGAGATGTCTTTTTGGGCTAAGGGAAGATGATGCAAACTTGTTTCAATTGCAATGGGAGATTATGACACAAAGTTATCAAGAGATATGGTCAAGTACATATGCTTGTGTCATAAATCCAATTTAGCAATAAAATTTATTAAGGGTTATGTAGAGATATTTTATTAAGCACTCTCTTCATCTTTTTCCTCTTCATTTCACACCACCAACGAGAGAAAGAGAGAGGGAGGGAGAAGCTTTTGTTAGAACCGGCTATCATCCAAGAGGGGGGGGTGAATTGGGTGTATAATAAAAACTTAAGATCTTTTGAAATCTTTTCGTATCTTAACGAAAGCGGTAAGTATGAAGGTTTATAAATCAACAGTTAGATTAAATAATATATGCTGGAAATATAAGAGTTTAGGGAAGAGAATATGCAAACTGTGATTTATCCTGATTCGGTCCAATCTGTGATGGCCTACGTCCAGTCCCCAGGCTCCTCCTGAGATTTTCAAATCCACTATCTTCTTGTTTAATCCGGGCACAAGAAAAGCCTTTACAATCCCACAAGTTTAGCCGGGTACTTGTGAAACCTTTTACAAATCTCTCACTGAAATACTCCCCCTTACGGCAAGTCTTTCGAGCAGAGCAATCCCGAAGATCTTTCTCTCCTGCTTACTCATGCAAGTCTTACGAGCAGCAATGTTCTCTCTTGCTTACACCCCTGTAAGTCTTATGAGCAGCAACGTTCTCTACTGCTTGCACCTTGTAAGTCTTACGAGCAGAATGTCTTACTGGCAATTCTCTCTACTGCTTCCCCGTAAGAAAATCAACCTTCTCAAGGTCCCTCTACCTTGAGATCAACTCAGAAATATAGTTGAAAGTGTTTACAGACTCTCTCACAGAGTGGATATAATGCTCACTGAAGTACAATACAAATAATCACTCTCTCAATGAAAAGTAATATTGAAACCACAGAACAGAGAGTGTATGGGTAGAAGCAGAGGATTCACATTTCTATGTAATTGCTCGCTGTCTCAGTTTTTCTCCGTTTTTCTCTATTGCACATCGATATTGAATGCTTTCTCATTTATAGTTGATGAAGATGATGACCATTGTGAGCATTCGTCCGTTGGAGTCCCATTGCTTCATTTGAACGTTTGAGCATATTTGAAAAACAAGCTCCTATCCGTTGTGGAGCAAAGTGGAGCGTCTTAGTTGAATAGCAAAAAGATTCATTTTGAGATGTACATCACGTTGTGGAGCGTTTTGTGTTTCAGACAATTTTTCATGGTGGGTCATTTGCTTGTCGTGGTTGGTAGCCGCCATTCGGTGTGTAATAATGAAGTTAACCGTGATTGACTTTAAATTTGATTTTGTAATCCGAACGTTTAATATCCTGTTTCACACTTGAAAAATATGTTAGCTAACATTTAGAATCAATAACAAGTGAAAACACACTGATTTAATAACATGTAACCATATTCGGATTGTTCGCTGTGAGACTTGGTGTTTTTGGTCTTCTGCAGAATATCACTCGAGCATGAATGGCTTACTTCGAGTGATCTCCTTATTTTCCTTCATATGCTTCAGTTCACGGGTTGTGCTTGCATAGGATTTCAGAGAGACAGAATTCTCACTCGCGAGTGAAATGGGGTCTCACTCGAGCACAACTTCCTCTGCTCGAGTGATCTTGTATTTTCCACTGGGAGTGTCTTCTCGGGTTATCACTCGCACATCATTTTAACAAGAGTGAGATTTTGTACTCGCGAGTGATATGGTCCCTCACTCGAGCACACACACTCCTGCTCGAGTGAGACACATATTCTCCAGGAATATGCTCTCAATACCAACACTCGCATCAAGATTTCAGAGGGATAAAATTATCATTCGCAGGTGATGTGGGCCCTCACTCGAGCATAACTCCTTCTGCTCGAGTGATCTTGAATTTTGCACTGGGAGACTCTTCTCTGGACAGCACTCGCAGCTCTTCACTCGCATCTGCTCGAGTGAATTCTCGACATCACTCGAGCACAAAACGTCCTGCTCGAGTGCGCCTTAAGTTTTCACGTACATGCTTCTTCTCGGGTTATCACTTCCATGTCAAAACTTCCATGTGCTCGAGTGAGAAATGATCCAATGCTCGAGCATGAATTCTAGTGCTCGAGTGTTGCAACTTTCTTCACGTTTCAGCTGCTTTTGGACATCACTCGCACGACATTTTCAGAGAGAGTTTTTGCACTCGCGGGTGATGTGGGGCCACTTTAGAAAAATTTTGTTCATTTGATTCAAATGATGTATCATAAGAATGCTATTCCCATATGCATTCCAATGCAACAAGAATCAGCTCCAAACTCCTTGTATTCTGCAAGTTATGATCGAAAGAGTGTATATTTCGCTAGTCTGCACAAGCGTCAACTTCCAGAAGGTATAGCTCCTAGAATATAAGTTCAAATTAGGTAAATTACCTATCCATGGAAAGCTCTTTGAGTCTCCTTTCATTTGGCACTGGTCTCGTCTCAATCCGATGTGTGGTTTGTGAGTTATACTCAAAATACCGAACCTGTGTCAAAAAGTGACGGTGATTTCAGTTTCATTTTCCACGATTCATATCTCCTTCATTTGATCTTCTTTCAATTTGATCCTGGTGCCAATTTTACGTGTTGTGAGTCCTCTTTCATATGCCACTGGGTTCGGGTCAATTCGACAAGTGGTTTGAGAGATATGATAAAAATACCAGACCTCGCTCAGGCTGAACGTAAAACAGAGTAGAACTGAGTATTCACCCCGTGCTCGAGTAAATCCATCTGTGCTTGAGTGAGTTCTTCCTGTGCTCGAGTGAAACACCTTGTGCTCGAGCATATCACCTCTAGAAGTGCCAAAACTCATATATAAGTCATCTTAGCTTCGTATTAACCTATTCCAACCATCATTTGATCATAGAAACCTCCGGTATCATTATAGAAACCTCCAATATCACATCTAACAACTTGAATCTTGATATTCATGATAGATCTTCCAAGTTCTTCATTCTTTAATATCTTTCTTCTTAGTTTTCTTCTTGATAATAATTCTCCATAACCAAAGTAAGCATCTCCTTGACTATCTTCAATTTCTTCCTTCTTCTTCCTCTTGTTCATTTTCATTAATTCAATCTTCTTCATTCTTTGCTTGACTAATCTACAAAATATGTAACATTAAATATAGTAGTTAGTCAAAGAAATACATTATATAAACTTTTTGCTCTTATCATTTCACATCTATATTTGACACCATCAAAACTAATCATATGTAACAGCTTTGAATAATATGGAGCAAGGGAAATTAAGGAGCAAAAATCCAAATGTAAAGCTTGTGATTTCAATTATTTAGGTCCTCTAACTTGTGTAGCAACTCTTCTAACCTCTTGATCTTCATGGAAACAATTGTGTAGCAAGCAAAATCTCAAGGTTGAGAGAGAAAGGGAGGACAGTTCTAGAGAGAAAAAGTCCAAGAATCAAAGGTAACCTCAAGAACTTCAAATCTCTTGGTTTATTGTTGTTGTTGTTGTTGTTATTGATGTTCTTAGCTTGGTTGGTGGATTGTTGTTGATTTTGTAAATTTGGAAAGTGATACCCTTAAGGGCTTATGCTGCCCAAATTTCCTCAAATCTTGTTTAGTATGTGTTTAAATGGTTTAACAAGTGACTAGGAGTGAAAAGGAGCAAGTTTTTGGTGTTGAAAATCAAAAACACATTTTCCCTTTTTCTAAACATATGTTTTGGCCAGAGTTGGTTAGAGGGGTTAGGGCTGGAATTTCATTAATTTGATGGTTCCATGTTGTTCAGGAGGAAAAATTGAGTAGGGTTGATATTGACCACTTTGTGAGATAAGCCCTAGAAAGTGAAATTACGAAAATACCTCTAAAACCCTAAATATGGGTGTTAAGGGCAAAATTGTCATTTGGTAGTAATTTTGTGAAAACAGAGGTCAAAAATGGATTCTACAAGCAAAACGGTGTGGAGTAGCTTGGGTCAAAATTTCTGAAAAAGTACAGTCGGACTAGGTAAAAAGGGGCTTAGACCAGGTCCCTAGGGGCATTTTAATAATTTTGCAATTTTGGACTAATATAACCAATAAAAACACTTTGGAAGAGTCTAGTGTGGTACATGAATGTATATTAACCTAATTCTTGTAAACTTGGATTTTTAGGACCAGTCTGTTGTGCCCAAGCCGGATCAAATTAAGAACTGTTTTCTGTTACAAAAAGAGACATAAGATAGTAACTCTATTCTTCATACGTTATGACAATGTTTATATGTTTGTGTATGCCATCTTTTGTGATTTAATTAATGAACACGGTTTTACCAAGGAGGGCAATTTATGCATGGAGGCACCTTTAAATTTGTGTGTGGAGGCACACTTATCCGGTTGTGAGCAAGGGCCCAACTAAGATTTTCTGATAGTAGGGGATTAAGCCCCTAACTGATGTATACATGTCATGATGTGATATTGTTATTAGTTTGTTGCATAACATGGAGCATGACATATTTACTTTTCACATTTTATATGAATGATTGTATGTTATTATTGAGATTCTTTTGAATCTCACCTTTTTTCAAATAAAAAATATTCCAGCAGAAGCTAGTTGCTCTAAGGCGTATGGGTTAAGTGATGCAGTTGTTTGGTTATATTTAGTTTATTATTTGGACATTTTGGAAAAATTGTAGATATTCTTTCAAACCCTATAGGGAGACTCTTGCATATAAACAAATACTTTTTATCAGTATATTTGTGCTATTTTTGTATGCCTGTAGAACTGTTCCTTTATCACCTTGCGTATATCGAAATGTTAAGGGGTTTGACATTTTTGGTATTAGAGTAAACGATTCTGGCAACAAGATAGTATACTGATAAGGTCTTGATTATATGGTAAAAGAAGATACTCACAGAATGGGGCACTAAGGAAATAAACTACCCCTTTTCTGTGAATCAGCCCCGGAGAAATAGCGAATATGTGAGGTCAGCAAGTAGTGCAATACCTGACTAAGGATAGTCTAAGGAAATTGCGAAACCTGAGGAAGCGGGTACGACCAAAGCTAGTGTGTAGACCATACACAGTATTTTGATGCCTGGAGATAGTGGGCATGATGTTTGAACAAGGATTGTCTCAGGGTACCGGTGGTCAGGAGCAGATAGAGCCGGTATCTACGTTTTGGCACGGGCACATAAAAGTTAAGTGTGCTCAACCCAAGGAAATCTTAGGATGGGTGACCCCCTGGGAAATTAAGCTAGAAAGGACATGGAGACTTGAGGAATAATTATTGTCTTAAGGTTTCTCCATGACTAATAATCATCTTAGTTAGATGATTCAAATGATGCTTAGAAGCATGGAAATGATGGCAATATAAGTATTAATTTTAATTCGAACAGTTTATGTTACAGTAGTGATTGTGCAAAAAAGTTCATTTGATAAGGTATGAGTAGAAAGGTTACCAAGTAATATGTAACCCAGGAATCAACTACTAAGCTTTGGTTCCACAAGAATTTGAAATGGCCTAGAATGATTTGAGTTCAAATGGGCCAGGAACTGGCACAAAGAAATGCATATTTTTGGTGCAATTAGGTGTTATAGGAGGTTCCTATGGGACTCCTACCAAATCATCCTGACATTATTAAAGCTCATATGAGGAGATAAACATCAGAGTGTGTAGTGGAAGTCTATGACTTTATATTGATTACAGGAAGTTGAATAAGGTGACCATTGAGATTAAGCACCCACTTCCTGGAATAGATGATTTGCTCGATTAGTTGTCTGGTTCCTATGTGTCTTCCAAACTGAGTTGAGATTTGGGTATCACCAGCTTGAGGTAAAAGCAGAGGATGTACCAAAATTTGCTTTTAGGACCAGTTATGGCCATTACGAGTTTCTTGTACTGCCATTTGGCTGACCAATACACCTGCCATGTCCATGGACTTCATGAATCTAATTTTTCATCCGTTTTTAGACCAATTTGTAGTAGTATGTGCTACTGATATATTGGTATACCACGGAGTATATCAGAACATGAACAACATTTGAGAATTGTATTGGACATGCTGAAATCTAATCAACTCTATGCCAAGTTGAGTAAATGTGAGTTTTGGCCTTCAGAAGTTAGATTTCTAGGTCATATAGTCTCACCATAAGGAATCTCGACGGATCCTTGCAAGGTGGAAGCAATACAGAACTGAAAAGGCTAAAGATTGTGGTTGTGATACACAGTGTTTTGGGTCTTGTTGATTATTATGAGGGCTTTATGTAACCTTTCCCCGGAAAACTCAATATTGTGTGTGGGATGATAATTGTGAGAGGAGCTTCGTAGAGCTAAGATGGCAATTTATTATATAGCACTAGTGTTGATAATCCCAAATCTACAATGGACCTTTGTCGTCTTTACTAATACCAGTAAGCATGGATTAGGAAGTGTTTTAAATCCCATATGCGAGTAGGCATATATTGGGATGTATTTTGATACTAGCCGAGTGGGGCGTATGCATCTTGTCAATTGAAGCTTCATGAATTGAACTATACCACCTATAATCTTAAGTTGATAGTAATAGCTTTTAAGTAATGGCACAGCCCCCCACTTAAGGGGCTACAGAGTGGTGCCAGAACAACCTCACCCCGCCTCCCTGAGGTCTTTTGGATGGTCAGGAATTGTCCCCTCCTCTGCCTCTCAAAGGCTTAGGGATTGTCTCCCCACAAGGGATTTTCGCCTCCCCAAAGACTCGAGGCCGTGACTTGAGGGTCAAGTACACGCCTTAAGAGCCAATTGGTAGCCACTTGTACCGTGGTGGCTCTTAAGGCGTATACTTGACCCTCAGGTTACAAATTTGCAAATTAACCCTATTTTGATCCTCCACAAGTTTTTTTTCTATCTTGTCAATATTGTTACCTTTTAGTTTCGCTGGAAGCTATAACGGTAAGAAGTCATATAACTTTTGTTTTCTATCTTACTCCTTCCCGTCCTATTATAAGAGCTCAATAACCGAATTACGTGGTTTAAAAATATGATTAAAGTTTGTTAAAAATAATAAGTATATCTAAAATAAACTTTTTTTTCTAAGTATGCCCTTATTTATGAGGGGCAAGAAAGAGAGAGAAATAAAGTAAATATTAGTATTAGCAACTATTTAATTAATGCAATACATATAATTAATTAGGGGTAAAAATGAAAAAAAATTATTAAATGTTTAAACAACTCTTGCTGGGCTCATATAAAAAAGACCAAGGTAATTCCAATTTTGAGCTCCTATAAAAAGGATCGAAGGGAGCATTATTTAATGTCCAGAAGTTATATATCTTTTATTTTTATTTTTATTATTATATGGTGAGAAGTCATACAACTTTTATTTTTCTCTCTTATGAAAGGGCAAGAAGGCATATAACTTTTATTTTTTTAATGCCCAAAAGCCATATAAATTTAGCAGTATAACTTAATTTTTTGAAATTATATGGCTAGAAACCATATAACTTTTATTTTTTTATTTCATTGAATGACCAGAAGCCATATAACTTTTATTTTCTTATTATATAGCCAGAAGTCAACCAGTTTCTATTTTTTTTTATCATGATTAAATTACCATAAGCGATATAGGTTTAATTATTATCTTGAGATTAAATGACTATAAGCAATATAATTCCAATTTATTGAGGGGAACATACCCTGCAAATTAGCTTTTCTTGTAAAAGTCATCCGGTACAGATAAATACATTAAGTTCATAAGATATTAATAGTAAACATTATGATTTATTATTCTACAATTAATATTATGAATCAATTGAGTGTACCTTCATGAAAGGAGAAATAAATGGAGACATTCCTTTTAAAGGAAGAATTTTTCTACTGTCTCTATTGCACCCCCTTTTCCATTAATTTTGTTCTATCTTTTCTATTTTTTTGTCTCTCTTTTTTTTAACTGTATTTTTATGTCCCTTTATTTGGTTTATTTTACAACATTTATATATTTGATAGTGCCAACATATAGATATTATAATATAAAATAACAATTAACTTCTTATCAAATATTTATGGGAAAATTTCATATAAGGACAACTTTAGAAAATTAATTTCCATTAGCTCCTAAAGAAACATGAAATTCCACTATAGTCTCGTGGGGCTGCAGTGAAATTAATTTGTGAAGTAAAAATAAAAATACAATAACCCTTTCAAAATCAAAAGAGAAACGACTTGATTTGTAAGTGGTGAACACATTATGAACAAGTGGAATAGTCCTATGAACAAGTGAAATTAATTTCTTAATATGAAGACATTTGAGCATGATTCAATCAAATTCCATTTGTAAGTAGTGAACGCATCATGAACAAGTCAAATATTTTTATGAACAAGTGGAATTCCATTTTTTCACTGAGCATCATTCTGAAATTTTTTATAGAACTATTCTACTCATTCATGATATGTTTGATACTTGCAAATGAAATTTGATTTGATCTTACTCCAATGTGTTATAGTTAATAAATTAATTTTACTTGTTCATAGGTGTAATATCCCAAAATTCATTCGCCAAAAATCCCATGTATATTTATTATAATAAATAGAATAAAATGGTGAATTTTGATGCACTTGAAAAGACAAAAATACCCTTAGTAAAGGCCATGCGAAAATTGGGCCGATATAAGAAATAAAGTATAATTTTTGTCTTCCAAAAAGCCTATTTTTGAAATCCAAAACAATGAATGGAAGGACACAAATTTTGGGCTCAATTAATTTTGAATTTTGGCCAAGAAGAAGGAAAAAGAAGAAGGCCCAAATTAAATACAAAAAAAATGTAAAGGCAAAAAGGGAATTTGCCATAAAAGCAAGAAGCTAATTTATTTTCCCTTTTCTTGGGATATATTTCGGCCAAAAGAAAGAAACAAGAGGAAATAAATGTTATGAGATAATTATGCTTAAATATGAAGAAATTGTGGCCAAGAGAAAATGAAGAAAATTCAAAACAGTAAAAGGATGTGATAATTTACTATTAAAATAGTAATATTTTTGAGGAGGTAGAAGAGACATTTGAAGAGCTAATTAAGCCTTCCCAAGGCTAACATTTCGTTCAAAATAGAGAGGGGGGAGGGGGGAGCTATTTGAAGAAGCAAGAACAAGAAGGAAGCTAGTGGTTCAAGAATCAATCAAGGTGAGTTGGTAGTGAAATTCTTGTGATTAAGCCTTCTAATTCATGGAAAACCTCTTCTAATCTCTATGCCATCTTGAAATACACTTGTAGCAAGGCAAAATCAAGAGGAAAAGAGAGAAGAGGGGGACGATTTAGAGAGAGAGAGAAGAGGAAATCGAGGTAAGCTTGAAAACTTGTCCTATCTTGATGATTTATGCTTGTTGTTGGTGTTTTGGTTTGTTGTGGTTGATTTTGTAATTTGGGATGATGAAACTTTAAGGGGATATGCTGCCAAATTTTCCATTAATCATGGTCAATAAGTGTTCAAGAGGTTAAACAAGTGATTAGAGGTGGAAGGGAGATGATTGGTTGGTTGAAATCAATAAAACATAATTTCCCCTTTATTATGCCATTTTCGGCCAGATCTGGAACTAGGGGTTAGAGCTGAATTTTGTGTTTTAATTATTCCATTGTGTTTAGAATGGAACATTGTGTAGGGTACATGTGAGATGGCGGGTTTGGCAGGGCGGGCTGACGCAGCTCACCCCCTTTGCGGGCCAGTCCACCAATTTTTTTTTTTAAATTTTATAATCTCACTCTTTTTTAAAAAAAATTACTCTCTTTCTTTTTCACCCGCTCATATCACACTTCTTTTCTTTTATACATTTGTGTTATGAAGTCAATTTCATTCTTACTTTTCTTTTTTTTATCTATTCACATCACAAAACTATATAAACACATCTCTTTTAAATTTAATAATAATAGAATAAATAAATATAATATGAAAATAAGTGTCAAATAGAAAGTATGGGGAGTTAATTAAACACATCATCAAAGGATAAGAGATTCAGATAAGGGAGACTAAGAGCACTTGAGAAAAAACCAAAAAAAAATTAATAAGGGCCAACGGGCCAGCCCGGGCTATACAGGCTAAGGCCGTTTAGCCCGAATTTAAACGGGCCGCCAACCCATTTATTTGGGGTGGGCTGGCATTACCACCTCTAATGTGAATTATGAAGTGTGAAGTGTCAAACCCCTAACATTTCGATATTTGCAGAGTAATAAGTGCACCGTTCCTAAGGCATATAGAAATAGCGAAAACATACTGACATTAAGTACTTGTTTACAATATAGGAATTCCCCGTAGGGTTTGAAACATATATACAAATGTACAGATATTCAAAAGAAACAAAAGTACAGTTCTAAATAACTAAGAACAGCTTCTGCCTACACCGGGACCTTATTCACTAGCAACCACTGTCTTGCCCCTAGAGCCGCTAGCTTTAGCTGTAACATTTTCAAGTATAGTAAAAGAATGAGATTTAAATGAATCTCAATAGCAACATGCATTTCAGACATACAAAATGTAAAAATAAATATGTCATACTTCATATTATGCAAAATGATAGAATGTTGTGTGTACGTTGTCCAAGGCCAAACGACTATTTGCAACCCTGGCTTAACTCTGCTCCTCCATTGGGTCCCATAGCACAATGAAGCTAATATGCGTGTTCAAGATACTATGCTCATGTTACTAACTATGCGCCTCCATTAGGTCCCAGACCACAACTAAACTAATATGTGTGTCCAAGACACTGTGCTCATGTTATCGAGAATGACATACACAAACATATAATAATCACATAGTATATGCAAGAAAATGTTACTACCCAACTCCGTTTTCAATTCCTCGATCAGTCTTAAACTTTGGTTCCGGCTCGGAAAATTTCCAGTTCCTATAAATTAAAGTTACAAGTAACTAGTTATTAATTGAACTATTACTACCTTTAAATCAAATTTTGCTAGTTATATAATGCAATTATGATAGTTTATACACAGTACAACTCTGCACAGTACAGTTTCACAGTTTTTCAGAAACTGGTAGATTTTCAGTCAACTTTGGAAATTCATAATTAATTCTAGGAAAATTCAATTTGACTTATTCCAAAGCCTATATGAATTTTTTAAATTTATTTTCATGGAAAAATACCTAAGTTTGGTCATTTTAACTACATTGTTTTCAGAAATTCACCAAACTTGCACTGTTCCAAATTTCCTTCCAGAAAAAGAGCGCAAATTTGAAAATTCACATCTTTTAATGTACTTATCCAAAAATTGTGATCCACCTGTCAAATTAAAGCTCTAGATGTCTATTTTAATCCTATCAAGTTTCATAATTTTTGGATCAAGTTTGCCTAACGAATTTCATTGCACAATGATACTACCTCCTGTGAAACAATCAAACAACATTTACTTTAAACTTCAATAAATTCCAAATTTACATACAAACATCCAAAAATAATGAACACCAATATTCCCACATGCTTTTCCCTTCTAAATCCAATGAAACCATCAGAATTACAAAATTCAAGCTCCTCCCTCTTGTTCTGCTTTTGGCCGAAAGTTAGGTTTTTAATCACCTCCTTTCCACTTCTAATCACAAAATTAACTACTTAAACACTAAATGAACATGATTTAGGGAAATTTTGGCAGCATTTTAGATAGGGTTTCATCTCCCCAAATTTACAAACTAAGGAAAAACCAAACCAAATTCAACAACAACAACCACAACAACATCTTATAACACTAGAGGATCAAGATTATGAGATTACCTCTTGATTTCACCACTTTCTCTCTCTAAACCATGACTGACCTCTCTCTCTTGCCTCTTGATTTAGCTTGCTATAAATGATATTCATGAAAGAAAAGAGATTTCCTATGAGTTAGAAGGCTTAAACAATTGATAATCACCATTAACTCACCTTGTTTTGCCTTGAACCTCTTCTTGCTTGCTTGTTCTTGCTCTCTCTCTCTCTCTCTCTCTCTCGATTTTCAAGTGTTGGCTGAAATATGACCAAAAGAAAGAGATAAGAAGCTTATAAAAAAAATCCTCTTGCACCTCCTTGAAATATTGTATTTTCTTGTATTTGAACACATGTCATTTGCTTTTTGCTTCATCTTTTCTCTTTCTCTATTATACTTGGCCGAAAATAGCTTCTTGAAATAGCTAAAAGAGTTTCTTCAATTATCATAAATTTTACCTCCACACATATTACCTTTGAGTTGCAATTGTTGACCTTGTTGACTTCGTCATCATCTTTTCTCTTCTTTCTTTATGCTTTTACGATTATGGCCCCTTTTTAATCAAGTCATCATCCCTTTTTTTTGGCCATTTTACTTGGCTGAAAATGAATGTTGGGAGGGAGTAATACTATGCCTTCAAATATCACTTTTATCCTCTTCCACATAAATGTAATTAGAGTTGCAATATTTGACTTTCTGATCGTCACTTTTTTTTTATTTTGACCATGTACCAAAAATTGCTCCCAAATGGATATAAATTCCCAATTAATTATTTTCCCCTCCTTATATCTCTTTTTGACCGAAAATGGCCAAATAAATTGGGAAAAATAATTTTCTCTTGTTTTTTATGGCATATTACCATTTTACCCTTACATTTTGTAATTTTAACACAAGCTAACATAATTTTTATCAAATTTTGAAAATTCATATCTAATTGTAAAGATGTCCAATTGGTATGGTTCTATAGCTTATATGAACCTTATTAAGTCTATTTTTAGGAAACAATATAGCCTTTAGCCAACTGGAAGCTCATAATTCCTAGAAGTTTTCATTTTTGGATGCTGTCACATAACCTTATCAGTTTCACTGGGCTAAATTAAAAAAATACATAACTCTTTGTGTACAACTCCAAATGACTTAAATGACCTATCAAATTAAAGCTTGATAAGTCTACTTTTATTTTCAATACTTTCATAGGCATTGAACATCATTTGTCTATTTAAAAATATCACACAACAAGACTACCACACAGGAAAACACACTGGTAACAAATCTTAATTCTTACAATTTGTGTTCCAAGCATAACCATGTTGTGTGTAACCACTGATTATAGTGTTTATCATTTTATGTAATATCCCAAATTTTGGGATTAGAGGCTTGAGAATAAGCTTGAATTAAGTGGACTGCTAAGCCCCAGTTTAGCAAGTGTCCCAAATCTATTCCCTAACATTTCTTATATCTTTGGGGTATTAAAGGGAATAAAATGGTGAATATTGACCCACCTTGAATATCCTTTGGCTATAAATTCTAGATCATAGGAATTAAACACTGAAAATTGGAATGTGAAAAGTGCAGTTAGTGTAATTTCCGGCAAGGAAGCGAGATTGTCATGAGATTTTGGATGAACAAATGATGTTCAAAAAATGTGAAATTTTCCAGAATTAAAGTAGACACTCTAAGCTTTAATGTGATAGGTGATATAGACCATTTGAAGAACAACAAGAGGAAGAGAGCTCAGGAGGCAAAGATTAAGGTAGGTAGGCTTCATTTCTAGTGTTCTTGCCTTCTAACTTATGTAGAATCTCCTCTAAGCTCATTTCCTTTATGAATATCATGGTTAGCAAGCAAGATTCCAAGAGAGGAGAGAGAGGGGAAAGACATCATAGCGAGAGAAAGAAGAGAAAATCAAGGTAAGCTTGAAAACCTGTCTTATCTTGATGATTTATGCTTATTGTTGATGTTGTGGTTGGTTTGTTGGATTGTTTTGGTTATTTTTGAAATTTGGAAAGCTCAAACCCTAAGGGGAGGTGCTTCCCATATTTGGATTAATCATGTGAAAAGTGTAATTAAGTGGTTAAACAAGTGATTTAGGGTGAAAAGAAGGCGTTAAGTTGATTGGAATCAAGAAACTGATTTTCCCTAATTTTTTCTAATCTTTATCTAGATCTATTTTGGCAGTATTTGGACTGGATTTTGGTGGTTTTGGTGATTGCATTGTGTTTAGAAGGGAAAATTGTGTAGGGTTCTGTTAGACCTCATGTTTTGATGATAACAAAAGTATGGTTTGAAAAGGAAGTAATTAATAAACAAGTTTGAACTAAGTAATGACAGGAACTAGCATCACTTGAAGTAAGCATTGGAGTAATGAAGAAAGGCCATGAGAAAATGCTGAGGAACTTGATCAGAAGCAAATCTCCTAAAGCATTACTCGAGGAGCTACTCGAGTAATGAGACAAAACTTGAAGTAACCAAGAGAAAACTTCCAGTAACCTGCCACCATTACTCGAGGAGCTACTCGAGTAACCAGGTAAAAACTTGGAGTTGCTCTCGGCCTGCCAATGTTACTCGAGGAGGTACTCGAGTAACCAAGTAAAAACTTCCAGTTGCCTTCAAGTTTTCCCAATGATACTCGAGGAGCTACTCGAGTAACTGTGTTTGTTAA
The DNA here is from genome assembly GCA_963210345.1 of Inga oerstediana. Classification (NCBI taxonomy): domain Eukaryota; kingdom Viridiplantae; phylum Streptophyta; class Magnoliopsida; order Fabales; family Fabaceae; genus Inga; species Inga oerstediana. The sequence goes on from OY723408.1 coordinate 26,633,897, forward strand.
AATGTGGACCTCTCGGCATTTTGTAGCACTGCTAATGTTACTCGAGGAGCTACTCGAGTAACCCTGTGAAAACTTCCAGTTGCCTTCAAGTTTTCCCCATAATACTCGAGGAGCTACTCGAGTAACTCTGGTTCTGAAAATATGTAACTCTCGGCACTTTGTACCACTGCCAATGTTACTCGAGGAGGTACTCGAGTAACATACTACAGTAAGTGAAAAACTTGAGGTTGGTACCCGATTTACTTGATTTCTCTTTATTTCATCTTCCTCGAGTCCTTACTCTAGTATACAAGTTTCTAATGTTCTATCTTAAGTGGATTCCTCAAGTATGTACCCCAGTATGCAGAAATATTTTCAAAGTACACTTCAAGTCATTACCCGGGTAAGTCATGTTCAAAAGTCTCAGTTACTCGAGGTGGTACCCGAGTAACCAATGCAAAAATGAGTGCATTACTCGAGTCCTTACTCGAGTAACAAGGTAATTGCTCTCGGCCTTGAAATCCTGCCAACATTACTGGAGTAGAGCATCGAGTAATCAAAAGATTTTTAAAGGATTACTCGAGGTGTTACCCTAGTAATCTATGAAGTTGCAAAAGCATTACTGGAGTAGCTACCCGAGTAAATAACTATTCCCAAAGGTTTGAAATTTAGTTTACTCCATGCACTACCCGAGTAATCTTATATTTATTCATTGACTTGCAGTTGAACAATGATTTCTCGATGTTACTCGAGTAGGTACTCGAGTAAACTTCAAGGGATACTCGAGGAGCTACTCGAGTAAGCATACCCAGAAATTTAGAAATCATTCAAACTTTCATTATATTGTTTCCTATATGATTAACCTTTCATTGTATTAGTATTCTTAGTCTATTTACAGAGAAACAATGAAGAAATCATATCAAGAGATGGAAGTCAAAAGAAACGTTCAAATGTCAACCACCGCCAACGGATATTTTTCAAAAACTTGAAAAGTCAATAGTGGCTGCGCACTCACCAACGGACGAAAGGAAATGTTCCAACAGTCATCAACAACTTACCTATATATATGGGAACCTTCAAACAGAGAAAGGACTACAAGCACACACACAAACGAATTATCAAGTTCATTGCTCTGTTTTCACGTTGAAATTGTATTTCTATGCTTCAGTGATTATCATTCACTCTGTAAGAGAGATATTTCATACAAACTCAATATTTGTTATTGAGATAACTTAAGGTTGTGGAACCTTGAGTTGGGATTGGATTACAACTTGTAAGGGGGAGCGAGTGTCCAGGTGAAAGGAACTTGCTTGTACTGAGGTGCCAAGAACCCACTGAATCTTGGAAGCTATAGTGAAACTCTCAGAGAAGCTCTGAGGACTGGACGTAGGTCAAAGCGGTTGTGACCGAACCAGTATAACTCCCGGTGTACACTTCGGTGATATTTCTCCTTACTCATTACTATTTTAATTCTTTTGTCAAAGTTTTATATTTTCGCAAGAAATTTTAGTATCACCCAATTCACCCCCCTCTTGGGTGAAACGCTTGATCTAACAGGTTCATGTTGATCATGAAGAGTGAAAAGCCTTGGAATGTGAAATGGCAAAATTACCCCTAAAACCCTAAGTTAGGGACTGCTAAGGGCATTTTTGTCTTTTGGCAGTGAATTTGGTAATTCCAAGGTCAAAAATGGATTCCTTGGGCAAAATTATGTAGGAATAGCCTGGGTCATAATTTTTAGGAAAGTAGAGTTAAGCCGAGTATAAAGGGGCGTATACCAGGTTCTCTGGGGTATTTTGGTAATTTTGCAGTTTTAGACAAAGATAGCAACACAATGAGTTTAGAATGAATTATGTGTAACTAATAACTCATTTATCATAAATTTGGAATTTTAGGATATATCAGTAGCCCGAGCCGGATAGACAATAGTAAATAGACAGTCAGTCAAGGGAAGGGCGATTTAGGCAGTAAACTTACCTCTCCTGCATGTATTTGATATTTGTGCTTGTGTATTGATGCATGCGATTACTTTGTTTGATTATGTGAAACATATATGAATAACTGAAGCTATGTTTCTATTTATGCTATGGCTATAAGTATATTGTTTGAAATACTGAGCATACATATATGTCATTGTATTAGCATGAGTTATGTAACGCAAGTATGGCATACAATAAGCACTTATCTTGTATGCATTTTGGTACTCTTTACTACTGAGATTTTCTCAAATCTCACCGTCCCTTACCAACAATTTAGACAGGTGAAAAAAGGATGTGTGCTGAGAACAAAGAAGGAAAGCCCACGAGAGGAATGCAGTGGTAGAACGATGATGGGAAGGTATCTGCATTTCACTAGGACGGGTTTAGATACCCTATTAGCCTTATACGGCTACATTATTTGTAATTGTTATATACAATCCCTGTAGGGATTTTCTATAATCTAACACTTTTTATCAGTATATTCATGCTATTTATGTGTGCCTACCGAACCATGCATTAATATTCCACTGTAAGTCAAAATAAGTGAGGGTTTTACATTTGGTATCAGAGCCCAAGCGGTTTTGGCAGAGCAAGCTGTTTTGGCAATATGATAGTATACTGATAAGGTCTTGATTATATGACAAGAGAAGGTGCGCATAAAATGGGGCACTAGAGTAGTGAATTTCCCCTTTTTTATGAACCAACCCCGGAGAAATGGTGAATACCTGAGGGCAGCCAATACTACCATGCCAGTCTAAAGGCTGTATAAGGATGCCATGGACATCGAGGAAGCAGATCCGAATGACAACTTGGTAGAATTCAGGAAGCATATCATCTGGTATGTGTTCAAGTACATGTAACGGTGCTGATATACCGTCCAGACACAGTATTTAGTAAGTCGGAAGTAGCTAGCATGATGTATGAGACAAGAGTAGTCTCAGGGTACCGGTAGTCAAGAGCAGATAAAGGTGGTATCTGTATTTTGGTACAGGCACACAAAATTTAAGTGTGCTTAACCCAAGGAAATCTTAGGATGGGTGACCCCCTGGTAAGTTAAGTTAATAGGGCTATAGAGACTTGAGGAATAGTGATTGCCTTGAGATTTCTCTATGACTAATAATCATTTTAGTTAGATGATTTAAAGAATAATTAGAAGCATGGAGATGATGAAGATGGAAGTATTGATTTTAATCCGAACCATCCTGTTGCTGTAACTATTGCATAGAAAAGTTCATTTGATAAGGTGATGGGAAACTCGAGGTGTAGAAAATGTTTTAAGGGTTCTCCATGCTAAGTGATGATCCTTAGTAACACCGTGGTATTAAAGGAATGTAGATATGATATACGGTGCTATATGATAAGTGGTGATCAGACCATATATTGATCCTAGAGGATCCGATCTTATGATACTGAAGGTTTATGATATGCCGGAATCAAGTTTAAGCTGAAATAGTGCTTAGGTCGAAATGTGAATTGGTTACACTATGGTACTGTTCTATGATGAAAGTTGGAACCTTGTAAATAGTGTTGAACCTTCAGTAATATTTTGAGGATATTACATGAATACCATGAAGGTTAGAATAGGCACTATTGATCATGATTTTAGCATGCCTATTGGGTATAGTTGAGGAAAATGATTTTTGATCTGTATGGTGTTGAGGTTCTAGAGTCAGTGATTAACCTAAAAGGTTAGATGTCTATCCTATAGTTAGAGCAGGGTTACCAAGGGAATCATAACCCAGGAATCAACTGTTAGGTTTTGATTCCATAAGAATTTGAAATGGCCAGAATGATTTTAGTTGAAACGGGCTAGGAACTGCCTTAGAGGAACACAGATTTTAGGTATAGTCACGTGTTATAGGAGGTTCCTGTGGGACTTCTATTAAAATTATCTTAACCTTATTAAAGCTCATATGAGGAGATAAGCATCAAAGTGGGTAGCAGAAGCATAGTAATTTTATGGCATATAATGATTTACCCTGAGCAGCGAGACAGCCCATAGGAGCATGTTAAAGATGCAACTAATCAATCTATGATCGAGAGGCTCATACCCCGACATGACCAGGTGGGTTCCGCATGTAATGCCCCAAAATGTGTTTAAGGGCTTATGAATATAATTAATGTTAGACAAACACCTTTGGAGAATAAAATGTGAATTATGACCTAAATTAGTAGTGAAAATTACTTAAACCTAGTATTTAAGCTCAATTATGGTGACAAAGCTTAAATTGAATTAAAATAGAAGGGAAGGGGCATGAAGGGGAAAAGGAGTTTAATGATGCACTATGTGGCAATCTAACTAAAACTGCCATAGTCAGGGGCAAAATAGGAAGAAAGAAATATATCGACGAATTAGTCAACTATCGAAGAAGAAATTCACCATCAACTAAAAGAACAAGAGGCGTGACTAAATGGCCATTGGAATTAGTTAAAGTAACCATATAGCTCTTTGCTTTTGGGAGAAGCCACAAGATCTTGACACTTGGCACCATTTGAATTAAGTAAAGATATTGAAAAGTCAAATAATTAAATGCAACTCTCTTCCCTCTCTCCTCTCAATTTCAGTCAATGAGGCAAGGTAGGCTAAAAATATGATCAATTCATCATCTCTCACTCTCTTTCTTAAGCTCAAGGTCGACCAAGTGTGGAGGAGGAAAGAGAAAGGAGATTTTGAGAAGGTGAGTGCTTTCTTCTTGAGTTTAGACCTAGAAGATGACCTCTATTTCTCAAAACCTTTTCTTTAATCTTGTTCCTCTTGATGAAAGCTTTATTTGTATGGTTTTAGATTTTCAAGAGGAGGTGTTTTGTGTACTGAAGAAAAACTAGAGGTTGGAGAATCAAAGAACCAACTAAAGGAAGTGATAGAGGTGAGTAAGAGCAACCTTTTGACATTACAAGCTTTAAAATGATATAAAGTGGGTGTCATGTTGATGTGTATGTTGTGAGTTATGGTTGTTGGAAGTCAACCAAGAAACATGCCAGTTTTTGGCAATGGCCAGGCATTTTGGCCGCAGCCCAAAAATTTATGGTCATCTCTTGGCCGTGGCCAGAGAGTGGGTTGACCACGGCCAACCCCTAAAATTCTGCATTTTGAATTTCTGAAAGATGGTTTCTGGTCTAACTCTCCCCAACTCTTTAGGCTTTTGTTTGAGCTTCTAGAAGCTACCTAAAGGTCTTAAATAATAACCAACCCCAAGTTTCCTGGAGTCATTTAAGAATTGAAATAGGGAATAGCTCATCGTCCTTGATTATAATTTATAGGACTTGACATCCGACTTAAGCATAAGAAACTTGTACCCGAGCAAGAACGGAAAGAACAACGTAGTAATTCTTTCTCTTATATCATGTATAATGCTTTGTATGTATGTGTTTAGTATTGAATTGTGACGAATGTGTATACAACTGTGAAAGCTGTCGTGAATGTCACGAATCTGTATATAGTTGTTAAAGCTGTCTGAAAGTGACGAATGTCACAAATGTGTATACAACTGTGAAAATTGTCCTGAATGTCCCGAATTGTAACAAATGTCACGAATATGGATGCTGCTGTGTATGCTACTGTGAATGCTGTGGTATTTGCTTCTTTGTGATAATTGCTTACATGCTTTGTTAAATTACATGTCATATGAGTGAAATGTTACTACTGAGATTCAGATGAATCTCACTCTTTCCAATAACTAACCTACAGTTAGGGCAAGCGGATCAAAGCAGGAGCAGGTAACCAAGGGCGGCTAGTGCTCATGGCTAGGAGATTAGAACTTTTTGTTGGTTATCAATTTTTGGGATGATTGTATATATTGCATATGATGTAAATGTAAGATCCATGTAGTAGAGGTGGACGTATCTACCGTAGACTTGTGAATGTTCATGTAATCCTCGGTATGGGAACTAAAATGAGAGATTATGCCCTGTAGACCCTCATAGTTATGAATATAACCCAGAAATTCATCAGAAAATTTTGTTGAACACTCTGATATTATGAATGAAACAAAACTGAACAGGACAAATAGATTCAAAAAGTGAAAGTGAGACCATATTAACCAGGTTTTGAAAAGTTTTGAAAACCCACTTTATCACATGACCAAATATTTTCTTAAAGTCGGGACTTTTAATGAGTTTTAAATAATCCTTTGGTCTCCATTGTAACTTAATGACACATTTTCAAACTATATTCACGGCTTTTAAGGTAGGGGGTTACAATATCGCACTGGTTGCTTGCAGTCGAGAGGTTAGGCATAAAACATGTATGCTGAAGTGATGTCACCAATAGTATTACACCCTATGTGGTGACATATGTGGTTTGCTGTGTGGTAAACTGTGTGATCTGATGTGAGAAGAAATGTGTGGTTTACTGTGTAGTGAACTGTGTGGTCTGATGTGAGATGAACTGTGTGGTCTGATATGACATAAACTGTGTGGTCTGTTGTGTGGTGAACTGTATGGTCTGCTGTATGGTGAACTGTGACATCTGCTGTGTGGTTAACTAACTGGGTGGTCTGCTATGTGGTTTAAAATGATGCAACCTATGATGTTTACAGTAGTGCGAATTGTATGGCAAACATAGATTGAATATGATCATTATGTTGCACGGCTTGTGAGCTTGCACATGAAAAAGGGATGGAGTGATAAGAAGTGATCCACAAGTTGTAGATGTTCAAATTTCGAGGACAAAATTTATTGAACAGGGAAAGAAATGTAATATCCCGAATTTTAGAATTACAGACTTGAGAATAAGCCTAAATTAAGTGGATTGCTAAGCCCTGATTTAGCAAGTGTCCCAAACCTATTTCCTAGTATTTCTTATATCTTTGGGCTATTAAAGGGAATAAAATGGTGAATATTGACCCACCTTGAATGGCCTCTAGCTATAAATTCTAGATCATAGGAATTAAATACTAAAAATTGGAATGTGAACAGTGCTGTCAGTGTAATTTTTGGTGAAGCAACGACATTGTCATGTGGTTTTGAATGATCAAATGATGTTCAAAAAATGTGAAATTTTCTAGAATGAAAGTAGACATTCTAAGCTTTAATTTAATAGGTGATTTAGATCATTTGAAGCTGTGTACAAAGAGTTATGAATTTTTGAAGTTCACCCAGTGAAACCGGCTACTTTCTAGAACAGCATCCAAAGATTGAAATTTTGGGAATCTTTAGTTTCTAGTTGGCTAAAGGCTATATTTTTCCTTGAAACTAGACTCAATAAGGGTTAAGTAGACTTAAATGTCTACAAAAAAATATATAAATTTTCAAAGTTCGGTGAAAATGCTGCCAGTATTGGGCAAAAATCACAAAATGTATGGGCAAAATGGTAATTTGCCATATTAAGCCAAAGGAAATTATTTTCTTCAACACACACACACACACTCACACACACACACACACTCATTTTTGTCCAAATGGGCTGGAAATGAAGGGAAAAATAATTCTTTGATATTTATGATCATATTTTGGATAAAGGTTGAAAAGTCAAAAGTAAAAATTAACATAAAATATAATATATTGCAGAATTGGCTGGGCTAATGGGATGAAGCTCATTTGGTTTATGTGGCGCATATTTGGGCCTTTTGTGGTGCATATTTGGGCCAAAGAGGAGGGAAAAGACTTGGTCAAAAAGCAAGGCAATTAATTATGTCAAGTTGGGAAGAGATAAGGCCAAATAATAAAATATGTCATAAACCATTAATTTAATATATATTAAAGAGAGATGTTGAGATATTTTAAAAGCTTCATGTTCATCTTTCTTGCTTCTCATTTTCACGCCTAGACAAGGAAATAGAGAGAGAGGAAGAGCTTGAAGAACAACAAGAGGAAGAGAGCTCATGAGGCAAAGATCAAGGTAGGTAGGCTTGATTTCAAGTGTTCTTGCCTTCTAATTTGTGTAGAATCTCCTCTAAGCTCATTTTCTTCATGAATATCATGGTTAGCCAACAAGATTTCAAGAGAGGAGAGAGAGGGGAAAGACATCATAGCGAGAGAAAGAAGAGAAAATCAGGGCAAGCTTGAAAGCCTGTCTTATCTTGATGATTTATGTTTATTGTTGATGTTGTGGTTGGTTTGTTGGATTGTTTTGGTTGGTTTTGAAATTTGGAAAGCTCAAACCCTAAGGGGAGGTGCTTCCCATATTTGGATTAATCATGTGAAAAGTGTAATTAAGTGGTTAAACAAGTGATTTAGGGTGAAAAGAAGGTGTTAAGTTGATTGGAATCAAGAAACTGCATTTTCCCTAATTTTTTCTAATTTTCGTCTAGATCTGTTTTGGCAGTGTTTGGATTGGATTTTGGTGGTTCTGATGATTGCATTTTGTTTAGAAGGGAAAATTGTGCAGGGTTCATGTTGATCATGAAGAGTGAAAAGCCTTGGAATGTGAAATGGCAAAATTACCCCTAAAACCCTAAGTTAGGGGCTGCTAAGGGCATTTTTGTCTTTTGGCAGTGAATTTGGTATTTCCGAGGTCAAAAGTGGATTCCTTGGGCAAAATTATGTAGGAATAGCCTGGGTAATAATTTTTTGGAAAGTACAGTTAGACCGAGTACAAAGGGCATAGACCGGGTGCCCAAGGGTATTTTGGTAATTTTGCGGTTTTAGACAAAGATAACCAACACAACGAGTTTATAATGAATTATGAGTGACTAATAACTCATTTATCCAAAATTTGGAATTTTAGGATATATAAATAGCCTGAGACGGATAGACATTATTGGACCGAAAGTTAGTCAAGGGAAGGGCGATTCAGGTAGTGAACTTACCTCTCATGCTTGTATTTGATATTTATACTTGTGTATTCATACATGTGAGTGCTTTTCTCGATTATATGAAACATATATGAATGATTGAAGCTCTGTTTCTATTTATGCTATGTCCATGAGTATATTGTTTGAAATATTGAGCACGCAAATATGTCATTGTGTTAGCATGAGTTATGTAACACAAGCATGTCATGCATTAAACACTTATCTTGCATGCATATTGGTACTGTTTACTACTGAGATTCTCCCGAATCTCACTCTCCCCTACCAACAATTTAGATAGGTGAAAACAGGATGTGTGCTGAGAACAAAGAAGAGAACCCCACGAGAGGAGTGTGGTGATAGAACGAAGACGGAAAGATGTCTGTGTCTCACTAGGATGGGGTTAGACACCCTAGTAGCCTTATGCGGCTACATTACTTGTAATTGTTATATTGAATCCCTGTGGGGAATTTCTATAATCTAACACTTTTTATCAGTATATTTATGTTATTCTTGTATGCCCACCAAACCACATATTCCGATGCAAGTCAAAATAAGTGAGGGTCTTACATCCCCCCCCCCCACACACACACTATGTTTAAATAATTCTAATGTTAAAAAGAGACATTTTGGTAAAACAAAAATTCAAAAGTCAAACTTAATAGTCAGCTAATGGTTTGGGTGGATAAAAATAGAATCTGAAAATATAAGAGAGGTTTGTGTAACATACATTTTAACTTTAAAGAAGGTCTATATTAGTTTTCAAATTAGAGGGGAGGTTTGTGTAATTAAGGTAAAACAGAGGGATGATTAGAGTATTTTACTCTAATTTAAACTTTTTAAGTAATGAGCAACTAGCGCAAGGTTTAGGTGGATTTTATGCAATTTAGCCATTTTTATTTTTTCTAAACTGACTCTATTTATTAATTAGAGATGCTAGAAGTAGTTTCCAATATAAGTTATTAAAACAAGGGGAAATTCTAGAAAAACCAAAGTCCATTTTTTTAAAATAAATAACTTTACTAGCTTTCTTAGAGTGTGTTTGGGTTCAATTATTTTAATTGATTCTGGACCCAAACCATGGTTTCACCTAAAAGTATCCAAACACTCATTTTTTTGGGATAATCCCGTTTCAGGCGAAACCAAGGTTTTGGATTGCAAAACCTTGGTTTCACCACAATCCAATTTTTTCTGCTTTTACACACTGATTTTTTGACCGTTGAGCATTATTATTATCTCTCTCTCTCTTCTCTTTCCCTTTTCTCTTCCGTCGCTGCTGGCCTCCATTTCTCTGGTCCGAGCTTCGATTTCTCCCCTCACCACATTCTCTCCTAACCAACCCCACTTCCTCTTCCACGTGCCCCACCCACTCTTCTCAACCACCTCTGCATTAAGCTTCTGATCTCCGATTTGCGGCCACCCCAGGATCGGCACGCCGCTTCCACCACTGAGTTCCATCCACAATGACTCACAAACCCACCCACTGAGTCGTGACTCAGAATATCACTTTGTTCAACCCATTCTTTTACTACCAATCCCTTTGACTTTAATCTCTTCATCAGCTCTGTCCCAACCACTTCTTCTAATCCATCTTGTTCTTCTTTGTCCACCTTCTGATCCTTCACTACCCACAGAAATTTAAACCCGGTTTTCAGCAACCCATTTCCGAGTTCTCTTACTTGTTCTCTTGCCAAGCTTAGTCTACTTCCGAAGCTTACGTACACGACAGACGCAGGGGATTGATCGTTTAGCCACTTCAGCGGCGAAGAACTCCTATGTTCTTCTCTCTCATTCTTCTCAAACACACAGGGCACCAAAGGACCTATTAGGAAAACAGGGGGAAATTCTTTGACCACTTTTCCGGTATTAAGAGACTCAAGCGATTTCGATTCTAGTGCTTCGAATGAATTCAGTAAAATCCCACATGATTTCGGAAGCTTGGGACTGTCTTCTAACATTATGTTAGCGAAGACATTGTTGGGAAGAAGAAGCAGAGGAGGGATTGAAGATCTGGGTATGGTTGAAACTCCTGGAATTTCAAGAAAATCGAGTCCAGAAATGGATGGAATGAATCTGGGGCTGTATGAGAAGAGGGATAACATGATAGCTGAAGAAGTGAAAAGGATGAAAATTGGAAGACGAAGATTATCTGTTATTACTATATTAAACCGCATTATAGACTAATAATATAATTTATAAAATAATTTTATATATTTTTTGATATTGTATATTTGACTAATTTTATTATTATAATTTTTTTGAATTTATTAAACATTTAATGTTTAATAATGCATATAATATAAATTTATCCCTTACATGTAATTATTCAAAAAACTAATGTCCTTTTTAGTAATTTGATAATGAAAAAAGCTATTCTGACTATAACATCCAAACACTCTTACTTTATCAAAATCACTTTTTTCTCATAATCTATTCTGCTCATAATCTATTCTCTAAAAGCTATTCTTCACTTTTCCCCCAGAAGCTATTAAAAAAAGCTTTGCCAAACACACACTTAATCAATGTTAATCAATTATCCAAGCAATGCTTGTATTGCGCAGCCAAGCAAATGAATATAAATCAATGAAAGCTGTTTTTCTCTTTATAATATCGTTTTTATTCTTCATAGATTAATTTAAATTTTAAAAGGACTATAGTGGGAGTATATGGCTTCTTCCATAATTGTGCTGGGTCACCAAATAGGCATTATTTGTTTCTTTGCCAACAACACTGAGGTAAGTGGGTTAACCTTATGTTTGAAGAAAAAGAAAATTAGGGAGAAAATATTAGGAAGAATTGCTAAAAACTAATAATTTTTTTTTTTTCATTTTGATAGTTTTCCTTCGTTATATTTTCTTCGTTATTTTCCTCTCACTTTTTTATCCATCCATAATCATTATATGCGAGTGAAAAGTGCTTCATAAATAAATTGTAATATTTTGTTAATAAAAAATGAAAAGCTAATATTCAGAATGCAAGCATAAAATACAAAAAGGTGTGCAAGTGACAACATTATACTTTTTATATCACCCGCCGCTCCTATAAAAGGTGCGTGATCGCTAAAAGTACAGAAATCGCTATTAATAATATCACTTCCTAATCTCGCTGCGATAATAAAATAGTCATTTTATATCTATCGGTTACCCTTTCCTTGTGATCCAACCCAAAAAGAAAGAAAATGGGTAAAAAGTAATTAAATTAAGGGAGAATTCAATTTAAAGCCAGCTGAAATGAAAAAAATCTAAATTAGGCTTACACTTTTAATAAATTATTAATCAGATTGAGAAGCCTCATCATTAAGAATTTTTAAATGTTGTTGAAAGACTAAAATGTCCCTAAGCAGTTATAAAAATTGAAAATAGGCGTAGGCCTAATTTTGTTTTAGTCGTTTAAAAAGATTTAATTGATATTTTCCCTTCTTTAAACATTTCGAGTGATTAAAAATTGAAAAAAGGGTTAATATAACTTTTGGTCCCTAAAGTTTGATCCAATTTTGATTTTGGTCCCTCAAGTTTGAAATCGGTGGTTTAGGTCCCTGAAGTTTCACCCGATTTTGGTTTTGGTCCCTCAAGTTTGAAATCGGTGGTTTTGGTCCCTTAAGTTTCACCCGATTTTGGTTTTAGTCCCTTAAGTTTGAAAAGGACTTGATGATCCATTTTTGAAACCCAACCCGACCCGGGAAAAAAATCAAGTGCTTTTCAAACTTGAGGGACCAAAACCAAAATCGGGTGAAACTTCAGGGACTAAAACCACCGATTTTAAACTTGAGGGACCAAAACCAAAACCGGGTAAAACTTTAGGGACAAAAACCAAAATTGGATCAAACTTTAGGGACCAAAATTATATTAACCCTTAAAAAAATAAAAATAAATCAAGATTAACTTTACAATTGCGCAAATCATGTTGGGCTAATCACTTCGTCTTGAATTTTGGTCCTCAAGATTTAGTCAATATCACATTTTCATTATATAAATAAAAAAGAATTAAAAAGTCATAATTGAATTGATGTAAATTTTACAATTTCCGTGATCACTCTGTGTTGAAAATTCATGATGATTGGTACAGATGCAAATCATCATATACTGTTATTATCATTATCTCAAGGGTAACACTTTCAATTTTAAACCAAAACAATGATAAGTGAATGAGTTGAAACATGAATAAAAGATTATTGTATACATGCAAGAATACTCTCTAAAAGTATAACGAGCCCCCCTTTTTCTTAGAGAAAGATTGAAGATGAATCAATTAGCCTGAACGTAATTTGCGTAATCATAAAATTAATCTTAATATATATCGAAAAATTCCATAAATCTATGATTCATTATCATGTATTATTTTATCTTAATCTTTCAGTTGTTTTATTAGGAAAACCCCAATTAAATTTAGTTAAAATAATCATTACACCTACCTTCAATTTTATTTTTTAATTATGGGGCATTCTGGTTTTTTAACAACATTCAGAAATTTCTAATGAGGCCTCTTATCTTGATTAAAAATTTGTTAAAAGTGTAAGCTTGGATTTGCATTTCGGTATTTCAATTGAATTTAAATAAAATTCTGCCTTAAATTAGTGTAGATATACTTGGTTAATTATGGGTAAAAATAAAAAAAGGATTAATACAATGTTTAATTCTATTAAGTTTATCCTCATTTTAGTTTTGGTTTCTTAAGTTTTAAATCATGGGCTCTAATCCTCAAGTTTCATTCCATATCAATCACTATAATTTAAGAAAAACCTGGATCATCCATAGTCTTAGATTTGAGAGATAACAAGGGGAAAAAATAAAAAAAGTTTAGACATATCTAAAATGTAATTTATAGAAAAGATTAGATTATTCATGTAGAAATTGTATATCATAAAACGCTTTCCTGAGTCGGAAACGGTGAACCGATGGAGGGCGCCAACTAACATGATTTTCAGACTAAATGGGAGAGATGAACTTGGGAATCTTGAACAGAAAAGAGCTACATGCGGTGTGGCACATTATCAAAACCTAAGGTCATCGACGAGAACTGATGTCCTTTACCATTATCGATTGTCGTAAATTTTATTTATTCTCAGAATTCTCTGGATTAAACAAATGGATTGCAGAAAATCTTTTTTCTTTCTCAGATGAAAATCTCTGAGATTTGAGGACCAGGAAAATGGTGGCGTGAAAAATTATTGAAAAGAAAAATCAAAGACATATTAACCTTTCTTCATTAAGAGTAATCATATGCCTCGCTGTCATAGTTTTCATCCAGATCTGCTGCTCTTCGGGGCCTCTTCCAGTATCTCTCCGATTGGGGCTTCCTCAGCTGTAACTACCCTCTGGCAGAAGGCGACGATGGCTGCTTCCCTTTAGAGCGCTTCCCTCTCTAAGATTTCAGCTACGACGGCGGTGACTCTGACTAGTTCTCTCCCAGAGATTTTGATGACAGCGGCGTTGTTTGTCCAAAAGATGTCCGCAGCTTGGGCAGGTCGCTCATTTCGACCACGAAGGATCCACCTCGACGGAGCTAAAAGCCTAACTTCTTATCAATGTTCCCGGTGGCTGACAGCACGATGATAGTGATTCACAGCGCCGCCATCAATGGTTATTGTTAGTAATCACTGCAATTTGGGCGATTTCGTCTAGAGAGATGGAGCCTAGCCAGCGAAATAGACTCGACTTGACTTAGACTCTCGATTCACCAACCTTTGATACCAAGTGGTATCAAACTCTGATAACAAGTTGTATCAGACACTGATAACCTAATACCTAACCTTAGGAACAAGTGGAAGTTTGGATTATGGAATGACATAAATAGAACAAGACAGGTGGAAATATCAATCATGTTTGAACCCTTGATGGATTGAAAATTTGAACCATGTTAGCTTTGATACCAAATTTTAGGAGTGAAGTGATATAAAACTTGGATTTATCAATCTTTTATGACTTTAAGGTTCACAACTATGAATCGGATCCATACTCCCACCTAGATGCGGAATATATCATTACCTCTTTTTAAAGGAAGTTCGACTGTGAACATTTTGACAGAGGTAGGAGTCAAATCCGTGCTTGCTCTGATAACAGTCCTTAGGAACATTTTTTTTTATTTTCATCATTCGGTATCCCAGGGCCGACAGCTCCAAACTAATCTGAACCGCCAATTGTGGGCACCTCGATGGGTGGAATGGCTAGCCAGGAGATTTAACATTTTTCCATACCCATGGCGAGGATCGAACCCTCAACCGATGGTTAAGGGAGGAGAAGCCTTAGGAACATTTTACCATGCACACAATTTGTAAACATATGATACATGGAAAGAAAAAATAAAAAAATAAAACTATTACATGGAAAAAAAATAAACATATGATACATAATAAAAAATAAAACTATTACATGGAAAAAAAATATTTGTGATTGTTAGATTTTCAAAACATAAAACATTAGGTTCTTATTTAAACTTTTTAAAGACATTAGGTCCTTATTTAAACTTTTTAAAGTTAGGGACGTAGTTTGTAATTGACCCTATTAGTTTTTTTTTTTTTTAAAAAAAACATTAGGTCCTTGTTTAAACTTTTAAAACTTAAGAAAGTAATTTGTAACTAACCCAATTAGTTAAAATAAAAAAAGAAAAAACAAATTTGTGAGAGACAAAGGAAATTAATACTCCATCCAGCCCTTAATATAAGACAGATTTGAAGAAATGGTCTTTATTCTAAATATAAAACAAAGTTTTCATATTTGTAAATCTTTTTTTTAATTTACCCCTATTGATGCTTCTTAAACAATAATCAAGAAAAAGGGGGAACTAAAAGAAAGATAACTAGAGTATCTTAAAAAATACATGTCATATTAACTAATTTTACTAATTTCCTTAATCTAATTGAATTAAATAAATATACCTTATATTAAATATTGGAAATAGTATTATTTTCTTTTCTAGAGCATTGAACATGTAGAAACAATAGGACAGTGCATTGGACAGGATATTGATAACTATTTCACTAATACTGTATTATAAACTCTTTAATTTAAATGTAATTCGTCTTTTTATCAAAAAAGAAATTGTGGGTTTGATAAGAAGTTGATTATTAGTTTATATTATAATATTGGTATGTTATAAAATAAAGCAATTAAATAGACAAAAAATGGAAAATATACAACAATAGGAAAAGAATAATAATAGAAAAAAAATAGATATTACTAACAAAAAAATTATTACGATCAATTCGCTGCAAAACTTTCTCTGGGAGATGCTTCTCATCAATGATTAATCCTGTGATTAACCCATGAAGTAATATAGGCCCCACAACAACATAAACAAGTGGAGTTGCAAAAGGCAGAGCCTAGGTTGAGTTTTTTTCATGCCACTTCTTTGACTCAGATGTCTTCCATCACCAATAATCACCACACGAACAAACTCCGTCCTTAAAATGGTGATAGCGATTAACATCTCTAATAGAAATTTCCCTCTCTGTGATTTTTGATATGAACTTGATAGCAACATGGCAATCCTCACAGATCTTGAGATTCTTTGTTATCAAAATCCTCGCTCCCGGCGGTGTGCTTATGAGTCCAAATGCAACAGCTAGCCTTTCACTGTGACTGCACACCATGTGAGTCTTCTCATCTTCCTCAACATCATGGAAGACACATCCAGTATCTGGCACATACCCAGATTCTCTCATCAGTCCTTCCAGCCTCTTCAGCTCTGCATATATCGCGTCTGAATTTGGATGAGAAACATCCCCAGAAAGAAACGGATGAACTTTGCTTTTCACTTCAATCCAGCTACAAGCTGTGCTTTTCTTTATTCCTTTATCAATCATTAAATTCCTTAACCTTGCAACTCCTTCCCACTTACCTGATTGAGCATACATGTTTGATAAAATCACATAGTGTCCACCATCTTCAGGTGAGAGTTCAATTAACTTCTCCAATGCTAGCTCTGCCAACTCCACATTCTTGTGAATCTTGCATGAGTTCAGCAGAGCACCCCATACACCAGAGTCTGGCATTACCTTCATCTGTGTTATGAGGTCATATGCCTCGTCAATTTGGCCACAGCGACCAAGAAGATCAACCATACATGTGTAATGTTGGACCGTCAGATTGATACAGTAATCTCTCACCATCATGTTGAAGAAGGCTCGCCCTTCATCAAGCAAGCCGCCTCGGCTGCAAGCTGCAAGAACACCAACAAAGGTGATGTGATCTGGGTGAGCCTCTTTCCTCATTTCCTCAAATAAGTCCAAAGCTTCAATGGCATGGCCATGCATGGCATAACCAGCAATAATGGCATTCCAAGATACAACCCTTTTCTCCCTTAGTCGCCTGAACAAAGTATGAGCGACATTTACAGAACCACATTTTGCGTACATATCTAGTAAAGCAGTTTTGACTCTGTCATTGGAATGAAACCCATGTCTCCAACTAAATCCATGGATTTCCCGTCCATGAGGAAGACAAGAAATGTCAGCAGAAGATGAAATCACAGTGACAAGAGTTGCCTCAGTAGGTTTCACACCTCTTGCCGCCATTTCACTGCACAAAGAGAGTGATTCATCAGCATGTCCATTTTGAGCGTAAGTAGCAAGCATGGAATTCCATAATACAGCATCTCTAACAACAATTTTATCAAACACTTGACGAGCATCTCCCACACAGCCACATTTTGCATACATGTCAATAAGAGCAGCACCTACAAACACATCTGTCTCCCACCCAGTGCGTAACACACATTCATGAATATTCCTTCCATCTGCAATCGCAGAAAGCGCAGAGCATGCCTTTAAAACAAAGGGGAAAGTAAAATTATCTGGCTTTAGCCCATGATCAAGCAGCCGGTAGAAAAGTAATATCGCAACTTCATAGGGCCCATTCCATGCATAGCTCCGAATCAGAATATTCCACAAAAATAAATTCCCTTTCGGAATTCTATCAAACAGGTTCTGGGCATTGCGTAGAGAGTTGCATACACAGTAAAGATTAACCAACTTAGTGGCTAAATCTTGATCATAACCAATTCCCAATTGGCATATTTGGGCATGAATCTGTATCCCGGGTCGGATCGCCTTGCTAGCTATACAAGATTTAAGGAGAGAAGCGTAATGGGAGGGTAGTGGTTGTAGTGGATAAGAAGAATCAACTTGGAGTTTATGAGTAGCAGGGGTCAGTAGAGGCTTGGGGTAATTGGCAAATGAGTGATACGACAACTCTTGGTAGAAACAAGGAGAAGCAAGAAAGAGGTTGAGCATAGAGGAGAACGAAGACAAGGATGTTGAGATTCTGTTGATCTTATTATGAATGAAGTAGAAAGTCATTTGATTTCTCAAAGAAATGACAAAAATTGAGCTGATAATGAAGCTTTGGTCATAGTGTCACAGGCTCGCAACCTAGGCAAGACATGACTTAAAGAGTGTCATTGTCGCATCAAATGCATGCCATAATCCCTGGTCAAAGACAATGTCAACTGCATTTTTATCAAAATACTATATAAAAAAAAGTACTCAAATCCAACACTGTGGAAAGTATTTACCAATATAGTATAAAAGAAATTGTTCATGCCAATAATGATTTTACTTTTAAGAAGAACTTGTTCACATCAAGAACAAATTTATATTCTCTCTCCGCCCCTGTCACAGCACCTTTTTAATGGAACTTCAAATCTAACAAGAACAATGAAAGTTCTCAAATGAGAAGTTGTGAGATCGGACATAAGCTCAAGTGGTGGATGACATGCGGGAATATTTCATGAGTTGGGGAATCTTGCTGGGTTTGAGGTGAGAGAAAAAGTGAAATCGTTCCCTAGGCGACCCATTTCATTTTTCCATTAAATAAGTGACGTGACGAGAGAGAGGTGAACTCAGGGCCCGTTTGGTTCGATTCCATTACACCCTGCGATGCAGTGCAATGCGATGCAATGGTAATGCAATGTAATATTAATTACAAGGGTAGTGTTTGGTTTGATTTTTAAGCAACATGCAATGAGTTAATATTTTAACAATTATTTAAAATTAATATATTACACAAAGTCCATTTTATCCCTTAATATAATCTTTGTAGAAAAAATAGTTACAAGCCGATGATGGAGGGGATGGAGGAGGAGGAGGTAGTGGTGGTGGCAATGATGGGGGTGGCAGGGGAGGAGGAGGTGGTGGTGGTGGCAGTGGGCGGCGGGGGTGGAGGAGGAGGTGGTGGTGGTGGCAATGGGTGGTGGGCCGCCGCCGACGGCGGCTGAAGAGGTGGTGGTGGTGGTAGCAGCGAGGGTGGTGGAGGAGGTGGTGGCGGTGGTGGGGGTGGGCGGTGGGCCGGTGGCGGCGGAGGAGGTGGCGGCAGCGGGGATGAGGGTGGCAACGGAGGAGGAGGTGGTGGTGGCGGTAGGCGGCGGGGGTGGAAGAGGTGGTGGTAGGCGGTGGGCCGGTGGCCGTGGAGGAGGAGGTGGTGGCGGCGGCGGCGACGGGCGGCGGGGGTGAGGGCGGCGGCGGAGGGGGAGGTGGCCACGGTGGCGGTGGGCCGGTGGCTGGGCCGGGGGTGGCGGCGGGTGGAGGTGACGGCGGTGGAAGAGGTAGTGGTGGCAGCAGAAGGTGGAGGTGACGGCGGTGGAAGAGGAAGAGGTTGTGGCGGTGACAGTTGTGACGTGATACAGCAAGTGAAATAAGATAAGTGAAATAAAGATAAGGAAAACTAAAGGGTAAATTAGACTTTTTAGACCATGCAATAGGATGGTAATGAGGATTCATAGGGGGGAGGTATGAATGTGGATTACCAATTTTTTGGTAATCATCATTACCATGGTAAACCCTATTACCATGCTAAAGAGCAACCAAACACTCTTTTCTAGGTAATGCAATCATGATTGCCATTGCAGGCATGCAATGCGGTCGAACCAAACGGGCTCTCATTCTTGGCGTGAACAAGTTCCTCATATAAAAGTAAAATCATTCTTGGTGTGAACGATTAGTATATCAGTAAATTCTTTTTACCAACGAGGTTTTGAGTAACTTTTTTACTGTATATAGTATTTTGATAAAAATGCCCAATGCCAACTGATCATTTATAGACGAAAAACCTTATATATAAATTTATATTTAAAATTACAAGCCAAAGATTTTATACTTAAAACTAAAATATATCAATGATCATTGAATTGAGTGAAGTCACTTGATTTCTTTTAGGGTTAAGGTGCAAAAATAACAAAGAACTATTTTGCTGAATGCACTCAGCACAATTAACTATTTTTGGGTGCAAAACTAGACATCAACAATATTTTTGGGTGCAAAAGTAACAACGCCGTTAACTCAGGATAACTTCCGTTACTTAAATATAATTTTAGAATGGTTAAGGTGCAAATTTAGTAACAAACTATTTTCTTATGAACACCCAACACAATAATTTTTCACACGAGCATTTACAAGACAAATATGAGCATTTACACAGGAGCATTTACATTAATGATCTTACTTTATTTTTTCATAAGAGCATTTATAAGAGAGATAAAGGGATTTCAAAGAATCCGGGGAATTAAAAAATTTTGATCTTTCATATATTTATTTTGTAAATGCCTATATTTATTTTTCTACTGACAAAACCTAACTTTTACTTGGCCGAATGGGGTGCAGCAAAATTTTGTTAACTCACTGTATTCTTTTAAATCTCTTTATTTGTCTTGTAAATTCTCTTATTAGAAAAAAAGTAAATGCTCTTATGTAAATGCTCTTAAGAAAAACCTTTTAGAAAATATGGGTGCCACCAATTTTCTAATAAGAGAATTTACAAGACAAAATAAAGAGATTTAAAAGAATACAGTGAGTTAACAAAATTTTATTGCACCCCATTCAGTCAAGTAAAAGTTAGGTTTTGTCAGTGGAAAGATAAATATAGGCATTTACAAGATAAATATATGAAAGACCAAAATTTTTTAATTCCCCGGATTCTTTTAAATCCCTTTATTTGTCTTATAAATGCTATTATGAAAAAAGTAAGATCATTAATGTAAATGCTCCTGTGTAAATGCCCATATTTGTCTTGTAAATGCTCGTGTGAAAAATTATTGTGTTGGGTGTTCATAAGAAAATAGTTTGTTGCTAAATTTGCACCTTAACCATTCTAAAATTATATTAAAGTAACGGAAGTTATCTTGAGTTAACGGCGTTGCTACTTTTGCACCCAAAAATATTGTTGGTGTCTAGTTTTGCACCCAAAAATAGTTAATTGTGTTGAGTGCACTTAGCGAAATAGTTCTTTGCTATTTTTGCACCTTAACCCTTTCTTTTAAGCATAATGGGAGCGCCATCCTAATCAACCTAACAATACACAAGTATAGAAATCGTTCACTGCAATTAGGATCCCTTATTAAGATGTTTTGGTTTAACATGTTCACAAATAAGCCATGTCTACAGCAAGTATGGCACAAATAAACGTGCAACCAATGCAAAACATAAGAAATAGTGATTATGTTACCTTTTCCTTTCCCCTTTCCTGATATCTTCTAGGTGGACTTGTGCATATATCAAAAACTATAATTTATACACACACAGGACAGGTTAATTTACATATATTGATACACGTTATTAGCAAATATAATTTCCCTTAAGCCCCAAATTCTAATTCTCAATAAGAATTCTTTGTTATTTTACTTTGATTTTTCAACTTGCTTCTACTTTGTTTTAAAATTCTTTCCTCATGCCACTCCTAACTAATTTCATAAGAATTTCGTTTCAAATCTTGAAATTATAAAATTCCAGCCCTTATCTCAAATACTTCCCTTGGCCAAGACATGCAGATAAATGCGTAAATCCCCACTTTTGTGAATAATGTTTCTAAACCAGTAGTCTTGACACTCCCCCTACACAATTTTCCATTCTAAGTTCATTGGAAGGCTCAATTTGAGCAAAACTTATCTCTTACGAGCTCAGGAGGATGCTAGCCGAACAGGGGAATGGATAAGAATTCATGGAATTTAATACTATTTCCCTTGAACACATCTTAGGAGCTTCTACACATGGATTAGGTGCAACAAAATAATTCAGAACTCGTATTCCTCACTTTTACATCTCAACTAATGGCATTTGTTGTAAATTTCTGCCTTCAATTTCAGATTCAAAAACCATTCATCTTCATACATTAAAGCAGCATTTATAGTATTATACAACTACCTTGGCACTTGGTTGTCTCAGTCCTCTCAAAATTTGGACAGCCCCTTTCATGGGTGATAATCCTTTGTAATATGAATGTTTATGGAATTGGGAATTAGGGTAGAAGAGAAGAGGATTTAGAGGATTGAAGAACAAGAGAGGGAATAAGAGAGAAGAACAGAGAGAGATAGAGAGAAGAGTTTCTGAAATAATTCTCTAAGAATCCATTACATGTCAAAAACTATCAAATACAATGGGATTATGCCTTATTTATAGGCTAGAGTGACTTAATGACCAAGCCAAGCTAAAACTAACTAACTAACTAACTAACTAATTCTAACAGCTAGCTCTAACTAACTGCACTTTTAAGTCTTTATTAAATTTATATATCAATACCCCCCTCCCAAAACATCCTTGCCCCCAAGGATGATTGCCAACAAAACACAAATCTGAACCTAAAAAAATAAAGTCTAATAGAGTGAAACCAAACTAAAAGCATAAGCTTCATAAGCTTCTAATTCCTGAAAAATCTTCAACCAAATACTGTTGAAATCCTTGTGACTTGATCTTGCAAGTCACTTCGCCCTTGACTTGTCCTTCCTATTTAGAGAACAGCTCCATCCCAAGAGCATTGCAAAGAGCTTCCCTTTGAACCATATGTGCAGCAGGGTTATTGAAGGAGAGAATTGAACAAACTCTTGCAGCAACCCATCCCTGAACAATTGTAAAGGTTGTGGGCTTTTCTCTGGAAGGTCATTTTCCAAGCCCATTTGTATCTCTGAATTGAGAAACCCAGCTGTGAGCTTCTCTTCTGAGCTTGTTGAGGGTCCCACCATGTCCATCACCTTTACTTGCTGCTTCTTCTGCGCAGAACTCCAAGCTATTATCCATTGGATATTTCCCTCAGCAAGTATATTACCCCTTGCATCAAACTAGACCCTACAAGCATCTTAATGGGGCATCCCTTAAACCATGTCAGATTCACACATAGAGTAGGGAGTTGGCGGCAAAATAAAACTTTATTAATTAACCATTGGATCCATGGCAGTAACCACTTTGGGACCTTTTCTTGGAAGATAAAGCACATGCATTCATGATCCTTCAAATAATTCTGCCCCTTCAAGAAAATGCAAACCAGCGGTGGAGTGAGATTTGACTTTTCAAACTGTACTTTGCTCAGCCACAGCGACGTGAATTGAAAGGAAAGAGAGCCATGCTCAAAACACTCCTTATCTTGCCACGTACAACTTATACCCTGTTCAGCCTGTCTTGATCTTGGAAGAAGCGTATAATCGGCATTGGCACTTAGCGAAAAACTTGAACTCAAAGGTAACAAGAGAACAGTGATCGTCGGCATTGAGAGTGAACGGACGTTGTATGACACAACCAGAGAACTTCCAAGAGTACCAAAAATGGATGACCCATCAATGCCTTCCTCTGTTCTCGCGTTTCTCCAAATTATTGGGTTGAAAAAAACAGAAACAAGATCAGGCGTTGAGGACTCATAGCCAAAATCACACGAGCTTGTTTTCACTTCTCTGGTTCTTTCCGTCGAAGTTGACATCGTCGGTCTCAATCGCATTGTTTTCTCTTCATCGTTCCTGGTATCTTGCATATGAATAGGGGACTCAAGACCTTCGTCTTCGTGAACTTCATTAGATGCTTTAAGAATGACTGGCCCTTCTTCGTGCTTAGCCAAGACTTTTCTTGCCTTCACGGCTTTCTTGGCTCACCATTGCAAGGATATTTCTTGCACTCTTGCCAAGCATTGGGCTTCCAGCATGGTTCTTGGTCCAAATAATCGGACATACTCTGCTATTTCATCTTTCAAACCGAAAACATAAGCCTCAACAAGAAATGACTCAGACAAATCCAACTTCTGAACTGTGGAGTCAAACCTCACATTAAATTCACTCAAGGATCCAGTCTACTATAGGTGAGTTAAATCAGTCATTGGGTTCTCGAAGGGCTGAACTGTGAGTGCAAGGGCCCTGATTTCTTGAGTGAAAGCCTCAAAATTCTGCTGCATCCGTCGCTGAAACATTTTCCACTCGTCTCTGTAACCTTGCAGCGAGTCTTGGAGAGTCTTGACGGCTTCATTGAGAGTGCCGACAGTCCCTAACCTCTGCTCAATAGCTTGCAGTCTTTCCTCCATCATTCTTGAGTTTTCTTGGAGTCTTGTTTCCACCATTCAACACAGTGAGCCAATAACCAAGGCCAAGAACTGAAAAGCTCTGATACCATTGATAATCCTTTGTAATATGTTTATGGAATTGGGAATTAGGGTAGAAGAGAAGAGGATTTAGAGGATTGAAGAAGAAGAGAGGGAATAAGAGAGAAGAACAGAGAGAGATAGAGAGAAGAGTTTCTGAAATAATTCTCTAAGAACCCATTACATGTCAAAAACTACCAAATACAATGAGATTATGCCTTATTTATAGGTTAGAGTGACTTAATGGCCAAGCCAAGCTAAAACTAACTAACTAACTAATTCTAACGGCTAGCTCTAACTAACTGACATTAACTAACTTTTAAGTCTTTATTACATTTATATATCAATGGGTTCTGAAATTATTTTCCAGACTTAAGACAATGTTTACATTATCATTCAAAAGTCTCCAAGAATAGTTTAATCTTTTGGAAAACTCGCTAGGCATTGAGAAGTATTAAACAACAAACTTTAATAAGTTTCTAGCTTCCAAACTCAAACAGAACCATATGAAGGCATTTAATCACATACATTGCTTTATATCATCTGTACAAGCTCTAACTCATGTCAAAATATGCTTGCTTCACTTGAATATAATTTACAACATGCAATATATTATTAAAACAGTAAGGGAAGTTTAATCAGTTTCAATTCCTAAATTTGCAACTTCATTAGCATAAACTTAATCATCATTTAAATGCCACTAACTATGGTTTATATAGCTGAGTCACCTACTTATCAAAAGGAAGCATCAACCAGAACTTTTGCACAGATTCACAAGTCATAACCTCAAAAATTCACTTCCACACACCACAGCAGGTCATGCGTGTGTGGATCAGAGTATATGTGTATTTATCATTTTCTTTTCTTCTTTTCTTATCTAAACCAACGCTATACATTAGAACAGGGAGCATCTAGTTTGAAATCACCTCCCTTCTCATCACAATCAACGTGCACAAACACACACACATATCTGCATCATATAAATCATTAGGCTATACCCATTTATTTCAATTCCATAAGGAAAGAACAACAACGCCACTAACACTTCGAAAAGCATGCCAAGGAACTCGAACAGCAACATTCAAAAGCATACATTCTTATACAATCTCATAACTCTCTCATACAAGCTTTAATCTATGCCAGACTATACCCATCTCACAAAGTAATTGACTTCTCCCTCAATCGAACCAGATTTCAATCGGTATAATCACCCCCAAACAACAACGATTGAGGAAAATGAAAGGGGAGCAGATTTAGGAGACTTACTTTAGTCAAGGATCAAACTTGCATTAGGCCATGGCGCCGCACGATTCCTCCTCCTCCTCCTCTCCGTCCCTACGAGCTCTCTCAGGGCCTCTCTCACTCCCTCAAGAGTCAAGGCCTCTCATTGTTTCTTCTGATGCATCCGGCGAAGCTGGGGTGGGATGTGTTACATACTTACAGGGGGAGCCGGCGTACAAGGGTCATTGGACTATTTTGCCCTTCTAACATAGTTTTGTTTTCCATTTCATCCTTTGTTCATATTTTGGAAAAATCAAATAAATCCTAAAAATTAATCATTAATACTTTATAAGAATCCCCCCTTTAATTACGTTCTTTAGACCATAAAATAATTTTCTTATAAATTTCAGGGCAAAAAATAATATCTAACTATTTTTCTTGAATTATTCAAAAAAATATGCCCGTAACTCTAAAAAATATGGTTTTATGATGATGTGTAATGGGTAACTCTTTTTGAGATTTCTATAAAATCTTTTAGTTTTAAAATAATTATCTATAATTTTCCTTATATTTTTAACATTTATATTGAAGTATAATAAATATGAAGATAAAATAAATTAAGTTGCATTGATTGGCATGGTTTACTGGCAAACTTATATTTTTCTTATGTAACTAGAGGATTTTCCCCGTGAGATGAACGGATTATGTATTATATGATATAAATTTTAAAATATGATCATTAAGAACTATTTCTATTGTTTCCAAATTTATTATTGTTGCACTTTTAAATAGTCTTTTTTTGTTAGTTCCTTTTTATAAGTGGTGTAAGTTACCTTGTTTTTTTATAAATAGGAAGAAGTTTATGTTTTTTTTTTTTTTTCCAAATAATCATATGAATAATTGATGTTTCAGGTTTGAAGTAGGTAGGTTATATATATATATATATATATATATATATATATATATAGGGTTAAGGGGCCATTTTGCCTTAGAAGTTTTCACCAAGGGCAATTTTGCCTTAGAAGTGTAAAAAATAGAGCAATTTTGCTTTAATTATTATCTCAATTAATTTTGACCATTAGTTGACCAAATATACTGAGCTAATAATCCATATGTTATCTATATCATTTTTGTTAAAATGCAATTTACACCAAAAGTACATGTGTCATCTACTTTATCTTTTTTCAAAGTTAGATTTAAAACTTTCAGGACAAATTTACACATTAAAAAAATGACGTAAATAACATATGGACTATCAGGTCAATATATTTAGTCAACTAACAGTTAAAATTAATTAAGATAACAACTAGGGCAAAATTGTTTCATTTTTTACACTTCTGGGACAAAATTGCCTCTCAAAAAACTTTTGGGACAAAATTACCCCTTGGTGAAAACTTTCGAGGCAAAAATGCCCCTTAACACCCCCTCTCTATATATATTTATATATCACCATTTCATTCCAAGGAGATTTCATCTCCCCCCTAAAAAAAAAATCCTTTTATTCCTTATACAAAATTTGACATCCACTATAATATTAATAAAATTGAACTTGATTGGGCTTAATGTTAAAATTGATTTTAACCTTCTCCCATATCTGTTTGTTTCAATCCCACCTTCCTCTACCAAAATAATCATTAAGTAATCACAAACGGTTTTGTAGTAGCAACTTTGTTAGTTGCTATTAAGGAGAGGCCGCGATCATGAGTTCACTTTTTGGAGGAGACATATTTGAGTTGATAACCTTTGGTGGTGACATGGCATGAGATGGTGATGTGGCACATAGGTGGCAGCTAGTCAAAACTTTTTTCTGGAAATTGTTTTCGGCATCACTTGCCGAAAGTGACTTACAATAGCAACAATTAATGTTATCACTGAAAGCATTAGAGATAGTTTCTACAATAGCGACTAAAAGTTAATTAACTTGCAGTAAATATTTTCAAGAACACCAACAGGAAATTAAAAAATCGCCAAAGGGAATGGCAATTGAACCAATTATGACATTGTTTTAGTTTTCTTATTAATTCATAGCTCAAAATGTGACTGTGTTCTCATATGTTTCAATTAATTAATAATTAAAAATAAGATCATATTTATATCAAATTCCTTATATTTATTACATCAAGTTCTCCAATAACACATTACTGCACGTCTTACTTTTTTCACATGGGTTTATAGTTAAATGATAATTGTTCACAAATAGGACACATGACTGTATATGATTAGAGAACTTGACAGAATGAATATAAGGAACTTGACCTTAGTATTTTCCTTAAAAATAATTATTTAAATTAGTGTTCCAAAAAAATTAAAACTAACATTTTTTATAACACTATAATAAGGGAATTGTTTTCAAAATAGTATTCTAACTTAACCCCCGTCACGATCAAGACCAAGATTAGGTGTATAAACACGTTTTATAATTGAATGAGAGATTGAGGGTAATTAAAAACTTTTTACAAAACATGTACGACAAGATCTCTATTCATTTCAAAGTAAAAATAATTGGCATGTTCGGTTTGTCACAAATACAATATCAGAATATAATCTAAATTCCCAACATTCACCTAGGATAATAACATTATTCCAAAAGTTGGTACAGGGCATCATTTCCCATCTTAGTTTTCATACCGAGGATTACACAAAACTAAAATTCTATGATCTATTCGTCCAAAATGATAACCAGTCACAAACCAAAAGTATTTAGCTAAGACTACCGCCAGCAGTCCTAGTCGTCCTTACTCACTTGTTTGCTTCTTGATCCACTTGCCATGTTTAAAAATATTATTTGGAAAGAATGAGATTCTAAAGAATCCCAGTAGCAACAGTTTACGTATATGATGCATAATTAAACAAATCAAGTAAGCATATATCACAATGCAGCAATCAATATTCAAGGCCGAGCACAATGCCACGTCCCCTCAACTATATCTGTATTCAAGGCCGGGCTTTCGCCACGTCCCCTCAACTGTATTTGTATTCAATGACTAATACTAACAAGCAATGCATTACACATGATATAGGATAAAGTGTCACTACCTTGGTCTTTTCGTTCTTGAGCACGCATGGGCCTTCTACACTCCGGGCAAATATCAAATCCTATAGTCATAATTAAGAATGATGTGTTATCACTTATTCTAATGTTCAATACTTTCGAAATACTTAAATTGGTTATTATTACTGTCTCTTAAGTACCCTTAAACGCCTCTAATAAAGGCCCTAAAGGGTTGGAGGAACTACCCAAAGATCCCCTTTTGGAAGCACAAACACTGATATTTTTCACTATTTTACTCAAATGAAGATGGCCTTACTCGAGTGATGGTACAGTCTGCACTCAGGTATTAGAGAGTGAAGGACAACGAGTGAATACCCGAGAGCACAAGAAACTTTCAGAGACAGGAACACTCGAGCACAAAATGCAACACTTGAGTGATACCAAATGCTCACTCGAATACCAGGAAGTGAAGTCCAGAAAGTGAGGACCCGAGAGCAAATGGAAATTTCAAAGAAGAGAAGCACTCGAGCACAGATCTTTGCACTCGAGTGAAGGATAAATACCCGCGAGTGCTAAAACACACTCCTGCACTTTAACCGCGAGTGGCAATCCGAGAAGCAAGTTCATGGTGTCAAATACACCCATACTCGAGTGAGAGGATGCTCACTCGAGTGATAACTCACTTCACTAGCAAGTGAGGCAACACTCTTGCCAAGAGTGCAGTTGAAAACTGAAGGAAAATGAGAAATCACACAGCCTTACTCGAGTGACACCCTTTCTCACTCGAGTGATACATATTAGAAACTAGAAAACACAGAAGAACTGACAACATTTCCCAAAGGTTACCCAATTGACTCCAATGTACCTAAAACCTTAACCAAAGCTACTCCCACACAAAAATGCTCAAGGAATCCAATAAAACCATCAAAACAACCAAAATCCTATTCCATTATCATGCTTTGGATTTGGGCAACACTAACCACCAAAATCTCAAAATTTCCAAACTTAACAATTTCCAACCCAATCAACTCTATTTATCCAAAATACATTCCAAATATACCAATAACATGCCAAACTTCCCAATAACCACCATTTCTGAACATAGGCAATAAATTCCAGAATTTCCAAATTTAATCAAATGGCATGAAACATATATGGAAAGGTTTCTTTTACTAACCTTAACAACTTTCTCAAAGAAGCCTCTTGATTTTTCAACCTCCAAAATTCCTTGAAGTCACAAACCAACACCAAATGGCAAATTATAACCATGTAAAAAAAGCTCTTAACTCAAGGAACAACTTTAGAGGAGAGTTTGAGCAATGGGGTTCATCTTCTTACCTTTTTCTCAAGCTTTTTCTTTTTCTCACTTCTTCAACAATGGAGGACGAATTTAAAGAGAGAAGAGGGAAGTGGAAGCTTGAAGATGAAAGGAAATGATCACTCTACTTTTCCCATGCCTCCCTTGTCAGCCGAAATGTGGGAAAGAAGAGAGAGAAAATATTTTAAAATGCATTTTGACTTTTCTTAACCACTCTCCCCCTATCTCATTTTGACACTTGTCACATTACCATTGGTTCTTATAAAGTAGGCACCCAATTAGCTACTATAATCCCTCCATTAGCCATTTAATCACATTTCTCCTTTTTTTTCCTTAGTTAGTAATTAATTTCTCCTTTAATCACTAACTTATAGTCAATAATTTCATTCTTTCAATTTCTTACTAATTATGGAATATTAGATAAAATGACCACAAAACACATAATAATTCTGACTTTAATTCTATAATTATCATCAATAATTATCATTAGCCTTTAATCAAAATTTGGGGCGTTACACTAACTGCTGACATTTCCAATTCCAACTAATTTAACATTGGGTTAAGATGCATGCACCTCCATGAAAAATTTTTAGGGGTATCTAACACCTTGAAATATTGAAACTTTAAGCACCTGAATAAAAAGGAAAAATGCCCAATATGAATATGTAGTTAACTTGAAGAGGTAAATCAAAGGTTGTCAGCACAATGATTTATTGGTAGAAACTTCTTGAGTCTCTCTCAATAATAGTTACAAATTAGATATAAAAGTAGTGTTGGATATTTTTTTGCATTATTAATTATAATCATTAATCATTAATTAATACCCTTATTAATATAAATTTGGTGTACACATATTATAAAAATATTATTTAAATTAAAGTTTAGAATGGAAAAAATATGACAATTATGTTAAGATGTAAAGACTTGCTTAGCCTGATTAAAGATTTATTAGGCTTTCTAATAATACTTTTGGAGTAACCTAAAATTAATTTTAGGTTACTCCAAAAAGTAATGTGAAGAAATCATTTATATTCCTCGGAAACACATATTTAATGGCTATTGAACCTTTTCTTTATATTTCATTTATTTCTTTAATGTTGCTTACATTTTACGTGTGTATGGATGTTTATATAATCCCCCCCCCCCAAAATAATAGCCCTATGGAAATTTTTTTTTCTTTGAAATATTATCCTTAAAATTCCAACTATAAGTTATAGTAGAACTTTAAACACCTAAATAAAAAGGAAGAACACCCAACATGAAAAAGATAAGGAGAGTATTATATGGGTATTCCTTTAATTCCTTTTTCAAAATCTCTAGAAAATCCCAATCAAATGAATTAGTACTCAAACTCACTTCAAAAGTCATTCTTTCCCACCTCAAATCCAGCAATGAATCCGAACTTCCATCTCTGAGCTCCACAATCAAACTTTGCTTAGTAGATTTCATTCTCTCCCAATTCTTCAAAACCTTTCTAGTCTCCTTCAATTAGATCTTTGATGCCCAATAACCTTTCATCACCATCTTCACCAACGCTCAACCAACACCTACTCCGCCCTCCCTTGCCAGCCATGGCCGCTTATACTTCTCCATCATCTCTAATTATGACTTAAATTTCGATTACCCCATAGTTACATGCGGCTTATACTTCTCCATCATCTCTAATTATGACTTAAATCTCTATTACCCCGTAGTTACATGCCTCCTAGCCTCTTTCTGCTTCCTTAATTGGTAGCCTTGTCATCAGTTGAACTCAAATTCTCTCAAGTTGTGGAGATCTAATTGAAGGGTAAATTGGTTCTAGATTTTCCATCACCCATGGAAAATGGGTTCCCACCAAAATAGGTGGGAACCAATTTTCCCATGTACAAAGGGAGATAAGTTGTCACCAAAAATTAGGTTGCAGGAAAATTTGGCAACCAAATGCGCCTACCCTGATGGAAAATGCTTATTTTCCTTTTCCTTCTCCTTATTTTCTGTGTGGCAAATGGGCCATAATAGTAGTATAATTCAAGAGGAGGGAGGTCTGGGGATAGAGCTCGTGTACACTAGCTGCACACCACGTATTGTCTTTTATAAGTAGGGAACTTAACAAGGCCGTTGATTAATTATAATGTTGATTAAAGGTGGCTTAATGATGATTAAATAAGATAATTACTAACCATTGACAATTATGGTAATTTATGACAATTCAATGTGATTGATAAAGAGAATAAAACTAAGTAATCAAAATGTATAAATGCTCCAATGGTTAATTGTAACACCCCAAATTTTATTCACCAATAGTATATTGTGATTATTTTATATATTCAATAAAATGGTGAATATTTAAGGCCAAAGGAATTAAATATTAAAAATAGAAAGGTGAATAGTGTTTTCCATGAAATCGCCTGCGAGGCACTGAGTTTGTCATGTGGTTTTCGAAGAACAAATGATGAGAAAAAATTATGAAATTTTACATGGTGAAAGTAGAATCCTAAGCTTTAATTTGATAGGTTTATGAATCAATGGAAGCTATGTACAAAGAGTTATGAATTTTTGAAGTTAGTCCAGAAAATTTGGAAAGTCTCTGAAGCAGCGGTCAAAGAAATGAAATCTGGGAATGATGTGTTTCCAACTGGCTAAATACCATATTTTTTCTTAAAACTAGACTCAATAAAGGTTCTATATTTTAGAATCACTCCGAAACGATGTCTACAAAATTAGTTACAATTTTTCAAAGTTAGAGCAGAAAATCTGCCAGAATTGGCATTATTCTGAAAATTGAAAATAAAATGTGTTAGAAATTGATTAATGGAATTAAAGATGCCAAGTGTCATTATCATATGAAGAGAGGATTAATTTATAATTGATTTCCAAGAGCACATGTCTAATTGCAATTGAGTATTGCTTCTTGAACAAGAAATGGTGATAATGGTACACTACTTGAGTGCATGGTTGGATTAGGTGGAAGAAAATTTATTTGGTTAGAGAGCATAAGAGGGGGACGGTTTTTAGCCAACCAAGAGGAGAAGAAAACTAGTTCAATACTAATGGAAGCTAATTGGAGCAATTATGACATAAACTTGAGGGAGGTATGGGTTGTGACAAGTATCACCATAATATCCCTTGATGAAATCAAATGGTGTAGGATGCAGGGAGATATTTTATGAAGCCTTCTTCCTTCCTCTTCCCTCCATACATTTCAGCAAAGTACAAGAAAGGAAGAGAGAGAGTAAGTTCAAGAGCTCTCAAGTTCTAGAGAGAAGGAAGAAGAAGTTTAAGGTAAGTGTGATTTCTTAAGAGTTTTCTTGTGATCTTCCAGGAAAATCTTCTCTAAACCTTTATTCTTCATGGAATCTATGGTTTTGAAGACACAGTTTAAGCTTAAGGGGAGAGAGAGAAGACGCCTAGAGAGAGAAAGTCCAAGATCTAAAGAGGTAACTTCATAAATCTTAGATCTATACAAGTATGAAGTTGTTGTTGATGGTTATTGTTGGTTTTGGTGATTTTTGTCAAGTTTGTAAATTTGGAAAGTCATAATCCTAAGGGGTTATATTGCCCAAATTTCTTTAAATCATGATTAGAATATGTTTAAATGAGTTAATAAGAGATTGGAAGTGAAAAGGTATAAACCAGCGCCTTTAGGTGACATGGTTATCGAAGTGCCTTTAAGGCACTTCTCCCCCCTCCCCCATCCGGGTTCAGACTCGGCTGATGTTGTATCAAAAAAGAAGAAGTGAAAAGATATAAGTTTTGGAAGCTAAAACACAAAAGTCCAATTTTTCCCTTTTTTTGACCAAAGTTTCGGCCAACACCAAATCTAGGGGAAGGAGTGATATTTTCAATGATTTAATGATTCTATTGGATTCAGGAGGCAAAAATAGGTGGGGTTATAGTTGGTCATTTTTTTGGAAAAGGCCGAAAAAGCATAATTATAAAAACGCCCCTAAAACCTTAAATCGGGGCTGTCAAGGGTACTTTCATAATTTGACACTGAATTTGATAATTTTGAGCCTGGAAATGGATTCCTTGGGCGAAAATCCATTAGGATAGCCCTAGACAAAATTTTAGAAAAACGTGTCATCAGGCCAGGTACGGCCGGGCTGGGCCGGGGTCTCGGGGCATTTTGGTAAAATTGCACATAGACTAATATAACAACAAGAAATACTATGGAAGAGTCTAAAATGATACTTGGATAGGTTATGGCCTATTTCTTGCATATTTAATATTTTACGACAGAGTTGGAAGCCGGAAGTAACATGTTTTACGAGGCACACTAAAAAGAGGTTTATAAAGCTTTGAGGTAGGAACATTATCCTTCATACATCATGCAATAGTTATGTGATTGTGTAGATATCATTGTTTGTAAATGCACTTTATTAATCAACATGAGCTGTCTAGAGAGAGGTAGTTAGTGCCAGGGTGCACTTATACTGGGAGTTGGCGAGAGTCCAACCGGTGTAGATTGTGGGGTTGGGCCCTATGCATGTATACATGATAATGATGTGTTTATACTATTCATTAATTGGTGTATACCTTGATGCATATCATATTTACTTTTTATATTTTCTATGAACGATAGCATGTTTCTACAGGGATTTTTCAGAATCTCACCCTTGTTTTTAACAAACATCTCAGCAGGTGCCAGTGGGATGAAAGGTAAAGGTGCAGATATAGAGAAGTGATTGGCTCATTTTTCAAAGCAAGGTTAAAGACGGTGGTTATAATTAGTTTATGTTTTAGATATTTTGGAATATCCTGCAATTATTGAAACTTTCGTTGTATTTTGTATTTCATCGACGAACGACTTTGGGATTCTAAACAAATACTTTTATCAGTATAAATATACTTTTATGTATGCCTATGGAATTCCATTTTTATTACTCTTCGATTATCGAAATGGAAACGGGTGTTGACATTAATTCTAAATACTTCTCTTTTCTGCCCTTCTTTTAATTAGCTCAATTTTACATCTTAGTTTATACTAAAATTTCCTTGATCATATGTAATGTGGGACTTTTTTTTTTGAAATATTGACATTAAAATTGCAACAATAAGTTCTGATAGAAGTCTAACAGATGAATAAAGAGAAACAATATAAAACATGAATATATAGTTAACTTGAAGAAGAAAATCAAATGTTGTCAACATTCAACTTGCTTTTTTGGAGAGTTGATCAACATTCAACATGAATATAAGTGGATTTTAATTTTTCGACTGATTTATAATTAACATTCATCTTGCTTTCTTTGGTTGGAATATGAAAGGTGAACAGTTGAGTAGTAAATGTACTTACTTTACATTGACATTTACTATTTCACAAATAATATTCATGTGTCTTTTCATTTTATCGAAAAAAAATGTCTCTTTTTATTTTCCAAACGATTCATAATTAACATTCAAGTAGTTTTTTTTCTCCCAAACTATTTTTCCCACAGTTTTCTAAAAAAGTTTTCACTTTTAATTTGTTAGAATATTAAAACCAATTTCAGTCACTCAAAAAATTTTAATATTTTATTATCAAAAATATTTTATTTTCAATCCCTTGGCCCAACCATCAAAAGATATATGAAAACTTGAATGGCTCATGCCTTTTTTCTCTCTAAAAAAGATCATATCTTCTGTACACTTTTGTGAGGTACTTTTTTCATTAATCAAGTTTAAAAAGTAAACAATGTTAGTATGCATGATTGCTACAAGCTTTTAAGTGGCTTTTCATTTTCCGTCTAATTTATAATTAACATTTGAGTGGATTTTTTTTTCTTTTTGGTAGGCATGTTAAACGTGTCAATTGAGTAGGAAATGAATTTGCTTCACATGACTTTCCAGTAAATTTTTTTCTTCCAAACAATCTTTCCCATAGTTTTCTAAAAAAAATTATACTTTTAATTTGTTAGAATATTAAAGTCAATTTTAGGCCACTCCCAAAATTTTTAATATTTTATTTTCAATATTATCAAAAAATATTTTAATTTTAATTCCTTGCTCCAACCATCAAAAGATATATGAAAACATGAATATATTGCTTACTTTTGTGAGGTGACCATTTGTCTTAATTAATTCAACGGTTTAAACTTGAAATGGTATTTAGCTTCACCAATCAAGGTTAAAAAATTGATGCCGTTAGTATGCATGGTTATTACGAGCTTTCTATAGATATAATAGATAGATAAGATCAATTGGATATAATTAGTTATATTTTTCTAAAGTTGGACGGAAAAATGAAAGTAGCAAATGAAGGGCAACAATGATAAAAATGTACATTTTAATTTGAGTTTCAATTAACAATTCGTTTGAATGATGGCACTTTTGGATGCATAATAAATATGCTGAGACATTAGACAGTTAAATTTTAGGGTTAAGTTGCAATTTTTCCAACAAAGTTTTTTCTGAGGGACGTTTGGCACAAATAAGTTTTGAAAATGACAAAAATACCAATAAACAATTTAAAAGGGTGCAAATTCACCAAAACCGTTAAATTTCATCAAACGCCGTTAGAGTTTTCTTCTCTTATAATTTAATAGTCGTTTGGTCAAATTTAACGGGTTTGGTGAATTTGCACCATTTTAAATTGTTTATTGGTATTTTTGTCCCTTCCAAAACTTATTTGTGTCAGACGCCCCTCAAGAAATATTAATTTGTTGGTAAAATTAAGCTTTAACCCTAAATTTTAATACTCCCTCTTGTTCTTAAGATAAAACTTAATTGGAGAGTTGATCTTGATCCTAAATATAAGATATAATATTTATATTTGTCATTTTTTTCTAATTTACCTATATTAATGCTCTCTCAACATTAATTAAGCTAAAGAGGAGAGGGAATGAGGAAATTATGATGGTTATGATATTTTAGAAAATACATATCATATTAGTTAATTTAACTAATTTTTGTAATCTAATCAAATTAAATAAAGGGAGAATTGTGAAAAAATACCTCATTGGCAAATTAATTGCCAAATGGGATCTAGGAAGATCGTCTGTATCAACACCTGTTTCCATTTCGATAATCAAAGAGTAATAAAAGCGAAATCCCATGGGCATATAGAAAAGTACAATTATACTAATAAAAGTGTTTGTTTACAATCCCAACGTCGTTCTTAATCAAAATACAAAATACAGCGAAAACTTCTATAATTACATAATTCCCCAAAATATCTTAAACATAAACTAATTATAACCACCGCCCTTAACCTTACCTCGAGATACGTGCAAATCACTTCTCCGTACCTGTACCTTTGCCTTTCGTCCCACTAGCACCCGCTAAGATGTTTATTAAAAAAATGGGTGAGATTACGAAGAATTCCAGTAGAAACATGCTATCGTTCGTAGAAAATGTGAAAAGTAAATATGATATGCGCCAAGGTATGCACCAATTAATGAACAGTATAAACACATCATCATCATGTATACATGTGTAGGGCCCAACCCCAAAATCTACACTGGTTGGACTCTTGCCAACTCCTAGTGTAAGTGCACCCTAACACTAACTGCCCCTTTCTAGGTAAATCATGTTGATTAATAAAGCGCATTTACAAACAATGGCATCCACACAATTACATAACTACGGCATGATGTATGAAGGATAATGTTCCTATCTCAAAGCTTTATAAACCCCTTTTTAGTATGCCTCATAAAACATGTCGCTTTTGGCTCCCAACTCGGTCCTAAAATATTAAATGTACAAGAAATAGATCATAACAAATCGAAGTATCATTTTAGACTCTTCCATAGTATTTCTTATGGTTATATTAGTCTATGGTGAAAATTTACCAAAATGTCCCCGGGACCTCGGCCCGGCCCTGCTGTACCCGGCCCGATGGCACATTTTCCCAAAATTTTGACTAGGGCTATACTGACGTATTTTCACCCAAGGAATCCATTCCCAGACTCAAAATCACCAAATTCAGTGTCAAATTATGAAATTTCCCTTGACAGCCCCGATTTAGGGTTTTAGTGGCGTTTTTGTAATTGTGTTTTTTCGGCCTTTTCCGAAAAAGTGACCAACTATAACCCCACCTATTTTTTTCTCCTGAATCTAATGGAACCATATATTTCATGAAAATCCAAATTCTACCCCCCATTTCTGGTTTTGGCCGAAACATAGGTCTAAGAACAGGGAAAATTTGTAACTTTGTGTTTAAGCTTCTAAAGCTTGTACTTCTTCATTTCTAATCCCTTATTAACTCATTTAAACACATTCTAATCATGAGCATAAACCCTTAGGATTAGGACTTTCCAAATTTACAAACTTAACAAAATCACCAAAACCAAGAACAACACCAATAAGAACAACATACTTGTGTAGATCTAAGATTTATGAAGTTACCTATTAAGTTCTTAGATTTTCTCTCTCTAGACGTCCTCTATTCTCTCTCCTTGAGCTCAAGATGTGTCTTTAAGATCATGGATTCCATGAAGAGAAAGGTTTAGAGAATTTTTTTCATGGAAGAATTGCAAAGAAATGCTTAAGAAATCACTACTTACCTTAAGCTCCTTCTTCTTCTTTCTTTCTTGAACTTGAGAGCTCTTGAACTCACTCTCTCTCTTCCTTTCTTGTATTTGGCCAAAATGTATGTAGGGAAGAGGAAGAGAAATGTGTTTTAATAAAATACCTCTTCTTTCCTCTTAGCCCTTGATTTCCAAGATTAAATCTTGTGTTGACACTTGTCAAATAGGTCTTGTATTCTTCCAACTATGTCTTTAGGCTTCCTATTGGTTTTGAACTAACTTCCTCCCTCTTGGTTGGCCTCCAAAAACCGTCCCCACTCTCATGCTCTAACTAGACAAATTACTTCTTCCAACTAAACCAACCTTACACTCAACCATACACTCAAGTAGTGTACCATTATTGTAACCCCCCTCCGTAATTATATCCGAAATACGCAATTAAAATGAAATAGAGACCAATAATAATCAAATAACATTTACTAACCCATCACATGATGGAGTTTTCAAAAATACCTTTCGAAATCATTTATAAACTTGGTCTCATGTTCCCATTTCGAATACAATTACTACGCGAAGATAAATCACATTCATATAAATATCAGAGTGCACAACATAATCATCCCGGCAATCTCGGGTACATACCTTTGCTAAAGATATACAGGGCACAATTGCCCATTACAATTCTTCAAATGGGGATTATACAATCTCATCTCGAATGAGTCCTGCCGCTCCCTCCACGAGCCACTTGCCCTGTCTAAATTGTTGGTAAGGGAGGGTGAGATTCGAGAGAATCTCAGTAGGGAAACATTATCAATATGCAGGCAAGATAAGTGTTTAATGCATGACATGCTTGCATCACATAACTCATACACACATACAATGACAAATCTATAAGCTCAATGCTTCGAACGATACACATATGGCCATAGCATATATTGAAACATAGCTTCAAATCATTCATACATGTTCCACATAATCAAGCAAAGCAATAACATGCATCAACACATTAATACAGTTATCAGAGCATGCAGGAGAGATAAGTTCCCTACCTCCAGTCTTTTCTCATCGATTTGCGTGCTAGCAACTTGGGGCTTCACATTTGATCCTCAAGCTCCTTCTGGCTTTTCCCCAATATGGCTGAAAAACCCTAACTTTCCTAACCAAGATCTGAGCTTCAACAACCTTGCGAGATTTCTCCTTCCTTCTCTCTATTTTTCTCTCAACTCCTCTCTCCATATTCAGCTG
Organism: Inga oerstediana; assembly: GCA_963210345.1. Lineage (NCBI taxonomy): Eukaryota > Viridiplantae > Streptophyta > Magnoliopsida > Fabales > Fabaceae > Inga > Inga oerstediana. The sequence continues at coordinate 26,673,111 of OY723408.1, forward strand.
TGCAGCACGTCGGAAATGAGAGCTGAAGATGATGTGAAGATGTTTTAATTCCATGCTTATGTCATCTTGCCTTTTGATGATGTCATAATTCCCAAAATTGGCATTTTCGGATTTTCTGGCAGATTTTCTGCCCAATCTTTGAAAAATCATAACTAATTCTAGAAAAATCGAAATAAGGTGATCCCAAAGCCAAATGAAAGATATTTAAGTCCTCTTCATAGGAAAAATATTGGTCATTACTAAACATCACCACACAATTCCAGAATTACATAAAACTCATCACTGCCCCAAAACAGAGTTCAGTTTCCATCCCAAACTTTGGACAGTCATATCTCCTAGTTCACAAAACGAAATGGCACAAATTATATGTCCATTTTGAAGCTTGAGATATGAACTATAAGACTAGAAAGTTTCATAATTTTTAGACACCATTTGGTCATTCAAAACGTTCACACAAACTGACAGCCCAGAATAGAGTTTCACTGGACAGCATTTCCAGTTTTGCAACCAATGTGTCCAATCCAATTTAAAACAATTCCAATGATTAAATACCACAACATGACACCATTTCCATCACAATACCCCATTCAATTCTTCCCTCTATTCTAAGTCAATTTGGATGTTAATCCACAATTGAACTCAAATACAGGGTTTTGGCGTTGCTCATAACACAAGCGACTACAATCCTCTTTATATTCTCTAAAAGGGTTCATTAATCACTAACCACATCCACTTTTGGAGTCATTAACCCTTAATCACAATTTGGGATGTTGCTAAACCGGGGATTAGAAATCCACTAATCTCAGGCTTATTCTCTAGCCTCGAGTCTCAAAATTCGGGGTATTACAATTATCACCATTACTTGTCCAAGGAGCAATACTCAATTGCAATTAGACATGTGCTCTTGGAAATCAATTATAAACTAATCCTCTCTTCATATGCTAATGACACTTGGCATATTTAATCCCAAGGATCATTTTTCCCTTCATTTCTTTGTGCTAGGTGAAATTTCAAGAAAAAAGGGAAGAAACTGTTTCAACATTTTATATAATTCAATTAAATGAATTATGCATAATTCCTTCTAATTTCACAACTCTTGATTTATTCCTCCAAGAATATTCAATTTATACGTTATCCTTTATTTTTCTTGATTAATTGAAATTAACTTCAATTAATTGGAAAATAATTAATCTTGGGCTAAATTTCCAAAATTATGATTTTTCTATTACCTTTGTAATTTAATTATTTTCTTGAATTAATTTTCCCATTTTCTCATGAATATGAATATTTCAAAATTCATAAGTTTCAAATTTCATCAATATTCACCGTTGTATTGAATTTCTCGAATAATTACAATATATTTTTTGTGAATATAAAATATAGGGTGTTACAGTCTGCATATAGGGGGAGATATTGTGCACATAGGGGAAGATCTTGTGCACATAGGGGAAGATCTTGTGCACACAGGGGAAGATATTTTGCACACACATAGGGAAGAATGTTTCACACAAGGAAGATTGTCTGCACACTGGGGGAGATCTTCTGCACACCTAGAAGATCGTTTGCACACTGAGGTCCCATTTGGCAATTACGTTCTCACTGAGGTATTTTTTCACAATTCTCCCTTAAGTAAATATGTCTTATATTAAGAACCGGAGGGAGTATATGAGTTTTAATTAACAATTCGTCTAAACCATAACTCTTTTAAATGCATAATAAATATGTTAAAATATTAGACGCAACAGTTTTAATTATCATATACGGTGGAATAACACATTTTTAAAACCATATAACATAGAAAATATGGGACAAAATTCAAAATAGAGGCATGTTAGATGAAAAATCATAAGTGGCAAAGGAAAAAACTCAAAAGGAAGAAGCAACTGATGTAACAACATGAATTCGCACAGCAGAAGCAATATCATTTTAAATGGCCTAGAAAACATATAGTTCTGATTCTAATAAAGGAATATGAATGTTACAAGAGAAAGCTAATTAAGTGTCATGATTATGGTACAGAATTGGTCTGTTTTGGGGATGGTTACTTTTGGCGTGGTCGTGACAATTATAATATTATGTCTGATCCTTAATATAAAACATAACTAATTAATTTGAGGAGATTAAAGAAATTACATAAATGACTTAACTATAGCATATGTTACACGATCTATCTAAAATAATTGTTCATATATTATTGGGTTAAAGTGCTAAAATAACAATTAACTAATACCAAAAGTGTAAAACTAATCATAAATTTTTTTTTGCACTACAAAAAAATTGTGATTTAGTAGTGGTTAAAAAAGTATATACAAACAGTATTAGTAGCGGTTCATAAAATCATTACTAAATCCACTATTGCAAGCAGTTCTATAGCGGTTATTATTAACCGCTACTCAAGCATAACGACCGCTACTATATCTTAAGAGCGAAATCTTTTCGGGAAACTTTGTAGCGGTTATGTAACTGCTAAAAATATCAATCCATAAAATTTGGATACCAGAAAATGAAAAATTAAAACTTGGCTCTTTTTTTTATCGGTTCGAAAACCGCTACTACTTTGAATTTAAAAATGGCGGCAATAATTAGTAGCGGTTTCGTAACCACTACTAATTTCATTGAAATTCAAATTTTACGCCCAAAAATTTAATTTTTGTTTTAAAATGGCGCCTAATTGTAGCGGTTATAAAACGGCTACAAATGTTTGTAAAATTGAAAAAAAAACAATTATTTGTTTTCGTTTTTTAATATTAAATTAAATAGTTTATTATTTTAGCAGTTTGGCTAATTTAATTAGCTTATTATTCAATAGTTTAGCTCATTTATAATTTAAAATGAATGATTTAATTAAGTTGGATATGTAGGTAATAAGGAACTATTATGTTGTCTGCTATGATATGATTATGATTATGTAAGGAAAATCAGAAATAATGAGAAAATGTTCTTAAATATCTGAAAAAAATAGTGAGAATAAATATTATGCGAAGAAAAAAAATATTGAAATAAAAAATTTAAAAACTTGTTGCCAAATTTAATCACCTTGTTTAGCTTTTCGACTCGTAGAAAAAAATTTGTAAATGAGATAAAATGAAAAAGGGGTAAGATTGAAAGAAATGAGGGAGTGTTTGAAATGAAATGTGGTGGGTGTATTTATAAGGATATGTGTGGCACTTGTAGCGGTTTTGTAACCGCTACAAATATTTTATTATTATTTTTAAAAAAACATAATTTGTTTGATCATTCATCCTCGCTATCCTTACAGCAATTGTGTAGAAAAATTGTTAGTGATGTATTATTTTGTTAAAAAAATTTAATTTAAATGATGTAAACTTAAACAAACGCACCGGAGTAGAAGTAAATTGTCATCACCTTCAGGGAAGAAGCTTTCGAAATTAGCGGGTTGAAATGGCTCACTCTCGTAGGTGATGTTATTGTCATCACCTACATCATAAAGGTCTCGTGGCTTTAAATGAACTACCATGTGCTAATCCCTGTGCCTCTCATCCTCAATATAATAAACCTAGTGTACCTTTGAAGCAAGAATATACGACTCATCATCTTGAGAATTGCCAGTATGAATTGGCCATGAGAAATTGACTGATGTGATGCCTAAGTTATCAGTTGTTAGTCCCTGGGACACTTGAACAACGTCACGGTGAAACGACATTGGAAATTAAGTTGTACGATATCAAGAAGCTTTCCTTAGTAAGGGACGCCTCCGAACTACATGTTGATGTCATTGCTGCTCACATAACTCCTTGTCCCAAAGGTGCCATAAATACCCAAATTTTGAGTTTGCAATTCTTGATCTCGTGAAACCGTGCAAAACTTGAAACCATTGACATTGTATGCTGTAAACCTTTTGTATGGTCAAGAGGGCTGAGTGCGAGAGCTCTGAAATCTGGTGAGTGTGAGTTGTGGTCATTTAGTATTCTGTGCGCAAACCAGCTTGAAAATTCTATGTGGACCTTTTTGTCAACTTCGGATGATGTTTGTGTACAGCTCCTGAGTAGATGCTTCACATGACTTCTGAATTCCCTACAATTAATCATAGGAAGTTGCCGATCATGAAATGTAAGTACAAAATGTTATGAAAGATATAGAATAACATATAAGTGTACAATTCTTACTAAAGGAAGGGTTCAACTTGAGTGCAGTTAATCAAGACATGTTTATGTGCTTGCAACTTCTCAGTTGCCATTAGTTTGAAGTTCTTAGTTCCTTCAACTGGTTTACCGACACGAGGGATAAATTCTCCTAATATTGGCATAGGTTTAGGACAATCGTCTACATGAGGCGGTCGATTGAAGGCCACTGAATGTCATCAAAGTACCTTGAACAGAAATATAGGACCTCATCCCCTATATAACCTTCAGCTATAGAACCTTCTAGCCACGCCTTATTCCTTACGTAAGATTTCATTTTCCTAAGAAACCTATAAAGTGAAGAAGGGCAAAGTGATATAAATGCTAATTATAAAAAGGGCGACTAACAAACATAAGAACTAATAATGACACACATATGTAAAATGAGTACCTCTCAATAGGATATATCTATCAATATTGAACTGGGCCAGTGAGCTTTGTTTCTTGAACAAGGTGAACTATAAGGTGAACTATCACAGTAAAAAAGGACAGAGGAAAGATCATCTCAAAATGACAAAGTGTAAGAATGATTTTTGACTTCAGCTGATTGAGCTCCTCAACGATCAAAACCTTGGAACACAACTTCCGAAAGAAAGAACAAAACTCTACCAAAAAGATTGACACATGGGGAGGAAGTGCATTATTTATAGCCAGTGGTAGTAACTGTTGTATAAGAACATGTAAGTCATGACTCTTCAGGCCAGCAACCTTTCGAGCCTGCATGTCAATATATCGTGAAATATTGCTTGAATACCCATCTGGAACTTTTATTTTCTTCAACGTCACAAGGAAGAGTCCTATGCTCATCTGGCCACGCTTCTTTACGAACTCCCATGGCACATAAATCTTTCCTTGCTTGAAAATGATCTTTTGACTTTCCCGGTTCGTTAAGCAGCATATATAGCACATTGTCGCATACATTTTTTTCAATGTGCATGACATTAAGACTGTGGTGAAGTAAATTAGAATTCCAATATGGAAGAGTAAAGAAAATGCTTATCTTCCTCTATTTCTGAGGAGAAGAAGTACTGCTGTTGATATATCATCACTTTTTCCGAACTCAAACTAAACATCCTCAAGCTACTGTAAGATATCTACGCCGGATAAAATCTGAGGCGGGACTCTTTTTTCTAGTTTCCCATTGAAGCAATTCCATTGTAATCTAAACTTGTGCCTTCCATCGAGAAACCTTCAATGCTCCATAGAGCACCACTTCCGACTGTGGGGAAGGCGTATTACATCAGAGTCAAAATTCTAAGCTAGACATGTCGACCTAGTATGTTCATTCTACCAAGATAATGTTCCCAGGCCAGGAAAATCACTAATCACTCACATTAAGGCTACTGGCAATTTGAACAATTTCTTCCCATAGGTGCCATATGTCTCATTGCCAATATTCTGCAGGTCAAGCAATTTGCAATAAGCAGTTGGAGATACACATCGATATCATTACCCAGTGCCTTTTTGCCTGGAATGATCATAGACAAAATGAAGGAGCTTTGTTTTATACATATCCAAGGGGTAAGTTGTAGAGAACCAAGACTACCGCCAAATACTATAACTTGTGCTAAGATTCCCAAATGGATTGAAACTTTTGGTCACCAAAGCAAGCCGAACATTTCTAAGGTCAGCCGCGAAAGATGGAAAGTCTTTGTTGAACGATTTTCAGGCGTCTGCATCCCAAGGATATCTTAATTTACCATCTTCATTCTTATCAACCTCATGCCACCTCATGTGCTCCATAGTTTTAGACGACATAAACAATCTTTGTAAGCGCGTCTTCAAAGGGAAGTATATGAGAATCTTTGCAAGTTTCTTCTTCTTCCTTTTTCTCTTCCAAATTGTCTTGCACCTCGATATGTGACATCGCTTACAAGTCCCCTTGCTATTATCGTCTCCCCAATACAACATGAAATCATTAGGCATGCATCACTTTTTTGGTAGTTCAAGCTCAATCTGTTAATAATCTTCTTGGCCTCGTAGAACGTTATGGGAATCTCCACGTCGGGGAAGGCATCTTGTAATAATTCCAGCAACATTGACATTCCCTTATTTGTGATTCCACACAAGCACTTGATATGATACAACTTGATTATGAAAGATAATTTAGAGTATTTTCGACAATCTTGATATAAAGGATAATCTTCTTCATCCATCAAGCTAAAAAAAATACTGAGCTGCTTTATTCCTCATGAACACCAGCTCTGAACCCTGCACTTTGTCGTTGAAGTTGTCATTTTGAACACCAAATGCATCACGCACAACATCATTAATTGGATCATCTTCATCTAGTTGAACTCCTACTTGTGAACTTCGAGGAAGAGCATAATCATATTTCATACCGGCTTTCTCACCATGAACTCCCCAGAATGTATAGTCTTCAGGGAAAGGCTTCACAAGCAAATGTTCCATAACAACTTGTCGTGCATGCCATTTCTTAAACTTGCATCTCTGACACGGACAGACGATCTTGCCATTACAGCTGGTGTGAGAGAATGCGAAATCCAAAAAATTGTTTAATCTATACAAGTATTCTGAAGAATTGCGTGGCAACCTGATCCATGACTTATCCATAGTTAGTGAGAAAGAAATTTTAGTGAAGAAGATGAGTGAATAGAGAATTACGAGTGCCAGAAAGCTTATATTCAATTTCTCTAACATTTAATATTTTGTAGCGGTTAAAAAACCGCCGCCACAACCGCTACTGATTACATGTTTGTAGCGGTTTTATAGATATAACTACTACAAATTTTCATGACTGTTGGCACCTGAGAAAATTTCTTTTTCACTTTGTAGTGGTTTTAAGAATTTAACCGGTACAAATTTGACGACCGTTGGTGGGATATGAAATTCAAATTTCAAATGTATGACATGTTGCAAAAGTTCTAATATATAAACTGCTACAAATGTTCATTACTGTTGGATATTTAAAGAAATTTTATTTTTCATTTGTAGCGGTTTTTGTAACCAATTGCTACAAAAAATTTAGATACTGTGTAGTGGTTTTTGCTAGTAAAACCGCTACAAAGATAATTTGAAATTTATTTTTTATTTCTATTTGTAGCGGTTAACATTGTTAACCACTACAATTATCTATGGGCAGGAAATCCAACATTTCAAATTTAAAATGTATTTTTGTAGCAGTTATTTTTGTAAAACTGCTACAAAGGTAAATTTTTATTTATTATTTTCTACTGGTTATAACTCTATAACCGCTACAAATAAAATTTTTATTTATTTATTTTTCTTAATTTTTTTTGTTACTTCTAAAAATATAAATATAACAATCATAGATGAAAGAAAAATGCAGCAATGCTCTGAAAATATAAATATCTAATTTATTTACAAATGTTTGGAAAAAAATAAAAAAATAAACTAACTAATCACAAACATAAACTAACTACCTGGAGGATAATGATCAGGTCCTCTCTCAGGATAGCAAGGGTCATGACATTAATCATCAGGTCCTCCCTCAGGGGGGCTCCCTCAGGTACTGCTAGATCAGGCTGCTGAGCAGAGTAAACAGCGACATCATCATCAAGAGGAGGTGCCAGCTGGACAACGAACTGAGGGATATCGGGGACCTATGGATGCTCCTTGTCAAGGAACAAGTGACTCCATGACCGCTGTAGCATGTAGTTTGTGATATCTCGCCATTGCGTATGCTGCGCGTAGTAGTAATCGACTTACTGCTACATCTGATATGGCACCGCAGCCTGTGTCCTAACAACCTCCGATCGAAGCTCCTCAACAGAGTCATCCCTCAGACACTGACCCCAAATGTTTATGCTCTCGAGCTGCTAGCCTCAGAGGTGCTGCTCCTACCGTAAACCATGCTAGGTCTGGCGCCTATCCCTATCCCATCCTGCCATTTTTTGAAATAATTAATTATTATTATTATTATTCACAATAAATTATTATTATAAATTAATAAATTTATTTACAATGGCCTCCTCTGCCTGCTCAGAGGTCGGAGTCCCGTCATGGTGTATGTGGGTGATAGTGAATAAACAGGACTCATATTAGGATTAAATATTCCCCAATTTTGCTCCACAATCCCTTCCTTCCGGTCCTCATTGAACATCGCATATATGAAGGCATCCACAGCTTGTGTTGGCTTTCTTGGAGTACCCTTGCCGCTCTACAGAAACCCTAAAAGCTTTTAATTATAAGTTTGAGCTTTCTCTACGCTGGTAAATGGCTCATTCCCTTCTGTAGGCCATCCTGTTTCGGCCACCAAAATAGTCAAATTTCCAAATCCTATCTTCTCCATTGCTGCATTAACTACATCAACCATAGCTTCTCCATTGCTCAATTAGTATGTATGTTTCTTAATTACACAAAATTGTCATAAATGCTAATCAAATGTCAAACATTTAAACCTTGATACTGAATAGGTATTTTTTTTAAAAAAAATTGATATTAAATAGCCTTAAATGTTCCAACGCGTAATCAAGTCTCAATTGCTTATGGTTTAACGGGATTTAAATAACTGAAGTGTTTAAAGAAATTGCACGCATGAAAATAAAGCTCAAAAAGAGAAAATCGGTCTCTTTTAGTGGCTCAATCTCTCTTTGATTGATCAATGTGTGATATTCTCAATCCTTTTTATTAATAGAATTAAAATGATCTTTAAATTGGTCAGAAGATGCATTCAAGCGACTAGAATTAATATACTATTACTTGAATGAAACTGCATCTTGTGAAACCATATTAATATATATATATGTAGTGAAAACATATGATTCAATGATAAAAAATCAGTTTATATAAAAAATTAAAAAATTAAAAAGATTCATTAAGATTTTTTATCATCAAGAAAATCATCTTCATATTGGTCAAATTTTAAAGTTTAGGGTTGATACAATCTTTAATCCCTCAAGTTTCATTTTGTTTAAAACAATGGTCTTGATAATTTAATAAAAACCTATAACATTTTTCCATTTGACTCTTGAGGAACTAAAACCCATAGTTTGAAACCTGAAGGATTAAAAATTATTGTTACTATATCTACAAAAAACAGTTAACTAGTGACAAAATTCAGTCACTGATTAATAAGTAACAATCTATTAGACAATGAAATCATCTCTAAATTCCATCACTCATCCACTGTTATTCTTTATAGCAACTAAATCTAACTTGCAAACAATAATCTATGGGTAAGAATGATCAAAATGATAGGAGGGACATAGTTAAAGAAGAGAGCATACCAACAGAGATGGGCATAAGAATTGCAAAGAGTGAAGCCACTGTTACAAACATGAATCTGATCCCCCATAAATCCATCATTATGATCAAGAAGTTAGATTTCCCCCCTCATCAATATAACTTTGAAGACACTTTGAAATACATTTCTCATTCTGCCTTTGGTGTGGACGTCTATATATATACTCCATATATGCACACATATATACACTCTCTTGCTGACACGCATTAAATTGCAATATTATTCAGAGTTTGAAATAATGAGCGTCACAATAATAACATTAAATGCAGAGTTCTCTTGACATTAATAGGTAACTAACAACTGCTTGTAATGGTTAAAAAAAAACCTAACTACTACTTAAATTAGCATCCAAATTTTTACCAAAAAAAGAAAAGTATCCAAATAAATATGATGTCTAGTAATCCCTCCGATCCTTTTTATAAGAAATAACTATCAAAATCATGCAGTTCAAAATATACATTAAAAGCAATAAATTTGTCACTTTTGCTCCCTTCTTTTCAATTATACCCTTATTGAGAAATAATTTACATGAGAGATAATGAGTGACATGTATTTAATGAGGGCAAAATAGAAAGATCAATTTGAAATTTCAGACAAATAGGATTTGCTCCTTATATTACTCCCTCCAGTCCTTTTTATAAGAGATCGATAACCGAATTACGTAGTTTAAGAAAGTGGTTAAAATTAGTTACAAATAATAAGTGTGTATGAAATAAACCTTTTTTCCAACTATACCCTTATTTATGAAAGACAAGTATAAGAGAGAAATATACAGTAAATCTAGATATCACCAACTGTTTAATTAATGCAATTCATATAATTAATGAGAGGAAAAAAGAAAAAAAACTCATTAAATATGCAGATAATTCTTATTGGGCTCTTATAAAAAGAACCAAGTCGATTCAAATTTTATGCTCTTATAAAAAGGACTAGAGGGAGTATTAAGGACTACCATTTCAAGAGAGAATGTTTCTTATAAAAATGATTGGAGGGAGTAGTATTTATTTTGAATAGATTTTTCTTTCAACAGAATATGCTACAAAATACAGCAAGGATTCGAACCTTGATTCGGTACATTTTGAGGAACTAATCCCTTCCGTAAGACCTAACCCCCATTGGTATAACTGCTGCAAATTATGTGAATAGTTCAATCAAGATGTAGAAATGATAAAGGCCTTCTGGAGGAAAAAATGGGAAAGTCAAGGCCCATATAATGATATATATGATATGGGCCGAAAAAAGTAACGGCAAAAATAGAGTAGAACCATGTTACTATATTCGAATCTTCATTGGGAGAATTGTCTATATTTAGTTCTCGACAATACTTCAACCAAGATTTCTTTCAATAAGAGGATATTTATGCCTAGCAAAAAAAAAAGCCTAATATATGTGTGTGTTTTGTTAAAGGTATATATTTTAATATATTATAAACTTCATTGTATGCACTTTTGTAAGTTTTATTTGATTAAGGTATCCTCAAGCTACTTTGGATTTGCGATTAATTCTTTTCAAAGTTTAGAGCACAAAAAGTTTTTCACCCATCTAACAAATATGTTTTTAGGATTCAAACATGTGGTATCTTCTTTATTACCTTAACCAACCGTTCGTTGGTTGTGCACACTATTTATTTAGTTTCGGCTTATTGTGCATTTATAATATTGTGATTTGTGACATACAATACAAGTATTACAAAATGATGGGTGATGGCAAATTAAAAGACGAGTTCATTCCCCTAAAAGAAAAAAAGAGTTCAAATTCGATGCTCGCTTTTAATGTTAAATATTCAAAGATCATTTTCACTTTTAATTTAATAAGGCTGATATATTAGGAGGAATAGAAAACTGTATTCAGATCAAGATCTAGAATGATAGGATCTATAAAGTCATGCAAAGTATAAAGGAGGAGGGAAGATGGCGGATAAAACTTGAATTCTGAATTAGCAATAAGCTGGGAACTTGTTTTTTATTTAATTAATTAAGATGACAAATATGGATGGTAGTTGGATAGAAGATAAACGAAGGAGTCAAAGTATTCTAACGGGGTAAATGATTTTTTTTAGTTTACTAAAAAATGCTAATGATGCATGATAGGAGGAGGTTTTGTTGTCCTTTTATGGAATGTTAAATTCAATGAAAGGTGACAAAGTGTTGTGCGCGCACACACTTAATTTATGAAGGGTTTTGCAAGAGTAACACACAACTAGTAATATGTGTAGTGATGCAGAAAAGTCTCTGTAAATCTATAATCAAGGTGCCAAAAATACCAATGGCTGAATGCATTGTCGGAATTGGTAAGCTTGTACATGAATGGAGCGACAATTTTGCATAATTGCTTGTATTTGGTTCCAATTTCTTTGATAGAGCCCAAGGCATGTAGGAACAAGTTTTCATTAGTGACCTACAATGGACATGCTTATCTTTATTCTTTTCAGGCATATGTATCTTCTCTTTGTCCCCGTTTTATTCTCTTCCACATGTGGTTTTGGGATTGGAGAAATAAGCTCAACTTGTCTATAGCTCTTCCTCTATACTCGCATCCTCTTTCACCCTAATTTGCAGGCTTTTTGTCTTCCACTTTCACCTCTATTCTTTTCCTTCTCTTGTTATTTTATTAATGAAGATAGAAAATAATATGCAAAAAATGGAAATCTAATCAGCAATGCAATGAAGATGTTGAGGTAAGAAGCTCTGCCAACAAACGCAACAACAACCATGAGAAGGGAGGATGAGGTTTGCTTGTGGGGGCTGCAGGAGAGTCTATGAGGGAGTTTGAGAAAAATGTTGAGGTATGTTGAGGAGTAGACGACAATGCTAGTGAGAGAGGGAATCACATGTACTAGAGAAAGACTATGATTGATAAATATTTGATTTGGATTACTAATTCAAGTTTAAAATTTGAATTTAGAAAAATTAATTATTTAATACTTATATATAGTTTCACCTAGTTTGCAACTTAGTTCATATAGTTTGACTCATTCAATTCTATTCTTATAGTTTCATAATTTTTTTTAGAAAACACCTGAGTCAACCATAACTCATCCTATTTGGCATTCGTTTTGGCATCCTAATCAGACCGCGCCAGAAAAGATATGGTTTCTCTCTTCTCCATCATCTTCTTCTACCATATCTATGGCTGGCTCCCTTCTTATTCCCCCTCTTTGCTTGTTCATCTTCTTTGCCAAACTCTTCCTGCAATATAGAGGGGTGAAATACTTGCCATTGTGAAAATCAAAATTGTGCAATCCAAACAAATCTCACAAGTCATTAAAAATCCCAATTCAAAATATTCATTTGGGCAAAAGGATGAACCAGTTTCAAAACCTTTTTTTCTAGAGTTCATTTTCGTTGATCTCGGTCTTTATTAAATTAAAGAAGTGATATTTTCATACTAGCTTTGGTCGCTATGGCCAAGGCGTTACAAGATGTGATTTTGAAATCAAATCTCTATTTTCATTTCTTACTAAGAGAACATAATTCACTTGGGTATTCTTGCCACTACCAGAGTTTGGCTAAGAGAACAGGATTCAGTAGAATTTATTATTGTCCTGGATGTGTGCATCTATAGGTGGTCAAAAACTTCAAATGATGAAACGTTCAATGTGAGAAGTGATTTCCTCGATTTTTTCCATTGATCGTCTCTCAATTTTGGCCTTCTCATTGGGCTCTAAGAGTGTTAGCTGTCTAGTTTAACCGTAAGCACACGGATCATTACAAGTAGTATAGTAACATTGTTTTCACAATGGCTAAAACAAAAATGAGTTAATTATCTCAATTAAGTTGTCAATTAGGTTGAATGAGAATGTTTTAAGATTTAATTTTTTTAAGGAAAAATTTTAATTAAGAATTTTAAAGTTATGACTTTTCTTCAAGATATGAGGAGCCGAGGATTATTATTCCCCTTGTATTTCAATAGTACTTAATTTTTTTTATTTGAATCATAAAATCATTTATGCTAACCAAGGATACTATTAGACCTATAAGTGCTTTCTCAAGTCTCCAAATAGGTGTTTAATTCAATTAATAGATTAATCTCTTAATAAATTAATCAAACCCAATTTCTAAATCAAGTCCCTTTTTTTGACTGTGATGCTAATAATTGTATCTTTACCTTATTAACAAAACCATCTATTCAAATCAAAAATCTTAAGTTCTTACACAATTAAACTCAAGTTCTATACTCAATTTAGCTCTATCAAGCATCAACCAAGTAAACTAATCAATCTCATTGGTGGCTAATCAACAATAAGCATTAAGAATGGAGTAAAATCAACATAAAACAACTTTAATCATAAATAAAAGAAGGAAAATAAGTACTCAATCCATACAAGGGTTCAAATAATCCTAGAGCAAAAATATTTAGCTACTCATAGTCATAATCAAATCCATTCCAATGCAATAATAATCCATAGCAAAATAAGAGTTAACTGAAAGGAAAGAGAAGAAATCAATAAAATCAAAATATTGAGCCTCAAATCTCTTCTAAGCTTCAATTCTTTAGCTTTAATGGTTTCTAATTCTCCACAGCGTCCTCTAGTTAAGTTCACAACAGCTTTTCTGGGCTACAAATCAGTCGCCTCCATAGTCCTCCCTCCTTCCGTGAAGATGTTGACAAAACCCGACTGCCTCTCCCCTTACTTACTAGAAGAAGCCAAACCCCTATATATAGGTTAAGTTCCTAGATCTCCATTCCATAAAGTGCAATATCCCTTTAGCAAAATAAAATCAAACAAAAAGATAAAAAAAAATAAAAAGATAAAAAATAGATGATGATGATGATGATGATGATAAAACTGCAATATCTTTTCCTTTTTTTTCCCTAAAATATCATTTTTATTATTAATATCATTATTTTTATCCTTAAAATCAAAATCATTATTTTTATTCTAAACTTTGACATTTATAATGATATCCCCTAAATCATGCACCGAATTGATATCTTATTAAAATCTCACTTAAATCCCTTTAATTTAGCATAGATGACTCCTAAATATATTAAAACCCCAAAAATCACTTTCACAAGTTGTCTAAGTAGTTTTCTTTATCTCGAAAAGTGAACCAAGACTTAGTTCTCCATAGAAGAAGCTAATGTTTGAAAGGTGCAACCAGACAGGCCACCGGAGGACCTTGTGTTAGTCACAGCGAACAAGAAATCCAAAAAAGAGATTAAGGAAGATATATCATGTCAGACCTGATACTAGATATTTAGGATATAGAATCGAGAACAGATGGACATCTACTCCAGTTGGAACATCAAGACAATCTAATGAGGGTCTCCCAGTTCTCGTATAGAGACTCACTAATGGGTTTCAAAGGTAAGGAGTTCAACAAAGTTGCCTATAGATCATCAAGCATGGAATAAGATCCATTAATCTCATATCTATTCAACCAAACGTGGAAAATGCCTAAGCCATCAAAGGAAATAAAAAAGCTTATGAATGAGAGTTGTGAGCCCTGGAAGAATGCATTAATTATCACTATACTCAGGGCTAGAATAAATTTATACCAGTTGAAAGAATTGTTGAGCTGAATCTGGTAGTTTAATGAGTTTGAACCCATTGATCTCGGGCGAAAGAATTGAGTAAGAGTGTATTATCACTCGGGTGCTAGGGCCAGTGCTCGAGTGAACTGGTCACTCCAAGATGTGTGGTGCTCTCAAGTACTCACTTCCTATGTTTCACTCGCTAGGGATCGAGTGCGAGTGGGGGTATTACTCGAGTGATTCGACCAGAAATCAGTACTTTTGCTCCCAAAAAGAGATATTTGATCAAGTGTTCCCAACCCTTTAGGCATATGTCTAGGCTTCTATTGGTCACCTAAAGAGTTCAAATGATAACCAACTAAAGTAAAATGAGGATAAGAAATTGGAATAAAGAATAACCTATCGTCCTTGATTTTGGTTATAGGCTTTGACATTTGCCCTAGTAGTGAATGAGCTGTGACGGAGCAAGTCAGGAAAGAACAAGGTAGTGACTCTTTCCCTTATACTATATGTGATATATTGTATGTTTGATTTGTCATTATTTGTGGGTTTATCAGTTGCGGCCTTTCGGTGTTGATGGTGGGAGGATCGTACCTTCGGGGCGGTGGAATCCAGGGGATGAAACTATGTGAAAGCCGAAAGGCTATTTGTGAGTCTATTACCTGTGACCCATCGGTGGTGACTGTGGGAGGATTATACCTTCGGGGTGGTGGAATCCGGGGAATGAGACTGTGTGATTATGTGCATATGTAGCCTGCGTGTTGTGTATTATGGCATGATACTACTTGATGATTTGCTTATATGCTATGTGATTACATGTTGTATGAGTGAATTGTTACTACTGGGATTCTTTTGAATCTCATTCTTTCCATTGACTAACCTTTCAGACAGGACAAGTGGCTCCAAAGAGAAAAGGATGACTAGGAGCGGCTAGAACCTTGTAGGGATATTTAGGGTTTTGGATTGTTGGCTATCACTTTTGGATTTTGGGATTACTGTATATTATTTTTGGATGTAGGTAATATTTGAATTACAGCATGTAATCCCCTAGCTGGGAATTATAAACCTGATGGTTCGTATATACTTGACCCGGGGGTTACCGGGATTACTGTTTCACACTTTGATATGTTTAAATGTGATTCAACTGCATAGGGTGATTATATTTGAGATATGAAATTTGAGACCAAGGAAAGTAGAAATTTCAAAAAATATTTGCGAAAACCCTACCGTAAGAAAAGGGATCGGAAATGAGTTTTGTTATTATTGGTCTCTATTTCATTTTTATCACAAATTTCGAATCATAATTATGAAGGGGGTTATATTGGTCTCCTTTACTTGATCCCTTTCATAACTCTTTGGGGAAAATAGCAATGTGGGTAAGAATCCCAAATGTACCTCTAAACTGCTATTCGAAGAAATATATGTCAAGATTGGGAGATATAAATGGGAAGACTTTGAAGGTTGATTTGCACACCTTTAACCACAGGGAGGATGGAAATGATAAGGTGGAAAGGGGAAGATACTCCCGAATTTGTGTAGAATTAGACCTTCAGAAGAGATTAATACCTAGATTTATTATTGCATCTGCCTTGTATAATGTCAAATATGAGGTCTTAAACCTTATTTTCTTTGCATGTAAGAGATTTGGCCACCGGAAAGAATCTTGTCCATGGAAAGGATATTGTAGCTCGTCGGGAAATGAAGCTAGCCAGCAAGCTGCGACGCCCCCCAGACGATGTCACCAGAAAAGTCCTTTCCAGTGAAGGAGATGAATTTGGCCTTTGGATGTTCGTACGAGGGAAGGGCAAAGCACGTATTCCAAGAAGAGTGGGTAGGAAGGTACAATCGGTGAGTATGCCTCAGAATACTAGTATGGATAGGAGTATGGGATACATATCTCAAATCTCTCATTTTATGGCAATTGCAAACTGGGATGAGGAGAGAGAATTGTTAGAAGATCAGACTATTTAAAAGGGAATGGAAAGGTCTACTTAAGTGAGGGAAACTAGACAGCTAGTGGTGTATGAGGTAGGAGAAAGAAGGGCAATAAAGCCGAATCAGGGAATGGTGATCAAGGAAGAGTAAAATTGAAAGTCCTATAAAGCCAAAAACCAGTTTATATTATTAAAGGCAAAGAAAATGTGAAGCCCAAAGATCTAGTTGACTTACATATGGGGCTCCCAAGTAGTTGTGAACAAAAAGGAGTCAAACTAAAGCCCAATGCCCTAGTTATTAAAAAGGACCAAGCAACTATAGGACAGAGGGTGCATTGTGTGGTTAGTTGGTCTATGGATAAGCTGGATCCAATTATACTAAGTGATGAAAAGGGTATGAATATGATGCCTAATTCAGCTTTGCAAGAGAAGGGGAATGATTTAACACAGTTATATGAGACATTAATTATCAAAAAAAGAAGAGAAGCTAGAGTCTTAGCCAAATGAGACCGATCAGACCTAGTAGAACAAAGATTGGGGTCCAGAAAATAGCCAAAATGTTTAAAGAGGGAGGGCCAAACCGAAGAGAAATGGTAAGGATGGAATTTCTCTTGACAAGCAAGTTTCCTTATTTTTGATTTACCTCTAGTTTAGGATTTATAATTATGTCTATGTGGAATTGCCATGGGGTTGGTAGTAGATCCTTCCCCCGATTTTTGAAAGATATTGTCAATTCATATAGGATAAATGTCATGGGTTTGTTGGAGACTAGAGTCAGTGGTTAGAGAGCTAACATTGTTGTTAGGCAACTGGGTTTTAATAATTGGTTACGTGTAGAAGCCATTGGTTTTGCGGGTGGGATCTAGCTGGTCTGGAATAAAACTGATGTGCATGTATAATACCTATTTCCTAACACTCAATTGTTGCACTGTAAGCTAAATCATAGGAGAATAGGGGGATTCGGTTACTATTTCATTAGTATATGGTGATCCTAGACCCAATAACCGCAGGATCTATAGGCATCATTGAGAACTTTTAAAGAGATGGTTTAAGGGGTGTGGTTGGTATTGGGTGATTTTAATTCATATTTGGATGTCTTTGATAAAAAGGGCAGTGTGATGCCGACCTTCAGTTCATTATTACCATTTCGGTCATGTGCCAATAATTGTAATTTTATGTAAATACCGGTAATAAGGGATAAATTTACTTGAGAAAGAAAAGGAATTAAAGAGCACTTGGATTAGGTCCATTGTAATATGGAGTGTGAGTTGGCTCACCCTTTATTTAAAGCTTATCACCATTTGAAGTTCAATTTAGACCACCAATTTATTGTAATTTCCCTTGGTAGCATGACAAATAAAGCTATGAATAGGCTTATATTTAGGTACCAAGCAGCGTGCTATTTAGAGGAGGGTTTCTCTGAGGTAGTTAAGGGCTCCTGGCAAAACAATGACTGGGTTGAGGGAAGGAAGGAATTTGAAGATGATGTCTCTGAATGGAATAATTCTACCTTGGGTTGCTTACCAAAAAAGAGAAAGGAATTGCTACACAGATTGGAAGGAGAAGATAGAGCGTTAAAAAGACAACCTCATGCTGGATTATTTAGATTACAGGCTAAATTATGGAAGGAATATGTCAAAGTTGCAAATCAAGAAGAATTAATATGGTACCAAAAGAGCAGATGTAAGTGGCTACAATATGAAGACAAAAATACAAGGTTTCTACTATGGTAAAGTGAAAAAAGAATAGAATTGATCCATTGAAGGATGAGCAAGGGAATTGTGTTGTTGACCAGGATAAGTTAAAGAAGTTGGTCATTGAGTATTTTAAGAGTTTGTATACCAAAGATGAAGATGTTATCCTAGCCACAGAATGGACTACTTAATTTCCTCCTCTGAGTGAAATACAATTGACTTATGTTCAAGGCGATTTGACAGTCATTGAAATAAAAAATCCCGCATTTAGTATGGGTGCATTTAAAAAGTCCTAGGACTAGTTGGACTGAGCTCTCACTTTTTTCAAACTCAGTGGGACGTAATATGGTCAAAAGTGTGTGACTTGGTGAATCATGCATTTAGCGATCTGTCAAAGATTCAAGCTATAAATGAGACTAATATCGTCTTGATTCCTAAAAATGATTGTCTATAATCTATCAAGGATTTTAGGCCTATATCGTTATGTAATCTATTTTAAGATCCTTAGCAAGGTTTTGACCAACAAACTGCAGAAGTTTATGGACTATCTGGTTCACCCTATTCAGTGCAGTTTTATTAGCGGGTGCCAAAGTTGCGACAAATCATAATTGCTCATGAAGCCATTCATACTATGCAAACCAAGAAAGGTAACAAAGGCTATGTTGCTATCAAGGTAGATAAGGAAAAGGCCTATGATAGGCTTGATTGGGGGTTTATTCAATTTAATTTGAAGAGTTTGGGGCTGAATGAACATTTTGTTACATTAATCATGAGTTGTGTATCATCGACATCAATGAGAGTGTGCTGGAATAGTTCATATACTGAAACCTTTTCACAATCCATGGGTATTAGACAGGGTGACCCTCTAAGCCCTTATATATTTGTCCTTTATATAGAGAGGCTTGGCCAAATAATCAATAGGAAAGTGGTAGCGAGTGGGTGGAAACCATTGAAATTGAACATTGATGCGCCAACTTTATCACACTTGTTTTTCGTAGATGACCTCGTAATCTCTTGTGAAGTATCCAAGAGACAATTGGAAAGAGTTAGGGACATAATGACATACTTCTGCAGGTTATCGTGGCATAGGGTAAGCCTACCAAAATCTAAATTCTTTGTGTCCAAAATGTTCAGTTTAACAGGTCAAAAGAATTTAGTCAGATTTTGGGCATTAGGATTTCTCCTGACTTAGGAAAATACTTGGGTGTTCCACTTCTACACAAGAGAGTGGTGAAAATAACTTTTACTCTTCTGATATCCAAGGTGAGAAAAAGCTTTATAGATTGGAAAGGCAAATTGCTTAGCATGACGAGTAAGATTGTTCTTATCAAGTCGATATTATCATTATTGCCTTATTACCAAATGCAATCTATCCTAATCCCTAAAGGCGTACTCCAAGAGATTGAGAAGGTAACCAGAGACTTCTTCTAGAGTCAAGGGGAGAATGGGAAGAAGATGAATCTCATTTCCTGGGATACAATTAAGCATGAGAAAAAGAAAGGAGGACTAAGGGTAAAAGATTTGGTATCCCAAAATAAAGAATTCATCATGAAGCTTTGTTGGGGAATGCTTACCAAACCGAATGCGCTTTGGGTTCGATGTTTGAAGAGTAAATATGGTTGAGGATCTAAGAAATTTCCAAGAGTTGAGAAGAAAAGGAACTAATTTGCACTATGGAGTACAATTTTATCAGTTTGGAATGACTTCCAAAAGGGAGTAGGGAGTAAGTCAAGAAGCGGTGGAAACACTAGTAAATGGTGAGATTTATGGTCACCTTTTGATCACGCATTGATGCATTATGTAGATAAGAATCAAGAATTTTTGAATTCTAAGGAGATAGTCAGAGATTTTGTCTTACCTAACGAAGCTTGGGATTTAATCAAGTAGGGTTGTTTCTTGACAAGTTGGGTAGTGGAAAATATTAAGTTGCTCAACCTCCTTCCCAAGAGGCTAAAGATGATTTCTTCTAGAGATAGGTTTCAAATGGGAACTTTAGTATTCGTTCTGCCTATAATATGATTACTAAGATAGGTGAGACTCAAGATGAACCTTTCTGGCAGCAAATCTAGCATTGGGTGATTCCAGAGAGGACTAAGCTCTTTATGTGGCAAAATTTTCATGAGAGATTACCTATAAGTATGATCAGAGCAAAGCGTGGCATAAGTGAGCAAAAAGAGTGCCCATTTGAGTGCAATAGTGAGGAATCTATTCTCCAAACATTAACAGATTGTGAGGTTGCAAATAAGGTGTGACTTTATTTAATTGATCCTATATACTATTATACTTTCTTTAGTGGTAATTTGCAAGTATGGCTGGAATGTGTAATATCCCAATTTTTGATTAAGGGCAAATCATGATTATTGTGGATAATTATGAATTTAATTTGAATTATTATGTGTTTTATGGCAATATTGATTAATATGTCATAATTATTGAAAAATTGGAAGAATGGAATTATTGGTCATGAGTTGGTAATTAAGGGAGAAATTAATTACTAACTAAGAGAAAATGGGATGTGTGATTAAAATGGCTAATGGAGAGATTAAAGTAGCTAATTGGTGACTTAATTGGTGTAAGCCAATAGCAAGTTGACATATGGAAAAAGGTGTGTAAAAGTCAAAAAGGAATAAAGAAGCTTATTTTTCTCTCTCTTCTTCCCTTGTATTCGGCTGGAGGTATGGGGGGAGTACTATTGTTTCTTCTTCCTCACACTCCATCTCACCATCTCTCTCATTCTTGCTCTCTCTCTCTCGTCAGCCATGGAAGGGGAAAGGGAAGGAAGAAAAGTCTAAAAAGGTAAGGGAAAATGACCTCTATTGCTCAAACTCCCTTCATTAAAGTTGATCCTTGAGTTAAGAGCTACATTTCTATGGTTGTAGCTTGTCCATTGGTTGTGGTTTGTGATCACACGAAATTTTGGAAAGTAGTGAATCAAGAACTCTCTTTGAAGAAGTTGATAAGGTGAGTGAGACCTATCTATCTACCTAAGTTTCATACCATTTGAAATAGTTTGAATTTTCTGGAATTTTGGGCTCATTTTCGAAAATGAGGGCCATTGGGAGTTTGGTATGTGTTTGATATGGAATTTGAATGTTTGGAATGCATTTTGGATAGATAGAATTGATTGGGTTTGAAATTGTTAAGTTTGGAGATTTTGAGAGTTTAGTGTTTAATGTTACCCAAAACCAAAGCATGATAATGGAATAGGATTTTGGTGATTTTGACATTTCCATTGGATTCCTTGAGTGATTTTGTGTGGGAATGAGCTTGGTTATTGATTTTGGATTCATTTGGATCACTTGGGAAAAGTTGGAAATCTGTCTTGTTTGAACTCTGTTTTTCGCAGTCAGTTTGAACGAGCGTTTTGAATGACCAAATGGTGTTGGAAAATTATGAAACTTTCCAGCTTAAAGTTCACATCCCAAGCTTTAAAATGGACATATATTTTGTGTCATTTCGTTTAGTATTCTGTGAGATATGGTTGTCCAAAGTTTGGGATTGAAACAGAACTCTGTTTTGGAGTAGTGTGTAGTTGTTGGTGATTCTGTATTTGTGTAGTGATTTCCAGTGAAGGGCTATATTTTTCCTTGAAAGAGGACTCATATACCTTTCATTTGGCTTTGGAATCACCCCATTTCGATTTTTCTAGGATTAGTTATGAATTTTGGAAGTTCAGCCAAGAATCAGGGGATTTCTTGGCCGCGGCCCAAGGTGGCTGGCCTCGGCCCAAACCTTTCTGGCCTGATTCTGGCCGTGGCCCATGAGTGGCTGGCCGCGGCCAGTGGCCCTCTGACCATATTTTGGCCGCGGCCCAAGGAAGGGCTGGCCGCGGCCAACCCCTGTGTTCCAGCACTTTGAGTTTTCGAAAGGAGACCTCTAACCTATTATTTCCCAACCTTTTAGGGCTTTTATTAGAGGCATTTGTGGCATCTTAAGGGTCAATTATGATAACTAAAATTAAGTGTTTCAAGTTAATTAAGTCTTGGAATAGAATATAACTCTTCGTCCCTAATCATGATTCTAGGATACGACATTTGCCCTAGGCGGGAGAGACCGGTGCCGGAGTACGCCCGGAAGGATCAAGGTAGTGACTCTTCTCTCATATTATGTATGATGTTTTGGCATGCATAACTTATCGTTGAATTTGTGAAATGTGTGCCATGGTCCATTACGGCATGAGCAGGTCAGCGTGAGCCGTGTAGAGATTGACGGTGGTCATCTCTAGGTCGGCCGTTGAACTGCCGTCATAATCGACATGGATATTGTGAATCCGACCCGTGGGGTGGCGTTTGTGAATCCAGCCGTGGGCTGTGTGTATCTTGCCTGTATGACTTGTGTATGAAATGCATTATATGAATCCCAGCTGTGGTGAAATGTATTGTGTGGATTACTGTGATGCAATGCAACGTGAGCAATTCAGCGTGAGCAATCGTAAGGGATGACATGTGTCATATTAACCATTGCCGTTGTAACTGCCGTTGTAGTTGCTTGTTGTGGTTAATGATTTGCTTACATGCATTATTATTGTACATTATATGATTGATTTGTTACTACGGGGATTCTTTAGAATCTCACTCTCCCAAAAACCATGTTTTAGACAGGGCAGAAGGATCAAAGGGAAAGCGGGCGACGAAGAGCGGATAGAGCTCTGATTTAGATGTATATTTTAGGTTATTGGTTATCATGTATATCAATTAGATGTTTTGGGAAACAATTGTATATCATAGGATTGGTAGTATAGTTTTGTGTAATCCCCAAGTTAAGGGTAATGAATTGTGGGCTTTGTGCCTTTGTAAAACCCTTATTAATGAATAGAACCCGAGTGTGTCGGGAATTTGCCTTATACTCTGATATTTGTTAATGAAATCAACTTGTACAGGCCATTTAGTATTGAAATGTGAATATGAGACCGTCATGAACAGATTTTGTAAAAGTTTTTGTAAGCCATGATTTTGGGAAGTTTGATTTTGCTTAAGTCCCAAAATCATTTATGGTCTCTAATTCTACATCAATTACATGTTTATGAACTAAATCTCAGCCTTAATCGAGAAGGGGGTTACAGAATGGAATATCAAGAACAAGACAGCGTCCCATCGATATGCAAAATAGCCATGGCTAGAAGTATTTGGTACAATTTGTTGACTTATTTGAAAGAATAGATGCAAAAGAGTCTTTGAAAACACAGGAGAACAACCGGAAAGCATTATCCAAAGATTTCATCACCACCTACTGGAAGGAGTTGAACAGAAGTCATTCCAAATGGTTGCCCCCATCGGTGGGATTTCTCTGAATGGACATGGATGGTTCTATTGATGAGAGAAATTATGATGCATGTAAAGGTATTATTCGTGATTCTAATGGGATATGGATAGGGGATTTCAACAAAAACTTAGGTGTTGCTCTTCCATGATGGCCGAGATTCATGCCATCAAGGCAAGCTCACAAACTTACAGGAACATGGGTTGAAGAAGATCAAAGTTTATTCTAATTCACTTGAAGCAATTCATTATTATTTAATGAGTTTGGGTCCGGTCACCCTTGGGTGCATGACATTATTGAAATAAGGGGCTTGCTTTTGCTAATTGGGATAATGACCAGTAGTGGTCAGAGATTGACGTCATCCTTATCTTGCACGGTCAACTTCTCACTAATCTCTTCCTACCGCTTCTCTAACCTGGAAAACCTAGGCCGTTCCATTAGATTCTAAGACACTAGATGATTTTTGCTACTACTAGTAGATTTTAGTTGAGAAGAGGGAGAAAATGTAGAGGTGGAGGAAGAAGAAAGCAACGGTACAACAAAGGAAGATGATACAAATGTGAGAAGCCAAATTTTTGTTGACATGGGGTTGATTAAGATGCCAAAAACAATGCCACTTAGGATGAGTTATGTGTCTGCAAACTTGGTGAAACTATACGGATTAAATACAATTAAATACACTAGTACAGATTTATCTATATTTAACGGTTATTTTGAATGATATTTAACAGTTTTCAATAGTTAAATATCTGAGTGCCAAATGTTTACATGTAACATTTTTTAACCATTAAATATTGGGCCCTGCATTTTACGATTGTCTCAAAAACATCCATCATTTATAGGGTGATAAGTAAAATATTTGCATATTTATTTTCCCTTATATGATAATTTTGTAGATAATATTTGAGCTTAATGTAATAAATTTGGGTGTAATTGGTAAATATTTCTTTTTTTTCTTTTGATAACCATGAACAACACCATGTTAAGGAGAAAAGAGAAGAAAGGAGACCTAATATAGACTCATAATATTGAAATAAGACAAGGATGCGTAGTTGGAAAAAAAGAGAAATTCATTGTAGCAGGGCATTATAGCGAAACACTATAGCGCTGGCCGACAAGTTACTATGCTTGTGTTTAAAAATGGCATTTTACTATAGTGCTGGCCAATAAATCACTATTCATGTGTGGAATAAAAATGATGGTCACTGTTCACACTGCCTATAAATACAACTTATTTCAACGGAAGCAGGAGAAGGAGGAATCATCTTTTCTCTGACAGTTTTGAGTACATTGTATTATATCTTAAATTTAATTTCATACATTGTATTACTTTTTGTATAACTCTATTTTGTAAGACTTAGGTAGACTTTTGCATGCCTTTGTCTTGGAAGGCTTATGTAGACCTCCTATATGGACATTATATGTAGTCCTTCTTTATGGATGGTATAGGTTGCCACCTATATGGAAGGTTTTACCTCCTCTAAGGAAGGCTAGATTTCTCCATTTTTCATGCATCTTTTTATTGTATATTTATGTTTTAGAATTTAATATTCAAGTTTTATATAGCATCTATTGCAGGTTTTAACCTATTAAACCCAGTTTTAATTTTTTTCCTTCATGATTGAGTTTTTATTATTATTCTTAATGCTTTCGATTGATTGGCCAACTTTTGAATGATTTCAATATACATGTTGAGACAAGAAGGATATGCATATGTGTAGATCCTACAATTAAAAGCATAACTTGCATATGAAATAGGAATATATTTATATGAGTTGTGTAGTCTTAATGAGTTCCATAAATCTTAATGCATGATTAATTGCTTAAATTCATATAGGAATATATTGGATTAGCAATTAATTATAGAATTGTTTGACCTTGGAAGAAGCTAGTAATTAAATGGGAGGTATCAATTATGTGGAATAAATTGGACTAGAATAGATAAGTGATTCAATCCGAAATTTGTTAAGCAAAATCTGATCCCTAGGGTTTTTTCTCATATTTGCTTTCATATTATTTGCACTCATATTTAATTATTTTATTTTGTATTCTCAATCATCAACTAATAAATCAACTAAATAGAATTAAAATTACCCATTTTGGTACTTAGTGATCAATCCTCATGAGAACGATACTCTACTCACTTCTATATTACTTGATTACGACAGTGTACACTTGCACTCTTTAATAGATAATTTACACTCGTAACAGAGGGCACTATATTTAACGGTTGTAAGACCATTGTTAGAACTCATGTTTTGATGATAACAAATCTTAGAATTATTGTTTTTATAGAAGTAAAATATTTTTTGAAACAATTATGTTGGCTTTTTTAATTTATTGATACAAACACTCGAGTGAAGATATGTTACTAGAGTGATGGTTGCCAACTTTATCACCAGTGAGTAATTGGTTGTGACTGATTGATTTTGTGAAAACTTGTCAAAGCACTTGAGTGCTAGAAGTGTCACTCGAGTGATGACATGGAATTTAATTTCACTACCCACGTACCAGCCAGTGACTATTCTATTTTCATTTTAAAAATAAAATATCACTCAAGTGATAATAAGTCACTAGAGTGATGTCCTTATTTTCAAATCAAGCACAACAGGGTACCTAACAGTGACTCAACGGCTTTGTGAAAATGTTAGCTAAGCATCGAGTGAGAAATATATCACTCGAGTGATGTTCAAAAATCCTGGAAACCTGATAGTGATGACTTAAGCCTACTTTTGAATATTGGCAAATCACCTGAGTGCGACAAGGTCACTCGAATGATATTTGTAAAACTAAGTCATCACTTCTCAGTTATCGAATATTGATCAGTTTTGATTTTAAGTTAAAAGATGAATCACTTCAATGCCATAGAGATCACTCAAGTGGAATCTTTCATCACTAAGAAGTTACCAGATAGTGACCCATATTTTTACCAAGTTACTCTAAGTCAAGACTAACCACTCCAGTGGACTTATATAGCTTTTCAAAATAACTAGCCAGTACCTCTTCGGTGAGACGCAACATCACTCGAGTGATAAGGTGTCACTCCAGTGATATTGATATCAATCTTTTGAATTCAGCATCTCGGAAACTTTGATGCCTATCTAAGTGTGATAAAATCTTACAATGATACTTCTTATTATTCCTAAACATTACTAATAGCACTTATGTATAAGTTTTAGGTGTTTAAATATGCATAAAACTCAAAATCACATAAAGCACTTTTGTGTCAAAAGCATTAAATGTAGTGAAGCTCATCCAATCCAAATGCTCTCTTTCACCAACGGCTATATCATCTCTCTAACGGACATATTCAAATGCTGCAACGGTCATTAATTCATTCTAACCTATAAATACAAAAGCATTCAAGACAGAGCCAACTACCTATTAAAAACTTTCACAATTGAATTAATTTTTTGTACTTTGTTCTTTGATATTCTCTGTACTTCAGTATTTGTCACATATACTCTTTGAGTTAGCCTTTGTAACTTCATTTTGCTACTCTTACAGTGAATTACTCAAGCTAGTGGGACCTTAAGTAAGTGTATAATTATATAGTGTAAGGGAGAGCAAGTTTTCCTTGAAAAGTAATTTGATTGTACAGAGGCACCAAAAACCTTATGAATCTTGGAATGATAATGGAACTCTTAAAAAGGTTTTTGAGGACTGGATGTAAGTTAAGTGAATTGGACCTAACTAGTATAAATCTCTTTGTGTCCACTTTCATGATATCTTTCTAACTCTACTTTCTTCATTAAATTTTCATCTAAGTTTAAAATTTTAAATATCACCTCATTCACCCCCTCTTGGGTGAAAGGCTTAAACTAACAACAATGATTGTTACATATAGCGATCTATATTTAACTGTTATTTAATAATAACCATGAAATATTTTATACAATACTAAATAGTTAAAATGATGAACGGTGAAGTATTTGTCACCAAAGAAAGTGATTTTATTTGACGGTTATTTGGAAAAACCGTTTTATATATAATATTTGATCGTTATTGGCAAAGAACCGTTAAATATGTGTGACAAATTTTTTTAAATAATTAGGTGGATGAAAATAACCTACAGAAACAACATATATGTACCAAACACCCAAACAGATCCAGTTTTGACTGGATGTAGCCAAATATACAAAATAACCAATTTCAGCTAATAAGTGCCAACACATTAAAACAAATAATTGAATATTATCTATACAATTATGAATACATCAAAGGTAAAGAAATATACATATGATCAAGTGCCCTTTTTTCTTTTCCTCGTCTTAATAATTTTAATGCTCTTTTTAGTAATAATTGTTTTCTTTAATTGGCAAAGCAACTTCCCCCTTTTTGATATCCAAATTCCTACATTGTGGTCATGCCTAATGTACAAAGCATCAGCCTCTTTGAATTGTGTTTCAAGTAACGATCCTTGGAAAGGATCATCCTCAGTGAATTCACCTCCTGCATCCTCATGTATTTTGTTTGATAACAAAACAATTCCATACATTACTAACAGTGACTCACAACTATCTAGCTTAACACGTTTCACAATGCCACACTTGACACAAGGGCAAGTAATCATACATTGATCGTCAGCAATATTACGAATCGCAAATGTTATGAAATCGCCCACCTCATCTTAGTACTCCTTTGATAGACGATTGGTAGACATACATTCTTATTTGCATTCTCCATCTAGAGCATATCATGTGTGTAAAGGAAAATGTGATAACGACTTAACAAAATCACTCAAAAAAACAATATTTTCATAAACTTTATTTGTAACCCCCTTATCTTATTTTCATATTTTCCAAAGTATTTGAGCACAGTTCGGTGAACAACACAGGAATAGCACAAATATACTGATATATTGATACAAGTTATTTGATTATATCACAGGTTTTCCCCTTAGGGTTTGATAATATATAAACAATTTTGTCCAAAAAATATCAAAATAAAGTAATAATAACCAACAACTCCGTTGTCTTGACTCGAACACCATAGTTGTCGGTATTTATCGTTTTGCCCCTCAAGCAGCTAGCTTCTACTGGAATATTTATTTATTTGAAAAAGGGTGAGATTCAAAGAATCTCAATAGTAAAATAAAACCAATCATATAAAATGTGAAAATTAAATATGCAATGCACCATATAATGTAAAATGAAAATCCATACTATATCGTTTGTGTGCACAATGCTCAGGGCCAAATGGCTATTTGGATCCCCTACTTATCCGTGTACCTTAGTTGAGTCCCAAAACACAGCTAGGTAATATGCACTAGGCACGTGTTCATATCACAGAATATAGCAACATACAACATATCAACATTCACGTAGTGTATGAGAGATAAAGTTACTACTTTAAACCTCTTTTGTTCGAAAACTGTTCCTTGAATTTCGTTCCGATGGCTCGGGCTAGCAATCCGGTCCTCAACTTCCAAATGTACAAGAATTAGGTTAATACCCATTCATGTACTACTTTAGACTCTTCTAAAGTGTTTTTGTTGGTTATATTAATCTAAAACTGCAAAATTACTAAAATGCTTCTAGGGACCCGGTCTAAGTCCCTACGTACCTAGTCCGACTGTAGTTTTCCAGAAATTTTAACCCAGGCTATTCCTACAATATTCTGTGTGTAGAATCCATTTTTTACCTTGGTTTTTGCAAAATTGCTATCAAATGACAGTTTTACCCTTCACAGCCCCTATTTAGGGTTTTAGAGGTATTTTCGTAATTTCACTTTCTAGGGCTTTTCTCACAAAGTGATTAACATCAACCCTACACAATTTTCCCTCATAAACACCATAAAATCATCATATTAATAAAATTCTAGCCCTAACCCCTCTAACTCCACCTGGCCGAAACCTTAGTCAAGAAAAAGGGAAATTGTGTTTTTAATTTTTCACACCAAAAGCTTATTCCTTTTCACTCCTAACCACTTGTTAAACCATTTAAATACATACTAAACATGATTTGAGAAAATTTGGGCAACATAACCCCTCAGGGTTTCTACTTTACAAATTTACAAAATCAACAATCCAATCACAAACCAAACCAGGAACAACAATAGCAATAACAACAAACTAAGAGATTTGATGTTCTTGAGGTGTTACCTTGGATTTCCGCACTTTCTCTCTCTAAAATTGTCCTCCCTCTTTCTCTCTCTCTCTCAACCTTGAGATTTTGCTTGCTACACAATGTTTTCCATGAAGATCAAGAGGTTAGAAAAGAGATTACACAACTTGGGAAGCAAAATCATATGAACTACAAGCCTTACCTTTGGATTTTGCTCCTCCTTCACTCTAAAGCTCCAAGTTCTTAAGCTCTCTCTCTCTCTATTCTTTGGTGTTGGGACGGAAATGAGGATGAGAAAGATGAAGCAAGAGTTTTAAAAAAATATCCTATATAACCCTTAATTAATAAATGATAGCAAAAAGGAATTATGACATAAGCCTTTGTGCTTGCCCTTATCCTTTGTTAATTCATGTCAAAATCTCCCATTCAATTTGAACCAACTCCTTCCCTCTAGCTGGCCCATAAAAAAGGTCCCGAAGGTCTCTTCCCAACCAATTTGGGCCTCATTCTATTAGCCTTAACTACATGCACAAGTTAATATTATTTTAATCTAATTAAACATGTGCTCAACTTAAATCAATATTATTTAATTCTCTTTCCCTTAGATTGATGACACTTGGCATGTACACAATCAAAATAATTATTTCCCCTCATATTTTCTTCCACAATTTACATAATTTCCATTACATTCATTTTTTCCAAATTCGCAATATTTGACAATTTTGGCAGATTTTATGACTAAACTTTGAAAAATCATAACTTTATTTGTAGAACTTCAATTGGAGTTATTCCAAAGGCTATATGACCCGTATTGAGTCTAGTCTCAAGGAAAAATATAACCTTTAGCTAACTAGAAGCTCACACTTCCCAGAATATTTGTTTTTGGGCGCTATCGCGAATGTTGGCCAGTTTCACTGGCCTAACTTCAAAAATTCACTTGTGTATAGCTCCAAATAATTCCCATGACTTATCAAATTAAAGTTTAAGATGTCTTCTTTCATCCTGTAAAATTTCAAAATTTGTGGTCATCATTTGGTCATCAAAAACCACATGACAAACTCACTGTCTCACAGGAAATTTCACTGGCAGCACTGTTCACAATTCAAATTTTTAGTGTTTAATTCCTATGATCATGAATATTCACCATTCCATTTTATTAAAAGCCACAATTAAGTACAAAACATATTGGTGAATAAAGTTTGGGGTGTTACATTATTCAAATCACCACTAACAAATAACAACTTTAATGACAACAAACACTTAAAATCAGTGGCATAACCCTATGCATGTACAAAATCACTCAAAAAATCAATCTTTACATACTCTTTACTCAAATCAATATCGGAAAAACAAGCTGAAAAAACCACTAGTAGGAGAAACTCAACTGTACTCATCTTTAGCAAGATGAGAAGAGCTCAAAAACCAAACCCACGAATCTTAGAAGAAAAAACCAACCTAGACACCACTTGTAGGAGTACCCACTAACACAGAAAAACACCATAACCCACAAAACTACGAACCCACAAACAGTGAACGATAAAGGAGAGCTACAAAGAAGGAGAAGGGAGCAAAACCACCATGGGAGCGATGGACAAGAGCGAAATGGTGGTGGAGGAGCCAAAATTGAGTCATCGGAGGTGTTAGGAGTGAGCTCTCTATAACTGGTAAGTTTCAAATGTTGAACAAAAATGGGTTTAGGAGGGGGTTTTTAAAGAGCATACTCAACGGTTGTTATTAAACAATCGTTAAGTATATTATATTTCACGGTTGTTAACAACTGTCAAATATATATCATCTATATTTGACAGATTTTCACAAACATTAAATAAAAGATACCATTTTATCCAAAAAATGTTATATATGTTAGTCTTGAAACTCCACCTCTGCATGTTTCTCGATTTCACTAAAACCGTTAAGTCTGAGGCTTATCAAATATTGACAAATATATAGTAGCGATAATTAATTTTCCCTTTGAATGTTGATGAGTGTCTAGGCTTGAAATTAAAGTTGAAGATGTGAGAGATGCATGTGCATAAGGAAGATGCATGCTTGAATGAACCTAGAGAAATGAATTGTCTTGGTGTTAAATATTGAATAATTAACTCTTCAAACAATACAAATAACCATTAATAACTTATATTAAAATCACGCTCTCCATATTGGACCAATCATAGTCCAACATGCATATGAGGTCAACACGTGAGTTGACCCAATGAAAAAGTTTACAGGGGATTTAGAGAAATATGTTGATTGAGTGGTGATTGATAATTAATTGATGAAAAAATGATAGAAAAAATATTGTTAAAATAAGTAAAAGATAAATAAGGGTGATGAATTTCAATAATTTCACATTGACTGATTTAAAATTTTAAAATGTAACAAATGTGTGAAATAAAAAAAGGCCCCCGACAGGAATTGTCCCCTTCTTTACACCACACAGGTGCTTGGGGATTTATCCAACCACACAGAAAAGATATGCCTACTCAAAGGATTGAACATACTACCTGAGGATAAGTAGTGTGCCATGACCCACTTGGTAACCACTTGCACCACGGTAGTGTGGAGGCATATCCTTCCTATGTGGTTAGATAAATCCTTAAGCACCTGTGTGGTGCGAAGGATGGGACAATTCCTGTCGGGGCCTTTATGGCCACCTGTATAGGCCGAACCGGCTGCCTGTGTGGGGCCGTTACAGGAGCTCCAGCAGCCTAATATATTTGTTTGAGTTTCTTAAGTAAAAGTTATCAATATAGATACTTGAGTTGTTAATAATGATACTAAAGTTGTAAACAACGGTCTAATATCGTTTTCTGAATTTTTCAAGTAAAAGTCATCAATATTGATACTTGAGTTGTTAAGAATGATACTAAAGTTGTAAACGATATATTTGTTGAATATTTTCTAATAACTTTCACCGGAACTCCGAATGTCTAATGTGTGTGTGTATATATATATATATTTGCATTTCTAAAGCAAAAGTTGTTAATAGTCATACTAAAGTTGTAAATGAGAGATATTTGTTGAATATTTCCTCATAACGCTCGTCAGAGCTCTAGCGGTCTAATATCGTTTTTGTATTTCTCAAGCAAAAGTTGTTAATATCGATACTTGGGTTGTTAATAGTGACATTAAAGTTATAAACGAAATATTTGTTAAATATTTTCTGATAACTTTCATTGGAGCTCCGACATACTAAATTTAGTATTGTTATTAACAACTCAAGCATCTATATTTGTAACCCCCTCTGTAATTAGCCTTGGCCGAAATTCCCAATTCCCCGGGAAAAATTGGGGTTTTTTGGTTTCGGCTCCGTAAACGTGTTTCTTTCTACTCCTGACCACTTTATTAACCATTACATTAGGCTACAACTAACATTAAGACCCAATTTGGGCAGCATAACCCCTACGCCATGTCATTTCCAAACTTTAAAACCAATGGCAATCCGGCAAAATTTCACTGATTAAATTACCCACAACAGCCAAAATAAGCAATATACGAAAGTTTGGAAGTTACCTCAAGCTCTTAATAGCTTTGCCTTGACTTGGCTGAAAGCCCTAGCCTCTTGAACATCAAATTTTCTTCTCAAACACCTTAAATAACATAGAAGAGAAGCTTAGGAACAAGGTTATACGCATTAGGTATGAATTCATCGAAGAAATTAACCTACCTTGTAAGTTTTCTTCTCTTTCTCTCTCTAAAAGCTCTCAAACTTTCTCTCTGTCTTGGCTGCTGGTTCAGCATGAAAATGAGAGCTGAAGATGATAAGAAAATGTTTTAGTTTCCATGCTGATGTCATCTTTTATTTTGATGATGTCATAATTCCCATTTTCGGATTTTCTTGTAGATTTTCTGCCCAAACTTTGAAAAATTATAACTAATTCTAGAAAATTCGAAATGAGGTGATCCCAAAGCTAAATGAAATATATTTAAGTCCTATTTATAGAAAAAATATGGACCATTACTAGAAAGAACCACACAAATACAGAATTACACAAAACTCAACACTGCTCCAAAACAGAGTCCAGTTTTGATCCCAAACTTTGGACAGACATATCTCCCAGTTCCCAAAACGAAATGGTACATATTATATGTCCATTTTGAAGCCTGGGATGTGAAATTTAAGACTGGAAAGTTTCATAATTTTTAGACACCATTTGGTCATTCCAAACATTCACACAAACGGACTGCCCAGAATAGAGTTTCACTGGACAGAATTTCAGATTTTGCATCTTTGCTTCCAATGGTTCCATTTTCATACCAAACATCATTCCCACATAAATTTTCACAAGGAATCCATTGGAAACACCAAATCAATCAAATTCACATCTCATTGACATGTTTTCACAACAATCTCAACATGTCAACACAATTCACATTTCAAAACCTAACATTGCAACTTTTCCATTCCAAAGTTCCAAACCAATTTCAATGACATCAAAACACACTATGACACCATTTCCAACACAATACCCCATTCAATTCTTCCCTCTATTCTAAGTTAATTTGGATGTTAATCCACAATTGAACTCAAATACAGGGTTTCAGCACTGCTCACAACACACACGAATCATATTCGAGTGCCAAATCACATCATATTCTCCAAAAGGGTTATTTATCACTAACCACATCCACTTTTGAAGTCATTAACCCTTAATCATAATTTGGGATCTTGCTAAACCAGGGCTTAGCAATCCACTAACCTCAGGCTTATTCTCTAGCCTCGAGTCTCAAAATTCAGGGTATTACAATATTGACAACGTTTGCCTGAAAAATTATATATTAGACCGTCGAATCTCTGGTCACTTGCCGCCGACGTTGGAGCTTTGGCGCCCGGTCACTGACAAGGGGTTTTAGGGATTTTTTAAAATAAAAAATAAAAAGAAAAGGGCACTTATGTCATTAGGGAAAAGACAAATAATTACCACTTGAACTTCAAAATCCCAAATCAGTGATTTCTCAAAAACTTAAGTTGTCAATTGCGATACTCTTTTTGTCAATCCCATTACTCTTATTGTCAACAAAATTAATTTGGGATTTTGAAGTTCAAATGGTATTTAAGTGTCTTTTTCCCTATATAATTTCACATATTTGTCAACATTTCAAAATCTCAAATCAGTCAATTTAAAATTATTGAAATTCACCATCCTTATTTATCTTTTACTTATTTTTTACAGTATTTTTCTGTCATTTTCCCTGAATTGATTGATGTTCATTTATTTGAAATAATTAAAATAAATGAATTATAGTCAATTTTACACAAGTAGCTAATTAACAACTAGACCATTCCAATTAGTCATGGGATCGATTGCATAGTTTTTTTTTCAAAATAAAAACCTAAAGTAATTTTATAGGATAGTGATAGAGGTGGTAATTCAGGCCGGGCTAGCAGGTTGGACTCACCAGCCTGTGAAAATTAACCCATTTGGGCCTAGGAAATGCAGCCCGTTTAAATTCGGGCTAAGCGAGTTCAGCCGTTTAACTCACGGGTTAAATGGGTTAACCAACGGGCTAAACGGGTTAGCCCATTTAAAAATTTTAAAAAAAAAGAAATGAGTGTCAGAGATTCTGTGTCAGTTCTTCCAACTCTTGCTCAGTGGCTTAGTCACTTGTGTCTCTCACTCTCAATCTCTCACACATACTCCCTCTGTCCCTCATATATGAACCCTAGCCCTCTCTGAGTCTTCGGCTCCGTCCCTCTTCCTCTTAGGCTCCGCCGCTTCAGGCTCTCCCAGTCTCCCTCTTCCTCTAGATTGTTATGCCAAGTGAATAAACTTGGTGGTTGAGCTAGGAGTTGATTAATTAAGCTTTGTATGATTCATATTAGGAGTAGGTTGAATTGTTTATTCCAACTTGGTTAAGTGGATTTAAATGATTAAACTGAATGCTTTGAACTTTTGTAATGGTAATTACAAGCTAGAATTGGAAGTTAATTATTCATCTCCTTAAGTCTGAATTATTTGGTGATATTCATTTAATTGCTTCGGTAGAATGAATTAAATGATTATTGCAAGTATGGAGCTAATGGTAACTTAGTTCCATCCTCTTGACTCATTATGGAATTCATATTATTAGCAAGCAAGGAAGACTAAAACCTCAACTCAAGGGAATCCCATTCCATCATTATATTAGTTAATTGAATTTATCTTGTTATTAGTGTTAATTTCAATTCCTTTTGCTACCTTGTTTTAAAAATTGAAAAATACAAAAATATTGCTTTAGCTTATATTACTTCATTAGTTTAAAAATCAAATTCTCAAAATGATTTCTCACAACTTGAAGGTTTTTTTATCACTTTACTACTTAGGAACTTGGAAATTAATCTCCTCAAGAATGACCTAGGTTGAGCTACTACGCTACATTTTTAAACCTAATTTTATTTTGTGAACTCACAAGACATGGGCTCATCAAATTGGTGCCATTGCCGAGGAGGATGATTGCCAAGGTTTTAAGTAGTTAAGTGTTCTTTTCAGTTGTCATAGTGTGTCTTAGTTTAGGAGGAAGTGTGTAGCACTCATTTGAATTTTGGTGAAATTCTGATTTTCAATTAGCACTGTCTTGCTGAAACTGAAATATTTGTGCCTAGAAAATTCTGAAATTTGACAGGTTAAAGTTTTTCAGTATTCTAAGAAAGACAAATAGCTAAAGCTATTATGTCTGTTGGATTTTAACCAAATTCGAAGGTTTGCTATACTTTTCTGAATTTTCTTTCTTTTTTGGTATTTTTCTAGGTTTTTTATTAGGTTTATTTTTTGGGTTTTCTTTAATTTTTCTTGATTGCTAGTGTGTTTTTGAGTTTGTCTTAGTTAGTTATTAGTTTTTGACGTTTTTTGTAGTGGTTTAGGTTATTTTTTATTTCATAGTTGTTTTGCAATCCATTTGCATCTTTAAAAAAAACAAAAAGAAATTTGCATTTCATTGCTTTGTTATCATGTTCTTAGTGGTCATTGTGTGGTTTACTATTGTTTTGTGGTGAGCAACTTTGCATTCTTCATCTTTGGGAAGCTCTTGGTAATACTACCAAAATGGAATATCCTCTTTCACAAAGTTTTAAAGACATACAACATCAATTAGAGCTTGTTTAAACCTAGTTGGAGAGTCTAGAGAGAGGTTCCAATGGTCAAGAATATGATTCATCTTTTCACAACCTATATCATGAACCCTATCTCCAACAATATTTTTCACCACACCAACCTTTCCATAGTCCTCCATTCCCACCACAACATGACTTTTGTTCCCTACCTTACAACCTAAATTTTGACCCCATCCCTTTACCCCAAAGGCCACACTATGAACCATCTTCTTTACACCATCTACTCTCTTACTCCCCATACCAACCCTCATTTCAATCTTCATTCCAATCATTTCACCCACCCCTTTGTGAACCTTCCCCACCATCCTACCTTGACCCTACACTTCCATTTCATGACCCACAACCTAGTGAATTGGATACCATTTTCTCACCTCATAACATGGATTCCCTAACAAGTGCCTTAACAAGAAAGTATGAGACACTCCAAGAGCATTACCTTCAGTTACTCATATATCAAGGACCAATTGATAGCTCTAAGGAGAGAGAAGAGCAATTGAAAGATATTGATGAATTCTTCAAGGCATACTATGATCACATGTTATGGGTAAAGACAGGAGGTGAAGTTGGAACCCATTGGGCTCAAGACCTACAAAAGGAGGAACAAGGAACCCAAAATCAAGAGCTTTTTGCTACTTCACATGTAGAGAGTTCTCAACTTTCAATGATTCCATCAAATGCATCCATCCAAGCACAAGAAGTGAAGCAAGTATAACAGAGCGATGAAGAGTCTTTCTTATCCTTTGGTAATAATCCTATTCTTATAAAAGTTGACTCTCCTACTACTTTGATTGATAAAGTAATTAATGATTTGAGTGATAATGAGGTGGATGAAAAAATAATTGTTGAATTACCTCTTATGCTTGAACATGTAATTGCTCAACCCATTGATTCTAGTAGTGGTAGCTTGGATGAGCCTATGCCTTGTAATGATTCTACTTCTTTGCATGATACTTCGAGTGATGATTTGCATGATAATGATGATGCTAGTGCTGAAACTACATGTTCTTGTGATGGAAATCAAATGTGTATGGATTGCATTGATGAGAAATATCCTAAATTTGTTGAAATGCATAGGAGTAGAGATGACCATTCTCTAGAACTTAGTGATATGCATGCCATGCTTGATGTTGAGAATCAAACTCCTTTATCTTTCTCTTCTTCTCTCTCTCTTACTTATGAAAGTGACTTGATGCACTCCAATTCTATATTGGATTCTGCACTTTCCATTTCACACAAGAGTGAAGATAAATATGTTAAATCACAATTGATCATTAATCCTAAGGTCAATCTTTATTTGCAAGAGTTCAATGTGCACATATTTTATGATGACATACATGTACCCATTATTTCAATTGTCAATGCTTTTGGTTTAGCAAGTGAGATTCACCTTGAATCATTTGCATTGCTTGGACCTAGTTTTGTGCTTTATGATGATCATACTTCTTTACTAGATGAAGTCAAGCATATTCATGAATCTTACTCCAAAATCTTATCATGTGATTTACCTCCTGATTTATTAGGATTTGATGGTGCCAATGATTCTATTGACTTGGATTGTGCTATACATGATAGAGTGGTGCTTGACTATATCACTATCATTACTGAAATCCAAATTGATTCTTTGATACCTAGTATTGCTTACTGTATGCCACTAGTTGACTTTATTGGTTGTGAGAAGCACTTGTTATCGAATGCACCCGACTCTAGTCTTCTCACATTACATACACCATTATGTCATATCATTAGTCCTAATGCTTTCCATGGATTTAAGTATTTTGATTCATGTGGCATCCTTGGAGTAGGTACTGCTGTTGTTTTGGTTAATTCTTTGCAGGTTCATTCTCTTGGTGGTTGTCCTCATTCCTATTATCTTTGGATTTGGGAAACTCTACTCCTACTTGGCTTCAACTGTTGAGGAGCAACATACTGAGCTTCCTTTTGATTTTCCTATCTAGTCATCAACCACCATAATGCGCACGGTAGTCTCTTTCCTTACCTTGTTCCTTGTTTTATTTAATGATATATGCTAATGAACAAGTGTGGGGGAGGGACTTACCAGTAGTAAAAAGTAGTATGTTTGTTTTGCATTTTTCAATTGAATAAACTCCATTTTGAATCGTACTCTTGTGCTTAGCCTTATCCACCACTACCCTTTTCTCCTTATCCTTATGCCTAATTTTTGAGAACTATTTCCACTTATGTCTTGTCCTCTCTCTCCTTGTGACGATGATGTGTTGTGCTTCAATCTTGAATTGGATTTCACAACATTCACTTCACCCAAGAGATAAGTGCGTCTAGGTTCTTTGTTTTTGTGCATTACATTGAGGGCAATGTAAGGATTGAGTGTGGGGGAGTGTGTGTTATTCTCATGAGAATTCACTGTGATATCATATGCCTCTGTCTCCTGCTTGTGTCCTCTGTTGTTTTTGGTCCAATTCACTGAGATTTTTGAAGCCTTTAGTCATGATCAAATATCTTGATTACTCTTAGTTGGATTCATGGTTGAAACTTGCTTTGAATTAGTGAATTGCCATAAAATTCAAGTGTTTTAATGATGCATGGTTTAATTTTGATGAGTTTGTTAGGAAACAAAAAACCTAATTGGAAAGTATTTTGGGCCTAATTGTTCATTTCACTATGTGATTTATCCACCTAGATTATTGCTCTCTAGAACTTGTTTTGTTTCTTGCTTGAGGCTACATTTTGCAATGGTATGGATAGAGATGACATTGGCATTCATTTCATCACTCATTTACCCAAACACAAACCATTCATCATTTACCTTTGTTTATCCCCTTGAGCCCTTCACTTTCATTTCCATTTCATTATACAAATGCTATGTTTGCATCTTTTATCAAGTTCTTCATAGCACTAAAAAAATAGTACTATTATATATTAGAAAAGAAAAAGAAAAAAATACCATGTGAATAGTCAAAAGAAAGAAAATAGAAAAGAAGAAAAAGAAGAGAAAAAGTGTGAAAAGAAAAAGAAAAAAAATCAAAAAAAGAAATAAAGTCACAATGGTGAAATATGTGAATTAAGTTTAGTTTTATAGTGCTAAGAGATCTAGAAAATTATTTGGTGCAAGCGTAGTGTTTGTTACATTTTTCATCACTTGGCCTATTCAACATTACAACCCTACAAAGTCCTTTTGATTTATTTATGCCATTGTTGCAAGTAGTGGAGAGCCTAGAAATACTACAAGCCTATGGTAGAGTGTGGTTAAAGTGGATGCGAGTGAAAAACTACCTTATATGAGAGAAGAGTGCAAACACTTGTCTTAGTTAAGGTTTCCAATTAAGCTCATTGTAATTAAACTTTGCATTGCTTTAGCTACTTCAATTTTTGGTATGTTCATTGAATTTGAATTGGAGGATACCTTGTTATTTTATTAAGTGTAATTCTTGAAGCTTGATCTTGCCTATCCTTTCAACTTTCACCCCTCTCTTCCTATTGTGAGTTTAATGTTTTGCTCAGGAGTGCAAAAGCTTAAGTGTGGGGGAATTGATAGAGCTCAATATTTATATCTTTTTATTAATTAATCTTAGGCT
The DNA here is from genome assembly GCA_963210345.1 of Inga oerstediana. Classification (NCBI taxonomy): domain Eukaryota; kingdom Viridiplantae; phylum Streptophyta; class Magnoliopsida; order Fabales; family Fabaceae; genus Inga; species Inga oerstediana. The sequence goes on from OY723408.1 coordinate 26,713,551, forward strand.
TTTGTGGGACTTAATTGAATATTTTGGGCATAATCAAGTGTGTGAGATTTTAGTGAAAGAATAATTTGGGAATTATATTAGTTAAATTGTTATATTTTTAATTAATATTTGTTATTCCCATTATTCTTTAATTATGAGCAAAAGATATTACCTTTGTGAGTATGATTTTGTAGGTGATGACAAGGCATAACTTATTTTAACTTAAAGACAATTGAAGAAATTGGAAGAAGGGGGGACCACATGAAATGAGAAGGCAAATGGGTTGAATAAGTAACACCGAATGGGAAGAATGGAAATCAAGAAGGAAAAGGCGTGAGAATGGGCAGGACAAAGAGATAATTGAAGGGAATGAATAAGGTGTGAAAAGATGCTGGACCGAATTGAAGAAGGAGAGAAGAGATGAGTCCAAATTGTTGACCAAATTGAAGATAGATTGGACCGAGAAGGGCAGCTGAATTGGAAGAGTGAATAGGCTGTTGACTAAATGAAATAAAGAAAGGGGAGAGGGTAGCCGAAATTGTGGACCAAAGATGGGAATTGAAAGGAAAAGGAGAGTGGGCCAAATTAAGAGGTTGGACCGTGAAGGAAGAATGGAAGAAAGAAAAGAGGGGACTACATAAAGGGTGTGCAGCACCGAAGGAGAAATAATAAGGGTTTGGCGGTTGGACAAGAAGGGAGGCATCGAATGGAATAAAGAAAAGTCAGTCTTGGCGGCTGCAAAAGAGAAGAGGACACGATGGAATTGAAGAGAAGAGGAGTATTGCGTTGGAGAGTGTGAAAAGGAGGAGTATTGGAACATAATTGGTTGACCGATGGAGTTGAAGTATGGAAGGGCTGTTCGGTGCTTCATTTAGAGGGCTGTTCGGTGCTGTTCATTTGTTCTCCATGGCCAATTATTCATTCCTTCATCAAGCTTCATCTTCCTCTTTTTCCATGAGTAGCTAAAGTGTTGGTGATTTCCTTGAGTTGGATAATGGTTTGAGCTTCTAAACTTCAATGGAATTCCTTTAAGCTCTCTTTTTAGTTCATGATTATGTAGCTTGGTTAAGTATGTAATTGTGATCTAGATTGTTATGCCAAGTGAATAAACTTGGTGGTTGAGCTAAAAGTTGATTAATTAAACTTTGTATGATTCATATTATGAGTAGGTTGAATTGTTTATTCCAACTTGGTTAAGTGGATTTAAATAATTAAACTGAATGCTTTGAACTTTTGTAATGGTAATTACAAGCTAGAATTGGAAGTTAATTATTCATCTCCTTAAGTCTGAATTATTTGGTGATATTCATTTAATTGCTTCGGTAGAATGAATTAAATGATTATTGTAAGTATGGAGCTAGTAGTAACTTAGTTCCATCCTTTTGACTCATTATGGAATTCATATTATTAACAAGCAAGGAAAACTAAAACCTCAACTCAAGGGAATCCCATTCCATCATTATATTAGTTAATTGAATTTATCTTGTTATTAGTGTTAATTTCAATTCCTTTTGCTACTTTGTTTTAAAAATTGAAAAATACAAAAATATTGCTTTAGCTTATATTACTTCATTAGTTTAAAAATCAAATTCTCAAAATGATTTCTCACAACTTTAAGGTTTTTTATTACTTTACTACTTAGGAACTTGGAAATTAATCTCCTCACAAGAACGACTTAGGTTGAGCTACTACGCTACATTTTTAAACCTAGTTTTATTTTGTGAACTCACACGACATGGGCTCATCAGCTGTAACTTGGGAATTAATTTTTTTTTTAGCCTATTGGGTATACTGATTCAGTGATTTGTCTGTACCACGTCTGTTAATGTCGGGTTGGCAAGCTAGCCCGCCAGCCCACCTAATCGGGCTCGGGCTGCAATTTGGCAGCCTGTGTGGGAGGTGAGCTGACAAAGCCTGGCCTGATTAACCTTTAACCTGTGATAGGTCAACCTATCAGGTTCGGGCTGGCCTGAATTCCCAGTTCTAGATAGTGTGAAGACTACTAAAACAGATGCACTAGCACCCACAAGCAGTTAACAGATGAATTAGTAGATGAACGCACACCGCACACATGCAGTATAACTGATAAAGAGGAAAAAATATTCCGGGATAAGAAACCAGCCAAGTCGGGTGAAGCATCCCAAACTATATAAGGGGGAAATCATTGTTCTTCAATTTCGTTTTGCTTTCTCTCTCTCTGCCCGAAATTCGAACATGCAATCGCCATCTCTTCACCTCACAAAGCCCTTCCCCACCCACCACTGTGACCACCACCTGCTAGGATCCCATCGCTCTGTCTCTTCCACTCACAACCTGTTCTCCTCACTCTCGTCCTCACCCTGTTGCTTTCCAATCCGTAGTTCTCGAAGGCTTGTCGTTCGGGCCCAGAAACCCCATCACAACTCTGGTCCCAAAGAGAGGCTGCGAATAAGGGGCAAGAAGGACAATGTCTGGAGTGTTGACAACGACCTCGCGAGTGCTGCGGCGGAGAAAGAGAAAACGAGAACCAGTCGGAGGAAGCAGAAGGGAAGGAAGATGGTGAAGAGGAAGCGAGGTAGGGGTGGTAGAGTCTTGGTCTCTGGGGCTATGTTGATGGAGGTTGAAACAGTTCTTCAAACTCAGGTATGCTAAAGTGGGTACAATTTTGGCCAATATTTGGAAAATGGTGGGTGCATTTTAGTGAGTGGACAAAGCGATGATTTGGACTCTAAGATGTTATAAAAATATAGCTATGAAGATAGCAATAATAATAAATAACACATGGTATTCTGGACAAGTCTGTATGAAATTTGGAATTTTATTTGTTTCCTTATGAATGAAGATACCTGGGATGAGAAGGAGAAAGAAATCTTCCATTTATATGCTATGATTCTCAAAGTACTCCTGTGAAAGGGGAAAAAACAGTGAGTACCATCTCCAATGTGCCTTATGTTTTGCTGCTTCTTTTTTTCGCTGGATTTGTTTGGACATTCAAATGACTGAGGACCGATGATATATTAAGTGAAAAACATAACAATGAAAATTTCTTTGAATTATTTTATTTCTGGACAAATTCAAATAGGGCATTCCCAAAATTTGGATGAACTTTTTTGGGTCCAGTCCTCCATATAAAAATTTGTTTTACTATATTTGTTATTCAAGGTTTGTATTTAATGTAGAATGATTTGTACTTCGTATTGTTATTTGGGAGTGGAATGTGACAAAAATGACTCTTTCAGGAACCTGTAATAAAACCTGTTTGGAATACATTTGCTAGTAGTGTCAGTGGGATTTGGAAGGGTGTAGGTGCAGTATTTTCTCCTATTACTGCTGAAATGGATCCAGTTGAAATAGGCAAAAGGAATGAAAACCTATATGACTGCTATACCCTTTCCCGCATTGAGGCAGTGCCATCACCTTCTGGTAGACCGACATCTCAAATTCAGAGAAAAATTAATTGGGTGACTTTGAACCCTTTTGGCGAAACACTGCAGCATGCTGAAGGCAATGGTGTAACTACAGAAGGATCTGGAGATGATGGTGTCCCTGTACTTAGAAAGGAAAAGATCAGTGAAAATGCAACAAGCACTGTGTTGCCCACATTTGAGTCCTTTGACTTTGAAAGAAGTGATGTGATGGAAGAAGATGTTATGGAATGTGAACCAGGCCTTGTTTACTTTGAAGTAAGTTGTTCCTTTTTCATGCTAGCATAGATTTCTTTGTAGACATCAAGTTATTTTTCATAACCAGGACACATGATTATATTGTTGTGTTGGTGTTATATTTTACTGACTTCCGTTCACCATGGGATATGTAACCTATGTTCATCACTAAGACTTACAAGAAAATAATATTATTTTTAATGATTATGTGAACTAAAGACCTGTATAACTATTTTCACAATACAAATAAACTTCCTGAATTTTCTGTCACAGTAATTGAAACGTGTTTATTGTCAACTCCTTTATGTGTATGGGCTTTATTTTGCCCTGTTCTATTTGGTCGTTCCTATCCTTATTAGTTGATGTTGGAATTGATGAAGAGCAGCGCTAAACTCTCTTGGTATACAATTTTCATAGTTACTGCAGTGGAAATATAATGTTGGTTAATGTTAATTGAGGCACATATAATGTTAAGATTTGCCAAAAATATTCACTTCCATAACTTTAAAGTCGTGTCCTAGCTTCAAAAAAGAGGATGCTTAGTTGTAAAGAACTATATATCTGCAGTTGTTAGGCTACCATGATACTTGGCAAGAATCTACTACCGCACTCATTGTTATTCAAGCACTCTGTGACAGTTGATAGAAAACTTAATTTATCCAACTTTGTTCTTTGATGCATTTTATTACCTATGAAATTCTTTTTTCTAATTGAACAATTCATTGTATCTTTTTTGAACGGTTGACAAAGCATACTTAGCTTACTTGCTAGTTGTGTGATGACATCAAGTGTTGAGTGATATTTTTACTTGTGTCACTCGCTCCCTTCTGTCTGATTTTTGGGCTTCCATGCTCTGAAAGCTCAAGCCTCCTTTGCATCCAAATATAACTTTTGTAATAATATAATCATGAAAATATTGTAGAAGTCTACAAAATTAACGAGGAAGACAATTATTTTATACAAGGCGTGTTTAACTATGAAAGCTGCAGCTGTTTATCTATTCATACTGAGACTGAGACTGTATGGTGGATCTTAGGCCCATAGGGTGCAGTACAAGCGCATCATTTCTAATTTCTTATTGCTTGCCCGGATATAGAGATTGTATACAACAGACTCTTAAGTTAAACCTAGCATAAAAAACTTGCAATTGAAAGTGAATAACTTGTAAAACAACTCAATGAACAATATTCCTTATATGTTGTGGTAGAACAATAGGGACACTGTTATATAATAATAATAATAATAATAATAATAAAGTTAGGTACTGACAGTTATAGGGCTAGCCGTTACATTGATTAGAGTCTATAAATAAGACGTCCTTTAATTGTAATTACTCATACTACGAGTTGATATGATTGGTGTGTTGCTCAGTTCCCCTTTCTCTTCTCCGTCTCTCTCTATCCATCTGTCTCTCTTCTCCAATTCTCTCTCGCTCTCTCTTATTCCCCTGTTCTTCTCTCATTCCCCCCTCTCTTTGTCTATTCTATTCCCTTTTTCTCTCTCATGTCCTAAGTCCTAACTATAATCATACGACAGGTTCACTACATCTCACTTTAGGCTGATAGCTTGCTTTGTAGGGTGTCTTGACAAGGAAAAGACAATCATTTGGTCCTGTGAATCACATTGTGCGTGCATGGTTTGATATGAAATTGAATGAATAGGGTCGCCTCTGTGGTATCCCGTTAGGGTTACTCATATTATTTAACCAAAGTTTAAATAAATTAATCCTATAGAATTATCTTTGTTAACAATCTATCCAAAGATTTGGCTGTTGATAGATCACAATGGTGCCATACAATCCATGTAGCCGACCCCTCCGTGTGAAATATGGCTTGTCGTTGTTATTGTGATATTATCTATCTTTTTGCTATGGATCTGTCAGGTTGAAAATTAGGACTTTATATGTGATTAACTCACTTTGTATCCCATTTATCTGTTTTACTTATAGAATTCATCTCTTTTTTAAAAGCAGATATGTCATTTTAATTTTAAGATCTTAAAAAGTCTCATTATGTTGAGAAAATGTATTAAAAGTTGAGGATAAATTACTATCCTGAGATACCCAAATTACACAGTCCTTTCTTCTATTATGAAATATAAACAAATCTCTCGAAAGCCAATATATGATTCTAATATCTCGATGAACAATATTGATTTAAAAAAAAAAAAAAAATTGAAAGTATAACTTATTTGAAAATTTGCCGTTTTTCACCTTGTATTTCAATGTGTTTTTGCATAATTATTATATTGATATAATTCATGTTCGGGCATATTATATTATATATAGAATAGATACAAAGGTATTTTGATCAAAATAAGCATAACAGTTTATATTTTGTTGCATGGTTGGTCAATGTAGTGCATCTTTAAATGTAAGGGAGATTGTTATTTTAATTAGCATCACACAAATTGGGAGAGTGTTATTTATCCGAACTCCTTGCATCAAATGGATCCTTGGGTCTATAATCATGTAATTCGACATCTTGCCAGGGAGCAGAGTGTAATTTACTCTAAATCTTAATATCAAACGGATCATGTGAGATGCATCACAATGTTTACTGTCTATATAATCTTTGTAAATATAACACTGTTTCTGTTAAGACAATCCTTCTGTTAATAATTATGGCTATTAAACTGCAGGATGGATCTTACTCTAGGGGTCCTGTAGATATCGCTTTGGGTGAGATTGATGATTCAACTTATTATCTCACTCCAACTTACAAGTTTGAACAAGTAAGTTCAGCATCTTACTTATTATGTCAGTTTTGTCTTGCATAGATCAAGCATTAGTAATTAGTTTAGCGGCTTCCGTCATGGATTTGGCTTGCGTGGAACAAATATGGGTAAAGTTGTATAGACAAAATGGAAAATTGGATAGATTTCTCAGCTCTGCTTAATCATTACAAGGATGCAACTGTTTTTATTGATAAGATAACGCACAAGTGTCTGTTACTTCTGCTTAGTCAATAAAGAATGCATCTGCTTTTGTTGATGACAATGCCTACGTGTTGTGTGTGCCTACAATTCTGTGAAATCAATACATAATTAATTGATCAACCACTCTGAACCTTTTTAACAATTTTTCTTTTTAAATTGTTCCAAAACTGAACTTTTTCCGGACTTCCTAAAACAATGATGGCCATTTGTATATTGGGTTTATCTCTTCATGTTATGTGTCTTCTTTAAGTGTGACTTTTTGGTTGCTCCTTTGATTATGAAAATTTGTGGTTAACTAATCGCAAACATTTGAGGAACATATGATATTTTTGTTCCTTATCTTTCCTTGACCAATTATTTTTGGGTAGTTTCATTAGTCGTCACAAGTTTTCAAGTTCTTTCTCATGTCAGTGGGTTGATAGCCTCATTGAATGTAAATATAAAGCTATTGCTAATTATAAATGTTTTTGATTTAGATTGAAATGTTTTGCGCTTCATTATTTGGAGTGTCTTTCCCTTTTATTTGAAATCCGGAAGATTATATTGCAAACCAGAAAAAAGCTGTTTTTAATCTCACTCGAATTTTTCATATATAGTGCTTGGTTAAAGGCTGCCACAAAAGGATTCGTGTTGTCCATACCATAGAATTCATAGATGGTGGTTCAGACATACAGATTCTGAGGGTTGCCGTCTATGAAGAAGAATGGGCTAGTCCTGCCAATATCAAAGACCCAAGGTACATTTGTTTTATTTTCTTTTTAAAGAAGTCTACCTTTGTGCCTGCAAAGCACGTTTATCTGAAAAATATAAACACGATAAGACATCAACTATGGGCAATGCAATTCCACAAAATTCAAATTGCCATGCAAAATGTAAGAAATATAATTAAAGATGTGCACATTATATCTTGAATGCTTGTTTGTTCTTTAATTTCTTTCTTCCTTCTATTGCTGCGTCAAATTCTGTACTTCGATCCGTTTGACATGCAGAATGAAATAGAGAATAGAATTAGAACATGATCTTATGATTGAAAAATGTCTTTTATGTCTCTGGATTAAAAAACACATTTTGTGTGTGTGTGTTTCTTTTTGTGCAATAAAAAAAAAGGGTCAATGTGATGGTTGGTTTTTATGGTTTGCCCTCATTTTGGTTCAAATCATAAGTTTTGGCCCCATCAAAGGACAAAATGGTCCAAATTGTTTTTATTAAAAATATAGAATCCAACATTTTAGACAAAAAGAAACTTGAGAAATTAAAACCTATAGTTTGAAATTATGAGGACCAAAATAAAGAATGAAGGCAAACTACAAGAACCAAACATTGTATTGATTCTAAAAAGAAGTTACTCCTTTTAGTGTATCTTTAACCCTTCCCACTGTCATTTCTCCCTTGAGTTTAAAGCAATGACTAGTGCTGGCACCATACTGAACAGTGATTTGGAGTTTGATGTAAAGCCATTGTCTCAAAGAAAACGAACCAGACCATCAGAGCTGATTGGGTCTTGGAAGGTCTTTGAGGTCAGTGCAACTCCGGTGTTTGGAGACGACAATACGATGGAAGCCGGCAACAGTACCCTGTATGTGTACCTTTGTACAGAGACTCTAAAGAAGAGGCACTTCCCAGAGAGTGCCAATTCTTTTGGAGAAGAAGAGATGCTAGACATGCAGGATGTAACCATGCTTTGGCTTCCCGGCGGCGTAACGTGCTATGTGGATATCAGTAAGGATGGTGTTCTTTGTATTGGAGTTGGATGGTACTCTGATGAAGGAATAAATTTGGTAATGGAGAGAGATTATGGGATGGATGGAAAACTAAAAGAAGTGCGATGGAAATCAGAGGTAAAGAGAAGATGGGCTAATCCTCCACCTGTATAAATTCTCTTAGAAATTTTGTTACTGGCATGTAAAGTATTTTGTTTGAGGATTAATGAATATTTAAATGCTGTATTGTCAATGCAAAAAGGTTGACACGAAAAAGGCATGCTTATGAAGGTTGGCAGACCTTCCTTGGTAATTTTCATGGTTCATTCAACATGCAAAATAAAATTTAGGGAGAAAATAAGAAAATACCACTTGAACTAGGTAATTAAACCCAAATAGGACCAGTCAGTTTGGCCCGGAAACTAACAAACCGGTCAGTAAACCAGTTCGGTCAAGATATCAACTAGGTTCACCTTTTTTTTAAGGAAAAAAATGATTTCCTTTTAGAATTTTATATGAATAGCTTTGAAATATTCATTTTCTCACTGGTTTGGTCTTGAATTAGCTTCGGTTTGACTCCGCTCTGATCCACTAACCCTTGACCCAGTATCCTGGCCAGTTCAGTAGCCGGTCCGGGTTTAATATTTGATTTGAACTTTAAAATCCTAAATCAATGATTTTTTATTAAAATGAGTTGTTAATTGCTATATTCTTATAGCTAATACTTTATGCTTTTGTAGGTAAAAAGACTGATTTAAGTTTTTAAAGTTTAAATAGTATTTTCTTATCTTTTTTTCCCAAAGAAAAAATGAATGAAGCCAACAATAAAATAAAAGAAAGTATAATTTTGAATTCTTTAAAGTGTTTTTTATATTTAAAAAAGGGAAAATAAATACTGAGTGATGATTATAATAACCATTCCATTGTGAAAATAGAAAGTTTGTAGTATAGTAGGTTAAATTTAAGCTTCTGATTCTAACATTACCTTGAGTCCTTGAAGGAATTTTGTGTCAGAAAAAAAGTAATGACTAAATTATACAAAACCCCTATGAACTTTGAATTAGTTGCATATAACTCCTATGACATTTTGAAGTTTAAATTTAACCCTCTTGACCTTTTATATTTTTATTATTAAGGTCGTTATTTGACAGTTATCTTTTTGACAAAAATTGCCGCATCAAATTGAGATATGACTTGTGGCATCCTACATAGCAACTTATATAAATTACTTAGTTTCTTAAAACCCCCAACTTTGACTATTTATAAATAACTCCTTGAACTTTGATCAGTTGCAAATAATTCCCTGACATTTTAAAATTAAATTTTAATTCCCTTAAAATTTTGATTTGTAATATTAAAAATGTCGTTACTTTTATCATTTTAATAAGTTTATTAAGATTTTTACTATCATTTGTCAAACAAAATAGCTTTATTGTATGGCAAAAACTAGAATAATAATATTTAAAAAATATATAAAAATAAATGTTGAACCTCTTATTCAAGAAAAAAATATGCATTACTAATAAAGAATTAATGAAGGCAAAAGTTGTCCTCTAACGCAAATATAATATTTAAACTTAATTATCCAAAGAAAATAGTTAGCACAAATGATGGCATTTTTATATTATCAATCCTCAATTATCCCAAGAAAACAAGTAAATGTTATACAAATGATGACATTTTTATTTTGAATTTTTTTAAAATATTATTTTTCTAGTTTTTGCCATACAAAAAACTATTTTAATTGACAAATGATAGTAAAAATCTTAATAAATTTATTAAAATGATAAAGTAATAACATGAGGTTTAATATTATAAATCAAGATTTTAAGGGAGTTTAACTTAAATTTTGAAATGTTCGGGGATTATGTGTAACTAATTAAAGTTTAGGAGGTTATCTATAACTGGTTAAAGTTTAGAGGGGTTATTTGTAACTAGGGTTATTTGTAATTAGTCAAAGTTTAGAATGGTACACATCAAATTTTAATCTCATGTGGCAATTTTCGTTAAAAAGATAACAGTCAGTTAACGGCAATGGGTTAATAATAGAAAAGTAAAAGGTCAGGTGGGGTTAAATTTAAACATTGACATGTTAGGAGATTATATGTAATTGACAAAAAGTTGAGGGGGTTTTGTATAATTTCGCCTAAAATAATTATGTGAATTCATATTAATTCCCATAGTTGTAACTTGAAAATGAAATGGGTAAAAAATTATGAAGAAATATTCTAAAATAATATAGAAGAATATCTCATTTAAATTCTTAATGAAAAAAGAATAAAATAAATAGATATTTTAAATAAGAACAATGGTTAAAAAAATCTCACATTTTTTAGTTGTGTGTGTCATTTCTTTAAATATGTGAAAATGGTTTCTATTTCTTTAGTTGAATATATGTTGCATGTTGCACTTGGGTCTTTAATTAAATTTCAGATAAATTTTGCAATAGGAGATTTTTCAACAATTTTGTCCTTTAAATAAAGTATATTACGAAATTCTATAATCATTACCCACCTTACCTAAAAAAAAATATAATCATGACCAAAGTTATAAAACTTTATACTTTAGTTATTGATACCTTAGTTTTAAGTTTAAAGTAGTTTGAGAATACATTTGACCAAATAAAAAAAATGTAATTGAAATTTCATAATTAAAAACAAGGTAAAAATGCAATCATACCCATAAATATTTTCTAAAAAAGCTACCAGCATAATAAATATTTTTTAGGGGTCAAAGTATTGCTAAACATTAAAAAGTATATTAGTGATGCCACTTCGGGATGTTAACCGTTAAAATGAAATGTTTGACCATTTGTAGTAAGCTGGCCATGACGTGTAAGTTTGTAAGGGTCAAATGTGTCATGACCCATAACTTATCTTACTTTCATTTCTCTCTCTTGCCATCCCCTCCCACATGACCTCTCTTCCTTTTCCTCTGTTCTTTCTAATTTTAATTCTTTCTGCTTCATGGTCGTTTTTTCCAGTAAAATCAACCACTTATTGGGATAACATAGTATTGTTTGGAATAACTTATTTTTAGGTAATAAGTACTTATTACCAATATTTTAAAAGTCGGGTTGGACATCAAGCCGGAAAAGGTAGTGGGTCACGGTCCAAACAGTTGGATCGGTTAGACCGTTCGGTTGGACCCGTGACATAATAATTAAATAAAAATTTAATTAAAAAATTAATTACATATACACACATATGTAATAACATGTTAATATAAGTATTTAAGAATAACATTGTGATGAATATAATTTGAACATAGGTGAAAAAGGAAATTTTGATTTAAATAAATAATGAATTTGATAATTTATAATTTTATATATGTAAAATATCATCAATATACATATAAATACTGTTCCACCAAGTTACTATGTATAAGGAATTTACGGTTCAGATTTCACCAGACCTCCTCACATCAACGCCTCGAGATCCTGAATAATAGGTCACCGTCTCTTTTTATTTCCTTCCTCTCTCTCTCCATTTATATTGTCTCGAGCTTTTTTCCTTCTCTGCATCAAGCATTCTTCTCGAGCTTTCTTCCTTCTCGAGCATTCTGTATCAATCTCGCTCTCTCTGCCTATCCTTCGCCCCCTTTTCTTCATTCCCTCACTTTGCCCTAAAATGGCCTTTCGATCGGCAGATCTGGTGATGACGCTGGCCGAGAAGGAACCTGCGGAGAAGCAAAGACGAGGCTGCGAAGTTGATGATGGGGAGTTTGTGACGGATTTAAGGTAATCTTTTTGGTATATATACAGGTTTCTCTGCGTTATGAGCTAGGTTTGTGTGTCACCGATCTGATCTGATTGTTTATGCTTTGTTTGTTGCTCTGCTATCATCTTCTTCACTGCTTCCCTTTTCCTTCAACTTCCGCACAAACACTCCTCATTCTTCTCTTCACTTCTTTCTTCTCTGTGCTTCAATCAACCATTCTTACATCCTCCGTGCATACTCTGTAAGTTCATCATTTTAGTTTAATTTCAGAACATGTAATCAACCATTCTCAACATTTCGGAATTCATAATTGAAAATCCTCTTTCTTTGTATTCCAGAAGCCATTGTCTTCTGCCACCTGTGGAGTTTCTTGTGTTGCCAAGAAGAACATCAGGTAAATCATCTTCTTGGCTTTCATTTTCTTTTATTATCCTGGAACGCTTACAATTTATTGAAAGTTGTGAGGTTAGAATATATACTCATCTTCAGGTGTATCTGCTCCTTTGTCATTTGACATAAATGTGTCTAACATTTCTCCCATTTAATTATGGAAATAACTCTGTTGTTACAAATACAAAATCTATGGTTTTTTGGAAAATATTGTGGAGTCAGGTTTGGGTTAGTTTGGCGGTATCGTTTTGGAGGCAGTTCTTCTTCTTGAACATAATGGCTTCAACCCTTCAACATAATGGACGGTTGTTGGGTTGTTATAGGATTTAATGCTAACCCATTCCTTCCTCCCACTGTATATCCTCTCTGTTTAGTACCTTAAGCTGCCCTTCTCGACTTTATACTGCAGATCGCTGTCATGGGGACTTCCGGTGAGGTTCTCAGATTTACGGAACTCCATGAAGGAATGTGAGTCTGTTGTTAATGCATATGCTATATACTCCTGCCAATTTAGTTTGTTGGATTTATCATGAGTTATGAGATTGTTTGTGAATCATCATATCGCTGTTGCCAAGAGATATTTAATTTTAATACCAAAGTTAGAACTTCTTGCCTTATGGTTTGCATATCTTATGCTTATAGATTATCTAATGTGTCTGCTTTCATTTCCCTTTCTTGGTTACATGAACTAATTTCTTGGAACAATGATTTGAGGATCTAGGTTTTGGTATTTTGACTCATTTCGTTGTATAATTGCAAGCTTGTATGTTCATGGTTTATAATATCTTAATCATTATAAATGTTAAGTTATTATAATCAACTTTACTGTTATGCACGTTTTGTCCTTAGAATAAGGCATTAAATCATGAGAAATTGTTAACAAAATCCTTTTCTTGCTTTGTGAGGCAGTTGCTAATCGTGAAAAAACATAAGAAATCGCTTTGAGAGGAATCCGGCTGAATGACTTTTTGGGCTCTGTTTTCATTAAATGTATGAGGTCGCTGTTTTCTCAGGGCCCTTTGTTTTCATTACAAACTTCAGTATTGCAGGGTTCCGATTCTGTCCTTTTCGCTGAGCCTGCACCGCCCTCTACGGTTTAAAGAGGTTTGAGACTTTTTTGTTTCTGTTTTTCCCTCTCCTTCTTTAATTTGGTTAGATTTGCAGATTCTTAATTGCTTTCCTGATCTGTACGTGTCTCATTTCTTATTTTTTTCCCATAAATATTGGATCTGTACCTCTATGATTTTTTCAATTCTTACTTATCATCATTATGTAATTAAGTACTTGTATTTCTTAATGAGTACTTGTATTTCTTAATGGGGTTTGATGATGTTCTTTTATCCAAATTTCCATGAAGTTACCGGAGAAAGGAGGGAATATGTAGTTGACTGCCATGTTGTCGTTTTTCAAGTTTTTGTAGGTTTTCTTTTCAACTTGTATGGACCTTGTACTTAAATCTGGTTTGCTTCAGGTTATGCCATGATTCATACCTGATCATAATGTGTATTTTCTTCATTGTTTCACTGCTTTTGGTACCATCTAATCAAACATCTCCATGTTTCCCTGCTAGCTACAATGTAAAAAGAACATCTTGTCCTTAAATACCAGGCCTGATCGCTTACTTCTACAAACCATGAGACTATCCCACCTACCAATGATCACTTACTTAAGGTTGTTAAGCAAGAGAAAAAGTATATGGTCTTGGTCTCATGTATTTAGGATATGGTTATAATATGCTGTCTTAGATGTCCAATGTACATGTGTATTGTGAAAAGCTTATTCACATGCACAATAGGTTTTATTTCCAGGTATAGTTCTAACTTTGTATTAAAATAGGTGGCTTAGTCACGTGCGTGTAGTTGTTGTGAGCAATTGAGATGTATTATTACTCTGTGTTATGTTTAGATGAGCTTATATTAAAATCTTACATTTTCCCTTCATATACATGCATGAACATGGTCAGTATCGGTTGTGAATTACTTTTCCTCAGTAAGCAATGTGGTTTTGGAACCCATATGAACGTACAAAATTGTTTTCGAATTTAGAAAGATTAAAAAATTACATGGTTTCAATAATAATGTTGGGCCTATTTATTTCTACACTGAACTCAAATGCAAAAACATATGTCTAATTACATTGAGGCCTTAGGTGATGCAAGATGACCACGTGCATAAAAAACAAAAAGGTTATGCAAGAAGATAAGATATTTGATAAAGCAGACCATTACTTTTGTTTGGACTTTCATACATAAACGGACTACAATTAAAGTTCATTTATGTGGCAGACAGGACAAGACAAGATAAGACGACATTTAAATTGTAAAGCAACACTTTAATAATTCATAAATTGTAAAGCAACACTTTAATAATTCATTGACGTTATGCTTCATGCCTTTAATAAAAGAAACATATTTACTTTGTTCCCTTATTATCGGTACTAACAAACCCGAGCTCAGCGCCTAACTCCTCACTCGATGGCAAACCTAAATCTGCTTCTATCCTCTGATCTTCAATCACTTGTCGCCGGCGCCAAGTGCGTTGAACGTTCCGACCGCCACGCCTGTTGCTAATCGGAGTTATCCTCTTGTAAGAATGGTAACGAAAGTTAAGGAAAATCATCCGATCAATTTCTCCTTCTTCCATCTGCAACATCATGTATGGAGAATATGCTTCGATTACTCCCACATGAGCTGTGTTGAAGCAGAAGTGATGGGTATCTGCGAGTTCCCACTAATGATGGATATACTGAGTAAGGTGGTTTACATAATCGTTGGTCATTTGGTTCCTCTTATAGTAACTGAGTCTGCTTTTACCTTTTATTCTTTACCTGTTGTATATATTGATATACAAGAACTATTCTTGCGGCTTTGGCCATATAACAGTATGGCTAATTGTATAGCTGCTATCTTTTAACAAGTTATGTGCCAAAATTTTCACTCATAATGATTATATATTCATTCACTTTTTTTTATGTCGGTAATATATTACCCACTTTGATGAAACTGTCTTGCTTTTTTGTCTTCATCCCAAAAGCAAGTTCATTTTCATTCTCTGCATTTTCCACCTAACACTTATTTTTTCCTATTCCTTTTTGCATTGACCCTATATTTTAATGTGTGCATTGGTTGTGCTGCACATGACCAGGTTCAAAAAAGTGTCCATGGTTGCCATAGTTCATATGCTTGCATTGAGTTGTCCCCCACATCCTGGCTATGTGATGAGGGTGGTTCTGCATCTGTCATCATCAACCTACCAGTTTCTCTGTTATACTTCTTATTTATTTAAAGTCATCTGTACATTTATGCCAAGTCACTTTTTTCCCACTTTTTGATTAACCTTTCTGCATGCAGAAAGGCTTTTAATGTAGCTGATGCACAGTTGTCCTTTTCCTCTTCTCTTGCTTTATCTTATGCTTTGCTTTTCACATTTCAGACACATCCTGCGAAATAAGCTTATATTGTTCTTATACACTGCACCTTACACCATTTGTATGCACTATATCTGCAGATATATAACTAGTGCTATTGACTTCTACCTTAAGCTTCGTAGCCTTGCTTGCAATCCTCATAATATGAAAAACTTTTGCTCCTTTCTCATACTCTGCGTGAACAGTAAATACCTAAACTCTAAATACCAGCATTATCATTGGTTCAGCTTACTTCTGCACCTAAACAGATATAATTTCAAAATTGCATCTTTTTTCAAAACATCTTTAATGGAGGGAACATAAATTTTCTTTTCAAACTCATGATCCAATTTTCCCGCCCGTTTCAAATTTATAGACAGGTTTCTATTGTCTATAATAAGATCCTTCATTCATCTTACTACTCCATGCAATCATAGTCCTCTCTGAATCTTATTCCAATCTCCATCTTAATTATCTTCTTTCATCTTAATCATTAATCCCATCTTCATCATGTCCCATGTCTCATTGTTGAGAGACCTCCATGATGGCACTGATAGATGGACAATTGTGGTTCGTGTGTTGCGGAAGTGGAATGTCTATCAAAAATCTGCTCCATCTCAATTATTCTGCACAACCATGATATTAGTAGATGAGGAGGTATCTCTGTTCATAATTAGTTTACTTCTGTTATATGTTTCAGTTCATATTATGTATACTCAAAAATCTGCTCCATCTGAATTATTCTGCACAACCATGATCTTAGTAGATGAGGAGGTATCTTTGTTCATAATTAGTTTACTTCTGTTATATGTTTCAGTTCACATTATGTATACTAACTAACTTATTCCTGACTGTGCCATTTTTTCCCTTTGGTATAGGGTACCAAGATCCAAGCTACTATCATGCTAAAACATTCTAATGAGACCTTACGCCAAACATTAGACGAAGGGAAGATTTATTTCCTTGCTAATTTTGTTGTGTCCCAAAATTCAAATCAGTATAGGGCAACGACATATAACTTCAAGATTATTTTGACTCAGCAGACTTTTGCCCGTGCAGAATATGGGAATATACCACTTCATGCATACTCTTTCTTATCTATTCCTGATATCTTGAAGTCACAGGAACGCAATTTCGCTGACTACCTGATTGGTGACTGCATACTACTATATTTAATTTTTTTCCTCCTTCTAATATTCATCCCTCTAATAATCTAATATGTTTGTTGACAGATGTTGTTGCTTTCGTGAGAAATATGGGCTCACTTGAGGAGTATCGTAAAGATAATGAGACTAAAAACGAGCTTCGAATGATACTAACTGACATTGAGTACCATCTTTAATTCTTTATCACATAATATTCATGTCACATAATTTGATCTCTGACACTATGTACATCTTCATACAATGTTGTAACCTTTCATCATTTTCTTCTTGGTAGTGATAATGACATTGAGTGTGTTTTGTTCGATGAATGTTCCACCAATGCTTACATGGCTCAATTAGACAATATGGAGACACCTGTTGTTGTGGTGTTAAATCTTGCAAGGATTGCATTTTCTGATGATAGTAATAACATTTTTTCTCCACTTCTTTATGACCCTTCAATTCATATATCCTCCATGTAACATACTCTTATCACTTTTTTTTCCAGGTCGAGCTCAGATTTATAGCTCATTTAGTGCAACCAGGGTTTTATTCAATCCTCCCCTTAAAGAAGTGAAAGACTTAGTTCAAATGTACTGCAATGTTCATTTTTAATTTGAAGTTATACTTTTCAAATTTTTACTGTTGTTATCAACTTACCTAATGTTCACTTTGATTCATGGATCTGATGGCAGTGCAAAAGACAGAGCATCCCCTATCACAACAGCATTAACCCAACCCATGCCAACATAATCCAGCCAACACTCATCATCCAACATCTTGAGGAATAATTACAGAGTTTCAGTTTCAGAAATTCCTCACCAGAAGATTGTAAACTCTTGTCCCTGATTTCCCTCCATAACTTGTCATTTGTATTCATGTATAACTGATATTGTTGTCTTTCACAGGGAGAAAGTTTCGTTGTCAGCTATCTTATACAAAAACTTGAGACTCGGTATGGGTGGACATATGATAGCTGTGCTAAGTGTGCCTCTAAACCTAGGGATGAGGGTAACACGTTATTCTGTCCTAATTGTAAGAAGAAGCCTGAAATCATTGAACCAAAGTAAGTGTAAATTTCAATTGAGCATTAATAATGCATTATTACTCTGTTCACATCTTACTGCTACCTTAAGTCCATATGTATATTGGCCTATGAAATCTATATCTTAATACAGGCTTAAGATCCACTATACTGTGAGTGATGAAACAGGGAGTGCTTCTGTTGTATTTTGGGACAAGCTTGCTTCCCAATTGCTTGAGAATTCTGCTGCAGAGCTTAAGCAGATTCTTATAACTGTATGACTCTCATTTCTGATGTATCTAGGCTTTAGTCATATCAGTTCAGTTTTTCCTGTTTAACATCATTTATGTGTATGTTCTGTGACAGAATCATCATGAATATGACTTCCCTGACCAATGTGATTCAATTGTTGGGAAGAGGATGCTTCTTAAGCTGAAGCGTAATGAGTTCAATGCCAAGCACACAGCATCTAGCATCAGTGTTCAGCAGTACACATTCTGTGCAAACTTGAATGAACAATTCAATAAAGCTTCTTCTGAAGTGGTTAATAATCTTACCTCTTAAACAAATCAATAATTATTATTCCTTATTTGTGGTAATACTAACTCGAGTTCCTATTATCTCAGGATGTTGAACTAGACCATGTTCACAACACTATCATCCCTGAGGTCAGTTAGGGAAAAAACAATCTTTGTATACTTGTATAAGCAAGTAGAGTACAAAACTAATTACATTCTGTATATAAATTTTCAGGTTGCTGAAGATGTGCTTATAGCTGCAATTGATACTTCAGCTGGCTAAGTTACCTCTTCCAAAGAGACCACAAGTGAGCCCCAAGATACCATTGATGATGTTATCAGATGCCAACCTTCCCAGACTGCAACTACTGCTCCCACCAAAGGGAAAAGAAAGACTTACATGAAAAAAGCAATTGTTGATCATACAACAACTCCTTCTACAAACCATGAGACTATCCCACCTACCAATGATCGCTTACTTAAGGTTGTTAAGCAAGAGAAAACGTAGATGATCTTGGTCTCATGTATTTAGGATATGGTCATAATATGCTGTCTTAGATGTCCAATGTACATGTGTATTGTGAAAAGCTTATTCACATGCACAATTAGCACTATTACTACCTTTTATTTTCAGGTCCTATGTTTTAAGTTGTTGTTTAGTTGTCATCCTTTTATTTAATGTACTTTCCATCACAGTTTTCCTTTCAATGCAATCAGTTTATTTTCTTTGTTGACTCAATACTGTTGCCAATATTCCTACAATATTTTCCCTTCTTTATTTTTTTAATATGATCAACAAACTAAAAATATTGTTGTTCACATTTATTTTATTAGAACAAGTATCTTGCTCAAATCTGGGGCTACCTTAATGAAATACTTTAGTAAATATGACTAACTATATATACTTAAAAGAAATGAACATCTGTTGCATGGTTCTGTTATTGTAGCAACGTGCACCATTGACTACAACAAATAAGGATTTGCTTGCTTATATATGCTGTCATCTAGGATTATTCATTTAACAAAGTGTGCCTTGTCTTTTTCTCTTTTGTTGACTCTATAGTTAAGGTATATATTGCTGATCCTACATATGCAATGGCTAAGTTTCACCAAAATAGGTCCTCCTCTTTACTTTGTAGTTACAACTATGTACATCTATTACTCATACTAATTCTTCATCCTTGCTTTATTGTTTATCAATTGATTTACATGCTTCACTTTTTTGTCAAGCTAATGCATTCCTAATTCAACTTTGCATGGGACATGGTGATATTAATGTGCTCCATCTATCTACTTCTTCCTGCAATTTTTCTGTTCATGGTCCCATGGAGCCATCCTCATCTTCTAATGTGGTTTATATCCCTTATTTTCCTTCCTCTTTCAATTTCTGTATACGCACACCACATGTCCTAGGAAGAATTATAGGAAATATGGGAGATCCTGAAATTGATTATTTTATATCAATTACAGTTTTCTTACAATTGTTTCCTTCTATTGTATTTTACTGTGGTATGCTCAAAGAAAGTATGTTTAATCTTTTTCATATTCTGCACATTATGTTGTTCTATTCACAGAAAGCAAGTTGACACACATGATTTTTATACCCTTCACGTGTTTGTTGACCAGCTTTATGAAAAAACCATTCTGCAGGCATACTAAATATATGAACATGCTCAGGAATCACAATATATATGATGACATTGGTTGACTACTACTTTTCCCAAATTTGTGAAAGTTCTTATTTCATTCTCTGCATTTTCCACCTAAGCATGTTCACACCCTTTCCATATTGCATTGACCATATATTTTAATGTGTGCAATATAGGTGCTGCATATGAACAGGTTCAAAAAAGTGTCCATGGTTGCCATGGTTCAGATGCTTGCCTTAAGTAGTCCCCCACTGTCTAGCTATGTGATGAGGGGGGTTCTGCATCTGTCATCATCAACATACCAGTTTCTCTGCCTTAAGTCAGTTGTTTATTAAAATAATTAAAATAAATAATGTTCAAATATGAAGCTGGAATCCTTGACGTGGATACAAAATAGTACCATATGTCCTTAGAAAAATAATGAAGAATAAAGTCCTCCTTTTTATTTGTTGTGATTCATTCACCACTGCAACAAATTTCGATGGAAGAGGTAACAAAGAAGAAGTCTTCATCAATCTCTCCAAAAAAACCTGCAGTTGTTGGTGCTGCTTCAGCCAAGACACCCTGTGATAATCTTCTAGCAGGTAAATGTCCTATGCATTCTGATGTCAAGTCATCTTTATCCTCAAGTTGCTATTACTACTCTTAGTTTACTAACATTATAATAAGCTATGCACATCGTTCTTCATTATCTTCTTCCTTAAGAATGTGAAAGCTATACTAGATAAAACTTTCATGTGCAGCTACTAGCCATTATAGTTCATTTTTAGAACTCAATGAAAAGCAAGCCTACATGCACCATTCTTCATCATCTACAACGAACTTGAATATTGTTGCCAATCCTTCTACTAGCTGTGGCAATGAAAATCCATGTGAGAATTGCACACAACCTTCTGCAGTTGCTACCGTTGCTGACATGAACACGTTCATAAAACAGCCAAGGAAACGAAGAATACTGCATGATGTAACTAATGTTGCTTTAGACTTGTCAAACCGCTTCCTTCATGGTTCTTCTTCAAGTTAGCATCACTGCACTTAATCAACACCATTATCAAGAAGTATAAATATCTTACTAATGAATGTTTGCTTTCAATATAGAGGAAAATATCAAGATTGGTGACAATTTAAAACCTTTGTTCCATGAGGGACTACCACCTATTAAGCAAGTGTTCAAGAGAAAGAGTACTAGATTGAATGCCATCCTAAATAATAGGGAAACTAACAGAACTACTGCACATTCAAACATCCAACCATATGGTATCTTTGCTATTCATACGTTTAAAAAAAACCACCTTGTCACAGTTAGTTTGCATTTCAGACTTATAATCAGTCTCAGTGATTCCATGATTAAATGCTTTGAGTACTATAAGTGTTACTTGTGGATATGTGCTGACATGAATATGTTGTACTTTTCATTTTTTTAAACACATTCTCAATTAGGATAAATTGTGTTCTTGTGATACTACCCATCCAGATTGATCTATTTGTTAATGTTGCTATAAATTGTGTTTACTGTTTGAGCCTTACTAAATATAAGCCTTGCTTTGTTAACTATCATTTTATTAAATGGTTTTGTTTATTTGTGTTGGTAAACATTTTTTACATATACATGGCTCCCAGATTGCTTCAGCCAGTGACTTATGTGTCACTTACTAGCTGTAGTTTACCTTATTTTGAGTCCCTAAACATTTAAAATTCTGTGTATTTCTTTTTTCTTCTTCCGTGTTTTTTTATACTAACTGTATTTTGTGATTTCTTGGATGATCTTAGTCATTTTTGTGATTATACATGGCTTTGTACATTACTTCAGCCTGTGACTTGCATTAAACCTGTTGAAGTAGCGTTGCTCCTGAGCACTTCAACTTTCCATATTATGTATTGTTTTATTTTTCAAATTTCTAATTTTTTTTTACGAGAGCAATATTTTGTGGTTTCTATTATGGTGATCTTAAACTATCCTATAGCTCAGATGATATACATGGTATCATTCATTTTGGAAAAAAGGATGAATGACCTATCTGTTGCTAGTGCTATTGTGGTTGTAATAGTTGTCTTGGTGAGCTTATATTGGATCTCTTGCTTTTTTTTTGAAACGTGGTTAGTCATATGTTTGTTGTCACAACTGAATTTACCTACTTATTTGCAGTAATACAGTGGGAGGCTGCATTTTTTTACTTTACTTGTGTTCTTTACGCTGAATTACTTTACTTTACATATGTCCTTTCCCATTAAGTATCATGAACTTATCAATAATGGATAAATTATGTCATGTACACATTAGCCTACAAAAGCATATAACAGTGGTTTATATATTTTTAAGGTTCTAAGATTGGTGCATCTATTCTAGAAATCATGGGCTTTATAAATTTTGTATTTCTTATGACTCCAGTTAGAAATTTATTTTATGTTGTCCTATTCATTTTTTTTGGACATTCTCAATCAGGATATGTGCAAGTAAATAATTCAGTTAATACACACAAGGGAATTGGTAGCTCAAACATATATTTCTCTCAAAGAAAGAGCAGTTCACCTGCAGTTATGGAGAAAGGTATAGAGAATTCATGCCCTATAAGATTAGGTGCATTTTCCTCATATATTCTGCAAAACTATATATACAGACTTCAAGTTTTGTGTTTTGCAGTTTGTTTCCATTCTTTCTAGCTTGTATCAGACATGGATGAATTTGCTATTTCTTGATGTTAGAAAGTTTTGTTTTGTACACAAACAAGCCTCTAAGGATTGAATACAGGGCCACCTCTTCTAATTGTCTGCCCTATGCTTTTTCATGCTTTATTCAAATGAGCTGGGCACAAAGTTATAAATTATTAAATTAGTTATCTTCCTACATGAATTATTTCTTTCCTTAATGATTTTTTTGCGTTCATGTTGAGTTATGCTGTATGTGAATTTCTAAAAAAGCTACGCTCATGGGGCTCCAAAAAATTGAAGTTTTTTTAGCAACTTATTAATAAATCTTGAGCTGACCAGCATAAAAGTATACAATCATATGGGCTTATATTAAAAGTGGTCATTTGGTGATGCTTATACATAATTTTTTATAGTCAATCATATGGGCTTATATTAAAAGTGGTCATTTGGTACCTCTTATAGTCAAATGACTTTGCTTTTACCTATTAGTTTTTAGATGTTGTATATATCCATTTGTATGCACTACTATTTAGCTTTTTTTCACATGACAGTATGGGTTATTGATTTGCTGGTACCTGATGGGAAGTTATGTTCCACTTTTTCCATTGAGAATGTTAATTTATACTTTTCCTTTTTTTATGTGTCTTATATTTTAACTCCTTTTCCATAAAACTGACTTTCTTGGTTATCTTCATTCATACCATGAAAGGCTGTGTTCATTTCCTGGTAGGCAACTAATCTTGCAACCTATATTGACATGGCTGAAATTGATTTTTGCTTAACGTGTTCCAGAATTTCTATTTGTATGTAATGTGGGATCAAAAATCATTTTTGGCATACATCTAATAGCATAACTAATTCAAGTATATATGAGCCTTCATGATATATATTCGTTCCATCAACCGAAGTTTTTCAAAAACGTGTTCATTTTTCGACTTTTCTTGGCGTTCAGTCATAAAACATGTTTAAGTACCTATTGATTAATTAAGCTTTCCCTTACTTCTGCTGGCAAATGATGAACAACTGAAAATATCAATCATGGAATTTCTGCCTTATTCTATTTTAATAACAGGCAGTTTACATATACATGAATGAACCTCTTCGTATCATGTCATAAAGAATGCTGCTACCCTCGATTATTATTTGCTTTGTATACCTATCAAACATACAAAACACTATATTTTACTGGATGCCTAAGCACTATCTCAATCTTTGACTTACACTCTACTCTCACTGTTTATTTTGACATGTCACAATTTTGCCTTACGCACTGCCCATCCTTACTTGATGATTGATGCATTTAATCATTAGTATTATATGACTTTATCCATGAAGTATGCTTTTAATTTATAGTGGTTAGGTCATACTACGTTCAATATTAATTTCCTAACCATGAATTTGACTATTCTATTCTGTCAACAAATTGATTTCCTATTGTTGCATGCGTTTTCACAGCAATGCTTCTTTACATTAAACTTTTAAAACTGATCTTCTTGTGTGTGGTTGAAGCCATACCTAATTAATTTCCTCCGTTTAATTTAGGCTGATTTCAGTATTTTGTTACAACTGTATATTACCACATCCATTCCAATAATACATTATTTTATTGATATGGTAATAACTTGTGGATATGTACTGCCCTAAGGATATTTTAATGTTCATCATTTGTAGGACAAGCTCAAAGAGGGCTAATGAAGAAAATTTTGGAAAATTCAGATCCGACCAGATTAGGTTACTGTTTGTTCATGCGTCCAATTACAATTATATATTACAAATCATGTGCTCAGTTTGCTATGTCATTTCATTACATGCCAGTGGAAGGAATAAACTATAAGGATGTTCATTTCAACTTGGACTTCAACGAAGGCTATTGTAATGATGTTTTGTCATCAAGTTCAGATGAGGATGAAGGTAATTTGTTATGTGCATTCAACATAACTTGAACACTTACTACTATACCATCACCTTACTTTATTTTATATCATATATTGACATGTAGCTGAAATTACCTATGTGGAAAGTTTAAATAAGAACCAAGATCAATGCTCTATGCAAATCCCTCAACATAATGACACAGAAGTTGAAGGTATTATGTTTGGTGGAAAATTGAAGTTGTCAACTGGACGAATTAGCATATGTGTTTAATAATTAAAGCAACTTTTGATATCTTACAGCTTATTTAGATGAAGGCGATCGAATATATTCATGCAAATATTGCACTGCATTATTCTGGTATAACGAAAGACCTAAGAAGGACACAAAGAAAAGAAATGCCGATACATTTTCAATGTGCTGTCTCCAAGGAAAGGCTCAGTTACCATCAATGAAGGCACCTCCACCTCTTATGCAGGAATTGTTCTTTGTGAAGAATTCTGAGGCTTCTAAGAACTTCCATGCAAACATTCGGCAATACAACAATATGTTCTCTTTCACTTCTATGGGCGGTAGCATTGATCACTCAATGAACAATGGTAGAGGTCCATACTGTTTTATCCTTTCAGGTATGAACTACCATAGTATTGCCAGTTTATTACCTCCTGAAGGTGCAAAACCAGTTTACTCTCAACTATATGTTTTTGATACTGAAAATGAAGTCAAGAATAGAATAGAAGCCGTTAGGTAATTTTTTATCTGCACTTGACATGTTTTTAGTACTTCCTTTATATTTTATTAGCAATAATAAATTCACTTAATTAACTTTATTTTTCATATTCATTTTCACAGCAAGCATCAAAAAGGGACTACTATTGAACCACAAATTGTTGAACAAATCAAGGAAATGCTAGACAAGGTCAATCCTTTTGTTCAGCAATATCGCTTTGCCTCATCCCAGATTATTCACCAACACTCCAATGAAATGAAGCTACGCTTGATTAGCACAAGACATCATGATGGACGTACACACAATGTTCCAACTGCTTCAAAAGTTGCTGCTTTAATTGTTGGCGACATAGACATGACCTTCAATGTAAGAGACATCATTGTCGAAAAGAAATCAGGCTCCCCTAAACGTATAAATGAATTGCATGCTTCTTACTTACCACTACAATACCCTATTTTATTCCCTCATGGTGAAGATGGTTACAGAGATGATATTGAACATAGACAAGAAACTTTGTCTTCAATGAAGAAAAGGAAGAAGCTTAGCATCAGGGAATTTTTTGCATACAGATTGATGACAAGGGATCAAGAAATCTCTGTGTTACTTCATGCCAATAGATTACTTCAACAGTTTATTGTTAATGGTTACACAATGATGGAAGCTCAAAGACTTCATTGGATTCGAACACACCAAAAGGAACTAAGGGTTGACCTATATCAAGGATTATTTGATGCACTAACAAGAGGTGAAACTGATGCTTCATCAACTGGAAAATGGATAATACTTCCAGCAACATTCACTGGAGGTGCTAGGTACATGCTACAAAATTATCAAGATGCAATGGCGATATGTCGGTGGGCAGGGTATCCCGATATCTTCTTAACTTTTACTTGTAATCCTGCATGGCCAGAGATCACAAGATATTGTAAGAAGCACTCTCTAAATCCTTCAGACAGGCCTGACATTCTCTGTAGGATATTTAAGCTCAAATTGAAAACTCTAATGAAGAAACTTAGACAAAAGAAAATTTTTGGGATGATACGTGCAGGTACTTTGCAATATTATGTTTATACTTTTATTAAATACGTTATTGATTACATACCCTTACAATTAAACTAATTTTTTATGCAGAAGTGTATACAATAGAATTTCAAAAGCGAGGTCTTCCACATGCTCACATACTTCTCTTCCTTGAACCATATGACAAGATAACAACTCCAGAAGCAATTGATAAAGTCATCACCGCTGAAATTCCAGACAAACAATCAGCTCCTGAGCTATATGAATTAGTTAGAAAATTCATGGTTCATGGTCCTTGTGGGAATAGCAATCCTAAAGCACAATGCATGAAAGACAAAAAGTGCAGCAAGCATTTCCCAAAAAAATTTAGTGACCTGACAACTATGGATGATGATGGTTACCCTACATACCGAAGAAGGGATGACGGTAGAACAATTGATGTTAAAGGTATACCATTGGACAATCGCTTTGTTGTCCCTTACAATCCGTCATTGCTTCGTATGTTCCAAGCACACATTAATGTTGAGAAATGCAATCAATCAACAGAAATTAAGTACTTATTCAAGTACATTAGCAAAGGCAATGATAGAGTTGTGGCTGGAATTTTTGATAGTTGCAACAGGACCAGTGGAGAGAGGATGCTTGATGAGATACAACATTATTATAATTGTAGATATATATCTGCATGTGAAGGTTCATGGCGGATATTTGGATTTGATATACATCATAGATCTCCTTCTGTTGAACGATTAAGTTTCCACCTGCCAAATCAACAGCATGTGATTTATTCTAATACTGATGATGTTACAGATCTGCTTGATAAACCAAGGGTTTCTGAGTCACAATTCTTGGCATGGATGAAAATTAATGGAGAGGATGAATTTGCTGCGGCCCTTACTTATGCTGAGTTTCCACATCACTATGTTTATCAAAAGGCTAAACGATTGTGGAAGAAGAAACAAAGAGGATTTGCAGTAGGAAGGATAGCAAATGCTGCACCAAGCTCTGGTGAATTATACTACTTGCGCATACTTCTCACGAAAGTTAGAGGTCCAAAATCCTTTAACGACATAAAAACGATTGATGGAGTTACATATGGATCATTTAGAGCTGCTTGTGATGCTCTTGGGTTGCTGGATGATGATCAAGAATTTATCAACGGTATTAAGGAAGCTTCAGTATGGGGAACGGGAATTACCTTGCGTAAATTGTTTGTTAGCATGCTTTTATCTAATTGCTTGGAACGCCCAGACTTGGTGTGGACTCAATGTTCAAAGATACTATCAGAGGATTTATTGTACATACCACATAATCATCCCCAATATTCAAGTAAGTAAATCTCTTACACTTGTATTTTATTGTTTAATTAGTGCTTAGTTTTATTCATAATATATAATAACTTTATTGGGGTTATTTGGAACACAGGTATTATTATATCAAACAATGATAAGGAGAATGCAGCATTGATGGAGATTAACAAGTTACTTACTCAAAATGGGAAGTGCCTTCAAGATTATCCTATGTTACCTATTCCTTCAATAGCACCCACTTTTGATGTGACAAACAATCTTATTTTACAAGAGCTAAGCTATGATCGAATTGCTCTTCATGAAGAAGCGACCAAGCTAATTCAATTGCTGAATATTGAACAAAAGATGATATTTGATAATGTTATTTCCTCACTCCAATCAGGCTCATCAGGATTCTTTTTTGTTCATGGATACGGTGGAACAGGGAAAACATTCTTGTGGAATGCGTTGACATCATCTATACGAGCAAAAAGGGAAATTGTCTTGACTGTAGCATCTAGCGGCATAGCAGCTACTTTATTACCCTATGGTAGAACTGCGCATTCACGATTTGCCATTCCAATTCAAATAAATGAGTATTCTATGTGCTCAATCGGACAAAATTCTCCACTTGCGGATTTGATCATCAACACAAAGTTGATCATATGGGATGAAGCTCCAATGGTTCAACGGTATTGTGTTGAAGCGTTCGATCGTACTCTAAAGGATATAATGCATTGCAATAAGATTTTTGGTGGAAAATGCATACTGATGGGAGGTCATTTTCGTCAAATCCTCCCAGTTGTGCCGAAAGGTTCTAGGGCAACAATTGTAAATGCAGTAATCAGCTCTTCAATAATTTGGGACCATTGCACCATCTTCCAGTTGACAAAAAATATGAGACTATCTTCTGGAAGCTCAGAACAAGATATTCAGAAATTAAAATGGTTTAGTGAATGGCTGTTAGATGTGGGTGATGGTAAATTGGGTGAGCCTCATGATGGTGTAGCTGAGATTGAAATTCCAACTGAATTGTTGGTGCAAGAGAGTGCAAACCCAATTCAAGCTATTGTTTTAGCAATTTACAGCGGCTTGGAAGATAACTTAGCTAGCAATCAGTACTTCAATGATAGAGCAATACTTGCACCAACTATTGAGATGGTTAGTCAAATTAATGACTACATGTGCTTTATTTTGCCCGGTCAAGCATTTGATTTTCTTAGTTGTGACACTGTTTGCAAATCTACAAATGATAGTGATTGTGTTGATCATCTTTACACAACTGAGTTCCTCAACTCTATTACTTGCTCTGGCTTACCACCTCATAAGCTTACATTGAAGGTTGGAGTCCCAGTAATGTTGCTAAGGAATATAGACCAATCAGGAGGGTTGTGCAATGGGACAAGGCTGCGTATATCAAAGCTGGGAAAAAATGTTATTGAGGCCATAACTTTGAATGGTTCAAATCCTAACAAGAAGGTCTTACTTCATAGGATGGATATGAATCCTTCAGAATCTAGATGGCCATTTCAGATGAGGAGAAGACAATTCCCAATCCAATTAAGCTTTGCAATGACAATCAACAAAAGTCAAGGTCAATCACTTCGGCATGTAGGCATAAATCTTTCGAAGCCTGTATTCACACATGGTCAACTTTATGTCGCACTATCTAGGGTTAGGAGCATGGATGGCTTAAAAATCTATGTGCCTACCAATGGTCATGATGGTAAAAGAACAACAACAAATGTAGTTTACAAGGAGATTGTTAGAAACCTGAATGCTTAGGTGCCAATTGTTTAGCAAGTAAATGTTTGTTGAAAATCTGCGGACTTTGTTTTATTTCGTGGTTGTTGTATTTGTTGATCATTTGCCATTAATCTTAACTTACTTTCAAGACTGTTTGATTTCATGCTATTTAAAATGCTAAGTGATTGAAGTGATTAGCTTTCAAGGATGGTTTATTTGGTGAGTATTTAATGCATGACAATTCTAAAAATTTACTGGACATTATGCTCCCTGCACAACGCGCGGGGGAGTACGTGCTAGTTGTTAAACAATAATAACATATGAGGTGAGTACTTCACACAGTAGAAATATGCCCCACATCCACATATCCGCTAATTCTACAACTTTCAAGGCATTGAAAGTTGAAAAATAAATAATTAAAAAATAAAAGGGAGGAGTTCAGAGCCATCCTTTCACGTCTTTATCTCTATACATGATGCCTCTAAAAGGTTTCTCTACCTTAGACTCTCACCTCTCATGGATTTTTCTTCAATTGGTTGGAGGACATAAAATGATAAATGATTTGTTGGCTTCCTTTCATAGTAACTTTTTACCCTCTATCACCTTTGAACCTCTTCTCCTCTTTCCTTCTTCTTGTTGCTTTTTCCGATCAGCCTTCCGGTGTTTCTCTAGTCGTTCTGGTTGGCGGCTTAATTGCAGGTTGCGGCTCAACATCCGATCTGAGGCGGCTAAACACGGCTCCTTTCCTAGAACGGCTGAATAATCTAAAACGAGCCGGAAGACTCTCCGGTCGATGATCCGGCAGGCCGGACCTTCCGGTCCGGTCCGAGTCTTAAAACATTGCTTGTTACATAAGTTGAGATAAAACTCCTCTCGCATGCTTACCTTGTATACCGTAAATCACGATTTATAAGTACTTATATTATAAGTAAAAAAAATAAGCTATCAGGCTTTGAAGCAACTCAAGAACGGCCTTCACAATGCTTCTGGTGCAACGCTGTCATCTTCGAGTCGGGTCGGGTCACCGAAATTACACTCGATCAGGTGGGTTACACCGGCTTACTCATCCTCGTCTTGGATTCCTGAGTCAAACAACTAGATTCAAGCTCAAAGCAGAGCAGAGAGCCATGGTGAATTTCATCTTCTCTTTCCCTTTCTGCTACATGTCTCTCTATTACTTCCTCTTCTCACAAATCAACCTTCTTATACTGCTTCCTTATTCTGATTCAAACCCCTCCACCCCAAAAATTTTGCAGGAATTAGAGCCTCAGCAATCAGCCACATGGGAAGTCTATGCAATTTGGAGAAACAAGCCCGCTCTCAGAGGTCGTCATGGCTGCAATCAGTGATTCCTAAGTCCCTCTCCAACTTGACCCGTCTTCGCTGGCTCGCTCCCTCCGAGAATTTGTTGGGCGGTGAGATTCCCTCTTCCGTTGACTTCCTCTCAAAACTTGGATGCGACCTGACTTAGACTTCTAGGAGCAACCATTGTTCAAAATTAAATTTCAATTCGATAAAAATTATATTGACAAAGATTAACTTTGCCAAATACTTAAGAATGATAGCAATAATTTGAATAGGTTATGGTGGGGATTTTGGTGACAGAGGTCTAGGATCCATCGGTGCCGAATACTTAAGATTAACTTTGCCATCTCCCGTTCAATGGGGATTCTGGTGGACAGAGGTCTAGGATCCATCAAAAAGATACAAAGAAGCAGCGTTTCAAACAACGACCGAGAAGCAATCGACTACACCAGCCAAGTCACGCAACATTCCGGCGTGAAACTCACTGTCATAAGACTTTTGGTAGACACGACGGCGAAGGCAACCCAATTCTCTGGCCCACTACTTGGCGTAAACCTATCGGAGCAAGAGCAGGAGATGGCATTAGACGACAAGTGTTTCGCGCAATTCTACGATCAACACATCGTCGGAGGCCGAATCGCGTACAAGGAGAAGCACGTGGCGAACTCGGCGAAGACATTCTTAATGCTGAAATTGTTTCACCAAAATTTTTTGTTTTTTTCCGGTAAAGGTTCAATTTTAACGACGAATTTTTTCTGAGAAGGGCATGCCGCCATCAAATTTTTTTGGGCCTGTCGTGCTCCGTTGATTCATTTTTTCGTTTCCTTTCTATTAAATATCTCTATCATTAAATCATATTTTAATGGTTATAATTTAATATTATATAAAATATTGATATAACATTAAATTTTAAATATTAAAACTTAATCAAATGGTGAAAATATTTAATGAAGAGGAAATGGATAGAAAAATCAATAGAGATATTCTTTTTCGACTAAAATATACTCGCTCCAGTCCTAATTATAGGACAACATTTGAGAGTTGATCTTGGTCCTAATTATAGGACAAAATTTTAATTTTTTATCAATTTCTTTCCAAAATACCCCCTATTGATACTTTCTCATCAATAATAATGAAATACAATAATAATTTTATAATACACCTATGTATTCTATAAAGTGAATAATACTTGCAACTCATTAATTTCACATACACCTCAATTCTACTGTTTCTTTTATTTTTCTTTGAGTATAATATATAAAAACAAAAGTAATGTATTCATATTTTGACTTTTGAGAAAAATAAGGCAGCAAGCATCATGTGACTGTTCATCGTCAATGAGACGCATTTTTCTATTATGCTAAAGTTCGTACAGTTGGATGCCAGCTTACTGGATCAGAGAAAATACTCACAAGACCATGGTAGACTTATGTAGTATTCATAAATCACCCTTATTAAATAAGGGCATTTTTGAAAAATAAATAAGATTAACTAATTTAACTACTATTCTTAATTTCTTCAAAGTTAAGTAAATATGTTCTATAATTATGACCGAAGAGAATATATGAATTTTAGAAAATGGTGCAATTTTACACAACAGTTAAGTGGATGCTAAATGATGTTATATGAGAGTCACACAATATTCATGTGTCCTTTTTTACTTCATTTGACCGTTTGACTGAACCTGTCCCTCCATTCTTTCCGTGATTCACTCTTGCTCTTTCTTCTTTCTATGTGTCCTCTCTTACTTCGTTTAAGAATGCTCTTTCCCCTCCATCTTCTTCTTCTTCCTCCATGTCTTTTCTGCCACTTATTCAGAGAGAACCGCCAAAAACTCCCACGTTCCTGTATGAGACTCATCTCTCCGCCCTAATTGCTTCATCTTTTTTTTTTTTTTTCATTTTAATTTTTGGTGGGCTAACTTCTGTTTTGATCATTTTTGGTGTCAAATAATGAAAGGTCTTGGCATCGCTGCCTATTGGAGTTGCGGTGTTCATGGTTCGGCACTGCTGTTATCTACAACAAGGACAAGATCTGGGATGATTATGTAATTTTTCTAACTAGTCCTTTTAACTTATTTCTAGGGAAAAATAAAAGAGCAATTTCACACGTGTGCTAGCTTAATTTTGTTGATTGTGGGTAATTGTTCGTTGGTTTCATTGGATATTTTGGGTTGGACCAACAATTGGAGCTGCAGCAGCTGCATACCACCACCAACACATTCTAAGAGCTGCAGCCATAAAAGCTCCGATGGCTTCGCGTCCCACTTAACCCTCACATCCACCTCCCCTGCTACCCTTCGAATCATCAACCCTCACTTTTATCTCCCATCGACTTCTTTAATAGAGGAGGACAATCGAGTTATTTCACTGCCACCTTATTTGGTAAACATTAGTGGAGTCAGAGCACCACCGGTGAGGACGATCGAGATGAGGTTGGGATGTTCATTCAAATGATCAAATGGAATTAAAAAAAACAAAAAAGACACTTGTGCATTGAGTGGGACCCCATAACATCATGCACATTTCAGCACCTAAAAAAATTTATTGTTGTTAGATGCCATTCTTAGAAAAGTTCATTGTTAAAACTGTACCTTTATCACTGGTTAACATTTTTAAATCACTTTCGCCAGCTCGCCATGCACGTTAGCATGAATGGTCAAACGTTTAATTCTCACTGTCAACGTCTATCAAATTAACGGAAATGACATTATTGGGGTACTTTTTAGTATTCATGGATATTTTTGCACTCAAAATTTTTTTACTGTGATGATAGCTCTTCCGCAGAATATTTAGGGGTAGAATTGTACATAATTAAAGATAGATTTACATATAAATGAAGAAGAGTTGCATTTCCTAAAAATATGTTGCACTTGGGTCATTAATTAAATTTTACATAAATTTGAGCAATACACTTTGCCATAAGTTTTTTTTCAACAACTTTTCCTTTAAATAAAATATATTATGGAATAGCTATAATTATTATCAACTTCACCCAAAAAAAATAAAACTATAGTAATCACTGAAGCTAAAAATTTAAATTATTGATAAGCCTTGAAATGGATTAGCTTCAAGTTTAAAGTAACTTGGGAATGAATACTTTTGATCAAATAAAAAATAGCCAATTGCATAAAAAGTAAGAATTTCATAAAAATTTGTTTACAGTTTTTTAGTTTTAAACTGACCCTTTTCTTATAATGATAATCATCAAATTCATTTCATGCCACAAAATAATATCTAAAGAGTAGCCCTGATGTTAAAGAGGGGAAAAGTTGATTAGAAGGCATAGCAATGAGTAAAAAATGTGTGATAAATTATTATTCTTAAATTTTGCTATACATTCAGTTAGAACAGAGGCTTGTGATTACTCTTCAAATCTGGAGTTACAAGTGGCATTCTTGAAGATGATGCTTAAGTAAGAAGTAGTTTGAGGCTACATGACATAAGATGTCATCAACCTCATTCTTTCTTCATTAATTTTGTGCAAGAAGGGTTAAGGGAGAAAAGAAACACAAATTTGGATAAATAAGAATAAAAGACAAAGATTGTGTTTCAGGTGGATGGTGAGATTTCAATGTTGTAATTCAAGGGTTAGAAATATGGCAACCATGTGATACAAGAGGCAAAATTTTGGCCACACATTTCCCTTGCAATCTCATCCAAGTAAATAGGAACGTAAAAAAGAAAAAATACAGTTATATTCCTTCAAAAGCTAGCACAAGGATCACACTTTATGAATGAATGTTTCCATTTGGAAGTTGTGTGATCTGCTGGTTGGAAATGCACAAGACAAGTTGTGTCTTGCTCTTTTTCTATAAATAGAACCTCTCCCCTCTCCCCTCTCCACTTCTTTTCAATTTTGTGCTGCCACCTTAGGTGAAGAATGGGTTTATCTAAGAATAAGAAAGTGAACATTTAAGTTAGAAGAACAAGTTTGAGAAGTTAAGGGTTACAGTGTGGTTAATGGCTCTAATGAATGAAATAAATATATAGATTAGGAAATTAAATATGAAAAAAAATAAGTGGTTGTTACAACATGATCAACAAGAAGGCTACCATTAGATTTGTATGGTGCTTGAGGATATGTCTACATGTATAAGAAAGTTTTTAAAAGTCATTCTGGGCACTATGAATGGTTGTTATACCTTTTAGAGTAACAAATGCCCTGGTTACTTTTTAAAAGTTATGAATTCACGGCAGTTTGTGTTGGTTTTCTTAGATCACATACCGATCCTTGAATACAATGAATGATGTGCAATACCAAAATCTCTACAAAGGAAGTCTACAATAATCAAAGAATATTTCAATCTCTTCCAAAATCCCAGAAAAGAAAATCATATTATTATTATAATGCTCTGGGCTTTAGATAATTAATCACGGCAATGCATTACTGTGAGACATAAGAAAGCTACATGATCTAATGTCCAGAAAGCCACAATTAATTAACTGCCACGTGATAATTACTTGTATTGGGTAGAGATATGGATATCACATGTATACCATAAACAGAGGGCTAGGAAACGAAATGCTTTTACTGGGGGAAGCAAATGACTGTGCTGTAAATTTTAAGCAAATACACCCACAAATAAATCCAGTGCAAAGAGAAAGCCAAAATAATCTAAATAATAACATGAAAACTAAGGCAAATTAATGACAAAAGAATGAAATCGTCAATTAACTATCGATGAGATAATCACGGTTTGTACCCTTAATGTCCTTTAAAGATGTTATCTAAAAATATATGTTGAAAGCATACATGCAATTACATATGTTTCATTTAATGTTAGGGCTACTTATAAAATCTTTAGTTTTTGTGTGTTTTTTTTTTTAAAAAGATGGATATATAATTTAGTTGTGAGTGTGTCAAACCTGGGCCTTTCTATGTAACATGACATCTTGCCACAGGACCTATACTAGGGGAGATTATCAGTGGCAATGCAAAGTCTCTAT
This sequence comes from Inga oerstediana, assembly GCA_963210345.1. Classification (NCBI taxonomy): domain Eukaryota; kingdom Viridiplantae; phylum Streptophyta; class Magnoliopsida; order Fabales; family Fabaceae; genus Inga; species Inga oerstediana. The sequence continues at coordinate 26,749,218 of OY723408.1, forward strand.
CAAATGTTTTTTCACCAATCTGTGCAGGTTTAATTTTTCATGAATTTAGTCCCAGCAACTATGAACCAAAAAAAAAAAAAAAAATTTAGACATTTCCATAGGACATGTCATATCCCTTATGAAATTTCAATATTTGTGCTATGTTAAAGTTGATGTGATAGTAGCCTGATTTTTGTAAAGAGAACATAAGTTCGAATATGAAAGAGATGATAACTCTTTATTGATAAGTCTCAAACTCAATGAATTGAAGATACCCTTGATAACCAAAAAAAAGAAGCTAACACAATTGTTAAACAAGGTTAAAGCCTAATTTTACCTTAGAAGTTTCACATAGGAGCTCTGCATATTCAAAAATTTTTGTTGAGTCAATATTGTTTTGTAAATTTTAAAGAATGATCAATGTTACTCCTGGCCATTAAAAATCTTAACGATCAACATTAATTTTTTAACTACCAATGTTAGTTTTTAAGCATGGGAGGGAGGGTTTCACTATGTTCATGGTAGATCGAGATAATTTAAAAAAAGAGAAAGAATGAAGTTAGTGCACAAAACTAGCCCTCAACATTATGATCTGAACACTTTTTTTTTTAAGAATATATAAGTGAACATAACACATTGCAATGATATGTTCACAATAAATTTTTTTTTTTTAAAGACGGAATATAGGTTATAGTGAAGCCTAAATCTGCTATTACAATTGCGGATATTGAATCATAATTATTAACACTTGCTATGATCAATTCCAAAATCCCCCAATCAAACAGGGACCAAAAATGAATAACAGCATGCCCAGGATAAAATGTAACATGGCAGCCTCTTAAGTTTATCAAACAAAAACACATAAAAACTCTTGGATGTACCTAAAAAAAAAAATCCTCATGCACTAACTTTATCCGCAGCAGCCAATTTTCTTCTCTGTTGATGCTCTGCAACTTTGTAATCTACCACTCCACGGAACATAGTTGGATCAAGCGCACAGTTCTCGCTCCCGTAAACTGCATCTAGGACACTTGCCATCAGTTCGCCATTTCCCTTCCGGAAAACCCTTCGGTTTTCACTGCTGCTTCTCTTATGATGTCATTAGTCAATCCCTTGATCTCTATCTGCTGTTCTTTCCTTTTAAACAAATTTTGAAACCCTGGTTTTTCTGATCCAGCCTGGACTATGTACTTATCCATATAGAGTTTAAGGAGTTTGAAGCACGCATCTTCCCCAGGCAAGGGGAATTCAAGAACTTCGTCGATACGATCTGCCACGGCTGAATCAAGATCACCAGGATGGTTTGTGGCAAGAGCAAGGACTATGTCCTTAGACTGATCACCCGCACGAAAGAGTAGCGCATTAAGTGCACTTCTCTGAGCCATGTAAGTCTTGTTTCGCCTGCAAAGTTCATCCAATGCAATCAACATGACTTGCACTAATTTAGACTCAACTCTTCGCCTTAATATCATGTAGCATCAATGTAATTAAGAAAAAACATGACAATATCTACTGGGAAATTACGTTGCAAGCGAAATTTAAATAAAAAGATTCTTGATTCATGAAATGCAACAGACAAGAACAATTCTTTGCTGCTCATATATCTTGAATTAAATTTGAAGGAAGGAGGCATTCCTTCAAATGAGGTTATGGTTTAGGATCGAAAATGAGAAGGTACAAGTAGGGCGCTTTCAAATAGTAGCATAGCTCTATGGACTAAAACAGTCATTGTATGGGCACAAATGAGCAATACCTGCGAAAATAAGTTTGATGGTTTCATTGGTGGTAGGGAAGACTCAAGCGAAAATGAACAGGACCTTTGATTGAAATAAATTTAAAGGATATCTGGACAAAAAAAAAAAGTGTCCATGCTTTACAAAGATAAAATAGATTGGACATTAGGAGAAGAGCAACTGAGAAAAGAATTGACAACAGCACATTCAACATAAATGAGGTGGAAGCATTGCGTACTCGCACAGAAATGCATCCGCTTCATCGATGAAAAGTAACAAACCCTTTTTAGATTTCTTAGCCCAATCATACAACTGATGAATCTTTGCAACAGCCTGTGATACCTGTGGAGCAACATTTCCTCCAGTCATCAATGCCAAGTCTAATCCCTGCAAAAACATATAGCATTCAGTAATTCACAATTTACACCCAAAAGTTAAGACAACTGACTCAAAATGCGAGGTAACTTTCAATGAATTAGTTACAGCCCTACTGTAGCGTGTATATTATTGACTAAATATACACCATAAAATCTAACCTACCCTGTCAAATATTATGTTCCACACAATTTATGCAATGCATCTATTGGCAAAACGAATAGTGTGTAATAACAGAAAACTAAAATGACAAGAAGTACAATATCATACAGATTTATGAGCCAACTCTCTAGCAGCCATTGTTTTCCCTGTTCCAGGAGGACCATAAAAAAGCATGTTTCTAAATGGTGCCTGATGTGCTTTTGTATTTGCAGTTGCAGATGACAGCTGCTCAATTATTTTCTTAAGAGCAGGATGCAAAACTACATCACCAAATCCATTTCCATTTTTTGAAGCAGATCCAGAATCTGCATGAGTTAGGGTACTCTTGAAACGAGAAAAAATGCCTGACCAGGGGTATTTTCCTCTGGAGGATTCTCGGATCAACGATGGCTGCCCCAATATTCTATCCACATATCCCCATATAACACGTGCACCTTCCTTGTATTGGACCAAAACGAGACTTGCATAAGACATCTTTGCTGATAGCAACTTAAAAGCATTATACCATAAAGATCAACTGGCAGTAAAGCAGCACAAATCTAACAGTGATAAATATATATGATAAAGAAAGAAGACAAGTAACACATACATACAGAGACAACACTAAAAGTTGAAGATCCCTAAAAATGTGAAAAGCTGCGTTGTTTTGTACTTGAACTGACATTTTCGGAACTGTAAACTTCAGGATTTAGGCCCCTTTGGTTCGATCTCGTTACACCCTGCGGTACAGTGCAATGCGATGCAATGGTAATGCAATGCAATATTAATTACAGGGGTAGTGTTTGATTTGATTTTTAAGCAACGTGCAATGAGTTAATATTTTAACAATTATTTAAAATTAATATATTACACAAAGCCTATTTTACCCCTTAATATAATCTTTGTAGAAAAAATAGTTACAAACTGGCGATGACGGGGATGGAGGAGGAGGAGGTAGTGGCGGTGGCAATGATGGGGGTGGAGGGGGAGGAGGAGGTGGTGGTGGGTGGTTGGCCGGTGGCGGCGGAGGAGGTGGTGGTGGTGGCGGGCGGCGAGGGTGAGGGTGGCAGCAGAGGAGGAGGTGGTGGTGATGGTGGTGGGCGGTGGGCCGGCGGCGAGGGCGACGGCGGCGGCGGCGGCGGGTGAAGGTGACGGCAGTGGAAGAGGAAGAGGTTGTGGCGATGGCAATTGTGACGTAATGTCGCAAGTGAAATGAAATAAATAAAACAAAGACAAGGGAAACTAAATGATAAATTGGACTTTTTAGACCATGCAATGGAATGGTAATGAGGATTCATAGGGGGAGGTATGAATGAGGATTACCAATTTTTTGGTAATCATCATTACCATGGTAAACCCTATTACCATGCTAAAGAGCAACCAAACACTCTTCTCTTGATAATACAATCATGATTATCATTGCATGCATACAATGAGGTTAAACCAAATGGGCTCTTAGTTCATGAAGAGAAGATTATGTATGCTAGATACTACAAAGTTGAACCACACTAATTCCTAAAGAAGTCAAGTATTCCGGTAGGCAGTAACTAAAAATAACAAGTTTCTTTTTTTTCCTGTCAGCATTTGGCATTACCCTGAGTTTTTTTTGGGTCAGGCATTACCCTCTACTTGGATGGGAAGGAAAGTTGGGAGGAATGAAAGTTGGAGAGATAATGAGAAGAGAAAAATAGGGTGAAAATATTATCACTCTCCCCCCTTGGATGGGTGAGAGGAAACTCGGAGAAAAGAAAACGAGTAAATACTTGATGACTAAAATACCCTTACTCATATGTTAAAATGATCATATTTTAAATTAAACTAAATATGCCAATGACTGAATATCTTAACATTAAGATCATCAAATAATTTTAAATGATAAAGATATATTTTAAAACCAAAAAATTTAACAAAGAAGATATTTTTAAGGTAAAAAATAAAAATTGGATTATTATATTTAAAAATATAATAAAATAAAATAACAAAAAAATTATACTATCCAACATTATTGATAAATAATAAAAATCTAACATAAAAACGGAAGGCTTAAAGTGTAATATAAAAAAATCAAACACATTTTGAAAAAACCTAAACATACAGAAATCAATTAAAACAACCTTTTTAAATTTATTTAAAAAATAAAACCACACAAGGAAATGTCTCATAAAAAAATGCAAGGAAACAATTGGAGGCGTGGTTCAGGCCATAGGGGTAACTTGGACAATATATTTTTTCCCCTCAAATCTCTCCACTTGTGGAGAGATTTTGGGAGGAAAATGGGGTGTGGGACCCACAACATTTTCCTACCCACTTTCTCTCCTATACAAGAAGCGGAAAACTTCTCTCTCCCATTTTCCACACTTTTCTTTTCTCTCTCATTTTCTCTCAATCCAAGCAAAGCATTAGTCAAGGAAAGCCATTTGGCAGTGGAAAATCATCCTCTTGTAAATCTCCAAACTTAAATTTGAAAATAACTATGGCATGAAAACACGTTACATTTCAAACATGAGCAGTCAAGCAATAGTGACTCCGATGCCTTCTACAAAGTGAACTAGCTATAAATGCCCGTTAAGCAAGTATTTAGTGGAGCATATAGGTGGATTCATGCTACGTAAAAGAATACCAAGCTGAAGTGCGCTAGCGTAAAAATGGATCCATAAGTGTAGTAATTTTAAGTTCAGGAAATTTAGCTAGCCATGAAAATTTACTTTATTAATGAATTTTATGATTCATTCCTCTAATGTATTTATAAACTACGTAAAGCCATGCAAGACCAAGATCATCATTGGCAAGGGTAAGCTGGCCTTTTTGATGGTCCTAAGTGCAATGCACGTCAAACATAATGTTTAAAAGGTAACCGTAAACTCTGAAGTTTTCAAAAAACCTTTTCTTAGCTGAACAATTTATATCTAGTGGTGTAATTCCTGCAGCAAGGGCTGTCACTCCCCCAACTGCTACAACCAACTTATTTTGATCTGTTAGAATGGCTCTTAACCCCCCTGCAAGACACAGAAAATAATTTGTTCACTAGAGAGAACCTTATGCAGTTCATCTGAACAAACTAATAAAAAACACAGCTCAAATCAGAAAGCAAAATGTCAACAACCTATAAATATCTATAGTAAAGGAAATAGAAGACCCGCCCCAGTCCAAAGCCTAATGATTTCATGACTTGCGTGTTGCATGTGATGCATCCGGTAGATATACCTCCAATATGTTCAAAAGTAGTATTTATGGCAGCAACCCATTTCTCTCTCTCTCTCTGCATTAGCACGATCAAATTGCATTCGTCTATTAACCTCTTCGGCTAACTTTGCTTCATGGGCTCTTCCCTCGGCTTCTGCCATAGCCCTTACTCTGATTGTTTCACGTTCAATCTCAGCTTTCTCCCATTCAGTTTGTCTATGTTGTGCTTGAATCTGTTCCTCTATTGCACGCCGAGCTTGCTCCTGTCTAATTGATGATTCTTCTTGCAGTTTTACTAGCTCTTGGTTCCTGTTTCTCTGGTATTCATTTTCTTCCTGATAATGATACAGCAATGAGAATCATTCCATAAAATTGCAAAAAATTAAACCCCAAAGTCAAAAGGTACAAGACCTGCATCCTCTTCCTTGCCGATTCATCCTCATAGCGAACCATTTGAGATTTTGTTTGTGCCTGATGCTGAGCAAGCTTTTTTTGTTCATCGTAAATAATTCTGTGTCTTTCCTGCCAGGCAAAGGAGACTAATTTGAAAAACAATTGGCATGTCGGAATCAGAAACCAAGCAAAACCCACATCTTGAAGAAACATGAAGTAGTAATTTCATGTAGGTGTGACACTTTAAGAAGACACACATTAGAGATCTAGAAGGAGCTTCATTAATAGGTGCTCCATGCTGCAATGTCTATAAGTCAGAGTAATTCCAAACCCTGCTCCCAAAGTTGACAATAATAGTACAGCTAAAAAGCCAATGACTCCCCCTGAACTGATTTGTTCTTAGCACACAAAATATAAGCTGTACAATTTAAAAATATATCCCTTATTGGAAACAGCCATGAGGCCCACCACAGAATAACTTCAGCTAGCTATGTTTTAGATTTTAAAAAAGTAATATCTAAATTTAATACATTAAAACTAGACTCTATATTAACCTAGAAGTTGAAACTATTAAAAAAAAACCCAGTTCTTCCTCAGATGTAAGCTTGATTAAGCTATAAAATTTTAGAAAGCTCACAAAAATCACTCATGGGCTATGATCTTGAATTCAAAATTAACAATTTTAGACCATGAGTTTAAAAGACAAACAGCAGTAACAAGTAGCAACTCCACAGCTAGAAAGATTAGGAAACAAAAAGCTGTATAAGACCACCAATTAGAGTTTCAAACAGGAGATATAGAAGAGAATATCACAGCTTAAGAGGGTGCCAAAACGGTTAGTAAAGAGAATATTATAATTTATGGTCTAACCAATTAATCTCTAACAAAAAAATGCATGTTCAGTATATTTTAAGTTCATACAAAGACAAAATATGCTGTAACCCAAAAAAAAAAAAAAAAAGACAAGACAAGATATGCATTTTGGGTATTCTAATTCCAGCCAGTACAATCAGATTGTTATGTGTATGTAGACCATGAAGTTGAAAGATCAATTGAGATGACATAGCTCTTTGCGGAGCCACAAATTCAAGTGGAGGCTACAGTAATCATAATTCTGGATCTACTTACAATTTCATGCTGTGCTTGCATTTGTTTAAACTCTGAAACCTTTGCAGCCAGTTCTGCTTGCTTTGTCTCCTCTTGCTTTTTTATAACATCAAAGACCTTTGGGGGAAAAAAAAGCCCAAACTCAATAGCTACCACAGAACTTTATTCTATTAAACCAAATTAGAAAAAGAACAAACTAGTGCATCATCCCCCTGTTTAATTTTTCCCCCCAATGAATAGAAACAAAAAACAAAGCATATAGATCTACACAAATTTTGGAAACAGATATTTCAAGTTAAAAAAGAAAATCTAAGACCTGAGTATTCCAATCTTTTATCCTTTCTCTGCTTGAACTTCCTTAAGCAAAACCACTGGTACTTTACCTCCCACAGGCACTATTGAATGAAGAATAAATTACATTGCGCGCTTCTTTTATTAGTTGTGCAAAATGGCAACAAAGAACTTCACAGTAGCAGGGCAAGAGACACCGGAAGATGGTGGACAAGGTGACCTTCACAAAAAAATAATTGAGACGGACTTCCAAATAAAAAGTGTTTTTCATCTCTTCAAATGTCAGCAAATTAAGCTCTCCAAAGAGTCAAAATTTGGAAGAATCAATAAAATCTGATGCTCGTCCAAACTTAAGATTAACTTATTCTCGTTGCTCTTTTTCCTTACTCTGCGTTTTCAAAAAAAAAAAACTTTTGAAGCATGTTCATTTATAACATAGATACAAAATAAACAAACAAACAAACATATTTGCTATAATCCAAGATTTAATTGACAAAAACAGGCCATATAAGAGGAATAAATGAATGAATCCCTCCGTACCTTTCAAGCACCCATTTTTTAACAGAACCAAAAAAATCAAAATCCAAAAGCCAAAAAAGCATAAGAAATTTAACAGTTAACTATGGATGAGCATGACATATTGTAAAATCAAATGAAAGGAAAAAAAAAAAAGAATGAAAATGGTACAATAAGGCCGGCATTCCATCATCAACCTTAAAAAAGCCACAATTTCCCAACCTTTTTCCCACGTGGTGAACTTGTAATTTCTCGGTGGGCCTTCACCCCTCTATCCAACGCCTCCGGATCAAAACCAGCAGATGAGGTCCTCGGATGATCATTCCGAACCTTGGAAGGAGGCGGAGGACTATCCTGAGGCACATTGTCAGCCTGCGGCAACTTGGAATCCGAAGAAGATGGCTGATGAACATTGGAGGAAGAGGGAAACCCCGAAAACGAGGGAAATTTGAAAGTACCATCAGCATAGGCATAGTTATTCTGAGAAATAAGCAGCTACTCCTGCCATGGCTGAGAGTAACCCTGCTGTATAAGTTTTGGCCATTGTAATCTATGGCTGATGATGATGAAGATGATGATTCGAACAATGAATGGAAAATGAAAAAAAGGAAAGTATGTTGAGGGAAATGCAATGTAAGGGGTTTAGAATAGGTTACAGAGAGCAGCAGAGGCGAGAACTGCGACGAAAACAGTGAAAATGAAAAATGCATTTTCTTACTCATTGAATAAAGGTCATATATATACAATATGGGCACAGAGGAAATACATAACAGAAATAATTCTATACAGTTGGTAATCTAACTAATTCTGTTTAATTACAAACTAATTACAAAATGGTACACTTGTCACCCCCGCAAGCTGGAGTGTGAATGTTCTTTATGCCTAGCTTGGCTGTGAGCTCATGAAATTGTGAAGGATGCAAGGGTTTAGTGAAAATACCAGCTAATTGATCAGCTGACCAAACAGGAAGAATCTTGATGACCTGAGCTTGCAACTTTTCTCTTACTAGATGGCAATCAAGTTCTATGTGTTTAGTCCTCTTATGAAAAATTGGATTGGCAGCAATTTGAATGATTGATTATCACAGAAAAGCAATGCTGGATCAAGATGACTGAGATTAAAATCAGTTAAAAGATAAATGAGCCATTGAATTTCACAAGTGGTAGAGGATAAGGCCCGATATTCTACTTCAGAGGAGGATTTGGAGACTATAGGTTGTTTCTTTGCTTTCTAAGAGATTAAAGAGCTGCCAAGGAATATTGCAAAGCCGGTTATTGATCGATGAGTGTCAATACACCTAGCCCAATCGAAATCACTGTAACTTCTCAACTTCAAATCAGAATGGGCATCAAAGAAAAGACCAGCACTAGTGGAAGCTTTGATGTAGCGAAGAACCCTATATGCAGCGACTATCTTGTTTACAATTAATGAAAATCATCTTTCCAAAGCAAGCCTTCTCTTGACTATGCTAGGTTGTTAGATATATCTCTATTCTAACAACAAAACATCCATTTAATCCATAAACTTCAAGTCTAGCATGATTTTTCTCAAGTTCTACAATCAAAATAGCTCTATCAAGCATCTTCCAATTGAACAACTCTAATCATGTGGTGATCAAGCACAAAATAGCATTAAGGATAGAGAAAAATCAGCACATATAATCATTAACCAACAAAAGCAAGATAATCCAATAGTTTCAATCCATACAATAGGTAAAAGTAATCCTAATTAGGAGTTCTAGCTACTCATAATCAATATATGCCAAAATCTCAGCACACAATCATCATCCATATCAGCAAAATAAAGAAAAAGGAGAGAAGAACAAGAAAAACCTAAGAATTGAGGCTCCAAATTCTTTCTTAATCCAATCCCAAGCTCCAAGCTCTCCAAAAATGCCAAACCCTAGCAGCCACTATGTTCAAGAAATCTAGCCCCCCTCATTTTTGACCTAGCCCATGCCTTTATACTGGTTTTTCTGCTTCATTTTTCAAAACGCATAGCATCAGTTTCGCGCGTTCGCCGTGGGTTCGCTACAGCGAATGCCATAGCGAATTGTCATATAGAAGCAGTGCTTATTCAGGTGGTTTCGCTATGAATATGGCTACAGCAGATTCCACAGCAAGTGCAGGCTTCTCCATAATGTCCATTTTCCTCTTCCTCTTGCATTCTTCCCTTCCTTTTACATCTTCTCATGATCTTTGTGAGCTTTTACAACTTGTCATCCTCCACCTACAAGGAGGAGGGATTCATGAGCACTTGTAACTTTCACAAATAATTAAAACTATGTGCATTTAACTCATGATTCAACAAAATTTTGATTTATCTTATGTCTTATCACATTTTCTTCTATAATCTCTTTATATGCACAATTTGAACCCAAAAATAAGTGAAAAGAGAAGAAAATGTGTTAGAATACTCTTGATTTCTATGAGTTAACACTCTAGAAATAGGACTATAGCCTATCACTTCACTTAGGGCATTCTCATCTTTTCCTCACAATTTCATATATCAGATCCTTATAATAGTCTAATTTGAAATTTCAGTAATTCGCCACACCATTTTGTCCTTTATCAATTTTGTTTATATTTTTCTAGAATTTTCCCAAAAATGAAAGCTTAGACGAGGAAGAATCAAAGGAGGAATGAGCTATAGACTGAAGACCCATGGTGGTGGTGGAGGACAAGACTTGCAGCGCCAGAACAAAACTTATGAAAAAATGAGTATGAGACCCACTACGGAAGCACAAAAATGTAAAAATGTTTGAGAATGAGAGTTTAAAGAGTTGAGTAAATAAAATTTTTTCAGAATCTCAACTTGTAATATTTAATGTTTTTCAGAATCCCGCCTTTTTATTAAAGAATACTTAACATTCTTAGTGAAAACTGTAACGTATTGTCAAATAATTTTTTTAGAATGCCCCCCTTCTTATATTTGATATCTTTTAGAATCCTGTCTTTATTTATAAATTAAAATACTTAATTATTCTTAATGAAGAACCGTAATGTATTGTTAAATAATTTTTTTTTCACATCCCACCATCTTATATTTGATATCTTTCAGAATCCCACCTTTATTTATATTAAAAAATACTTCATGGTTCTTTATGAAGAACCGTAATACATTGTCAATATTTTTCAGGCTCCTTCCTCCTTTTATATGATATCTTTCAGAATCCCACCTTTATTTATATTAAAAAAATACTTAATGGTTCTTTGTGAAGAACCATAATGTATTGTCAAATTATATTGTTCAGGATCACACTCCCTTATATATGATATCTTTCAGAATGTCACTTTTATTTATATTAATGAATATTTATCGGTTCTTTGTGAAAAATCATAATATACTGTCAAATTATATTTTTCATGATCATGTTCCCTTATAGATGATATCTTTCCGAATGCCACTTTTATTTATATTAAATAATAATTAACAGTTATTTGTGAAGAACCATAATGTATTGTTAAATAATTTTTTATTGTTAAGTATTCTTGAAGAATATATGACGGTTCATTGTGAAGAATTGTCAAATATTTTCAAATAAAATTTTTTCATAATCCTATCTTCTTATATATGATAGTTATCATTTTTAATCGTTAATTATTCTTAAAAAAGACAAGTAAGGAATCATACTTTACGGCTAATTATTATAACTGTTATATATTTGTTTTTACTGATATAAAGTTGTGAAGATAAATTATTTGAAAGTATTACATGACGGTTATTTTGTAAGATCCATCATGTTTTGTTAGTAAATACATAATGCTTAATAATTACAACTGTTATATTTTTGTTTTCGCTAATTCTGCCTCTTAATTCATGACTATGTGTATATTTAACCGTTAGGTTGTAGCGTTATATATGCCTACGCAACCTCCAGGCTCCACCTTGATATATATATATAACATTTATTCACTGTAACCATTATTTATTAAGCATTATATATGCGTAAATCTATAATAGTGAGACATGTTCAACGCAACAAGTGCATGAATTGCGCTCCTAAGCTTAATTAACATTAGTTCTTTTAATTCTTTTCTAAATGTAGGGAGTGACATTATATTTAATTAAAGAGTTGCAATATGTTAGAGTTTGAAGAGTGTCAATCAAGTCAAAATTATAGGGAATATAAACTAAAGTTTAGGGACTGATACTATTGTGTGAAAACTATAGATACCAAATAATTAATTTTTCATGTGTGTGTATTCTCCCAAAGAATTTGCCCCCAACATGAGTAATTTTTATTAGTAAAGTATTAACCTGGGTGGTTCTTGTAACATCCTGATTTTTATTTACAGGATATAATTATAATTTAGAGATAATTATGAATTTAATAGTAATATTTTTTTGGGATAAAAATAAAAGAAGAATTTAGTTAAAATATGTTTTTTAAATATATATATATATATATATATAGTAGTAATAATAATAATAATAATAATAATAATAAATTTTTTAAAAAAATTCAAGGGGGTAGTTGATGCCACCTACCGCATATTTTAAAAAAAAATATTTTTTTTTTATTTTGTGGTAGGTGGCACCAAGAGAAAAGGAGACGGGTATAATATAAATATCCCCACTCCTTTCTCACTTCATCAGTAAGATGAAGTGGAGATTATGAACGGAGGGAGTCGTTAAATTTCAATTTTTTGCAATTTTATAGATTAATATGATACTTAAATTTTCTTTTGATCACAAAACTTTCTTTATGAAAATGTTCTAAATAGTTTTTTTCTTTCTTATGATAGCAATTTTGTGTTGATTAGAGAAAATTTTAAGATTAGGATTTTGGACAAATTTGAATTTTGTTAATATAAGGCTATAAGAAAGTAGATGATGATTAATAGTTAATTTTAATTGGGTTACTTTTGTCATTTAGTTGGTATAAGATTTTATAATGAATTTTATATATAATCAGCCTATAAATAACTCTATATTAGACTTTTTAACCGATTAAATTTGAATTAAATAATTTATTTGAGTTGGAAGAGGCATTCTTGAGATTTTAATCAGTTTAGAATTTTTTTTAAGATGAAGACTTATAATTTAGTTAATTTTTCTCCTAAACTTAATTTGGGATTTTATGTATTGAAATGAAATTAATAATAATCAATTACTTGAATTGGTTATTTGAGCTAAGAAAAATATTTAAATCAATAATTGAAATTTTAGTATGAAATCGAAATTTTTAGGAGTAATTATTTCAAAATTTAGAAATTATAGAATTAAGTTAAATAAATTCATTTTTCCAATAAATCAAGGCGTATATTTGAGTTCTTGGATTAGGAGCTTGTGATTATAATTTTTGCTTTGGCAAAAGGTAACCATTTTCCTCTTTTTGTGCATACTTGTATAATGTTTGTGAGTGATTTTTAAGTATATAGAATTATAAATTTGGCTATTGATATGTGATGTTAACTTTGAAAATATGTTGTTAATGAAATAACCTTGTGGGACTTATTTTTATTGAGAAAAGGACTAGTAATATTATATTATATGAATTGATATTTATTTATAAGATTGGAAGGTTCCTCTTGATAGTTGTGAATTGATAATAACATGTTATAATCACACATATTGATATTAGAGGGGATGATGGATCTAGATTTGATGGGATGTTACTAAAAGAGGAAATAAGGGGGTGAATTCTTATACAAAAGAGGAAATAAGGTGGTGGACTTCTAGGTGTACACTGGTTAGTCCTTTTGCCCATTTGTATTTAATAGGGCTTTGACACCCCACTAATGTATTAGAAGGGGGAACTCATGGTCCGGTCTTGTGCTCTGTGGATTTTGGCCGATCCATATTACTTGATCGGTGAGCTTGTTGAGTTGAACTACCAGTCATATGGGCGAGTGCTAGCCTATGAGTTCAGTCAGATGAAATAAGGCAGGAGAGGAAATAAGGGAGGATAAAGAATAAATTATTGTGTATTGATTCTTATGCACTTATATGATAAATATGAGAATGAGATTATGATATTGTGAATTAATTTGTATATATACAGGTGGACATGTGACATTTTAATAATGCTATGATTTTATAACTGTCCCACTTGGCACCTTATGGGCACTTACTCATATACTTGATGAGATGGATTGTTAGTTGCCGAGGCTTTTGCTCACCCCGTTGATTTAACATTTTTTCAGGTGATAGTTATCGTGCAGGTCTATCAGGGAAAACTCCAGAAGCTTCAACTACTTCTGCTAAAGTAGTGCTTCTATCTTTATAATATATGTTGGATTATTGTATATTTCCACGTTAAAGCTCATTTTGCATACTCTATTTTGTTTTGGAGATTTAGTATTTTAACTATATATTTTATTACTCTTGATGATGTTGGATGTGGTTTGAATTGGTAGAACCATAATTTGTCTGATATGGATATTTTAATATATGATGAGATATTATTTAGTTAAATAGTTTTCAAATGGTTAGTTGAACTCTTTTCTACCATGGTAATCTTCTGAAAGATTAGTTATAATCTTTTTATTACCATGGTAGAATTTTCAAATGATTATAATAATGTATTAAAAAAACTGGTTTTATCAAATCCATAGTTAATCACTGTGTATAAGGAAAAGATTTTACAAAACATCAAATCCATAGTGAATTATTGTATATAAAGAAAGGATTTTACAATTCTGTCTCTCATATTCTGAATTTTGGGATTAGGGGCTTGAGAATAAACCTGAATTAAGTGGACTGCTAAGCCCCATTTTAGCAAGAGTCCTAGGAATGAGGATTTGCTGCCAATGTATTTTTCCAGTGTGGCAGTCTTCTTGTAGCATAATTTTTAGATGGGCAAATGATGTCCAAAAATTGTTAAATTTTATAGGATGAAAGTAGGTATCATAAGCTTTAATTTCATAGGTAATATTTCCTTTTTGGACTTGAGGATTGAGATATATGATTTTTCAAAGTTAGACTCAGTTTCTGGAACCAATTCTGGAATAGGTAAGGTTTAACGAATTTATGGGAATTTTGAGCTTCCAGTTGGCTAAAAGGCTATATTTTTCCATGAAACTATACTCAATAAGGGTTTCATATCCTTTAGAATCACTCCAATTCGATTTCTACAAATAAAGTTATGATTTTTCAAAGTTTGATCAGAAAATCTGCCAGAATTGCCAACTACTGCAAATTTGGGAAAAAAATGTGTAATGGCAATTGTGTAAATTGTGGAATAAAGTAAAAGTTCATATTGGTGGATATTTGCTACCAAAATATTAAAGGAGAAGGAAAATATTTACTTGGATACAAATTGTGCCAAGTGTCATCATCTTAGGCAAGGGATTAACTAATAATTAATTAAGTATGAGCACATCTTCAATTAAGGATAAAATATTATATCTTGTGCATTTGGATAGGCTAATTGGAAGGAAGCCCAATTTGGTGTAACAAGGACCCTAAGTGGCGTCTTTGGGCCAAGGGAAGATGAAGCAAAATTGGTTCAAATGTAATGATGGTGTATGACACAAATTATGAAGAGATAAGGCTTAGTACAAAAGCTATGTCATAAATCCAATTTTGTAATAAAATTAATTAAGGAAAGATAAAGATATTTTAAAGCTCTTGGTCATCTTTTTTTTTCCCATTTTCACACCAAGAACAAGAATAGAGAGAGATAAGCTTTGGAAACTAGAGAGAAGAAGGAACTCAAGAGGCAAAAATCAAAGGTAAGCTTTGTGTTTTCAAAAGATTAAGCTTCCTAACTTGTGTAATAGCTTCTCTAAGCTCTTGATCTCCATGGAAATCATGTGTAGCCAAGCAAAATCCCAAGGGAAGAGAGAGAAAGGGTGACGCTTAGAGAGGGAAAGTGTGAAGATTATGAGGTAACTTCGAGAACTTCAACTCCTTTGGTGTATTATTGTTGTTATGGTGATTTTTGTCATGATTTGTAGTTTGGTTGTTGATTTTGTAAAGTTGGGATGTTGAAACCCTAAGGGGTTATGCTGCCCAAATTTCCTCAAATCATGTTTAATAAGTGTTTAAAAGGTTTAACAAGTGGTTAGAAGTAAAAAGGAGTAAGCTTTAAGGGTTGAAACACAAAATCACATTTTCCGCTTTCCTTAGAGCATGTTTTGGCCAGACCTAGTTAGAGAGGTTATGGCTGGAACTTCATTAATCTGTTGGTTCCACGATGTTTAGGAGGGAAAATTGTGTAGGGTTGATGTTGATCACTTTGTGAGAAATGCCCTAGAAAGTGAAATTCCAAAAATACCCCTCAAACCCTAAGTAGGGGCTGTCAAGGGCAAAACTGTCATTTGGCAGTGATTTTGCGAAAACCAAGGTCACAAATGCATTCTACAAGCAAAACTATATAGGAATAGTCCGGGTCAAAATTTTTGAAAAAGTATAGTCGGACCGGATAAAAAGGAGACTTAGACTAGGTCCCCAGGGGCATTTTGATAATTTGGCATATTTAAACTGATATAACAAACAAAAATAATTTGTTGGTTATATCTGACTTAGCTATAGCATGTTTTGGTCAAACCTAGTTAGAGGGGTTAGGGCTGGAATTTCATTAATCTGATGGTTCCATAGTGTTCAGAAGGGAAAATTGTATAAGGTTGATGTTAACCACTTTGTGAGAAAAACCCTAGAAAGTGAAATTACGAAAATACCCCTAAAACCCTAAGTAGGGGTTGTCAAGGGCAAAACTGTCATTTGGCAATGATTTTGTGAAAACCAAGGTCAAAAATGAATTCTGCACATAGAACTATGTAGGAAAAATCTAGGTCAAAAGTTTTGGAAAAGTACAGTCAAATCGGATAAAAAGGGGACTTAGACCGAGTCTCTAGGGGCATTTTGGTAATTCGGCATATTTAAACTCATATACCCAACAAAAGTAATTTGGAAGAGTCTAGAGTGATACTTGAATGCATATTAACCTAATTCTTATAACCTTGGAATTTTAGGACCGGACAATTATGGCCGAGCCGAATCAAGTCAGTTAGACGATTAGGCGAGAAAGGGCTATTTCAGGTAGTAACTCTATGTTTCATACATTATGTTAATGTTTATATGTTTGTGTATGTCATCTTCTGTGATATAATTAATGAACATTGTTTCGTCAAGGAGGGCAATTTGTGTGTGGAGGCACACTTACCTGGTTGTTGAGCAAGAACCCAACCGAGGTGTACCTGGTTGTTGAGTAAGAATCTAACCGAGGTTTTACGGGTAGTGGGGGATTGAGCCCCTAACTCATGTATACATGCCGCGGTATTATTATTAATTTGTTGCATGACATGGAGCATGAGATATTTAATTTTCACATTTTATATGATCGATTGTATGTTACTACTGAGATTTGTTTGAATCTCACCCTTTCCATAAATGTATAAAGTTTGCAGCAGCGGAAAATGGCTTTAAGGGCAAAAATCATAATTACCGGTGATTGAAGGTTCCGGTCAAATTCAAGAGATGACGTTGGTTATCTGAAGACTTTTTAGTAAGTTTAAGGTTTGTAATTTATTGTGCATTGCCCTGTATAGGAATTCGTGAATGTAATCAAGTACAATATATCATTAATATCAGTATATCCATTCTATTCCTGGGTAACCTCTAAACCGTGCATTACTACTCTAATTAATATCAATGATAAGTGGTATATAATATGGGGTCTTACATTGTCCAGAGAAGAAAGCGGTTGTTTCACTTTTTTCATGTAAATTAGAATGCCATCTTGAAAATAATACTTATACTTGCATGGCTAGTTCTTTTCAAAGAATCTGATTGCAGATTATTTTCAAGTATTTTCATCCATCATCATGTTCTTTTCTATATATATATACCAAAAAGTTCAGATTAATTTCCCATATTTGTATTATAGTAGCTTGGATGTTATTATTGGAAATTGTGCCCTAGAGGTCAATCATTGTACTTTGAATATTATTAATTTAATGAATTTTCTCCATTATATTATCATATTCTTTACATGTTCACTGTGATGACTGTATCTCTGGATAAATCGTAAAGATTGTCCTAAATGTCCTTGTCAGTCATCTATGCGGGAGCAAAGAGGAAATAAGATCAATATGGCTTGTTAAGATATGGAGATACAAATCAAAGTCTTAGGCACTTGTAAGATTACAAGGTGCTGGACCGACTCGCTATGAGAAAGCTGCATGAATCAAGTCATAAGTTTATCGCATGTATAATCACGTCTCAATGCCCTTCGACCTGAGGTCATCATGAATTCTTATATGAGAGTTGATAAGCTTTGAACTAGTCATAAGTTATCTTTGACCGAATGATGATAAAGGCTACGATCAAGCTTGGTGGTTTTTCATGCAGAGGAATATGAATGGTCAAGATGGAATTGGTCCTCACATTAGTAGAGAGATATTACTGGGCCCCTCAATGAGTGAATCTAAGAAATGTATGGCCATACTATGATGGAAAGGAGTTTCTATTTCTGTTGTCAGACTACTCAGGAATCAAGAAAGTAATGGTCTGGAACATAAGGATGACATCATCCATGCCTTATCCTTGACCGAAATATCATATGACAAAAGGGATGTGACATGGTTGTATGACAGGTTGTATCGTGTTAATGATCTTCATATGAATTGGGTAGTCATAATTCTTGCTAGAGACTGCTTGTGACTTGTGGGTTAATACAGTTATTGACCCACTGCCAACTTCGTATGAGCCTACAAGGTCGCACATAAGAATGGCCTAACGCAAGACAATGTTTAATCTAGGGTGGATGAATTTTATATTTAAATATATAATATAAAATTCATAAAAAGAAAATTAATAATATTATATATATGTATGTATGTATGTATGTATGTATGTATGTATGTATGTATGTATGTATGTATGTATGTATGTATGTATTTTTGAAATACATATATATATATATGATAATATTATTATATTATGTTAGTTTTAAATTTAATTTTATTAGATAAATTAAATTTAATAACTAACATGATAGAGATATAATATCATATTTAATTTATAAGGAAAAGTTAAATCTATTAGCTCTTTATTCAGATTAAATAAATAGGTTTAATTAAAACTGTATGAGATATTTAATTAAACCGAATTTATTTAATTAGCTCATCAAGATAATTAAAAGGTTAATTAATTTCAAAATTAATCAAGATTAATTTTGAAATTCGACTATAGCCCTCATAGGTTATAAAACATGATGGAGCAGAAAAACTCATGCACGGATGAGAATTCAGAGCCGTGAGAAAACCCTAACAGACTTTAGAGGCGCTAGTACGTAGTCCGTGTTGGAGTAACATTCGTGTGGATACCAATAGAGGGAGCCGATCGAAGGTGTTAGTTCCTAGAGATCACAAACTCTAAATTCCAAAAGGTACGATTCTTTATAACTCTGTTTAAACGCCATTGATAAATCCTTGATTGGGATTGGCGACAATTTTAAATTCTTCCGTTGTGCCAGCTGTAATCCTCTTTCGTAATTATATCCGAAATACGCGATTAAAATGAAATAGAGACCAATAAAAACAAAACTTATTTAAAATCTCATCTTCACGATAGGGTTTTCACAAATAACTTTCGAAATCTAATTTACCTAGTCTCATATTCAATTTCGAATACAATTACATCACACGGAATATCACATTTATACAAATATCAGAGTGTACAACACTATCATCCCGACAACTCCCGCGTTCATACCTTTACATAGAATTCATATGGCACATTTGCCCTTTACAATTCCTCAAACGGGGATTACATAAATCTCATCTCCATACATAATCAAATATACATCCATATCGAATACAAATATTCCAGCTACAATAATAACCAACTACCAAAACTCAAATAACCCAAAAGGGAGTCCTTGTCACCCCTGGCTATTTGCTCCAACCTCAATCCACCTACCATGTCTACAATGTTGGTAGGGAGGATGAGATTCGAGAGAATCTCAGTAGGAAACAAATACCAATATGCATGCAAGATAAGTGTCTATGCATGACATGCTTGTAATACAAAACTCATGCTCACACAATGACATATCTGCGTGCTCAATGTTTTGACAACATACTCATGGCCATAGCATAAATAGAAACAGAGCTACAATCATTCATATATGTTTCACATAATCAAACAAAGCAACACATGCATCAATACACCAACACAATTATCAAATATATGCAGAAGAGGTAAGTTCCCTACACTTTTTCTTTCCACGAATGCTCCAGCATCGGCTACTCGCAATCCGAGCAAATATCTAACCCTATAACTAAATCAAGGACATAGGGTTATTCTCTATTCCAAATCTTTACTTTCATATCACTTAAGGTTGGTTATCATTCACACCCTTTAGGTAGCTATAATAAGCTCAACGAAAGCCTAAAGGATTAGGAAGTACTAGGTTGGAAATCACCTTCCAAAATCACAAAATACTAAAAATGGGGGTTGGCTGTAGCCAAAATGTGCACAGAAGGTTTTTGGCTGCAGCCAAGAATTTCTGGCTGCGGCCAAAACGCACACAGAAACTTTTACGCTGCAGCCAAAAACTTTTGACTACAGCCAAGGAAACTTCAGAAATGCATAACTAATTCTAAAAAAATCAAAATGAGGTGATCCTAAAGCCCATTGAAATTTTTTTAAGTCCTCTTCATAGGAAAAATATGAGCAATTACCAGAAATCACCACACAATTCCAAAATTACACGAAATTCCCTTGCTGTTCCAGATTTGCACCCAGTTTTAACGTCAAACTTTGGACAACTATAACTCCCAGCTCACAAAACGAAATGACACAATTTATATATCCATTTTAAATCTTGGGATGTGAATGTCAAGACTAGAAAGTTTCAGAATTTTCTGACATCATTTGCCTATTCAAAATGCCAACACAAACAGACTGCCCATAATAAACTTTCAATGGCAGCATTTCCAGTTTTCACACTTTGGCTTTCAATGGTCCCATTTTCATACCAAACATCATTCCCAAAAAAATTTTCACAAGGAAACCATTGAAAACACCAAATCATCCAAATTCACATCACACTAACATGTTATACCATAGCCACAACATGTCACACAATGTCAAAATACAATGCACCACATTGAAATCCTTTCCAACCAAAGTTCCAAACAAATACAAATGGTCATAAAACACAACAAAAGACCATTTGCAACACCCTACACAATGCAATTCCTCCATTTCAGAATCACATAAAAATTAGGGCAAAATTCGAAATTCATAAAACCTAACCAATGACTACAAAACTTAGGTCAAAATGCTTCAAATACTCACCTCTTCCTCTTCCAAATGCCAATTCTTTGATTCCTCCATTTTCCAAATTCTTCAAGCTCTCAAACACCTTCTTTCACAAATCTAAAACCATAGAGATAAAGCTCTTATCACTATGAACAAGATTAGTGAAGAGGGTTTAACTATTAGAGGACACAAAATGGACCAAATCTCACCTTATTCTTTTCTCTTTCCTTCCCCAAGCTCAACGAAAATGGAGAAATAGAGAGAGATGAAGATGATGAAGTTAAATCAGATTTTTGGCCCCTCACAAACATAACAACCGACCTAATAGAGAGAGGGAAGAGGAAAAAGCAACTTTGAACATTTGACTTAATCCAAGGGTCCAAAAAGTGCCATGTGTCATGATCTTGTTCCATCTCCAATGAACTCACATGAACTCACACACATGGGATTCCACCCTTTTTAATCTCTAAAAATCAATCACAACCATTGATCTTGAAGTTACCAATGAGTTTCCTCCTCGGTAACTGACCAATCGGTCGATAACTTTACCGTTTTGCCCCTGATTACGGTAATTCTCACTGAATCATCACCAAACACATCATACCTTTCCTTTTAACCATAATAGGCTCCCTCCCTATATTTTAAGTCAATTTAGATATTAGTCCACAATTGAACTTAAATACAGGGTTTCAGCACTGCTTACAACACATACGAATCACATTTCATATCATCTTCTCCAAAAGTGTTCATTTATCACTAATCACCTCCACTTTTGGAGTCATTAACCCTTAATCACAATTGGGATCTTGCTAAACTGGGTCTTAGCAATCCACTTATTTTAGGCTTATTCTCTAACCTCAAGTCTCAAAATTCGGGGTATTACACCAGCCAATTCCAACAGTTATTGTATAACCTATGTTCTAGCTTCCCATATAGGTTCACTGCCTTTTCCATATAGGTTTAGGTAACGATAATTCATATGAATTCATCATTCGAAAAACAAATAATTCATATGAATTAATACTTTTCAGTTGTCACATTTTGTGCATTGTCACTAGTTAATCTTAAAAGTTAAAAGTTTGAAGAAAATCTAATGACTTAGTTTAAATTGTCAATTGTATTATCCCAAATTTTATTCACCAAGAATATATTGTAATTATTTTATATATTCAATAAAATGGTGAATATTTAAGGCTAAAGGAATTAAATATTGAAAATTAAAAGGTGAACAGTGTTTTTAATGAAATCGCCTGCGAGACAGTGAGTTTGTCATGTGGTTTTGGAAGATCAAATGATGAGCAAAAATTATGAAATTTTTAAAGTGAAAGTAGACATCATAAGCTTTAATGTGATAGGTCACATGAATCAATTGAATCTATGTACAAAGAGTTATGGATTTTTGAAGTTTGCCTCGTGAAATTGGCTATTTACTGGAATAGCATGCAAAGATTGAAAATATGGGAATGATATGCTTCCATCTAGTAAAAGACTATATTTTTCATTGAAACTAGACTCCACAAGGGTTTCATAGCCTTTAGAATCACCTCGAAACGATGTCTAAATATTTAGTTATGATTTTTCAGAGTTTGGACAAAAAATCTGCTAGAATTGGCACTATTCCAAAAATTGGACAATAAAATGTGTTGGCAATTGTGTAAATTTTGGAATAAATAAAATAGGAAGGGAAATAATCATTTGGCTTATAAACATGCCAAGTATCACTATCCTAAGGTAAAGGATTAAATTATAATTGTTAGAATATGAGCACACATGGAATTGGAGTAAAATATCATTAAGTGTACATGTAGTTTGAGTAATGGAATGAAAGCCCAAATGGTGTGCATGAAGGGCCTTAGGACGTTTGGGTTAGAGGGAAAAGAGAAGGAAATTGTTCAAACTCAAGCGGACCTTATGACACAAGTTGGAAGTGGATAAGGACAAGTGTGATGTCATAAACAAAATTTCCTACCATTTGTTAATTATGGGAAATTAGGTAGGATAATTTATAAAGCAAGGCTTCGTCTTTCTCTTGCCATTTTCGTCCAAAGCTCAAGATAGGAGGGAGAGAGAGAGAGAGAAAAGCTTAAGAAACCTCATGCTCTTGAGAGAAGGAAGAAGAGAAAGATTAAGGTAAGTAATGATTTCTTAAGGGTTTTTCTTCCAATCTTGCATAAGATCTTCCCTAAACTCTTCTTCATTATGGAATCCATGGTTTAGCAAGCTCATCCTAAGCTCAAGGAAAGAGAGGGGAGGACACTTAGAGAGATAAAATTCAACAACTCAAGAGGTAACTTCACAAATCTCAAATCCATACTAGTATGTTGTGGTTGTTGATGTTTATGGTTGAATTTGGTGATTTTTGATTGAGTTTGTAATTTGGAAAGTCCTAACCCTAAGGGGTTATGCTACCTAAATTTCTTTAAATCATGGTTAAAATGTATTTAAGTGCCTTAATAATGGATTAGAAGTGAAAAGACATGAGCTTTAAGGGTTAAAACACAAAAATCTAATTTTTTCCTTTTTCTTGGTTAAGTTTTGGCCAAATCTAGATCTGGGGGAAGGAGTTGGATTTTCATGAAATTGATGATTCTATTGGATTTAGGAGGGAAAATTAGGTGGGGTTACAGTTGGTCACCTTTTCGGAAAAGCCCGAAAAAGATAATTACGAAAACGCCCTTAAAACCCTTAAAGCGGGGCTGTCAAGGGTAATTTTGTAATTTGACATTGAATTTGGAAATTCAGAACCTGGAAATGGATTCCTTGGGTGAAAATATGTCAAAATAGCTCTAGTCAAAATTTTGTAAAAAGTACAGTCGAGTCGAGTACGGCTGAGCCGAGCCGGCGTCCCGGGGGCATTTTGGCAAATTTTCACCATAGGCTAATATAATCATAAGAAACACTATGAAAGTGTCTAAAATGATACCTGGATAGGTTATGACCTATTTCTTATACATTTAATATTTTAGGACTAAGTCGGGAGCCAAAAGTTGACACGTTTTACGATGCACATGAAAAGGGGTTGATAGAGCTTTGAGGTAAAGAATATTATCCTTCATACATCATGTCATAGTTATATGATTGTGTGGATGACATTGTTTGTAAATGTGATTTATTAATCAACATGATTTGCCTAGAGAGGGGAAGTTAGTGCCAGAGGTGCACTTACACTGGGAGTTGGTGAAAATCCAACCGATGTATGATTAGTAGGGCTGGGCCCTACTCATGTATACATGAAGAATAGGCATTGTCGGCTTTCTGCCATGGTAACCTCTTCAAAAATAACCAAGGATTGCAATATAGAGTGCAAACCCGGATCGTCTCTCGAAGAGCCTTTTATTAATTACCTAGAAACTAAGTGTGATAATTGGCATAAAACAAGTTAAAAATGATTTTTGAGCTTTCTATCTAACTAAATTGCAATTAAACTTAAATGCTATAAAAACTAATATTTTTGGAATAAAAGTGGAATGGAATAGATTAGAAATGCAAATAATGAAGATGCTCTTGAAAATGGTTTTCAATGGCTATCCTTGCTCAATTAAGATATTTGGGGAGTTAATTCACTAAGCTTTTAATATACCAAACCTCAATTACCATTAAGTCTAGTACCACAAAAGAAGAACCCCTACCCTTGAAATACTATTAAGCCCTCTTAGTGTAATGAGTTTCTCTAAGTTTTCTCCAAACCTCAATTACATTGAGTCTAATGCTTAAACTCATGAACCCATTTATTTAAGCATTATTAAAACCCCTTAGAGAGTGACTATGGAATAAGTAATGCATTTAGGTTCAACTACAATTCTATTTCAATCAAATCATCCAACAATACCATGTTAAATAGATATAAATCAATAAAATCATAGAAAAACATATATATAACCATATATATATTGATGAGTACAAATCCTCATTACAAATTCCAAATCACAACAACTCAATCCATAAAAATCATAACTAAAATCGTAGTCTCATTACATAAATGAATTCTTAAACATAAGAAATCACAAATATTATGAGCTATAGATAAAATAAACTCCCTTTTGAAGTATATGTGAGCTCAAGTCATCTTCAATTCATCTCCAAGAACACAAAATTGCCTAGCCAATCGTGAGAATAGCTTCAACAAATATAATGACACAATGATTCAAACATTCAGCCATAAAATCATAGATTAAAATGATCAATTAGCACTAAACCAATTAACTTCAGGGGCTGGATTGAACCAAAACCAAAATTGATTAGAGAAAGCCAATGTTTGAACAGAGAAAGCTACGGTCTCTAATGGTTTAAAACAAAGGAAGGTCGACGGAAGTGATGCAAGGTGCAGCGAGGATGGTGGTGAGGTGTATAGTTGGAGAAATGAAGCTTGCTTCCGCTTAGCTCCTCCTCCTAGCTTTCAGCCCTTCAACTCTTTCCTCCCAATTCACAATAGTTGTTCTCGGGATGGAAGTGGATGGTAGTGAAGAAGGACAGTGGAGGTGAAGAGATGATAAAGATCCGATTCAGTCTAGAAGCTCTGTTCCTCCTTGATCCTGATTGACCACTCATGGCCTCCAACTTCCAGCTCGCCCTCAGCTCTGCACTCAGCTCTCGGCCTTTCCTTTAGCTCTCTATCACTGCAGCTCTGTCCTTTAGTTGTTGGTGACAAAGCGATGCTCGTCGGTAGCCTGTGGTGGTGGATGAGTCGCCAGCGAGAGTGAGGAAGAAGACAGCAAAGAGAATTGTATTTAGACACAAAATCCAGTTCATGTTAATGTAATGTACAAGTACATATTTATATACAATCAGTTCAGTGTGAAATCGTTTATATATTTTCTAATCCTATACAGTTCAAAGATACTCCTGACGGTGGGGGATATTGTCTTTCACTCCTAACACTCCCCCTCAAGTTGGAGCATATATATTACTTATGCCCAACTTGTTACAAAGATATTCAACCCGTGTCCCATTCAAGGCTTTTGTTAGAAGATTTGTCAGTTGGTCGTCAGACCGCACGTGCCCTTAGATACAATATTTTCTTTGATCTTGTCACGAATGAAATGACAATCAATTTCAATATGTTTGGTTCGTTCATGGAACACAGAATTCGATGCTATAAAGTGCTGCCTTATTGTCACACCATAGTTTTACAGGTAATGTTGTGACAATGCCAATTTCCTTTAAAAGCTGAAGTACCCACACAATTTCTTGTACTGACTGTGACATGGCTCTGTATTCTACTTATGCACTTGATTTTGACACAACTCCTTACTTCTTACTTCTCCAAGATACCAAATTTCCACCAACAAACACACAGTAACCCGTAGTAGATCGTCTTGTGGCCTTAGATCCTGCAT
The DNA here is from genome assembly GCA_963210345.1 of Inga oerstediana. Taxonomy (NCBI): domain Eukaryota; kingdom Viridiplantae; phylum Streptophyta; class Magnoliopsida; order Fabales; family Fabaceae; genus Inga; species Inga oerstediana. The sequence goes on from OY723408.1 coordinate 26,775,490, forward strand.
GATCTGCATCACAAAAACACTCGACTTTAGTGTGCCCATAATCTGTATAAAGAATACCAAGACCTGGAGAACCTTTCAAATAATACAAGATATGTTCTAAAGCTTTCCATTGTGCCACTGTTGGTGATGCCATGAATTGGCTGAGCCTATGACTGAGAAGGTTATATCAGGACGAGTTACTGTTAGATAATTCAGCTTCCCAATTAGTCTTCTATATCTCTCAAGAAATGGAAACGGCTTCAATTTTTCTAGATCAATCTTCTTCTTCAAATCATAAGCAAGCTCATCAAACATACTAGCATCAAGATCTAGGAAGGGATTTGAAATCGTGGGAATGTTGCTTGGTGTAACTCCAAGTTTTGCAGTCTTCTTTAAGAGATCATGAACATACTTCCTTTGACTCAAAAGAATACCTTTCTTGTTTCTCAAAACTTCAATACCAAGAAAGTACTTTAATGACCCCAAATTTTTTGTTTGGAAGTGAGAATTCAGGAAGGTTTTAAGTTCTGAGATTCCAAAAATGTTACTCCCTGTAATCACTATATCATCAACGTATACTACTAGAAGAATCATGCCTTAATCAGATTGCTGGTAGAACACAAAGTGATCACACTTGCTTTGACTTAATCCAAACTTCTTGACTACATCACAAAATCTATCAAACCAGGCTCGAGGACTTTATTTTAAACCATACAGTGACTTCCGGAGGTAACACACTTTCCGATTCTCCCCCTGAGCAACGAACCTAGGTGGTTGCTCCATATAAACTTCTTCAAGAACATCTCCATTCAGGAAAGCATTCTTAACATCTAATTGATGTAAATCCTAATGATATGTGGCCGCCAAAGAAACAAGGAGACGAACTGAGGTAAGTTTGGCCACAGGAGAGAAAGTCACAAAATAATCAATACCATAAGTTTGGGCATATCTTTTGGTAACAAGCTGAGATTTTAACGGTTCTAAAGACCCATCAGCCATAGTTTTAACAACAAACACCCATTTACATCCAATGGCTTTCTTTTTAGGAGGTAGATCAACAAGATTCCAAGTACCAGCTTTGTCAAGGGCCATAAGTTCTTCTTCCATTGCTGTACGCCAACCAGGATGAGTCAAGGCTTGGTGAATGGTAGTAGGGGTGGATATGGAATCAAGGGTAGCCACAAGTGAAGAAGGAGTAGGAGACAAATTCTAGTAAGACACGAAGGAGGATATAGGATAGGTACAGTTAGCATATCTTGTGGGAGGACAACGAGGACGAATACCTTTTCGGAGGGCAATAGGTAGGTCAAGGGAGGGATCAACAGCAGAATCATGAATAACTGGATCAGAGACAACAATAGGAGGATCTAGGGGATCAGGAACAAAAACCAAGGTGTCATGACCAGAATCCATCTCAAAGCAGTGACTGGTGACGGCAAAACATTGGTAGCATCAGCATCATTGATGATATCAGGTTCTGGTACAGCAGCCTATATTGGTGAGAGTGGGACACGATAAACCAAGACATCATCAGACTCAGCAATGACAGATGGAGACTCAGAGGAGGCCAAAGATGTAAGAAAGGAGAAGACTCATGAAAGATTATATTAGTAGACACAAGGTAACGACAGAGATCAGGAGAGTAACATCGATAACCTTTCTGAATTCTAGAATAACCAAGGAAGACACATCGAAAGGACTTGGGATCGACTTTACTGACACTTGGACGAACATTCCGAACAAAACAAACACAACCAAAAAGTTTTGGATCAATAGGAAACAGCTTAGTAGTGGGAAACAGGATGGAATACGGAATATCCACACTAAGAACAGCCAAAGGCATGCAATTTATGAGAAAACAAGCTGTAGAAACGGCATCAGCCTAAAAAATTTTAGGGACAAAAGAATGAAACATGAGAGCTCGAGCAGTTTCTAAGAGATGTCGGTTCTTTCTTTTAGCAACACCGTTTTGAGCAGGGGTATCAACACAAGAGGATTGGTGAAGAATACCATGATTTTGCATGTACTCGGTGAATGGGGCGGAAAAATATTCTTTTGCATTATCACTACGTAAGATTTTCACATGAGTGTTAAATTGGGTTTGAATTTTAGCACAGAAATGACGAAAGTGAGTAAATAATTCATAACGCTGTTTCATTAAGTAAAGCCAAGTGGTTCGGGAAAAATCATCAACAAAAGTGACAAAATAATGATAACCAGTTTGAGACAAGACTGAACAAGGACCCCAAACATTGGAATATACTAACTCAAATGGGGACGCAGCTCGTTTGTTGACATAAGGTGCCAAATAAACACGATGTGTTTGGCAAACTGATAGGACTCACAATTTAGAGTAGACACAAAAGAGAATTGAGGATACAATTTTTGAAAAGATGACAGACACATATGACCTAGACGACAATGAATTTCAAATAGAGATGACTCACCAGAATAAGCAACATGACATGGCACCTGATCATCAAGAATGTAATGCCTACCAGATTCATAGCTCTTACCAATAACCTGCTTCGTTGTGAGATCCTGAATCAAACAATAGTCAGGAAAGAGTGTAATAAAACAATTTAATTGTTGAGTAAGTTTGCTATTAGATAAGAGATTAAAAGCAAGCTCAGGAACATGAAGAATAGAGGGTAAAGAAACAAGTGGGGTAGGTCTGACAGTGCCAGATCCGAGAACATGAGAATAAGAACCATTAGCAATGGTTATATCAGAGGGCTTGGCATAAAGTGCATACGAGGAGAACAAATTTTTGTTACTTGTCATATGATCAGTGGCCCCAGAATCGATAATCCACTTTGAGGAAGAAGTGGCAAGACTAGAAGTAATGTTACCTGTAGCAAGAGCACCTGAAGATCTAGACTTAGATTCAGCCATCGATGCTCACAAGCAGAGCTCAAATAACCAGTAGAGTTGCCCAAAGAAAAATAGTCACAGCAAAGAAAATGATAGAATAGTCCTTTGAATTTGAAAAAAGTCAGAATGGTCCTTCAAATTAGCAAAATGACAGAATAGTCCTCAGAATTAGAAAAATGACAGAATGATCCTTTGAATTACCAAAATGACAGAATGACCCTCTGAATTACCAAAAATGACAGAATGGTCCATGAGCAAGTCACATAAGCGCCAATTCAAATTTGTTTTTTAAGGAATAAATATAAGCAAAATGCTTCAAACAATGAGATCACGAAAGTACCGAAGAGAAGTAGGCCAAAAAATGTCAAATAAACTCCAAGTCACAACCAAAATAAAAGAACCCCAAGTGAAAGAGGCTTACTTGTGATCAGATGAAACCCAACCAAAGACAAAGAAGGCTAAAAATACCACAAAGAAGTTAAGTGACTGGAGGAACCCACCAATTCGAAGATGTAATTGGATTGCACCACCACCAGGAATAGGACTACCGTGAGAAGTCGATCAAGAATCTGTGGTGGCCTATCAGAAAGGTCACCGGAAACAGGCTCACACTCCGGCACATGTATCGGAAGGCGGAGGGAATGTTTGTGTGTGAAGACACACGCCTGATGGGAACGAGACGCCACCACAAGCATGGTTTTAAGAACGGACCGGGCCAGACGGTCCGACCGGGCCGGACGGTCCGACCGGGCCGGACGGTCCGACCGGTCGGACCGTCGCCCAGTCGGACCGTCGTCCGGTCTCAGCAGCGGGCCGGTTCTGGCCGTCCAGCCGTTTTTGTTAAAAAACCGTTTTGGACCGCCTTTGGGCCACTTTTGGGCCGCCATCCGCTGTTGGCCTGAAACCCGGAACGGGTTTTCGAAAACCGGCTGGGTCAGCATTTATCTGATTTAAAAAAAAGGCCCAATTTTTTTTTGGCAAACTGAAGTAGATACTGAGAATCCAATAGACATAATCAAAAATTCCCAAATCAAATTCTTCGCCCTAACGCTTTCATCTGAGTTCTGGGACAGCGACGACTCTTCTCGCGCCGTTTGCAGCGATGCCGGCCGCCGTCTGTGGCCATCATCTTTCACCGTATACGGCGTCATCCTCCGCTGTATTCGAAGTCCTCCCTTGTTCAGCTCTAACATCCAAGTTGCTCGCTTTTTTGAACTGAGGTATTGTGATAGTCTGATAAAATTAGATTTCCCTGTGTGGCCTCCTAGCGTCTGCTCTTGCGGCTATGTTCGGTATATGCTCTGAATCTGATAGTCTGATATTTTTTTTATGAATTCCCCTGTGGCAGTGTGAACTGAGATTGTATATGTGTGGGAAAAACCAAATGAAACATATAGACTATTTGGTTTACTTTATTCATTTGTTTGTCTGGTTTACTTTTTCAAGGTCTTTAGAATTGCCAAATCATGCCAACTTGTCTCTTAGTGCTGCTACTGTCTTATTACCAAAGTGAAAGTGGTTTCACTTTATGTTGAATTCTCTTTTCTTTGTACTGTAAGGCCTCGAACAAAAAAAATAAAATTCTCTGCACATAAGCTTTATTATAATCACCTTTAAGAAGCTTTGTCCTTACTTCTTAGTCATTATGGGTCAAGTTTGTTTGTATGTGTGGGTCTTGGCATGTCCAGTTACACATGGGCAAATAATAAAGTGGACCAACTTTGTCTTTATTACATGTAATCTTTTTGCTCAAAGTCTTTGTTACATATAATTGATGCAGAGCTTTTGCAATTTTTGAGACAAGCTATTTTAATATTTTTATTTAGTTTTTTTTCACTGGTTTCCTTTTTTATTTTTTTGAATCCAACTGCAATATTTTAGAAGGGCCCAGTTAGAGCCTTTGGTATGCAATAATGCATATAAGGGAAAAGAAAAGGATATTTTAACAATGTCCATGAATAAGTTGCATGGTTTTTGTTAATTAGGATGAGATAAAATGTCGTTTTGCCTTAACCAAAGGGCAATAATTGTGTGTGTGTGTGTGTGTGTGTGTATATATTCTCTTTATTCAATGCCCCCTCCACTTTTATTCCTTGCACCTTATACCCTGTATGTGTATGTCAATTTATTTCACCTGCCTAATGCTTACTTGTATCCCCTATTTAAGCTATAATAATTGTGTGCATATATATTGTCATTATTGAACTTTATGCTATGCAAATAGCTATACCTAATTGTGTTATATCTTCCTGCTACAGTATTATTACAATAATTGTTATTTTTATATTGTAGGAATTAGAAGATGTCATCCCAAGCAGAACAAGTATCTACTACTGCTCCATCCACCCAATCTGTTAGATCAAAAGTTGATCCAGCATGGGAGCATTGTGTGCAAGTGCCTAACAAAACCAAAGGTGGAAAACCTCTCTTGAGATGTTTGTATTATGGAAAGGAATTTGCTGGAGGAGGAATACACAGAATAAAGCAACATCTTGCAGGGATAAAAGGGGACATCATAAGTTGTAAAAAGGTTCCGGGAGATGTTCGCTTTCGGTTGGAAGAAAATTTGAAAGAAATCGATGAGAAAAAGGGAAAGAAACAAGATCAATTTGAAGAAGACAATCCATATGGCTCTATATTTGAAGGGGATGCTCCAAATTTACAAGAAGTTCCTCCTTCACATACCCAAACTTCTAATCCATCTCAACAAAGTGTTCAAAATCTTTCTTCAAGAACATCTGAAGGTTTGAAAAGAAAGGCACCTACAGCTACAAATAACTTCTTTGCTCCAAGGACAACTCCAGGTGCACAACCAGATATGTCAGTGGCTATGTGGTTGTATGATTGTTGCATTCCCATTAATGCTGTGAATTCAGTTTACTTCCAGCCTATGATAGATGCTATTGCAGCTATGGGCCCTGGTTATAAAGCACCATCTTATCACACCTTCAGAACAAAATTATTACAAGACATGAAGAAGGAAGTTCAGTTGTTAGTTGATGAGTGTAGGAATTTTTGGGCAGAAACTGGTTGCACAGTGATGGCAGATGGTTGGCAAGACCAACTAAATAGGCAATTGATTAATTTTTTGGTTTATTGTCCTAAAGGAATTGTCTTCATCAAATATGTTGATGCCTCAGACATTGTTAAAGATGCCCAAACGCTATGCAACTTATTTATGGACATGGTTATGTTTGCTGGTGTGAACAATGTCGTCCTCCTTGTTACTGATAATGCAGCTAATTATAAAGCTGTCGGGAAATTATTGACTGAAAAGTATCCATCTATTTATTGGTCTCCATGTGCAGCATATTGCTTAAATATGATTTTGTCTGACATTGGCAAAATGGAAATTGTCACACGTTTATCCAAACATGCATCTTTGATTTCAAAATTCATTTACAACCATGGATTTTTGCTAGCTTGGTTGAGAAAAAGAGAAGGTTGGACGGAAATTATCAGACCAGGAGCAACACGATTTGCTACTACTTTTATTGCCTTGAAAAGTATTCTTGAGCACAAGCATGATTTACAAGCCTTGGTAACTAGTAAGACATTTATAGACTCTAGATACTCGAGAGACCATAAGGCAAGGGATGTAGTTGCGGTTGTATTAGATAGTGGATTTTGGAATGATTGTCAGGGCATTCTTGAAGTTGTCAAACCTCTCATAAGACTTTTGAGAATTGTAGATTCTGATGATAGGCCTTCACTTGGATATATATATATATATATATATATGAAGGGATGTATAGGGCAAGGAAAGCTATCAAACGTACTTTTAATCACATAAAAAAAATTACAAGCCATTCACGAGTATTATCAAGAATAGGTGGGATTCTCAGCTTCGTCAAGATCTTCATGCAGCAACTTACATCTTAAATCCTGCTTTTCTTTATGATAAGTCTAACTTCTCTCAAAATCCAGAGGTAATGTAAGGATATCTATCTGTCATAAGTAGGAAAGTAACAACTAATAACACCAACTTCTTGCAAGAAGGCACATTATACCAAGAAAGAAGTGGCTCCTTCAGTAATCCTTTGGTTCTTGAATCAGCAAAATCAATGCGACCTGGTAACATTTCTTACTTCTTAATTATTATACCATAAACCTCTGGTATGGTTTTTTTATTTGATTATGTTCAATTTAATATGATAGATGAATGGTGGCGGTATTTTGGAGGTAGTTGCCCTAATGTTAAGACGTTGGCTATTCAATTGTTGAGTCAAACTGCTTCTTCTTCCGGTTGTGAAAGGAATTGGAGTGTCTTTGAAAGAATACACTCTAAAAGAAGAAATAGATTGGAACATCAATGACTGAATGATCTTGTCTTTATTCATTACAACTTTCATTTGAGGAATAGGTATATTTTCTAAGGTTTTCAGTTTTCACTTTACACTTTATTGAAATTTGTATCTCTAAAAAATTAATTGAATTACTTGTAATAATAACACTAATACCTTATGTTCATGTGTTTTTTTAAAGTTGTTGACAAGAAAAAAGTTTTTGATCCTATTGATTATGAAAGTATTGATAACATTGAATATTGGATAATGGAAGAAGTTGATTCTGCTCCTCTTTCAACACTTTCTGCTGAAGAGATAGAAGAAGACGTCATTTATAATGATGCCACCCTTCCAATACCAAAAGCTACCATCAATGATGAAGGTTGGATATTTTAAATTTTAGACATGTTAATTTTTTTAAAGTATATGTTACTAATTTTAATAATTTGGTTTGTTGCATACTCTTTTATAAAGATGTTTTTCAAGAGCAAGGCAATGAGGTTCAACCTCAAACTAAGGTTGGAATTGGAAGCTTAGGGATTGGAGTTGGCGGTCTTGATTTTGGATCTTTTCCTCAAGTAGATGATGATATTTATGGTCCAAATGCTTATCAAAAAACTCATGCTTGGATCAATCAAGAGCCACCAATGTTTGACAAGTGATGAAGTCATTATGATTGAATGCATTTTGTTAGGTTGATACTTGATTATTGACTTCGTATTCTTCCTTCAACCATATTTTGTGACCTAGTTAACTTCCTATCAAATTATACCACTAAAGATTAATTTTATAATATATATATATATATATATGCATATAATATTTTTAATTTTATTTATTACATCACCGGTCCGACCAAACGGCCCAACTGTTCCAACCGGTTGAACCTTGACCCGCTAACCTTTCTGGCTCGACGTCCGGTCTGGCTTTAAAACATTGACCACAGGTTTACATCGATCGGAGGCCAAAAAGGCTGAAGAACTTGCGCGTGTGTCTTGATGAGATTCTGACGAGAGGATATCTGAATGTGTTTTAACGGAAAAACTGATTCTTAACCGGAGAAGATGAACTGAAGGAATGAGAAGGCTCTGGTACCATGTATTGAGACACAAAATCCAGTTCATGTTAATGTAATGTACAAGTACATACTTATATACAATCAGTTCAGTGTGAAATCATTTATATATTTTCTAATCCTATACAATTCAAAGATACTCCTGACGAGGGGGATATTGTCTTTGACTCATAACAAGAATGAAGTGGAGAAGCTCTCGATTCTTGTATTACAGCTATCCTTTGTTCTATATATCCCTCCAGCTGCTGCTTTGAATCAGACCTAATGACCTGCTACAAAACGTAGTGTTGAACTCGTGGACCAAATTGTCATTTCCTAAATTCAAGCCCCAAATTGCAATTTTCAGATTTTATCCAATTTTTCTGGCACATACAATTAAAGACAATTAAACCAATATCAAATTCTCTTAAGAAATTAATGATTAAATGTAATGGTAATTATTTTGACAATTTTTGCCCTTTTTAGTCCTAATTTCATATAAACACATTTAATTACAATTAATCACAAAAGAGACAATTTAAGCTCAATTATGATGACAAAATCCCCAAATAAAATATGAAAATATTTAATAAAATAGGGATTTGTCAATACATGATGATGATGTGTTTATATTGTTTATTAATTAGTGCATATATGGCGCATATCATATTTATTTTTCACATTTTATATGAACGATAGCATGTTTCTACTAGGATTCCTTGGAATCTCACCCCTTTTTCTAAACAGAACATCTCAGCGAGTGCAGTGGCTCTAAAGGAAGGGATGTATATATGGAAAACTAATGGCACATTTATCGAGATGAAGACCGTGGTTATATATAGTCTATAATTGAAATATTTTTGAATAGTTATATACAAAGTTATAAATATCTTTGAATTCTGTATGGTTGATTCTGGTTTGTAAACAAACATTTTTATCATTATATTTGTACTTTTCTGTATGCCTGTGGAGCTTGGTCTCTATTACTCTGTGAATTCCAAAATGGAAACAGGTGTTGACACCAATTCAATTCTAATGAGCTCAAAAATTTTAAACCTAAAGCTCTCTCTTCTCCTATAAAAAGTAACAGAGTTGTAAATGATTCGACATGCTCTCACTAAGAGGTAATGCTCACGCCATCACCTTCAATTCTTTCTTTTGTGTATTCATCCCTTCGGCCATACACCTCCCACAACACTTTCATTATTATATTGATTTCTCTCATTCCCTTGTGTCACATGTCATAAAACCACATATCTTCACCTCTCAACATATATGTCTCAGGCCACCTTACTATCCTTTATCTACTATCATTGTTCTTATGGCTGTGACTTGTTTGGTGTAATATCCCAAATTTTAGGCTTAGAAGCTTGAAAATAAGTCTAAATCAAGCAGATTACTAAGCCTAATTTAGCGAGAGTCCCAGGAATGTTTGAACGATAGAATGATTTTCAGGGACTATATGATTCGACCCTCCGAGTATAGAATAATTACCCGGATTATATGAGGGCTCAGTGCGTGAATGCAATTAGATAAAATATACTGGTGCAAGTGCATTCTGGCACACTTGGCACCATTTGGTTGGGAACATGAGTGCTTGTATGACGCCATGTGGGTCCCACATGTATAAAGTAGCTTTTGAGTTGGTGCAATGATAAGTTGCCTTGTGTGTTAGTAGTCGAATGAAATTTATCGTTGTCTATGTACATTTGGCACCATCTTAAGGCCTTTATGGACACTTGGGTGTTTCGGCAGTTCCCTAAGACAAGTGGCTTCATTTTAAGCTACATGTGCATAAATTAGCTTTTGGGTTGCTGTACCTATCCACCTAAGCCCTTTAGCTTTTCCTTTTGGGTTGGCTTAGTGAGAAGATGTAACCCCCTTCGATAATCAGGCCGGGATTAGTGTTTAATCACATTTAATAATCGAATGAGAAATCCGGAACAATTAAAAACTTTTTGCGGAAACTGTACAAATGGATCTCCATTCATTTCATTCATTAAAACAAATGGCCTGTTTGGTTGTTACATATACAATATCAGAGTATCAGCACAATTCCCGACGTTCACCCTGGATAATAACATTTAATCCAAAATATTGTTCAGGGCATCATCGCCCACCTCAGTATCCATACCAGATATTACACAAAACTATAGTACTATGATCTATATAATATATTTACATTGATCCAAAATGATAACCAATTCGATATAAAACCAAAATATCTAACTAAGACTACCGTTGGCAGCCCTAATCGCCCTTATCCACTTGCTTGCTTTTCGATCCACTTGCCCTATCTAAAAATGTTATTTGGAAAGAATGAGATTCTAGAGAATCCCAGTAGCAACAGTTTATTTATATGATGCATATATATAAAGCAAGTGATATATATCACAATGCAGCAATCAATATTCGAGACCGGGCTTTCGCCACATTCCCTTCACTATATACGAGGTCGGGCTTACGCCACGCCCCCCTCACTTTATCTATATTTGAGTCTGGGATTTCGCCACGTCCCCTTTACTTTCACTGTAATCGATGACTAAGGCAAACAAGCAATGCAATACACATGATATAGGATAAAGTGTCACTACCTTTGTCTTTCCTTCCTTGAGCAGGCACAGGCCTTCTATGCTCCAGGCAGATATCAAATCTTAAAGTCATAATTAAGGATGAAACATTATTCTCTATTCCAATACTCAATTGACTCTTCAACACTTAGATTTGGTTATCAATAATGACCCTTAAGAAGCTATAAATGCCTCTAATAAAAACCCTAAAAGGTTGGAAAATAATAGATTGAAGATCTCTTTTCAAAAACTCAAAGTACTGGAACACAGGTGTTGGCCGCGGCTAACCCTTCCTTGGGCCGCGGCCAAAATATGGTCAGAAGGTCACTGGCCGCGGCCAGCCACCCATGGGCCGCAGCCAGAATCAGGTCAGAAAGGTTTAGGCCGCGGCCAAGAAATTCCCTGATTCTTGGCTAAACTTCCCAAATTCATAACTAATTTTAGAAAACTAGAAACGAGGTGATTCCAAATCCAAATAAAAGGTATTTAAGTCCTTTTTCTAGGAAAAATATGGTTCATTACTTCAAATAATCACAAAAATACAGAATCACCAAAAACTCAATACTACTCCAAAACAGAGTTCTGTTTTTGTCCCATATTTTGAAAAAACATAACTCTCAGTTAAAAATATGAAATGACACAAATTATGTGTCCATTTTGAAGCTTGGGATGTTATCTTTAAGACTGGAAAGTTTCATAATTTTTAGACACCATTTGGTCATTCAAAAAGCCAATACAAACAGACTACCCAGAATAGACTTTCAATGGCAGCATTTCCAATTTTCTACCAAAGTGTCCAATGGCTTCAAAATCAACAATCAAGCCTATTCCTTACACTAAAACACTCAAGGAATCCAATAAAATCATTTAAACAACCTAATTTCCACTACATTAGCATGCTTTGGTCCATGGCCACATTAAACACTAACTTTCCAAACTTTCCAATCTCACTCATTTCTTTCCCAATCAATCCTATCTATCCATACACATTCCAAATATACCATTTCTATACCTTTAACATGCCAAATGACCAATGACACTCATTTTCAAAAATAGCCAATAAATCCCAGAAATTCAAAGCTACCTCAAATGGCACAAAACTTAGATGGGTAGATAGGTTTCACTTACCTCTTTAACTTTCTCAAAGTGACTTTTCAATTCTCCAACTTTCACAATCTCTTGAGGTCACAAACTAACACCAATGAACACATTACAACCATCAAAATGAAGCTTTTCATTCAAGGATCAATATTAGAGAAGGAAGTTTGAGCATTTAGAGACATTTCCCCTTACCTTTTGAAGCTTTTCTTCCCCCTTATTTCTGCAACAATGGCGCCAAGAGATAGGAAAATGAGAGAGATGAGAGATGGAGTATAGAGATGAAGAATGATGATGATAATACCCCCCTCCATGCCTCTTCATCGAAAATGGGAAAGGGAAGAGAGAGAAGAAACAATAAAATACACCCATTGACTTTTCCCTTAACCTCTCTCTCACTCATGCTTGCCACATGTCCACTTATCATTGACTCTCACACACTTAGTCACCAATTAGCTTCTCCAATGCATCCATTAGCCATTTAATCACACTTCTCACTTTTCTTTTAGTTAGTAATTAATTTCCCCATTAATCACCAACTTAGAGCCAATAATTCCATTCTTTAAATTTTCCATCAATTATGACATATAAATTAATATTGCCACCAAAACACATAATTATTTCACTTTAATTCGATAATTATCCTCAATAATTATCCTTAACCCTTAATCGCAAATTGGGGCATTACAGAAGACGCTACCTAGCTATCTCATGAGACATACGACTAATTAGTCGGATAAAATATACTAGTGTAGGTATACACGTGGCACTTTTAGGGAAGACAGAAACACCATGCGTTTTTAAAGGAACACAGGCTTGGTGCCATTTTTCTAGGGAATACAGGCATACATGATGCCATTTTATGGCCTACGCTGACACTTGGCATGTTCTTGAGTAACTTAGGTTTGGGTGTCATGTTTAGGGGTACACCGATATACAGGAATACACGGGCATACATATGGAATAATACTAGGAAACCAGGACATATATGGTGCCATCTAATGGCATGTAGAGACACATGGCGCATTCCGAGATGTGAGTGTACACTTGGCGTAATCTTTAACCCATAAGGACACGTGGCACCAAACCGAGTATACTCCGCATCCAGTAGCTTTAATAAAGTGGCTTTATTAAAGTGGATTTTTGCTTAGAAAAACATGACAGGGCCACATAGATACACTTGGTGTGTTCTTGAACTCATACGGACACATGGTGCTAAACTAAGTAGACTCTGTATACACGTGGCACCAAACAGAGTAAACTCTGTATAAAGTAACTTTAATAAAGTAGATTTTTGTAAAATAGCTTTATTAAATTAGCTTTATTAAAGCCACTTTTGACTTTCTCTCCTAATTGACTAATCACGAAGTGCCACCTAGCCCTACTTGGCCCTATGGTGCCATATGTCCAAAAGGCTGAGACAACTCACCAGTCACCGGTCTGGCTACATATCCGAATCTTCCAAACACTGAACATGAAAGCCATGGAAAATCATCGAACTTCCTTCCCCTGGCATATTGGACACCTAAATAGAGGAAGTGGGAGGAGACTGCATTTTCAAAAGGAGTATCGGGTATCCAGGGTCTTAAGAAGGAGCGCCTGGCGCCCTGAGATTTTTACACTTAGACACATTTCACCATAAGACTATCCAATACCTCCCAAGACTTATTAATTTCGTCCAAGATAAGGAAAGGGGGGTAAAATAGAGAAAAATGAAGAGAAAAAGAAAGATGAGAGAAGGAAGAGAGTTCTTGAAGAACCAAAGTGTTCTCGATTGATTTTCACCCCCGAAGTCATGTTTGTGACCGATCGAGCCTTCACAAATCTTGTTCTACTCATGGAGGGCTACATTTCTATGGTTTTGAATTCTCAAATGGAGGAGTTTCATGCTACATCTATAGAGTAGATGCCGCCAGAATCAAGAACGGGCTATAGCATCAAATAGAGGTTATATTTCGATTTGAGTATAATATTATGAAGTTTTGAGAAGTATTCATGAGGCTATGTTGTGCCCTAACTTTCAGCCAAAGAGGGATATTAGGGTTTTGATGTTCTTGAGATCATGAATATGAGATTAATAAGGGTTAAGTATGGAAGAGATGATGTAGAACAAGTTTTGTGGATTAAAATTACAAAACCACTTTATGGTGACTTAAGGTGATATTTTGGCTAGACCAAGAACACTAGGAATAAATGTGATTTGATGATTTTGATGCTTCCAATGAGTTTAGAATAAAAAATTATGTAGGACAAACGTGAGAAAGTGATTCTAAAAGCATCAGAATCGAAAATTGGATTTTAGCCCGAAAACCTTAAAGTTTTGGCCAAGCATAGTTCGTAGGGAAGTAATGAGTTTTTGTTAAAATTGATATTAGAAAATGAATTCTACACCAAAAATGTGTAGAATTAGCTTGACGGAATAATTTTACAAAGATTGGATTGAAAATCCGATTGTCAGAATCAAAGATTAAGTAGGGAAAGCAAGTCATTACATATGCTTTCATGGCTTTAATAAGTTGAACACATGATGTGATTATGTATCTACGGCCATGAGAGATCAAGGAAGAGGAAAAGGAGTTCCAAGCAACTTCAATGGTTGGAAGAAAAAGAAACAAGATGAAGACATAAAGACAAAGGTAGTAAACTTACCTAACTTACATGTATTTAATATTTATTCTTGTGCATTGATGTATGTAGTTGCTTTGCTAAATTTTATGGAGCATATATGAATGATTGAAGCTCTGTTTCTGTTCATGCTGTGAACATAGATGTAATGTATGAAACATTGAGCATGCAAATATATCTTATATAAGCATGAATTTATGTAAGGCAAGCCTGTCATGTATTAAACATCTATCTTGTATACATTTTGTTAATGTTTGCTATTGATATTCTCCCGAATCTCACCCTCTTGTACCCAACCATATAGGTGTATTGTGCATAAAAGAGGAATACATGAAGATGTGCAAAAGGACGACATGATGGAGAAGTGAAGATTAATATGCGATAATCTGTTATGTATAAATTATCGCATGTTTTGATTAATTGTATAACATGCCAAATTAAATGATGTCATTTGACATATTATCTGTGGCATGTATGTATGCATATAAGAAGGAATAAGTGCAGATTTGCACGTTTGATTAGCTTAGAATGGGAGTAATTCGGGAGCTATCAAATTATAACTAGAATTCTAAAGGTTAAGTTAATAAGTTAGCTCTCAATACTTGGTAAACTTTAAGTATAGTTTTACCAAATGAATAGTAACCCAAAAATAAACATAAAGGTTTTGGTTTGGGAGTATTAAATATTGATTCCTCAAAGCCATAACAGATACATTAATGCTTTTGAATGCGTAATAATAGAGTATAAATATCAAAAGTTACATTGTTAAAATATCGGATGTTACATTTGGTCTATGAATGAAGAAAGAAATTGATGGTAGCTTAATTAAGATTATTTGGGTAGACAACTTTGGACAAGCATGAAGGAACCTGTATGTTGCCTAAAACTTACACTTGAAAATCAAAAGGAAGTGATTTTCCATTTATCTTTTTTATTTAAGATTAGAGATTATTAAGTTTTAAATAATTTTGAGTTGGATTGCTTGAGAACAATTTAGTTCTAAATTGTAGACATATTTATTTGAGAAAATCACTCATAGGTCCCAAGCAAGCAACATATTATCAGAAAGGTCCCTGTTTACAACTCTTCTGCATATATTCACAACCTGTTGAGTGTGTTTTCAACCTCGAGGGACCTTTCTGATAATATCTTTCTTTCTTGGGACCTAGGAGTGATTCTCCCTATTTATTTTCGAATTGGATTGATTTTGTGTTAATGACACTTGCTAGAGTTTTTGTTTACAAACCTTTACATTTTCAATTGAATCATTAATTGAGTTTTCATTATTAATTTAATTTTGAATGTGATTTTACATCTTGATTGTTTAATTGAGTTGGTTTGTCTAGTGCTTCAATTAGATAATTTTAAACAAAATTTTTAACTTAATTGAGTGCCAGCATGAATTCTCTAATGGATTATAACTTTTATTGAATTTGAGAGTTTTCTCATATTTCAATTAGATGATTAAGCTTATTGATTCCAATTTTTATCAATCTCCCTTTATTCTAATTAATTGATTTAGACTAAGAAAGTTAAGTCCTTATGAATTATAAGTTGTCCCTATCAAATATCTGTTTATCTTGTTTTGCTTAACTGTTAGTTAATTCTTTGTTTTGGATTTTAATTTTTCTTTATACAAAAAAAATCCAAATTGCATTTTGTGATCAACGTTATTAACTAAAACATAATCATGGGCTCTTGTTGAATGTAATGATAATGAGAAATTGATTATGGTACTGCTGCAATATTAAGACTACTATATACGAGCTGAAATGATTTGTAGCAAAGTATTGAAGAACAAGCTCAAGTGTGCCCTCATGATATTCAATAAGAGCCCTGAGTTATTAAATGTATCTATAACAACCTCCAACATTGACAAATGATGCTTCACATGGTTTTGTTCTTTCTTTGAGGGTTAAGGTGTTAGATGTTTTTTATGATGTTACGGGACCAAACAACTTATGGGCGTTAAGGAATCGACATGGTTGATTATGAGAAGAATATCCCAGCCTACAAGCCAAGTGCAATTTATCTGTGAGAATATTATTTAAGTTTCTATTAGCTAGCTTTGTTTATATATATTTTTTAGAACAAAATTTAGGTCAAGTTGTTTGTATTTATTAGGTCAAGTCCATAAGTAAAATTGCAAGCGCATACTAATTTTAACAACTAATAATAGCAAAACAACAAGTGTCCATATAAAAACTTACAAATCCTAATTTTAACAACTAACAATAGCAAAAAAAAAAAAAACAAGTGTTTATATGAAAATTTATAAATGCTAATTTTAACAATAATAGCAAAAATGCAAAACAACAAGTGTCCATATGAAAATTTACAAATTCTAATTTAACAACTAACAATAACAAAATAACAAGTGTTCAAATGAAAATTTACAAATCCTAATTTTAACAACTAATAATAGTAAAACAACAAGTGCATGTCCTTATAAACATTTATAAATCCTAATTTTAATAACTAATAATAGTAAAACAACAAGTGTATGTCCTTATAAACATTTATAAATCCTAATTTACAACAAGTGTCCATATGAAAATTTACAAATCCTAATTTACATTATATGAGCTGATATATGAATTTACAAGTATTCATAAGTAAATTTATGAGGGCTCATACACATTTTAACAACTAACGTCTACGTCAAAAAACTGAATTCGCCCATCAAAATTTGACTTATGTTTTATTCATACTTTTATTAGTGTGGTGTTGATGAAGTTAACAAATGTTTTTTTTCACATATACCCTTATAATGTTGCTCTACATCTACGTCAAAAAAACTGAATTCGCCCAACACAATTTCAATAACTTTTCAAGAAACAGTCAGAGAGAAGTTATTTATTCTATAGAAAAGAACTAAGAAATGATGATTTTTTTTTCCTGTTTTTTAAAAACAATTTTATAAAATGGTTTTTAAAAACAAATTTAGAAAAAAAATATGTTTAGATGATTGTTGTTTAAAAAAATCTATTTTTGAAGTGATATGACAATTGGATGGCCATCGCATGCAATGTGGTGCTGATAGTATAGGTGGTGGCCTCAAAAAATAAAAAAAAATAGAAAAACAAAAACACGAAAAACAACTAAAAATTGTTTTGGTTTTTTAGTTTTTTTAAAAAAAATGAATTATTTTTTTTAAAACAATTTATTGAAAATAGTTTTTAAAACAAGTTTTATAATTTTCTTGTTCTTAAAAGTAAAAAACTATTTTAAAAAAATTAAACATGCCCAATATTTTTTGTTTGAGAATTTGTACTATAGCCACCTCATTCTAAGCTTTGTTGCTTTCTATCTTAAAAAAATATTGCAGCAAAATTGAATATTGAAAAGTTTTTTTGCGAAGGAATCTAGAGGAGACTGTATATTATGCCATACAATTTCTAAGCTAGTACAATTTGTGAGCATAAAAAAGGTTGCAGCACCTTTTAGATCTTGATCTTCAACTTGTTGAATGCAATTAACCTCCTCATTTACTACTCCATTTTCTATCTTGAACAAGATCACTTCATCATCACTGTATATAATAGTCACACACAAAAAAAAACCTTAATCACCGTAAAGACATTGCTAACATTAAAAATCACGGTAATAATTTCATATTAAAAATTGAAACTTTAAGGGGGTTAAATTTAAATTTTGAAATATTAGGAAGTAATCTACAACTTGTCAAAATTCAGGGGATTTTATACAATTAATAATTTACACATGATACCATATAGGATGGTATGTGTCTTTTATCAATCTGACGTGATAATCTTCATTAAAAAAATAACGGCAAGGAATTTATAATAAAAATATAAAAGGTTTGAAAGGTTAAATTTAGAGTCTAAAATGTCAAAGTGGTTATTGCAATTAGCCCAAAGTTTAAGGAGTTTTATATAAGTTGGTCTAATTAAAACTTTAAAGATTGAGTTGCAATGAGATAAAGTTCAAAGAATTTTAATCAAGTCAAAATTATAGGTTTAAGTACACTGAATTCAAGTTTTGGGTCTGAATTACTATAGCGCGAAATCTATAGATACCAAATAATTAATTGTCCGTGTGTCTTGTTTCTTTCCAAAGAAGAAGATGGTTGTTTCATTTTTTCAGGCAAATTATTTTTAGCATTAGTGTTATAATCTAACTTCGTGTTGTATATAATCTAATGTTCTTGCTCCCTCGTATAAAATAAAAACCATATACAATTAAGCACAAATCAGAATAAAATTTGCAGGAAATTTTCAAATAAGTTGCAAAACCTTGCGTGCCTTTTAAATTGAAACTTTGCCGCCCCAACCCCACCCCCATTATTTCACTAATAAGTAAGGATGGCACTGAAGGCTTAAAGCAACTTCAAAAGTAGTGGCACCTCCGAATTTTTAGTATTTGTTATGATTCCTTCACAAAAAAATAAAAAAAAATAAAAAGCATACTACTGCAGATGGAAAATAAATTTTTGGACGGAATCACTGATAGAAAAAAGTTCCGTAAGTAATTACGAGCTGATTACCAATAAAATATTATCGATAGAATTTCGTCGGTAATCTGTAGGTAAAATTTATAATTTGTTAATATTATATTTTAATAATTTATATAATATAATAAAATAATAAAAACAAAATAGTTCATAAAAAATATAAATATAAATACTTAAATATCAGAAAATAATATTTAATATAATATATATTAAATTTATATTATATTAATAATAAATATTTAATTAAAATAAGAAAATAAAAAATTTAAAATATATATTATATGTTAAGAAAATAACCCTGTATATTTCATTGAATATAGATTATTCTAACAAAATGACCAACTGCGTCATGAGACTTCGCTTATCTAACAGTCAAGCCCACACATATATATAGGTATAATCAAGTCACTTATTGCACCTAACTTAACTACCCTGTAACCGTTCACAATGAATAATACAATATTCTTAATACCCACCTCTAGTTAGGGGCCATATACATTAATAGTTCCTAACTTGTCCATAAGTCTCTCATGACTCTCCTTGCCAAGGCCCTTAGTGAATATATCTACTTGTTGTTCTTTACTTCTCACATGTTCTAGAGTGACAAGCTCTTGTTGCAACTTTTTTTCTTGTAAAGTGACAATCTCGATGTGCTTGGTTCTTTCATGAAAAATTGGGCTTGTGGCAATATGGATGGCAGCTTTGCTATCACAAAAAATTTGTACAAGCTTTAATCTCTTCATATGTAGATGTGCCAGCAGCCTCCTAATCCACACAACTTCTAATATGGCAGCTCCTAGTGCTCTATATTCAATTTCAACAGAGGATTTGGAGACGGTATTATGTTTCTTGGATTTCCAAGAGATTGGGGATCCTCCAAACTTGACTATATATCCTGTCACCGATCACCTGGTGTCCGGACATGTCCCCCAATCTGAATTTACATAGCATTGGAGCTGGCTATCTCTGGTTACAGAAAGTAAGATCCCTAGGCTTGGTGTCGTTTTTAGATATCTAACCACCCTTTTGTGCAGATTGAATGTGTGACCTTTTTGGTGTTTGCAAGTATTTACTTAAGGCCTGCACAATAAAGCTTATGTCAGGTATGGTTATTGTTAAATAAGATAACCCACTTATCAATCTCCTATAGACAATTGCCTCTTATAGCTTCGGATCATCCTCCTCCTTCTTACGTTCAATTCTCAACTTGGTATTTAGTTCAACTTGCACTGTAAGAGGCCTTGCTGCACTAAAACTCATATTAGAAATTATATCAAATGCATATTTCCTTTGATTGAGGACTATACCTTCATTAGTTTTCACCACCTTTATTCTAAAAAAATATTTAAGTTGTCCCAATTCTTTAATTCTAAATTTATTGTGTAAGTACTCCTCAAACTCATTAATTTGTTGTACATTATCTCATATGATCACTAAATCATCAACGTTTGCTAAGAAAAAATAGTTTCATTTCTAGATTTTCTAAAGAACAAAGAGCAATCATATTTACTTAATTTGCCTAAACCCCCCTCTATTAATGCTTGAGTAAGCTTAGCATTCCATTGCTGCAATGCTTGCTTGAGCCCATACAAGGATTTGGTAAGTTTGCAAACTTTATTTTTAGGATTACCAAATTCTTGAGGAACTCTCATATATACATCTTCATTTAAATCACCTTGAAGAAAAGCATTACATACATCCATTTGAAATAATTCGCAATGGTTTATTGCAGCAATGGTAAGTACTATTCTTACTGTTGCCATTTTGACAACGGGGGACAATGTCTCAAAATAGTCTATCCCTTCTCGTTAACTATATCCCTTAGCAACTAATCTCGCTTATATCTCTCACGTTACCATTAGCATCCTATTTTACCTTATAGACCCACTTACAACCTATGAGTCTTTTACCTTTGGGGAGCTCCACAAGTTTCCATGTGCCGTTCTCCTCTAGTGTTTCAATTTCACCCTTCATTGCATCAACCCATTTAAGATCCTTTGCTGCTTCTTCAATGCCACTTGGTTCAACATTAGTATTAATACTAGACAAGACAACTTTATACTCAGGTGACGTATTAGAATAGGACAAGTAAGATTGAATAGGATATTGTACCTTTCGTTTACCTGTCTCTATGATATTGTTATAATCAACAGAACACACATAACCTACCAATGCCTTGTATGAGAGATCACCTCCACATGCATAGTCCTTAAGCCATGATGGAGTTTTTCTCTTACGAATGGGTCTAGGCATATTAGGTTCTGCAAGTGTATCTCCACTATCATCATTGCTTGTAGTTGGTTGAGGGTCCTCTATTGTTGCATTCAGGTCATACCTTTTTGGGATAGAAATGGAGTTGAAAGCTTTTATCTCATACTTAAAAGGATCAATCACATCATTAGAAGGATTAATCATAGCATTGGAACCCCCTCGTGATTGATGCATGTCTTTGAAGGGAAAACGGATTTCATGAACACGGACATGTCTAGAGATGAAAAATGATTTGGTATGAATATTATAAAGTAAATACCCCAAAAAGATGTATAGTTCTACCCTAGATTGAAACTTGTCGTAAACCGGTGAAGTGACAGCAAAAGCTAAACAACCAAATACCTTTAAAGAAGAAAGTCAGCAGAAGAACCAAATAGAATATCACAGGAAGTGTAGTGCTTTAAAACTAGAGAGAGCATGTGATTAATCAAATAGGCAGTGATTTTCACGGCCTCTCCCCAAAATGGAAGTAGCACTCCGGAGTGGAAGAGGAGGCAGCGAGCGACCTCCAAGAAGTGGCGATGTTTGCGCTCTAACACTCCATTTTGTTGAGGCGGACAGGGGCAAGAAAGTTGATGAAGAATACCATGAGCACTAAAGAATTGTTTAAGATCAACATTAGTGAATTCAAGTTCATTGTCACTACACACAGATTTGAAGGAAACATAAAATTTTTAAGATATTGCGAAGCGTCACTTTTATTGATCATCAAAAAAATATAGACACAACTAGAGAAATCATCAACAGTGGCCATAAAAAAAATCTATGACCTTTATAGGTAGGCCATTTTTAGGGGCCGCATATGTCAACATGAACAAGTTCAAAACAACGTTATGCCTTGGAATCACTAAAAGGAAAGGGTAACCTAGTGTGTTTAGCACGAGCACATACATCACAATTACTAATACTAGAAGTAAGAGAATCAGCTTTAATCAAATCTAAATGTCTTAGTTTTTCTAACAAAGCATGTCCTAGTTGTTGATGCCAAATATCTTGGGCCTGCTCAGCTAATTGAGTTTGTTTAGCATTCAATAGTGTGTATGACGCCTTAGGTTTGTCAACTAGGTATAGGCCATTACTTATCTAACAGTCAAGCCCACACATACATATAGGCATAATCAAGTCACTTATTGACCTAACTAAACAACCCAGTAACCGTTCACAATAAATAATACAATATTATTAACATTATATATATTTATATTAATATTATATTTATTTTTAATTGTCATATTATATATATATATATAATATTATGTGAATAAATAACGCAAGGTCAAAGCAGCCCAACTGAAAAAGGCATCAGAATACATGCTAGAGGTTGAAGGTTTAGTGAACAATTATCATTTCGTCAGTATTGAAATTCCGTCGCTAAACCAATTTGCCACGCCTTGTAGTGCTTATACACTGCCATTCTAGGAACATTGTTCCACCATTTACTATTTTTGTCATATTTTTCTGTTTTATGTCCTTTTCCGTAGCAAATGACATAGTTACTACGGAAAAAATTTCCAAATTTTGAAAAATGAGTTTATGTTTATTGAATTGTGTGCTAGTAGTTGGTTAGAGGCTTTACGACTTATGATTGTGACTATTTTTCTGTGGATCCACAGATATGTTGCAAGATTATTTATTATGGTTGATTTGATTCATCTTTTGTTTCATTTGAAAACTCGGAGAAATATAAATCTGATTATGATACAAGAATACTTGGGAAATAAAATCCTTTTTATCCATGATAGAGCCCTTGTAAATGATTTGCTCTTTTCTATCATGGATAATATTTGAAAGTATAGTTTATTCCTTTCTAATATATATTGATAGTGTTGATGTGATACTATATTGTTTCTTTCTATCAAGGTTAGCCATTTGAAAAGCAGCTTCATTCTTTTAACCATGGTAGGATTCTAATTGGTTGATTTGCTTCATTTTTTTTATCATGAACTCTTGTTACTATGATAGACCTTTTATACAATAGTTTTCCTTTTCTACCATAGTATCTTTTATATGTGTGAAAATAGTTAAACATGTGGTAATATTTAGGACATCATTCCACTTAAGGAAAACCTAATAAGAGAATTCCATGGTTGAAGCTTCATAGCCGCCAAGCATGAGAAAAGGGAGATGGATCCAATTTTTCAAACTTTTTTTTAGTTGAAAATCTAAGGTGAAAAAAAGCGAGTTAGATGCTACATGGACATGTTACCTCAACATTATCGGTCAACTAACATTTGACCATTGAAATATGCTAGAGTAGGGCAACATTGATCATATTTTAACATTTTGGGGTGACAATGATCATAAAAAAGGTCCCAGACAATTGCAGCTTATACTTGAAAATTTTCTAAGTAAAATTGGTCCTTAACCCTACAGACACATGCTGGGATGAGGCAAGATGTTCCAAGGGTTGTTCTGTGTCTCGTCACATCCTCGATTCTATTTTGGCATTGCTCTATCTTGCCCTACAAACTTTCGAGCTAAGATGATTGAGGTCAGGAAAGGGTAGACTTGAATACCACTATTTTGGCCAATGCCCAAATTATTTGCTAAAATACTATTCATAAAGAATTGTTGTTTCAAAATAGCTTCATTCTTTTAACCATATGATAAATAGCCTTATGAGGTTGGCTTGCTTCTTTTTCTTATCATGGACCTTAACCCCCCCCCCAACACACCCTCACACTTATGCACCCGTGCAAATGATGAGGCAGGATGATGGTCTTGTGTCCCATCTCAGCATAAGCGCGTGCACAGCACGCACGCACAGAGAAGGATGAGGTAGGAAGGTTGTCTCAGGCCCCACCCCAGACCCAGTTCTACTCCTCTTATCTTTAATATAAAGATATAGTTGGCTTTTTTTTCAAAAAAAAATTATAAAAATTAAATAAATTAGTTAATTATAACGTATGTCATGTATCACACTACAAAAAAACTGACTTTCAACGACCACTTTCAGCGGCGACTATCCAAGGTCACCGCTGAAACTCACATTTTCAGTGTTGACAATTAAGTCGTCACTGAAAATGGCACTTTCAACGACAACTATTAAAAGTCGCCGCTGAAACTCATACTTTCAGTTGCGACAATTAAAGTCGTTGCTGAAAGTCAATTTTAGCTTTTTTTTATGGATTGTTTTTATAATTGACAAATGTTTTATATATATATATATATATATATTATATTTAAATTTGATATTTAACATTTGAGGATACTAAATATGCTATTTATTATAAAGAAAAATAAGATAATTATACATTTGCATGTGTGTGACACTTTCAAACGTATAAGTAAACCTATCGTCTATTAAGTTCTTCACAACTTATTATTCCCCACAGTCCCATCAATATATTTTTATAGATTAATAACATGTAATGACATTTTTATCTAAAATAAATTATTTCATAAATGTATCAATTAATACATATGACCTATATTTGGTTTTCTTTTTTAATTACTTCATTTATATATAAACACACTTAATAAGTTAAGTAAATATAAAAAATTAATACATTTTAATTAATAATATAATATTAATTAAATTTTTATTTTGATTTATTCAAAAATAATTTTAAAGTAGTATATTAGTAAACACACACACATATATATATATTTGTTACATATATTAATATATTATAAATAATATATAGATATAATATTTAACAATATAAGTAATAATTCATAATATATATTTATTTATGTTTGTGTTGTTTGATATATATATATATATATATACTATTTTACAATACTAATCAACAGGTTCTTTCTAGCTCAGTGGTAAAAGCATGACCACACAAAGAGGTGGTCTTGGTTCAAACCTTAGAAGGACCATAAATGAGTTGAGTTTCACACAAATGTGATGCAATGAGGTGGCGACACATGGCACAGGGTGAGGTGATGAGATGACACGTGGGCCTTAGTGATGATGTGGATGGCCGGCGACGGATGGCTATTCATTGCCGGAGTAATTTTTAAAAAAAAAAAATTAACACTTTCAGCGGTGACAAAAGTTACCGCTGAAAGTATAGTTTTAGCGGTGACACAAAAGTCGCCACTGAAAGTCACTTTTAGCGGGGATAAAAGTCGCCTCTGAAACTATACTTTCAGCAGCAACACAAAAATCGTCACTGAAAGTCATTTTGTCGCCATTGAAAGTATAGTTTCAGCGGCAACAAAAATTGTCGCCGCTAAAACTTTCAACAACGGTTGCAAAAAGTCGCTACTAAAAACCTTCAGTGGCAACTTTTAGATTTTTAACGGCGACATTTAAAGTCTTTTTTTTTTGTAGTGTTATTTAATAATATATTAGTTTATAAGTCAGATAAATTAATTTAGCATAAAAAAAGATAAATATTAATATTTTAAAATAATTTATTTAATTTTCTTAATCTCTTTAAAAAAAAATAATTATATCTCATATCAAGGACCGAAAGAATATTATGGTATTTCTCTTCCCTGTCTTGCAAGTTTCCGCGTCAAGATGATAGAGGCTAGGACAAAATAGGATAGACTGGAACACCCCTATTTTAGCCATTGGTTGCAATTACTTACTAAAATACCATTCATAAAAAAAGGATTTTGTTTTAAGAAAAATAATCATTGTTCCAAATAAATAACTACACACATAGAAATTTTGAGGAATTAAAGTTCTTACCATAGGTTTGATTTATAAATATTGTGATTCGACTTGTAAATATATATTTTTAAATTTAATTAAAAATATACAAATTCAAATTATAAATATAATTTTTTTAATATTAATTTCTTATTAGAATTTATGTATAATTTTTCCTTTCCTCAGGGGGAATTGTGTATATTCATTGTATAATAATTGTGTATATACTCGTTGGATGATAATAGGCATGAAGTTAAAGACGAAATAAAGCCACAACATTATGATCAAAAAGTCAAATCCTTCACTCAACTTGGCCTATAAATACTTCGTCACTGTGCTGACTTCTCTTCGCAGAGAGCAATCAGAACGAAATAACTCTAAGGTCAGTTTCACTGAAAGGTTTCCAAACTCTAGAATGGCTATCGGAGGTTTCGCCGTTGATGCTCCATCCCACGCTGCCGCGGACGGCAAGATAACTCTCTCCGTCGTCATCACCTGCATCGTTGCAGCATCTAGTGGGCTCATTTTTGGATACGACATCGGAATTTCAGGTTTCTAATTCACTTCTTTCTTTCTTCTTTTCTGCTTCTGATTCATTATATCTTACGGCTTCCTATTTAATTTGCTTGATCTGCTTCATCTTAAATATCTTCCACAGTAGACAGAAAACAGTAGGAACTGATGATATAGATCTACTGCGGTAACTATATTTCAATTAATTAATTATCTTGAAATGTGCGTGTGTGTGTGTGTTTTTTTTTTTTTTTTTTGCCTTCAGCGTGTGTGTGTGTATATATCTATTGTTTTCTCTGAGTTTTAAATTATTTGTCAATTACTGTAGTAAATTATTGTATTTTAACGTGATTTTTATTCCATAAGGAGATAAAGACTTAAAATATGACTTTTATGACCTCCAGAATAGGCATAGATAATTTATAAATAACTATAGTAAATTATTTTTTTAATCCTATTTATAGGATATAAAAAAATTCATTAAATAGGGTTAAAGTTGTAGGTTTACAAAATTTAATATTTTTTCTTAATTTACATAAAATATATTGGAAATAGTTTATAAATAGAATTAGAGGAGTAGTGTATTTGTTGTTAAAAAAGAGTATTGTATTTCATGATAGACAATGTAATTTTCATTACATAAATAGAAAAACACTTAAAATATAACTCTCATGACCTCGTGAACATAGTCCTTATTGTTTTTTTTTTTTTTGGACCAAGGCGTAGTCCTTATTGAATTAATGTTATATTTTATTTAGACTTTTTTTTTCCTGGCCAATATTTTGGGCATTAAGATTACAAAAGAGACATATTTATTATATTAAAGGTTTCAAAGATATACCGTCGATGTGATGTACTGATGTGATATGGGATGGTATCAATTATCAAACATAAAACAATATAATAATTATAGTCATAATTAATTAGATTGATTTTCTTGGTCATAACTCATAATTATATTAGTGACTATACTGCAACAGTACAACTTTAGTTCATGTACATCTAAATATTAATACTATCTCCGGTTGCACTACAAATTATATTATATATTTAGGATTGGAGAGAGTATAAATATATAGCTTTGATGAGGTAGTTAGTCCTATTTAATTAATAAATATGATTTATATTTTGAAACATCTCATGGGGTCTAGATATTATAAACTTTGTTCAAACGGAAAAAAATATATTACAAACTTTTAAAATGGCCCGTGCCTCTTCCCATGGGGTCATAGGGCTGCATCAACTTTTTTATAAGACCTTTTTGTCGGAAAAAACTTTATTATAAGATCTAGAATTTGTTTGATCTTGATTTTAAAAATTGGTACTAAAACATTTTTTTTCCAATTTTAAATTCTTGCAAATAATTTGTTAGATATTCACTAATTTCCAATAACAGGAGTTGTACTTATAACTAAAATATATATGGGCTATGGCACACCTATGTAATAAAAAAATTTAAGCTGTTATCTTATCTATAAATAAAAATATAATTTAAGCAGTTGACTGTCACTCAAATTAAATATTATATTGTATTATTTTGAAGGCAATATATATATATATATATATATTGTATTGTTTAACTAATTTTTTAAATATCCACGGATTATTCGTATAGCTCTTATATTAATAATAAAAATGGGACGCAGGAAATCATTATGTGCAGTCACCCTTTTTTTAGAGGGAAGTATAGTTAGGCCCCAAATAATAAGAAAATAAAAAAAATAGTTTCTTAAAATCTCAAAATTGAAAAAAGATTCTAAGAAGTTATGGTTTTTGAAGTTGTTAACTATTTACACTTGGGATTGTTAATAAAATCATTTTTTCATTTTAAATTTTAATAAATCATTTTTTTTATTTCTCTTCTTGTTTGAGACGTAATTCTCTTTTTTTTTTTAATAATAGTTTAATTTTGTTTGCATTTGCAATGGCTTCATCGTCATCTGCCGAGGTTGTTCCACCAACTGACTTGACGCACAACAAACATTCAACAACCTTTAGCCCTATTCAACCACAAAACTGCGAAAGTTTGTTGTGAGCTGTCCCGGTCACTGAATGACAAACGGGAAGTATTACTTTAGTTCTTTACACGTGGGCACGTTCTGGGCAAGAGAGGACCACGTGCGCGCTTTGAAATTTATATAACCTCTAATCCTAAATAGAATAGCTAAATATATGGTATCGCAAATGTAAGAATATGTTAGATTTTTTTTTTTAATTTTAAGTTTTAGAGGAGACGCTCTTATTGAAAAGATCAACCATGCACTCCAAAATTAGAATAGTCAATTGTTTGGATATTAATTGATAGTATAAAAAAATAAAACAGTCTTTAGGAATATTAAAAAAATTAATTAAACTAGTTATTTAGAATAATTGTATGTTGATTTCACTAAAATATTATTTTTAATCATGTGGATTGCAATTACCACTTAATCAAGCCTTTTGGCAAATCCAACAATTATCAGAAAATTTCATAAAATTTTCTAGTATCCAAATCAAACTAATAGAAACTCCATATCCTAGATTACTTTACTGATTAATTCTTTTTTTTTTTATTGTTTGTCTTTTCTTTCTTTTTTCTCCTATCTGAACAAACCATAAGCTATGGGTTACCAATTTTGAGAAGAAAAATACCATGAAAACAATGGACATTATAAAGTCTGAACTTTAAAGCATAAGGAAGAAAAATCTCACCCCACAGAAAAGTGTGTCCTACCTAATATGGTTGAATAGAAGAGAAGGTTACCTGTTAGGAGAAGACAAGGACATCTCCTCAGTGACTAAACTAAGAGAACATCCACTATGCCAAAACAATATCTGTCATTATAGTTTTTTTTTACCTTAGTGTTAATTTAGAATAGCTTATTTTTAATTTATAAGTGTTTATAAATCATGATTTACAGTATACGAAGTAAGTACATGAGAAGAGTTTTATCTCGATTTACGTAATAAGGATTTATTGCTAAAAAATAAGTGATGCCAAACATGCTTTATTTGTAATCAATATACATATTTTAGGAGTAAAAGATCTGAGAAAATTCTAAATCATAACCAAAAGTCCAAATTTTTTTAATAACTTGAGGCTAGAAATGAGTTTGCTAAAACGCCTTTATCATCTCATAAAAAACTGTAAATCAAGAAAAAATAGTATTAAATTAGAGGAATCGAAAAATGGACAAATTAAATTTTGATTTTGTAAGTATAAAATGAGATATATGAATTGCAAATCAAGACCCAAAAAAAATGAAAATAATGGAATATTCGTGCTGAAAATTTTCAAATGAAAAAATAAATTTAAATTATCAAATATTTTTCTATTTCCAAAAATTTGATACTAATGTTCCCTAATTTAAAACGTCGTAAACACTAATTATAACTAATATTTCTCAATTTATAATAAAAATGAAAATCAAACTTGTCAAATATTTTGTATCTTTTGTGATTTAATAGTTATTTTTCTGAATTTACAATTTTTTATGTCATAATTTGCAACACATATTTCTATTTTATTATTGAGGGTATTTTAATAATAAACTCATGGTTTCATTCAAGTCAGTAAAAAAACTTTAGTCTTGATTTGAATTTGCAAATATTTTAATCTTAAAATGAAATTAATTCTATCTTTTGGACCTCAAATATATTTTTTAGAAAATTTATTTCATTTAGAAATTTGATCATAGGCATTAAAAAAAGTACATGCCATATATATCTTTTTAAGTTAAAGTGCATTTTGTTTTGAAAGTTGTCACAAATTAATGAACCTTTATTGCTAATATATTTGATATGGTTAAATATTCCATTATACGTCCCCTCATTTCCTCTTGGGACATTCAATAAAATTGGAATGATATATTCTTCTTTACTTTCTTTTTTTCTTCCTATATGATACTAAACCAAATCAATTAATTGAATCTTATTGCCTTCCGAAAATTAAACTTGCATTCATATAAGTATATAACGATATTTAACAATATAAAATACACAATTAACATTATATTAATGCCATAGAAAGCCTATATATATATATATAATATCAAAGTTCATAGATTAATTAGAAAAAAATATTTACTTTGAATATGCATGGATTCTTCCATAGTCATCACAAGTATTATTAATAAGCCAAAAAAAAAAAAAAAACTATATGAAAAGATCATACCTACCCGAGTAGATACCTTCTCCTACTTTTATTCAGTACTAGTACAATAAGGAGATAATAGACAGTTATCAAGTCCTTGTAGTTCAACTGATTTTAACAAGGTTTCTATAATTTTTTCTATTTATAGTATTCTTATAACTTTAATTTACATATTTTAAATCAACTTCCCATAGTTTTTTCTTCTTTTTATCGATTTTTTATAATTTCACTTAATTTTTAATCAGATCCTTATAATTTTAGCTTTCTCCTAAAAAGATAAAAAAATACAAGAACCTGATTAAAAATAAAGTAAAATCATAAGAACCTAATAAAAGAGAAAAATCTTTCAGGACCTAATTAATCAAAACAGGTAAAACTATAAATATATGATAAAAAGGAAGAAAAAAAATAAGAGCCTGATTAACTAAAAATCAGATGATGAAATTATAAGGAATTGCATATTGATTGCCCCTAAATTTAATTGTGTGTGTGTGTGTGTCGTTCTACTTCTGGAAAGTATGTTAAATTTCATCGGGCTAACTCAATTTTTCCTTCTATTTGCAAAAAATATGCAAATATGAATTTTAGGTGGTGTGACTACTATGGCACCATTTCTAAAGAAGTTCTTCCCAGCAATACTGAAGAAGGCTAGCAGTGCCAAAACAAACATATACTGTGTGTATGACAGTCAGATTTTGACCTTGTTCACATCGTCCCTATACTTGGCCGGGTTGGTTTCGTCTCTCGTGGCGAGCCGAGTGACGGCCATGATCGGTCGGCGAAACATCATGCTCTTAGGCGGTTGCACCTTCCTCATCGGTGGCGCCATTAATGGAGGTGCTCAAAATATTGCTATGCTCATATTGGGTCGTATATTGCTTGGCCTTGGGGTCGGTTTCACTAATCAAGTAAGTACCATGTAACCATAATTTTTATGTAATGTTTTGGAGGAAATGAATGTTCCTATTAGAGCTCCACTAATTCCTTTTCTTCCATTTATTTTTTTCCCTCTTATCTTAGACCCAACCCATCATTACATCAACTTACAACGAAGAAATACTCTGTTTTAGTCTCTAATCGTAGGAGCTATCTATATTAGTAGGTTTATTATTTAGATTCTAAATATAAATTCTTAATTGATTTTATCTCTCAAATTTGTAATTTTTCTCCATATCATTCCTATTTATTGCACATATATTAAGAGAGTCTCTTTTAAGAGATAGTTTCAATGTAAAATATTTTTTACAAGGGTTAAGTTCCAATTCCAAAATTTTTTGCATGAGATGTGAGTATCCGGAAATTTTTGTTGGGTCAATTTTTTCTCAAAAATATTAAGAAAAGAGGCAATATCGCCTCTAACTGTCAAAAATGTTAACATTCAATGTTAAATTTTGAAATGTCACCGCAACTTTACTCCTTTTTTAATATTTTTGGAGAACTTCCGGGTACCCACAGCTTGTACACAAACTTTAAAGTAAAATTGGATCTTAATTTATTTTTACAATTAATTAATTAATTAAATTAGTTATATAATTCCTATATTTAGAATCAGAGAAATAATTATTGTTATAAATCTTTATGGTTGCCAATGGCTCTATAGCTAATTAGTACATAAAAGCTGCTGTGAGTTTAATCCTACTTATAAAAGGTGTGCCTAATTCTTTTATAACATTGACATTAATGAAGGCAGCACCCGTGTACTTATCAGAGATAGCTCCACCCAAATGGCGAGGCGCGTTCAACACTGGATTTCAGTTCTTCATAGGCATCGGAGTGGTCATAGCCAACTGTCTCAACTACGCCGTCTCCAATCACTCCTGGGGATGGCGCGTGTCTCTCGGCTTCGCGGTTGTGCCGGCCGCCACCATGACGGTCGGGGCCTTCTTCATCACCGACACTCCCAATAGCCTGGTTCAACGTGGCAAGATAGACGAGGCCAGGAGTGCCCTCCGTAAAGTAAGGAAGTCCACTGCTGACGTGGAAGCTGAGCTGGATGACCTTGTCAAAATGTCTGAGAAGTCCAAGGCCCTTCAACAAGAGCCCTTCAGAACGATATTTGAGAGAAAATATCGGCCTCATCTGGTGATGGCCTTTTGCATCCCATTTTTCCAGCAGCTCACTGGCATTAATGTCGTCGCCTTTTATTCCGCGAATCTGTTTCAATCTGTGGGCCTTGGAAACGACGCCGCTTTGCTCTCAACTATTGTTTTGGGACTTGTTAACCTTGGATCTATAATGGTGTCCACCTTCATAGTTGATCGCTTCGGTCGAAGATTGTTATTCCTCGAAGGGGGTATTCATATGTTGCTCTGTCAGGTATGAAAATGAAACCATGTCTTGTTTATTCTTGAGCTATATACTTGTTTAGTTAGTTACAAGATATTCCATCTGATCTTTAATATAATATCTCTATTGTGATATATGAGAACTCTTATATTAAGAATTAGAGATAGTGCATTACTATTTCTTATTTTTAATATAATATCTCATTTGTATTACAATTTACTATTATAAACGAAATCTTATATTAAGGATAAGATGGGTAGCATGTCACAAGCACACACATATTAACAAAGCTATCTATAAAACCCATTTGACGCTGAAACATTTTTCAATGAAAAAATTTCTGAAAAATTCCCTAATTACAAAATTTATAATCGAAATTATATTAAATTTTTTCAACGATCTGCATGCAACATATTTTCAGCATGTGCAACTCTTCTTCAATAATAATATACAAAACAAAAGAAATTTGCATATAGTTAAAGAATGATTGCACACAAATAAATAAGAGTTGCATCAGCTCAAGGAGAACCATTGAATTATAAATTTTGTAAGGAGAGATATTCAGCAATTTTTTGAAAAAACTGAATTTCAATCTGTCTAATTGTATAATTTATTATTTAAAGAATTTTTATAAAAAACTCTTTTTTCATCATTTAGTTACAATAATAATGAAATACTACTTTCATCTGTAAGTTCTTTTTTTATAGACAATTTTATCTACAAGTTCTTCACATAATAATTTGTAAATTGGCTTGGGGACCATATATATACAACTCTCTAACAACGATCTTTAGAGCAGCACACCCTTATTGAATATTGATTTTGCTTTATTTTCTAAGCAAACACTTTCTTCACTTACCACCATTGTTTTTAACCATCGAAGGGTTTTTTTTTTTGGGAAACACGAGGACTGTATTATTGCATTGGTACTACCTGCACTATAAACTTTATCCTATATTTAGGACCGGAGGGAGTATTATTTTTTTTACCCCTCTGTTTTGTTTAATTGTGACCAATTATTATTTTATGAAGATTGCGGTGGCTGTGCTGCTCGCACTTTCGGGCAGCGCACAGCATCTACCAAAGGGCAGTGCCATATCAGTACTGGTGCTACTATGCTTGTACGCTGCAGGGTTCGGGTGGTCGTGGGGCCCACTGAGTTGGCTCGTTCCGAGTGAAATTTTCCCTATGAAGATTAGAAGCACAGGACAAAGCATCAGTGTAGCCGTTAACTTTGTGACAACATTTGTGCTGTCTCAGACGTTTTTGACGATGCTGTGTCACTTTCGATACGGTGCGTTTTTGTTCTTCGCCGGATGGATCGCTGTGATGACCATCTTCGTTGGGCTTTTCTTGCCGGAGACTAAAGGAATACCGTTGGAGTCTATGTATGCGGTGTGGGGGAGACATTGGTTTTGGCATCGCTTTGTTGTTAAAGATGATGTCCATGACATAGGGTCTCCACCCAAAGTAAGAGGTATTCCAACTTAGTCAAAGGTCACAAGTTCGATTCTTTGGGAATGCAACAACGCAAGTGGCAGGATCGTCATTCAAATGAATTCTATGATGTTCTGATCAAGATTAGTTTGGTTTGCGATTCCCTAAAAGGTTGACCAAGATACAAGGTGCTCATGAAAAAGCAAGAAGAAGAAGATATCCATGATCATAACAATATCATGATATGACACTTAATTTCTATGTTTTTATTATGACAAGAACTTGCATGTGTTTATCTTTTATGTTATAGAAATTCCATGTAAGGCTAAATATAGTTTTTTTAATTGATGAAGTAATATAATTGTTCTTTATGTTATTATCACATTGGAAAGTATTATATTAGCTTTATTTTCTGTGAGATACAATCTAAGTGTGATTTTTGTCAACGCCCATTAACATTTCGATACGCGTAGAGTGATAAAGACATAGTTCTATAGGCATACAAAAATAGTACAAATATACTGATACTAAGTACATGTTTACATTTGTATCAAAAAAAAAAATACATGTTTACATCCAGGATTCATCCCCTCGGGGTTTGACAATATTTATAATTTATCCAAAACTGTCCAAAACAGAGGCCACATATAACCACCATCTAAAATCTCGGGTTCCACACCCTCATTTGCCCGCATCGACTGCCTTTCCCTTGAAGTCACTAGCTCCTACTGGAATTTTGTTATTATGAAAAAGAGTGAGATTCAAACAAATCTCAGTGGTAACAAACAATCTAGCATATAAAATGCAACAAATAATTATGTCAAGTATGACATATAATGCGATAGAATAATTACATTATAAACATGTTTCCCGAAATGTGCACATTTCAGAGCTAACCTCTGTTAGACGCCAAGTTAGGACCGACTACTGTTAGAACCCAACTTCTGTACCTCAGTCCTGTGATTGGGTAGTGTACCCTCTTGGTGCCAAATTCTCATAACTTGATCCCTTTTCAGGGCTGTTGGGATTTTGGTGTGTTTCTCCCCCGGACGGTACTGGTGATTTTCCCGCACCAATTACAGAGTGCATTATACATATCACAGAAAATGGCATATACAAAGCACATATAAGTTTACATAGTGTATGAAGAGAGGGTTACTACCTTAACCCTTTTTCCACCTCGCAAAACGTGTGCCTCGTAAAGCATGCCGCCAACTGGCTCTCAACTCAATCCTAAAATGTCAAATGTACAAGAATTAGGTTAAAACTCATTCATGTACCATTTTAGGCACTTTCATAGTGTTTATAGTGATTATATTAACCTTTTGTAAAAATTTACCAAAATGTCCAAAGGTCCAACCGTACTTTTCTTGAAATTTTGACATGGGCTATTTAGACATATTTTCACTGAAGGAATCCATTTCCAACTTAGAATTACCAAATTCACTGCAAAAAGACCAGAATGTCCTTAGCAGCCCCTATTTCAGGGTTTCAAAGTGTAACCCCCTCCGTAATTATATCCGAAATACGCGATTAAAATGAAATAGAGACCAATAATAATCAAATAACATTTACTAACCCATCACATGATGGGGTTTTCAAAAATACCTTTTGAAATCATTTATAAACTTGGTCTCATATTCACATTTCGATTACAATTACTACGCGAAGATAAATCACATTCATATAAATATCAGAGTGCACAACATAATCATCCCGGCAATCTCGGGTACATACCTTCGCTAAAGATATACATGGCACAATTGCCCATTATAATTCTTCAAATGGGGATTACACAATCTCATCTCGAATGAGTCCTGCCGCTCCCTCCATGAGCCACTTGCCCTATCTAAATTGTTGGTAAGGGAGGGTGAAATTCGAGATAATCTCAGTAAGAAAACATTATCAATATGCAGGCAAGATAAGTGTTTAATGCATGACATGCTTGCATCACATAACTCATGCACACATACAATGACAAATCTATAAGCTCAATGCTTCGAACGATACACATATGGCCATAGCATATGTTGAAACATAGCTTCAAATCATTTATACATGTTCCACATAATCAAGCAAAGCAATAACATGCATCAACACATTAATACAGTTATCAGAGCATGCAGGAGAGATAAGTTCCCTACCTCCAGTCTTTTCTCCTCGATTTATGTGCCAACAACTCGGGGCTTCACATTCGATCCTACAATGTCAAATGTACTATTTAGATACTTCCATAGTGTTTCTGGGGGTTATATGAAGTTATATGGAAAAATTACTAAAATACCCCCGGGGACCCGGCCCAGCCCCGCCGTACCCGGTCCGGCTGTACTTTTCTTAAAATTTTGACATGGGCTATTCTGACATATTTTCGCCCAAGGAATCCATTTCAAGACTCGAAATTATCAAATTCAATGTCAATTTACAAATTTACCCTTGGCAGCCCCACTTTAAGGGTTTCAAGGGCGTTTTCGTAATTATGCTTTTTCGGCCTTTTCCGAAAAAGTGCCCAACTATAACCCCACCTAATTTTCGCTCCTGAACTCAATGGAATCATCAAATCATTGAAAATCCAACTCTAAGACCCATTTCTAGAGCTGGCCGAAATTCTCAAGTATTCTGGGGAAAATTGGGGTTTTTCGGTTTCGGCTCCGTAAACGCGTTCCTTTCCACTCCTAACCATTTTATTGACTATTCCATTAGGTTACAACTACCATTTAGTACCAATTTGGGCAGCATAACAGCCCCACACACCTATTTTCCATTTTTGAAACCAATGACAATCTGGCGAAATTTCACCGATTAAATTGTCCACAGCAGCCAGAATAGTCAATACACAAGAGTTTGGAAGTTACCTCAAGCTCCCACTAGCTTTTCTCAAGAGTGGTTGAAACCCTAGCCCTTCTTAACCATGAAAATTGAGCTTCCAACACCTTAAAGAACATGAAAGAGAAGCTTAGGAGCAAGGTTATACGCGTTAGGAGCTAGATCGTCGGAGAAATCGGCTTACCTTGTGAGATTTCTCCTCTTTCTCTCTCTAAGAGCTCTCAAACGTCTCTCTCTCTTTTCAATTGAAACTCACGACAGAAATGAGAAAAAGAAGAAGATGGGAAATATTTTAATTCCATGATGATGTCATCTTTTATTTTGGTGATGTCATAATTCCCATTTTCGGATTTTCTGCCCAAACTTTGAAAAATTATAACTAATTCTAGAAAAATCGAAATGAGGTGATTCTAAAGCCAAATGAAAGGTATTTAAGTCCTCTTTATAGGAAAAATATTTACCAATACTAGAAATCACCACACAATTCCAGAATTACACAAATTTCATCACTGCCCCAAAACATAGTCCATTTTCGACCTCAAACTTTGGACAGTCATATCTCCCAGTTCCCAACATGAAATAGCACAAATTATATGTCCGTTTTGAATCTTGGGATGTGAACTTTAAGACTGAAAAGTTTCAGAATTTTTAGACACCATTTGATCATTCAAAACGTTCACACAAACTGACTGCCCAGAATAGAGTTTCACTGGACAGAATTTCAGATTTTGCATCTTTGCTTTTATTGGTTCCATTTTCATACCAAACATCATTCCCACATAAATTTTCACAAGGAATCCATTGGAAACACAAAATCAATCAAATTCACATCACATTGACATGTTTTCACAACAATCTCAACATATCAACACAATTCACATTCAATTCTTCCATCTATTCTAAGTCAATTTGGATGTTAATCCACAATTGAACTCAAATATAGGATTTCGGCGCTGCTCACAACACACACGAATCACATTCGAGTGCCAAATCACATCATATTCTCCAAAAGGGTTATTTATCACTAACCACATCCACTTTTGAAGTTAACCCTTAATCACAATTTGGGATCTTGCTAAAATGGGGCTTAGCAGTCCATTTCTCTCAGGCTTATTCTCTAACCTCGAGTCTCAAAATTCGGGGTATTACACAAAGGCGTTTTCGTAATTATGCTTTTTAGGGTTTTTTCTGAAAAAGTGCTCAACTATAACCTCACCTAAGTTTGCCTCTTGAGCACAATGGAATCATTAGTTTCATGAAAATCCAACTCCTAGCTCCATTCTACTCCTAGCCAAAATTCTTAGGTTCTCCGGTAAAAGTTGAGGTTTTTCAATTCCGATTCTGCAGACTTACTCTTTTTTACTCCTAATCTCTATATTAACTATTTAATTACGTTATAACTATCATTTAGACCCAATTTTAGCAGCATAACGCCTAGAACACAATGTTTCCCAAATTTACATTCATAGCAAATTAATAAAAAATCCATCATTTAAACTATTCATAACAGCTGAACAATCAATATTCAAAGTTTCATAGGTTATCTTTTGCTTTCTCAAGCTTCTCCTTGGTGTGACCGAACCCTAGCCTCTTCAAACACCAAAATGTTTTATTCAAACACCTTTAATAACATAGAAGAGAAGTTTATGAGAAAGATTATACATGTAAGATACGAATTCACCGAAGAAATTGACCTACCTTGTGAGATTTTCCTCCTTCTCTCTCTAAACTTCTCTCAAGCCTTCTCTCTCTATTTTGCTGCCAAAGCCGATGGGAAATGGAGGAAAGAAGATGAAGATTTGTTTTATAACATTAGGCTTATGTCATTGTATATCTTACTTATGTCATATTTAGCGAATTTCTAAAAATACCAAATTCCAACATTTATGTACATGTAATTTAATGTCTTAAAGGCCAATTGATATGAAACTATTTCTCCCCTCTCTTGCTACATGAGATGGCGTCCCAATGGTCCTTCTCTTTAGTTTTAATTGACTTCAAAACTTATTTAAGTTATATGTACACTTTAAATCACAATTTTGGTCAAATTTGCACTTTTGCTCAAAATTTTTATAAATTCGTATGTATTTGACCAAAACACACCAAATATATATGTCTTCTTTATTTTTCTTAATTAATTGAAATTCACTTCAATTAATTGAAAAATAATTAATTTTGTACTAAATTGACAAAATTATGATTTTGCCATTACCTTTT
The DNA here is from genome assembly GCA_963210345.1 of Inga oerstediana. Taxonomy (NCBI): domain Eukaryota; kingdom Viridiplantae; phylum Streptophyta; class Magnoliopsida; order Fabales; family Fabaceae; genus Inga; species Inga oerstediana. Next base: position 26,814,741 of record OY723408.1, read on the forward strand.
TAATTTAATTTTTTCTTCTTCTTTTTATTTGGCCAATTTCCATTTATTATTGGTCCAAATATTATCCTTTATTTTTCCTATATTTTTGGATCTCCATATTGGGCTTTTAAATTACCCAATTTTATTCCATAATTATTTTGCTCAATTTCTCATGAAAATGAAAAGTTACAAAATTTATAAATTTCAAATTCATGAATATTCACCATTTTATTGAATTTCTCAAATAATTATAATATATTTGGTGAATAAAATTTGGGGCGTTACAATTTTATTTTTATGCTAAATTATATAAAACCCCTAAATTAGCTCCCTTAACATTTTAAATTTTAAATTTAAACCTATAAAATTTTATCATTTTATTTTAGACCCCTTACCATTAACTTACTATTGTGTTTTTAATGAAAGTTGTCATGTTTGATTAATAAAAAAATACATGACATTAGATTAATAAGCCTATTGCATAAAACCTCTATGAACTTTAGAAGATTAAGTCAATGGGGTTATATGCATATGATCTAAAGTTTATATATTGAGTTATAATTATAAGAAATATTTACATACTTTAGGAGTACCAAGTCATGTAAACTCTATTCAATAAAAATATAATAACTCAGATTATTTTAATCCTAATTGGCTGATGACTCATCCGAAAAATTCAAAATTTATTTTTTTTAAGAAAAACATCTTAATTTGAAAAAAAAAGATCCACCAATGTTTTTCCTTAAAAACAAGATAAAATTTGAATTTTTCGGATGAATCATAAGCTAATTAGAATTAAAATAATCTGAGTTATTATATTTTTATTGGATAGAGTTCACATGATATGATATTTCTAGAGTATGTAAGTATTTCTCTATAATTACTAAGTCAAGATTATAAACCCTTAATACCATTTAGCTCTAGTTTTCTTGATTATTGAATATTCCTAAACTCTAAAATAGAAACACTCATCAAGAAAATAATGAAGATCCACTCCACTAATTAATATGCAATTTATATCAAATTCATAACTTCTTCCTCTTTAAAGAACATTTCTAAATGCAGAGAGTAAGAATTAATTATAAATCATAAAATCATGCATCAAACTCGTGTAGGAGATATAAAAATAAATAATTCAAATATAAACTGCGAATCTTTAACCACAGTGAAATCAAAGTTTGAAATATAGAATTCTCAATCTTAATCTTGAAAATAATTAAAAACATATACTAAAAAAAAGATTAAACAGCATAACTCCCGTTGTAGTTTTGGAATTCAAGCCACACAATCTATCCTCAAGAAAGAGAGTGTTTAGCCATGAATAGCTAGGGAAGAAAACATGGTTGATGAAAAAGAAGAGGAAAGCGTGATGAAGAAGAGAATAGATGTTGATGTATCATTGGATAATGTTATTTGGCAGTGGCCATGGAGGATTGTGCGATCATTTTGTAATGCAGAAGACCTCACAGTGGCAGACAAGTTTGTTGGGAGCCAAAATGTGGTGCAATGTGTGTGGGAATTTTGTTAAACACTCAATATTGGTTGACTTAATGGATGTGGTATTTTTGCACAATTTTAAAAACTTTATGTGTATTTTTTTACTATTTTTTTGATTGACATGTTTTTTAAATATTTAATATGGTTGACTTAACAATCACGATATTTTTAATCCATTTCAAAAACTTCATAGGTACTTTCACATTCAAGAAATATTTATAGTATTTAACTCATACTTAGTAAAAGTTTATGAGTAGGTTTGCACCTTTATCCATTATTATAAGTACTTGTTTGATAAATAAAATTATTAAATTAAATGAGTTTTTTCCGCTAAATATATGTATCCTCCTATGGGAAATAATTCTGTTTAAGGCTTTGTAGGGCTCTAAATATGAGCATATCTCTCAACTAGAATTCAAATATTGAGTAAGTGTTTGAGAAACACTCAAATCGTGTTTTTAGAAGTTATTTTTCATAAGTTGAGATAAAACTCCTCTCATGTACTTATCTCGTAAATAGTAAAAGTTATTCTTAAAAGCTAATCCAAACATACAGTGATTCATTATACTCCCTCCGGTCCAAAATATAGGATATAGTTTGTAGTGTAATCATACTACAAACTACAAACTATATCCTATATTTAGGATTGAAGGTAGTATTGTGATTTGTGAAGGACTAATCTCTTTCTATTGGTTGAGGGTAGCAGGCTGATTTGTCCCAGCAATGGGTCCGTTTGATGGTGCCGTCATTTATTGAATGTCCAACAGGCCTAATCGAAACAGAAGGCATGACCGGATCAGGGGATTATAAGCCCAGACGCAGAACTATAGTCCAAAACCTGTAAGACAAAAAAAAAAAAAAAGGAAGAGAATACAATGGTCGTTTTTGTTCAAAAAAAAAAAAAAAAACCAATGGTCCTTTGAGTTCGCCGATTCAAGTTCCGTCGTTTGAGTCTCGGAGTGTCGAGTCGCTAGTCTGTACTCTGTATTCAGTTTCTTCGCTGAAAATACAATGGCTTCAAAGTCTTCTCGATTCTGGGAGCATTATGGTTATGATTTGCTGTTGGGATCGATAGCTGCTTTCTATTTGCTCATGGTGCCATATACCAAGGTTGAGGAAAGTTTCAATGTTCAGGTCGGTTTCGAATTTTCTCTTTCCCATCCTTTGCATTTGTTTGGTGGGGAATTATTTGTCAGAAAATGGCCTAGTAGAAGCTTACTTTGTGGGGGTGATTTAAATTTGATAAATTATTTCTGTTTTGAACTCAAGTGGAGAAGGAAGTGGGGTAAATGAGTTATGGAATTTATAGCTGATCACAAGCTTAGAGGGTTAGGGGCACTTGTATATGAAAAGAAAAGCTTCAAACGGAGGAATTGAATGATGTATATTAACTTGCGCATTGTATTCTATGATGTGATTCCTTTTCAAGGAGCTTCTCTTTGGTAAAACTGTAGTGACTGTTCTCATTTGTTCTTCTGCTGTTTCTAGGCATCCCAAAGTGTTATTTTTGATGTATGAATTTGAATCTGGCAGCCCTTTCTTTTAGTTTTCCCTTTTACCCTTTTCTCTTTTCTTTCTTTCTTTCTGTTTTTGGTAAATATTGGAATATACGAAGATGCAGTTTGAGTTATATACTCAGAGTGCAGTCAATTGCTTTATCCGTGTTGGAGGCATCTTGAAATTGTTCATCAAATGGGCAACTTATTACTATATGGCTTGGCTTTGGTAAAGTCCTGCACTTCTGACCGTTTGCTCATTATGTTTTGTTGGGTTCATCAAGGCAATGCATGATATTCTTTATCATCGGCATCACTTGGATAACGTGAGTCTAGTTGCTTATATCTATTGGCATAATTCTATAATTTATATAAATTTTGCTTTTGCTAGACTTTTGAGTGAATTTGTTCAATTTTGTGTTTTATTAATAGTATGATGTTTTATTAATAGTATGATCATCTGGAATTCCCTGGGGTGGTTCCTCGCACTTTCATTGGTAAGCTTTATAATTTATTTCTTTTTTCTTTTCATGTAGTCTAAAAGCGTTTTGCTTTGTTATTATGAAGAATAATCTATATGGAAAGATTTATATTAAGACACTAGGGTGATCTAATGGTAAATTTGTTTTAAACCTCTAGGATGATCAAATGGTAACAGATGTCAGCTCTTAGGTTCAAAACTTTGTTCCGCAATCTAATAATAAAAAGAGATCTATTTCATGTGATTCTAGGGACATTAAGAATTTTGGTCCTGTTGCTATCTTCACATTATTATTAAAAAAACCAAAATAGATCACTGTGACTCATGAAACTGTAAGCTTATTTGTATGCCATATAAACCAAAATATAACTTGGTATACATTACTTTATATGTCATAATAAAAATGAAGTAAGTTCCTTTCTGAAGAAATAAACCAATCTTTGTATGTCATGTAACTTGGTATTCATGTCTTGTTATGCACAGGGTTGCCATTTTTTGTTGTTCAATTCAGTATTAGACACAGAATAATCTGCATTTTCTTCTATGATCAGATTGTTTGCTATGAGTTTTGTTGTAGCTATGCAACTTTTGTGACTACTAAATTTCACCCCTATGGTTTCGGATTTTGTTATTCTTTAGGTGCCTTGCTTGTGTCACTTCCTGCGGCTCCATTTGTGATGATTATGAGCTTCCTGCAGTTGCCAAAGTTTTACGGTCTTTTAATGGGTAACTTTCTTTCTACATACTTGACATCATGAATGCACATCGAACCATTTTTTTTGTCGTTGTTTAATCTTTTGTTAACATACTCCCAGTGTCTTTTCTTTAATAAAATGAATGAAACAAAGATGCCAATTTGCCATTGGCAAAAGTTATTTACATTTCTTTCTTTATTTTTCTACTAAAAATTAATCTAATGTGTTCTTATTGTTTGTGACTAGTTCGAATGGCTCTCGGATGCATCATATTATACACACTGAGGTTCTTTCGTCATCAGGTACTTGATTTTTTATTCTTCAAGACCCTTGATTCTCAATTGTCAATCCTTATAAACTTTGGACCTTTCACCACCAGGAATATGTGGTGTAATCAAAGGCATTCGCCTCACGGCCTAAGTCGCTGAGGTGAGGTACTAAACAGGTCCAGCACCTCTCACATATGAGAGGTGTTTCTTTCAATGAGATACCAAAAGGTAAATGCCTTTTGTGCCCTCTCCTTTCTGACTGGTATGCGTCTTGGCTGGCTTACTCATTTGAAGCAATGAGCTAAATCTGATTTCAGAAACTATTAAAACACAACCTGAAAAGTCCGGCCCATTATTTTGTACTTAAGAGAATAGGGTGAAGTAGTAGTTCTTACTGTAAAATACTATTCAAGCTATTAGTTTTTTAGGGCTTTGTAGCTCGTAATTCTAAACCTCACCACATGCGATGTGTTCTTATTTTTTTTACACTTCTAATTTGAAGAAACTATTATTTATGTTGGAACCGAAGACTTAGCCAGTCACTCTAGATATGTGGTTGATATCATTGTTATGTTTCCAAAGTTCTTCATCAATACCTATTCTATTATCTTGTCCTTTATTTATATTTTACTTCTTTTAGAGTGGGGTTATGGATGCCAAGTTCTGTTATGGTGATGGTGGTAGTTTGTTTTTGTTGTTGGTTTTGTTGTCAAGGGAAGTTGAGGCTACAGTTTGTAGTTTGGCTGGGGGAGTTGTGATAGTTGAGACCATGAAAATTGTGTATTGAACAATTTGGTTGGCACTTTGCTCTGTGGTGAGTGAAGATTTTGATGCCGAAAGAGATTGTTTATTCCACTGAAAAGTATTGTTGTTTATAGGCACAAACTCTCGACAATAAATATGGGATTTGGCTGAAATCAAAGGGATAAAATTGAAACAGAAAATCAGATGAAAATTTTCTAGATAAGTGATGATAAGAATTGGGGAAACTTCTAGAGAAACACTCTGGAAATTTCAAAGTCCCAAATCAGTTTTGTTTACAATATTCTTCACGCATTTTAGTGGGAATAACTGATTTGGGATTTTCAAATTTTGAAGTTTTAATTGGGATTTTCCCTAATAATTGCATAAAATCAGTGAATAGGATCAGCATTATTCTCAACCAAATAGAAGAAAATATCTTTGGCCTTCTGTGCCCTAATAGCTTGCCAACAATGAGTAACCCAAGTAGTGGATAATGAGTAAGAGAAATTTAAATAACATACAAAAGAAGTCAGCCAAAAACTTCTTTAAGCTGTGTCATTTTATTTGATTATATGGTTGAGGAAAGCAGTTGAGAGAATGTGAAGACATCTTTTTGTGGTAAACAGTGAGTTCTGACAAAAGCTACCCGCTATAACAAAGTCAATTTGGGAAACGCAAGTGAGAGTTGTTTTTACCATTTGAAAGTTAGTTTGGCAAATGTACTTTTAGCTAACTGTAAACCTTACACACTTAGTTTTGCTCTTTTGGAGGATAGCTGGATCTTTGCATTCATTTTATTTTGCCCCATCGATCTCTACTTCACTTTTCTTTTTTTGTTCAATATGATGTTCAATAATATCAAAATAGGTCACTATATTCTCTTTCATTTTTTCCTTTGTTATGCAGATAAGAGATAAATATGGGCATCAAGTAGAAGCCTTCTTTGTGATACTTACTGCAATTCAGTTTCACTTGCTATTCTATTCCACGCGCCTGCTTCCTAACATACTCGCTTTGGGTGTAGGTAAGTGCTTGGAGTATGACTCTTCAACAGTTCTTTGCTGCTGTTTTCCCCTGCAGATAATTGACAATACAATGCATTACAATACAAGGGGACAGGCCCTGTTGACTGGAAGTTCATGGGGATAATTAATTGACAATGCCATGTCTGACAAAATTACCTTGTATTATTTGAGTTTGTCTTATATTTAGTGGTTGGAGGACTCCTTAACCTCTAGGTAGTTTTAGATTCTTCTTTTTAGTATAAAATACCTTTATACATTAAAAAAATGTTTCAATGATAATACTGTTGTCAGTTGGACTCATGATGAACCTTAAATTCTCCATTTGTACAGCTTTGATTCTAAAATTGGCAAGCCTAATGAATTTTTTTTTCTTACTTTACTTTAAAATTTTGCTGATTCCCCACGAAGTTTTCAAATGTTTTTTCTTATATTCTACTCAGTGTAATGAATTCTTGTTTCTAGAATTTTTGTGAGTATTTGGTGATGTATTTTCCACTTTGCAGTCAATTTGGCATATGGATATTGGTTCAAGGGGAACTTTTATGCAGCTTTAAACTCTCTGGTATATATGTCATATTGTTTCAGTTTGGTATCACATGCAAAATCTTAATTCTCTTGAATGTTTTGTAAGTGTGGAGATTCTAGAAATTTAGATTTTGTTTTGTTGCAGTGCACAAAGCATGTAGCTGACCCCACCTAGTGGGATAAGGCTGCTTCTTTTTATTGTTGTTGTTGTACAAAGCATGTAAAATAGGGGGAGGAAGCCACATGATTCATGATGTTCTGATATTATTCCTCTTAAACTTGACCCTTCTATCCTTACAAACAGCTGGAAGAAGAAACTTAGAGTCTCAGGGGTCTTTTAATGAAGTAACAACATTATTTATTTGTCGCCAGATGTTTAAGTGTATTTTGTGATGAGTTTTTTATTTATTAATGTGCTGTCATGTGTATAGGAGTCTAGGTGTTGTGCTGTCATAGATCTGGCATAATGAAATGTGATGTATCATACAGAAAATAATGTGAAAATTCTCCTTCAGCTTTGGTCAAATATGAATAACAGATTCTGATTCATATTCTAATAAAGATTTCCTTCTCACTACTTGTCTTTCCTACATAATTTTGACCCAACTTTATCACATTCTTCATCCTAAAGAATAAGGGAGAAAATGGCGAGGGCAACTAGGAAATAATTACAGCAAAGGCAAACGATTTTTTGTTTTTGGAAAAAGCAACAGAGCATAGTATTGGTGAAACAGAGATAGCCAAAGATGGACACAAAGCTGCTAGTTGTTGGTCCTCATTAATGCGCCTTATATGAATCCATTGCTTGCCAATGCTCGCCCTCAAGTTGAGGCATTTATGTTGATCTATCCCTAGTTTGCCATTCAACTATTCAAATGTCAGTCTCAAGAGTGCCCTTGTCATCATATCAGCCACTCGAGAGTTAGAGGATACATAAGCTAGATCAATGATTTCTGAATCTATTTCCCGTCATTAAATGCTTGTTGATCTCCACATGCTTAGTTCATTGATGATTTATTCAATTCTTTGCAATCTTGATACTGGCTGTATTGTCACACTATACCTTCATAGGTATTGAGACAGTCAATCTGGGTCCCTTTATTGTCATTTCTTCACAAATTCCTAGAGCCAAGGTTCTGTACTCAACTTTTGCACTCCTCATCACCACTACTGGTTGCTTGTTCCTCCTTCAAGTGACTAATGCCCAAACCTCGGTGCAATACCTAGAAAGACCCTTTCTAAGTGACTGGCTTGGCAGTTTGCATTTGTATGCATCAACACACTTTTGGTGTTGCCTTAAGAAAAACCTAATCCTTTGCTTGGTGTCATCTTTAGATCTGTCTTGTGTTCCTCTTGTGGCTTGATTATAAATTGATTCATTACACTCCTGGGGAAATTTATGTTAGACCAGGTATGTGATAGGTAAATCAATCTCCCTACAAGTCTCTGGTATCTTCTTGTATCAACAGGCATTCCTTCTTGCATTTATCCTAGCTTGTTTGTGGGCCTCTGTAGGAGATTTTGCTTGATTTTCTCCAAGTATCCAAGTCTATTAGCAAATCCATAGTTTTTGCGGTTGTGAAGACATCCTGTAAATAAAGGCAAGTGTGGAGGTTTTATGTGAAGGGGAGTGTCATGAACTTGATGTTTGTTGTCTGAAAGTAGCTTTTTATCTCTTGGATTGATAACTTATTGGTAGGGCCTTTGATATTTTTTCGTTTTGGAGTTTTGTTCATGTTTATATTGCACCCAAAGATGATGGTTGGTCCAATATTTGTGATGTTTGATTTGAATCATAGAAGTAGGAAAGAAACAGAGTAATGTAAATTGTGACTTTGACATCTTGATCTTCTAATGATGGATGGATGACTGAAAATGATTGTATTGAAGAGCAGATTGAATTAGATGGTGAAAGAATTACTACTATGTCGGTTTTGTTCATAGAATTACATTGGAGAGCAGATTGAATATTTGTGATATTTGACTTGAATCATGGAAGTAGGAAAGAAACAGCGTAATGGAAGTTGTGACTTGGACATATCTTGATCCTCTGATGATGGATGGATGACTAATGATTGTATTGGAGAGGAGATTGAATTAGATGGTGAAAGCATCACTACTATGCTGCCTATGATCGAGAATCACATTTGAATTATGTCTGTACTTTAACCAGTCTAAATTTGATTTAGATAACTTTGACTCCATTGATGGTCAATCTTGGTTTGATTGAGGAGGTAGAAAAGATGTAGGTAATTCTGGTACTTGAGATGATGCTTGAGCTGTTGATTAACTTATCAACTCATTTTTCTTTTTCTTTTTCTTTCATTTAAAATAATAATTTTTTGATTTTTTCATTTATGTATGGATTTTGTTCACACAGTAGTCTTGCATAAGTAAATTGCATGTTTGAGGGTTTTAGTAGTCTTGCATAAGTAAATTGCATGTTTGAGGGTTTTCTTTTCATAATTAAATATGTTATATTTTGTCTTTAATACTTAATGTTGGTAAAGTTCTTTGACATCTCTGAATTAATATTTTGGTATTTTCTTGATGAGCAGATTTTTGCTACTACCGTGTTTAGATGTGATACACTGTTGCTTCTTTGCCCCCTTGGGCTACAGCTTCTGTTGGTATGTTGCTTTCTTCTATAAATTATTTTTTATTTTGATTTGTCTTTTCCTTTAATGCACAACATAGTTTCTGTATCTTGTTCTTGTCAACTTGCGACATCGCAGACCTTTATGTCATATATCTTGCTATGTTTATTGTTTGTCAAGTAGTAGAATTCTTGTTAGAATATTTGGTTGTTATAGTGGGTTGTTAGAGTGGTTGTTAGAGTGGGTCATTATAATTATTCTATATTGAGTCATGATTGTAATCTCCCTGATTCCCTCCTAATGTCCTCCACTCATGTCTCCTCATTTAGCTATAAATAGGATCTTCACATATGAATAAATCATCTAAGTGTTTAATGATCAATGTTCTTTCACATGGCATCAGAGCCACTACCAAGTTTCGACCTGGGCTTGTTCAAAACTGAGAGCAAGAGAATGTTTGAGTGACAGAAACAGAGAGAGAGGGATGCCGGAATCTGGAAAAACTACAGTAACTTTTCCGGCAAAGCTACAGTAAATTTCCGGCGATGCTACAGTCACGGTCAGCGGCGACAGAAGCACAAAGAGGGAGGACGCCGGAATCTGGAAAATGCACAGTACTTTTCGGCGAAGCTACAGTAACTTTCCGGCCAAGCTACAGTAACTTCCGGTTCTGGTGATGCTGTAACTTTCCGGCAATGCTACAGTACTTCCGGTGAGCCCAATTTCCTATTTTTTTTTCCCCTTCCAGAACCATGAACCCCTCTGAATTTCCTCCTCTTTTCGGCTCTATCCCTGGACATTCATCTAAGACTGGACCTCATCCCGCTGCACTTATGTCCGGTACTAGTGCTTCAACACAAGAAAGCACTATTTCTTCTCCATCTATCACCACTAAAAATTCTGAGGTAACATCAGAATTTGCACATCTTACAGACACTCAAGGAATGATTATCAATCATAAACTTAATGGGAAAAATTACCTTCAATGGTCCCAATGTGTTCTGAGATATTTGCGTGGCAAGAGGAAGGAGAAGTATATTAATGGTGAAGCTCCTCAACCGGAACACAATAATCCTGGTTTTGACACATGGTTCGCTGAAAATAATCAGGTAATGAGTTGGTTGTGCAACTCAATGACTCTGGACATCAGCAAAGGCTATCTCCTTGCTAACACCGCCAAAGAGATTTGGGATGCGGCTAAACGAACCTACTCTTCTCTTGATAACACTGCTGCCTTAATTCATTTAAAAAGGCAACTTCGTGATTTAAGACAAGGTAATCTTTCAGTAACTGAATATTACAATTCGTTACTAAAATTGTGGCAACAACAGGATTTGTTTGAGGTACACCCGTGGGAAAACATCAAAGATGCTCAACTATACAAGAAAATAGTTGAAGATGGAAGGATACATGATTTCTTACTGGGCCTAAATGACTCGTTTGAGGAGATCAGGGGCAGAATCATGGGACTACGCCCACTACCAGTTCTATTTGATGTTGTGAACTTCGTACAATTTGAGGAAAGCAGGAAACTTCTGAACCAGAGTAGCCCAAGTCAAATTGAAAGTTCAGCACTTGCTGTGAGGAGACCACAAGGTGATAGAAGAAACAACAAATGGTGCAACTACTGCAAAAAGAAGGGTCATGTCAAAGAAGAATGTTGGAAACTGCATGGCAAACCATCCAACGAAAAACAGATCTCCCAGAGTCATCTTACCACAATTGAGCCAAAAATTGAGCATGGTGATCACCTGAACCAAGAAGTACTACAAATGCTTCGCAAACTCCTAGAGAAGCAAAATAATTCAAACTCTATTCCTAGTACGAATCTTGTACAATCAGGTAATTCCATTATAACTCTTAATGCAGTGATGACTCATGATGACATCTGGATTGTTGACTCAGGAGCTACAGACCACATGACGGGTAACAAAAACCTAGTCCGCAACCTTAAACTCTGTCATGAAAACCTCAAAGTAAAAGTAGCAAATGGTGTTTTCACACGAGTTGAGGGAATTGGCACGGTCACATTATCTAATCACTTAGAACTCCATAATGTCTTGTTTGTGCCCGCGCTCACTTGTAATTTAATATCTGTGAGCAAATTGACTAAGGATCGTATATGCCGAGTAGTCTTTGATAAAGATCTATGTGTTTTTCAGGATTTAAGATCGAAGAAGACGATTGGAACGTCTAGAGAATGGGATGGTTTGTTCTATCTTGAAGGATCGAGGCGGAAAAATAAAGATGCATGGAAAGCGAATAGAGCACTGGTTAGCTCTAATTCTCAAAATAATGATGTATTATTATGGCATTGTCGAACAGGTCACCCTAGTCTTGATTATATGAAACATGTGTTTCCAAGTTTATTCAATAAAAACTTTGTTCCTTTTCATTGTGAGACTTGCCAACTTGCAAAACAAACACGATCCTCATATCCTAAACAATCCTACACACCTTCCGCACCATTCACACTAATCCACAGTGACATTTGGGGACCAACACGAATAAAAACTCTCTCTAATGCTAGATGGTTTGTCACTTTTATAGATGACCACACAAGAACCACTTGGGTTTACCTAATGAAGGAAAAGTCCGAAGTAGCCAAAATTTTCCAAAACTTCCATACCTTTGTGCGCACCCAATTTAACACTTCCATTAAGGTATTACGAAGTGATAACGCCAAGGAATACACAAGCGGAATCTTTAAGGAATTTCTTGATCAGCAAGGAATTCATCACCAAACTTCATGTCCATACACCCCTCAACAGAATGGAGTGGCCGAACGTAAGAACCGTCACTTGTTGGAAGTAACTCGAACCCTATTAATGGCAAGGAATGTTCCCACCATTTTCTGGGGTGATGCCATCTTAACAGCCGCATATCTTATTAATCGCATGCCCTCTAAAGTCCTCAGTTACATTACTCCTATCCAAAAATTACTTGAACATTTTCCAACTTGTCCACTCCTAAATTCTTTAAACCCAAAGGTGTTTGGTTGTGTTGTCTTTGTTCATAACAAAGATGGCAACAAATTTGCTGCTCGAGCTACCAAATGTATATTCCTTGGCTACTCCCCTACTCAAAAAGGATACAAATGCTATTGTCCTACTTCAAGAAAACTGTTCATTTCCCAAGATACTGTCTTCTCTGAAGACGAAGCCTATTATCCTATATCACCCATTCAGGGGGAGTATAATGATATTGAATGGCCATTTTTGGACGAACCTCAATCTAAAGTCTCACCAACTACATCATCGCCATCACAACCTTCTTCCATAAATAACCTTGACTCATTTGTTCCCATAAACCAGCCTAGTCCTACCCAACATCAGCATGAACCTGAATCTACACCCAATGAACTGGAAATAAATGTTGAAATCAACACAGGGGTGAATACTGAGACAAGACAAGAAGAAGAGTCCAGTCAACGAGAAGAACCAAACTCTGATAGAACAATCTCTCCCATTCAAAGGAACGACCATGACTCCAATTCGGATTTAAATCCTGAAGAACTGGGTTGGCCTATTGCTTTGAGAAAAGGGGTAAGATCTTGTACTCAGCATCCAATTCAACGGTTTGTTTCGTATGGTAATCTGTCTGTGAAGATGCAGAGTTTTATTGTAAACAGTTCACAGATTGAAATCCCTAACACCTTCCAGCAAGCAATGGCTGACCCAAAGTGGAAACAGGCTGCGGAAGAGGAGTTAAAAGCACTTGAGGAAAGTAAGACGTGGGAAATCATATCTTGTCCTACTGGAAAGAAACCTGTCGGGTGTAAGTGGATCTTTAACCCAAAATTCAATCCTGATGGCAGTATCAACAAGTACAAAGCAAGACTAGTTGCGAAAGGATATACACAGACCTATGGAATAGATTACCAGGAGACCTTTGCCCCAGTAGCTAAGTTCAACACAATCCAAGTATTGTTGTCAATAGCAGCTAACTTGGATTGGTCACTACATCAGCTAGACGTAAAGAACGCATTTCTGAATGGTGATTTAGAGGAAGAGGTCTATATGGAGGTTCCAGAAGGAGTCTCTGCTCCAAACGGGTCAGTATGCAAACTTATCAAGTCACTGTATGGACTAAAACAATCTCCAAGGGCGTGGTTTGGCCGCTTCAACAAAGTGATAAAGAAACTTGGGTACACCCAGGGGCAAGCAGACGACACATTGTTTATCAAGCGTGACGAGGAAAGAATCACTATTCTGATCGTCTACGTGGATGATATAGTCATTACTGGAAATGATGAAAGCTCTATTGCTCAACTGAAGAGGGATTTGTCCACTGAATTCCAGGTTAAGGATCTCGGCCAAATGAGATACTTCTTGGGTATGGAAGTGGCAAGAACAAAGAAGGGCATCAATGTATCCCAGCGGAAGTATACCCTAGACCTGTTGCATGAGACAGGAATGTTAGGGGCACAACCCGAGCGAACACCAATGGAAGAAGGTTGTCGTCTAGAAATCAAAGAGAATGGTGTCCCGGTTGACTCTGAACAATATAGAAGACTTGTAGGGAAGCTGATATACCTGACTCACACACGTCCAGATATCAGCTATGCTGTCGGAATAGTAAGTCAGTCCATGCATCAACCACAAAAAGAACACTTGGCAGCTATCTACAGGATCTTAAGTTATCTGAAATTCAATCCAGGAAGAGGAATCTTCTTCAAGAAGTGCACGGCTAGAAACCTAGAGATCTACACCGATGCAGACCTTGCAAAAGACAGAGAAACCAGAAGATCAACTGGGGGATACTGTACATATGTGTGGGGAAATCTTGTGACATGGAGAAGCAAGAGGCAAACTGTTGTGTCAAAGAGTAGTACGGAAGCAGAATTGAGAGCGGTGAATGACGGAACATGCGAAGGACTTTGGGTCATCCGGCTACTAAAGGAATTGGGAATTCCGTATGAAGGTCCAATGCAAGTTTGGTGTGACAACAAATCCAGCATTGAGATGACAAGAAATCCTGTTTATCATGATCGAACAAAACATGTTGAGGTAGACAGGCACTTTATTAAAGAGAAGGTTGAAGCAGGCATTATGACATTGACCTATATACGGTCTGAAGAACAGATTGCAGATGTAATGACCAAACCACTAGGCAGATCTAAATTTGAAGAGTTTCGACGCAAGCTGGGAATGTTTGACATATATTCTCCAGCTTGAGGGGGAGTGTTAGAATATTTGGTTGTTATAGTGGGTTGTTAGAGTGGTTGTTAGAGTGGGTCATTATAATTATTCTATATTGAGTCATGATTGTAATCTCCCTGATTCCCTCCTAATGTCCTCCACTCATGTCTCCTCATTTAGCTATAAATAGGATCTTCACATATGAATAAATCATCTAAGTGTTTAATGATCAATGTTCTTTCACAATTCTTAACTTCTTCTGTTGCCACCTTTGTCTTCTTTACATCTCTGTTTTCCTGTCTTTATGTTTTGCGCGCTTTTAGGTGCTTTCGCTCTAGGATATGCACATAGAACAGGTTACTGTTTGATTATCATTTGGTTGGTTTTGGCATTCTTTATTTTTATCTTATGTTTCTTTTTTCTTCCTTTAATGTTTAGCAGTACTTAAAATTGAATGCTAAAAGTTCATTTCTTGTCCTCTCCTTAGCAATTAGTGTACTAATTTTCTTCATTTCGAACGATACTCCTTTCATATAGAAATTTTGAGTGAAATCCTTGAATATAGACTTTTAACTCAACTGACCAATGTGAAATTGGTTGAGGTGGCGGGTACCTTGGCCTTGTAACCAGAGGTATCAGGTTTGATCCCTGGGCATGGAAAAAAAAAACTTTGCTGGGTGAATCTCTACCCCATTTAAGAGACCTTAGTCGGGTTGGGTTGGATTAGTCGGGTTCCTAGTAATAGGGTCCGGATAACGGTGGTTCCATCTTAACCCCCCCCCAAAAAAAAACAACTTAGCTTTTATTTTCTTTGAATCTTCCTCTTGTTTTCTATCCCCTGATCCATATATTACTGTGAAATAGTTCAAGCTGTTGTGACTATTTGAATTTTAAATTATAATGATGCTTTGCACCTAATAAGAATCATCTCTTGAAGGGAAGACTAGAGAGATTTCGTTATGGGACGCCCTGAAATGCTGCATTGGGATGGCCTTTTTCAGTATAGGTTGGTGAAGCAAACTTTTTGAATTCATGTTAATAAAAAATTATCTTATGTGTTCAATAATTGTCATGCAAGAATTTTTTTGTAACTTTCTTTAATGTTCTGACCTTGAGGCTCTTGTGCCCGAACAGGTCTTACTATGTTGATTGATTCAATTTTCTGGAAGAGGTTATTGTGGCCTGAATTTGAAGTATTTTGGTTTAACTCAGTACTTAACAGGAGTTCTGAGTGGGGTGTATCCTTATTCAAAGTTTATTTTATTGCACAGATGTATAGCTTTAGATTGTAAACATATATGTTCTCTATATTTATGCCCAAAGTTGATTCTGAGTGCTCTATCATCATGAAGCCAGAACTTAAAGGGAAAGTTTCTCTTTATTTTGTCTGTAGCTTTGCTTATGGGGCTTGTTGTAATATATTGAAGACCCTTCCTAGATACAAGGTATTGATAATTGGCCTCCCTTCAACGTTTGATCAATGAATCTTCAAGTGACAATCTTATGTCACAGCTTCCAGTCAACAGCCTAACTTTCAGGCAACTAAATTGAAATCATACTTTCTTTCAATTTTTCTTGATCTATTGAATGGCAAATGTGCTAGAATCCCTTTTGCACACTGGCTCTTGCAGGCTGAAATGCTGCATTTTATTCCCAATCTTTTGTAATATACAATGATAATGGGCTTTTTGACTGCTCCATTGATATTTGGCACATTTTTGCCTTATGGGTAACAGTGCTTTTATTTCATGGTCTATTATACTCGAACCATGGTAGTTGCTTAAATTTTCATCCATATTCTGTGTTTTAACTTTTCATAATATTTTTCCCTTCTGCGATTGATCATTTATTTCCTTTACAATATTTGTTTAGACGCACACTTTCCATTGGTACTTCTCCTCAGTGCTCCCTCGTTCACTGCTTGCTGCATATCCTCTTTCACTGGTAGGTGTTGTGTAATAAAAAATATGTCACCTGCTATGATATTGCCCTGGCTACTTATATAAGTTGCTGACTTGGCATATGTTTCCATTGACCTGATTAATACAATTCCTTTTGACAAAGACACTTTTTGGGTATTCCTTTTCAGAAACATGAGTTTATAGTCCCAACTGTCATTGAAGTGGAACCCAAAATTTTATTCTTATGGTATCAATTACTTCTGAGCTAACCATATTAATCTTAGAGTGTTTCATGTCTATGTGCTTTCAGAACTTCATTTCAGATTTATTACAGTTTAATGGCTAAAACGAATTAGCTGTAGGTGGTAATGGAAGATGTCAGAGAGGGTTCACTAACTAAATGCTTAGCCCCTTCATTCTAACCCATTTCCTCTCTCTCTCTCTCTCACATCCCTGCACTAGCATATTCTGTCTTTCTCTCTCTCACATATCACACACTTCACGTGGCTCATCATATTCTTAATTACATAACTTGTTTTTAAGATTTCATTTAATATTTTAGAGGACTATTTAGTTTGGGTAGTCATGTTAGAAGGAAATTGGAGATGGACCTTCTTATGTGATAAACATAGCTTTATTCTGATATACAGAATAGGAGAATAGTATATAGAAGTAAATGGAAAATATGAAGTATATTGCTATTTTGAGGACAAGGAAGTTTTTTGAGATGAGGCTTATGAAAAGAGTCACTTTTTGTCAGTTGTGTTGTTTTCTTGTTATGTTAAAAAAAAAAAAAAACAGAAATCATTGTGAGGTTATCTATTCTAATGGCCATCAATGAGCATCACTGACTTGCATTCATTTTCTAAAGAAATATCATCGTCAGAAGGAATATGGAGATGCCTTGTATCTTTGTAATTAGGACAAGAGAGAGAAGTGAATAGAGAAAGGGAGAGGAATGGGAGAGAAAGAGAGATTAAGAGAGTAAAGAGAGAATAATAGAGTAGGGTTGAGAGGGACGGAAACGGGATTATGCCATGTGTTACAAGATGGGAGTTTACATCTATTTATAGGCACAAATGACTCTAATGACTAAACTCTTCTGTTATTTATTAACTAACTTCTGTAACGAGCTAATCTGTTGTTTATTTTTACTATTATAATTCAATGTCAATGAACAGTGAATAGATATGATTTGAGTGATGGATGTCAAGATTAAACAATGTGCTTTAAGTAATTGCCAATCTGCTTGTAGTACTAGAGGTAACTTTGTTCCTCTTCCTCAACCAAAAATAACCAAGAACAGAAAGGAGTATAAAAAAGAGTGATGAAAAATAAAATACCATCACTTCTCCTAATTTGGCTGGTTGTCTTCTTTTCAGCTCAGTTTTTTCCTAGACAGAAGGGTTCGATCTTTCATTTTCCCAGTTCTTTCCTTTATTCTGATTTACTCCAAGCTTCCCCACAAGGTAGGATAGTATTGAATTGTGCATATTTTATATTTTAAATGTTGTTGCAACATCATTTTTGTTGATGCTGCAGGAGCTTCGTTTTATCATAAGCTCTGTTCCAATATTTAACCTGTCTGCCTCGATCGCAGCTAGCAGAATGTAAGATCATGTTGCTCTGTATTTCTGTCTGAAATATAACATGTTGGAGCTTTTTAGGCAAAATGTGTTGCTGTTTGAATATTGTCATTTTCAGGAAATATGTATATTCATTTATCCCAAGTTTGTTTTTGTTTCTGTTTTTGTATATTTCCAAGTTGCAACATTTTTATGGACTTTTAAAGAGTTTTGACACCTTAACCTTCTACGTATCTCAACTTGTTCCCAAGTCGCTCAAACTATCAAGTCCTGGTCAACCTTTGATCCCATTTTGAGTAAATGATTGCTATGTAACCATTTTCTGACCAAGGTTTTTTTATCGAAGGTTCTTTCTAATTTGGACTCAAAATGTATAAATATAAACGTTTTAATGACCCAATACATTAAATCAGAGTTTTAAAGGACTATAGTGAATTCGTCCTTTTGTGGGAACTGTATTGTAATCGAGTAAGTTTAAGTGCATATACATTTATAAAGGAGATTTGGAAATGGAAGAGGCCTCGTTTGCATGTTTTCTTGGTCATTTACTTTTTCATGTTATGAGTTACTAAGCGGTGTGAAATGTTCCAGTTTCAACAATAAGAAGAAGCCTTTCTGGAACTTGCTTTTCTTCATTTTGGTGGGACTATTGTTAATAAGGTTGGCCCTACAAGTGATTATGTTTTGTTGGTGATGGTTGTATTCTTCATTTTGTACTTACTTTTACATCTTGTAGTGTAGCATGCTCCATCACAGCTTTCATGGCATCATACTGGAATTATCCTAGCGGGCATGCCTTAAAAGAATTGCATCAAACTGGTGAGTCCATGATTCTTAAAATGTTACTCCCTTCGGTCTTTAATATAAGATATATTTACCTAATTTGATTAGATTAAGGAAGTTAGTTAAACTCGTTAATATGACATGTATTTTCTAAAATACCTTAGTTACCTTCGTTAATTCCTTTCTCTCTCCTTGATTATTTGTTGAAGGAACATCAATAGGGGTAAATTAGGAAAAGATTGATATATAAAAAATATGTCTTATATTTAGGACCATGTTCAACTCCCAAAACATGTCTTATATTAAATATCAGAGGAGTAGTACACTTGCTACTCCATGGGAAGCCAGACACTGCCTGAGGAAAACTATTGTTATATGTCCTCAGTGTCGAATGATGATAGAATCTGTTTAAGAATATAGAAAAAGGAAGGATTTCTTTAGGTATTCCTAGAATCAAAATCCAAGTCTTAGAACTTTCCCAAACCTGAAGGTTAATCTCCTTAGTAGTACTGAATAATATCCTTCAATACATAAGAAGCAACTTTTATTCATGATTGAAAATAACTAAGATCTTAATAAAAGGACAACACAGCACTTAATCAGCCCTTATTTGTCACATACATGACAACATGCCATATTATAAAACTATCAAGACAATACGTCATTCTATACAATTACTAATATAAAAATGGCCTAATTTCCAACTTTAGCCTTCTAATTGTATGTTAGCGATGAAACTTCATGATTAAGAATCTATCAGATGATGCTCGGACAATTCTAGTAGTATTGAATTGATGGTATGGTACTCAATTGCTTGTAAATTGGGGTAAGTTTGTTCCACTGAAAAGAACATGACAACATATTTCAATGGCAATGTCTATACCAAATGAATTTTGACATTGATTTTCCAATGCTTGATTGTTTACAGTTTTTTGGTTGTTGTTCTTAGCAGGTGTTCTTAATGATACAAATGAACAGTGGGTTCACATTGACACCTTTTCGGCTATGAATGGTATATCCCGCTTTTGTGAAAGTGATTCCCCATGGAGGTATATTAAGTTTATTTCTTCTATATTATGCCTTTATGTAGAAGCTCTTGGTATTTGTGGTATTTTCCAGAGACGGGCCTATTCATAATACTTCGGAGGCAGCTGCCATCACTGCATAGTTAACAATAAAATATAGCTATAGAACGCAAATTTTTAATGTGTTAATCAAAATGCTATAATATCATTTAAGCAAAGCCAATAACTATGGAAGAATGCAAACAGATTTTTTTTTTTTTTGACCAAGAAGAATACATACAGTCTGATATATAATAGAAATGAAAGATTTTAGAGTACTGTTATTGTAGGCTATTACAAATTCAAAGTAGATATCATAATTTACTGAAAACATAACTATAAAACTGAAACAGTTAACTCCTACAGATAATTCATCTTACAAAGAACTGTTATTGAATGAGTAGACAGAAGCTATTTTCGGGTTCAAGTTTGTATTGTAAAATTATTTTCTAGGCTTTGTTGTTCTACTTAGTCTCTTGTAGGTTTGTGAGGGCTTTTGTCTAGGCGCAGGGCGCTACTTCTCAGATGCTGTTTCTGCTGCCTCTTTTTTGTTCTCTTTTTGTTATGCACGTTAGACAAGGTAGTGTAAATGTAAACACAAGTTAAATATTGTATTCATGGAGATTTTGGTGCAGAATATTTTTGTACTAAACATTACTTTTCTTAAAAAAAAAAACATATTGAGCAACTCCAAACCCAATGAGAGTACAATCAATTTATGAATGATAAACTAAATTCCAAAGAGAAAATTAAATTTGGAATTTCTCAGTGCCGCTTCTTTGTTCTTGTTGCAATTATGTGAGTCAAAGATTCAGTTTCACTTCTTAGTGTTGTTAGGTTTTATTAACAACATAGTTCTAAGGTATTTTTTTAATGTTTGTTGTGTGACATTGAACTTTCAGAATAATTAAATGTGTTCCCTCTTATGTAGATATTCTAAAGAAGAACAAATAAGCTTGCAGGAATTCCACACGAGGAATTTTACTTTTCTCATAAAGTGAGTTCTTTCTACGTATCTATTTTCTCTTTATTCTAGATATGGTACGGTGGATACAAATTCTGTATCAATGCTAAGTGTTTACTACGAATTGTTTGGTATATCTTATATATATTTTTAAAAAATATATTTACCAGTGAACACCCAGTGGTTGATGGATTCAAGTGTCTATTCAGCGAAGATGGGTTTGTTAGAGCTGGTTTTAGATTTGAATTTCCGCCGATTGTACTGGTCAGTAGTAGCAATGAACTCAAAAATTGAATGCTTTATTGCCTTTTAAAATGTAGTTTTATATGATATTAATCCCCTGCAGGTTAAAGAGCCCAAAGTGTATGTCCATGGAAATCTGGAAAACCAGATCATCGTTCAAAAACATTGGCCAGGCTGCTCATAATCCTTCCTATTAGTGGTCATAAGCTTTTGAGCAGTTAATGAGAATCAAACTGGTGGATTTTGGTTCGAGAAAATCTTCCTTTTGTATGCGAGTTGATATCATATAGTATTTCAAATTGATTTATTTGTGTTGTCTTTCCATATTAGTACATATTTAAGTATCATGCTTACTCAACTATCAACTCTGGATGCATTCATGGTGTAGCAAGTGTTGATTATGTATTTCTATGTTTTGAATTACTTGCTTTGACATTTCAAAGCAGAGAGAAGGAACAAAATAGTGTTTATAACTATTAATATAACCTTTATGAAATTAATATTTTTTAGTATGTATGTATGTGCGGGTGCGAGTGAGTTCATGTGCATTGCCGTCCTCATCATTCTGTTCATCCTTCTCATCCTCATCTTCATCCTCGTCCTCTTCCTCATCCTCATCATTGGAGGAGGGAGAAATAGTTCACGGTAATTAATTAAGAATCATAAAATATTTTTGCCAGCATATTCAATAGTTCTAAGCTAATATTGTGGTTTTAAGCCAGCAAATTTTTCACTGAACTTTGAAAAATCATAATTAATTCTAGAAAAATTGAATTGGGGTGATTCAAAATTTGATATGACCCTTATTTAGTTTAAGGGAAAAATACTTTTAGTAGCCAACTGACCGCACACTTCCCAGTTTTTTCTTTTTCCCCTCACTACCAGAAAATATGACCAGTTTTAATGGTCTACTTCAAACATTCATAACTCCTAGTGTACTTATTGAAATCCTTCATAATACCTATCAAATTAAAGGTCTTTAAGTATACTTTAATTCAAGAAAATCTCATCATCATCAGATGAAGTTTGGACAGTGAAATATTCGCCACAACAAAACTGCCAGGCAACAACGCAAACTAGTAGTTTTGTTACACAAGCATACTTAATTTTCAATTTTTGAGTCTTTAAATTAGTCTATCAAAAGTTATAACCAAAGCCTATTCCTACACAAATTTTCATGTAGAATGCAATGGAAAGCTCAAAAATACCAAAATCAAACTCCTTCAACAGTTTTGCTTCTGACTGAAATATATGCTCAAAAATAACAAAAATCTAATTTTGTGATTTAAACTACTGATAAGCCTAATACTTCAACAAGCATCATATATCACTTTATATATGATTAAAACATCTTCCTTCTTCAAAAACACCCCTTGGATAAAATACATGGGTGGTTCAAGAGCTAAGAAAACTTAATGAAATCACAAAGTATTCGGTTCAAATGAAAGCCTACACTTACCTCTTCGCGTTTCTTCAAGTAGTTCAATATTCCAGCAGCACTCCGGTAGACTAACTAACACAAAACACCTTAGATGAGAAATTTAAAACCATAGAATTGAAGCTTATAGTGAGTAGAGGAAGTTTCCTGAAGGACTTACCGGACGATAACGGCGATTCGAGGTCGAAATCGGCTCCGATAGTCAGGAGAACTCACTATTCACTCCTCCTTCTCTCTTCTTGTGCTCTTAAGCTTAAGAAGTCTAATTTCTCTTTCTCTCTCCATGCTTGCACGAAATTTAGCTCTTAAAATGGAAGGGAACGGTTGAGATTTAATCTTACAAAGTGATCTCATCTTAGCTTGTCACGTGTCACGAGTTTAAGGCTTAAGAGTGTCACGTGTCATGCAACCATTGGTCTTCCATTTTCTCTTTCTTTGGTGGTGCATAAATGGTCATGGGAAGGGGAGGCCTGACAATTTCCTTGGACTTCTGGGTTCGGTGCTCGACTTCTAAAGTAAGCGACCCGGCCAGAGACCGGTGAATTCCCCTGACTCAGCGCTAGGTGGCGTACTCCAAAGATGACAAAACGAAAGGCTTAAAGTGGGCGTAATGATGTGTAATGATGAGGGACACATGTCACCTCCTCATTTGGCCAACACAAAACACATTTTACTTTGTAATGATTTCAGGACACTTGTCATTTCCTTATTTGGCCAACACGAATGATGTGTCATCATGAGTCATAATGAGTTGTCATTACATACGTTACTGAAGTTCTTTTAATAAAGTTGTTCTATCGGTGCATTACCTGGAATTCCACTTGGGACCCACGTGGGACCATGGCACGCATATCGAGGCACGCCAGGATACTCCTGAATTCCTCCGATCTCACAACTAACGCCTGTGTGCCCTGCAACCACTGACGAATTTTCCTCCAACTTCTTACACTTGTATTTTTGCACTCTTGACTTCTTGATTTCCGCTAATGACACAATGGACATTTGGGAATTTTGAAAGTAACTCTACCTTTAATTTGTAAATACCAGTATTTATTTTATTCCACTATTTCGATATTTACATGTTTTCAATATTACAAAATTTGGTATATTACACTAGCTGTCCAAAAAAATAAAAAATTATATACCTCACGGTTATTAGCTAATAACCGTGATATATGTAATAACATAACTCACGGTTATTAATAAAGAACCGTAATAAATATAAACAAATAAATAACAGTTTTATCGATACAACCGTTATGTAAAGTCTTCGGCATGACAACCCAAAAAACCCTATCCTTCCTCTTCTATTTTAGCGCTGGAAACAGAACACACTTGACAATTAGTTTGTTCGAACGAAACCCTCTAACATAGCAACCCTAGTACTCCTATTGCCTTTTCCTGTCGTCGAGAGTCGTTTTCAGTTGAGCCCCACAACAAAAAATCCTTCGTCTTACTTCTCAGCGACAACCACACTAGTCAATACCTTAACATTTGTCTCAACGATTGCCAAGCGAGTTGCTTTCGCTTGCCCTAACTCACATTTTCGTCACTTGTGAGTCCTAGCTATGTCACATTCCTTTGGTGCTTTGTTCTCCTTATTCGATTGAGGTGCCTTTGTGAAGTCACAATGTGATGAAGTATTCAAGGTGACATTAACTTGCTTTTGTGATTTATGTTTTTTTGGAAAGCCTATTATTACTTTAATCGAAGGTTCTTATCCTACTACAGGAAGTCATCAACCCATTGCTTTGACTAAAGGTTCATATTTTATTGATATTTTTTGAAGTAACTTCTGGACATATGATCCTTAAGGAAAATACATATCTTTTTTTGGAAGTATCTGTATCTCCGGAAGTTACTTCAAAATGTTCAATAGGTGTGTTGAATAAACTAGTTCATGTGTACCAATGAGAGTCATACATGAACAAGCTTTTTGAATAAAATAGTTCAGATGTACCGGGAATCATACACGAACAAGCTCAATGAATAGACTAGTTTATGTGACATATTGAATTTATTGTTGTGAAGTTATGTGTTTTTTTTTTTTTTGGAAATCCCATATTGCTTTGATTGAATGTTCCTCTCCTATTTTTCTATTGAGTAGGTGATACCAAATTTAAAGATATGAAATTCAACAATGTGATCAATTCTAGACTCTTTAATGCAAGAGTTTCTGAGCTACTTGATCTCGTCTCTATATATATAATAGAGTAGTACTTCCCACATCGAATAGCGATGCAATTTGGATGGATCAAGATTTTTTGGGCTTTGTGGCTAGAATTAATAGCATTCCTTATCTATATATATATAATAATGTAAGTGTTCACCTATATCTTATGTCTCTTGAGCAATTAAGGCTGGAAAGGAAAGGAAGATGGGGTAAAAAATAAATACCCCTATCAAAAATGGAGCAGGGGTTATGCAAACCCTTGAACTCAAGTGTTTGCATATCCCCCTCTCTTTTTGATAGGGGTATATGTTTTTTTCTCAGAGTCCTTTGCTTTCCAAGATTAATTCCTGTGAAAAGACACACTTATATATGTCAATTGTTGCCATTGATTATCCCCACAAAACCTAGAATGTCTTGATTCAACCCAAATTGCATAACAACTCAATGTGGAAGGTATTGTTGTTCTATTTTATATATAGAAGATGTCAACTAGCTCAGAATCTCTCACTTGAAGAGTCTTGTATCCATATACATTACGGTTATTATATAAAAACCGTCATGTATTATAAATGTTCATGATTCTTTTTTATAAACCGTTATTTATATACTTATTTCATAATGGTTGTCTACGTGAACTTGTTATTAAGTTTATTAAAAGTCACGGTTCTTATATACAAACCGTTATGTATGTTACTGAATAAATAACGGTTGTAAATTGAGGCTGTTATGTATCATGCAAGTGTACCTTATTTTATGACTGTTGTTTATGTGTGCCCGTTAATTATTATCACTGCAATGGGCATATCATGGCTTTACCAAACCTCAATACATAATGTGTGTTATATTATAACTGTTACAATAGTTCTGGAATATATAACTGTTCGGAACCGTAATGTATATACGTCGAGCTTTTATAGCGCTCGCATATATATTGGTTCGAATCCATGATATATAGCACCTAATAACCGTCATATATCACGATTTATGTAGTGGTGATTCAAAAGTGATGACTTTAAGATTACCTAAACTTTAAGAAGGCATACATGATAATAAGATGTATTGTGTTTGCATTCAACGTTTACAAACAATAAGAAAAATTCTAAGAGATTTTCCACATTAAAAGACATAAGAACATAAATGACTTGTTTTTAGCCACTTTAGTATACAATTTTTGTGAAAATTATGATGACATGGCATTTTTGAGATCTCGGCATCTCCAAAATATTCAAGACAAACACAACACTGGTCAGTTGTAATATTTTTTTTGAAGGTGGATTGTGTTGAGCGATCGGATGGATTCTTCAGAGGCAAGAACCAAGTTAATCTTTTGCATAACTCCTCCTGACTCCTTTTTTCCCTCAAATCCACAAAATCTATACTCCTAGCAAATTGGACTATAACATCAATAGCTAAGGGGAATATAGTGATCCCATCACCTTCAAGAACAGAAGGTGAAGGGCAATTATCATTAAACCATCCTTGAGCTGTGGACATGATTCTTGTTATTAAAGCATAAAGGTTTAGAGGATGGATTAAAGGGTGGGATAGCTTCATCCGAAGTAAACTCGAGCCAGTTCAAAAATATTCTGTACATGATATGTAATGAGAGGAAACTGGTAGTGAAAAAACGCTTGTGCCCCGACTATCTCATCAGTACGAGAACTACGTTGGAAACAAATACAGAGTTTGAGGATAAAATTAAGTGTCCCTGTGTGATCATGGCTTTGGATAGGAAGGCTTTGAAAGACTTGAGGATAATCATCAGGTTGACGATAGAAAGATATTGAAGAATCAAATTCAAACATATATTTCGTGATCATGAAATTGAAAAAGAATAACCAGTGGATATATATTTGGGAAATCCCTGAAAAGGAATCTGAAAATTGGGAAATGGCATGAGTTAATTTTTTATCAAAAGTTGATTAGAAAATGTCAAAAAACATGATAAGAAATTTTCAACTTTTTTCTTGTGAAATGACTGATCTGTCATTTTCTAATTTTCAGGTTCCTTTTTAGGAATTTTCCCTATATATTTCTTTTTGGCCAAGAATACCATGAAAGATTGATATATTTAAATTATGTTTAAGGAAATATAATAAAGTTTATTAAAGAACGTCAATGTCAAAGAAATGTTAATTATAACTACGTTTTCCCTTTTTATTTAATTTTTTCCTGACCAAATTATATTTGAAGGAAAATGATTAATATATATTGATTTGAATAATGTAAGTGAAGATAATTATTCTTTTTAAAAAGTTTAAATTGAATAAAGAATATTATATAAGGTTGTTTACAGCTTTTTATTTACATTTGAGTTTTTTTATTAACTCTATAATTTGATGTAAAATTGGTCAAAACATGTAAAAGATATGGCAAAAGCAGATATGTTTTGGGGGGAAAAAGATTATCATTTGCTTGTATCAATTAGGTTCAATCATTTCATCAAATGTTTTCTATGCGACTTTTTTTATTATTGATGATAATGATAGTCTAACATAATTCTAAAATTATACGTGCCTAAATTTGTATTATTAAAAAATGGACCTAATTAGTAAATCAATCTAACTTTTATCCTATGAAAAATTACCTTTTCAGTTTTTTAATACTAATTGTAACAACTCATTTTTAAAACTAATTTGGAGAATCAAGAATCTTTTTTCTTGAAAATTTCAAGAAGAGTCGCTAGAAGTTAATTTTTTACCTCAACATCATAGGGAAGTTATCTTATGGGTTAGAAAAGGTAATTAAGAAAGAAAATCTTTGGAGAAAGATTCATTTTTAAAACTTGTTTGATATTTTCAGCATATTAATGAAACGATAAAACAGAAAATAAAAGTTAGAGTGAAGGGTAAAATAGTCAAATGATCAGCTGACCACGCCCCGTTTCAACCCAAAGAATAGCCAGAGTGAGAGAAGGAGGTTCCAAAGCCGAGAGAGACCGAAACAGGGGAAAAGCAAGAAGAAGGGAGGAACTCGCTTATACAATAGTGAAGTTCGGTGGAGGTATGTAAGCCTTCTAATTCTTCTATTTCGTTGGTTATGAGTTTTGTGAGCGATTCAATGCCTTTGCATTTAAGTGGGCGCCCTTGCATGTAATGATTTGCTGTTTCTGGGTTTATAATGTTAGGATTATGAACTCTATATCTGTGTGTGTGTGATTCAAACCTATAAAGCCCCTATTTTGGTATATATACTGTCGAGTTCTGTGTTAAATAATGCAATGGAGTTTAATTGATGGAGTACGAGTAGTCTAAGCGAAGTATATGACATGTATGTGTGTGAATGTGTTGAATTTGACTTGTCAAGGCTGAGAAATTATAGGAGGATTACTTTTTTGTGCTTCCAAATGATGAATGATTATTTCAGATGATTCAACTAATTATAGTGACTTCAGAATGACACTTTTTACACTGCTTTTAAATATGGAAAACAGTTTCAGTGTTGTGCAGTGAGCTGTCTCTGGATGTTACGAAGAAAAGATAATGCTAAATGTAATAAAATGATATGATATATTGTCATTATGATGAATGGAGGGGTAATGCTCATTGAATTTGAATTGAGGATGCTTGAAAGATGAGTAAGCTATTGTTTTAAACTTGGGAATTTTCATATTATAGGATGAAGGCATATATGAAGCTTGAATAAAGAAAGGAAGAGGATGTAATGTTATATGAATATATATATATATATATATAGACACATAGAGTTTCATGGAATACTATCATAACAGCATTGTCTCAAAGTGGGAGAACTGAGGATGCATGTGGGCTTTTTAATCAGATGCCAAACAGGGATGTGAAAATGTTTAACAAAATGCTACCTATGGGATATAACCTAACACAGGAACCTTTTATATATAAATTCTTACTTAGCTCATTTTCATTTTCATACAAGATTTAGGACTCTTCAATATTACAAACATGAAAAGACAATAATGACGTCACAGCCAGGGTAATGATACCCAAAACTCATAAATATAATGTCATAAGGGTCACTAGAAAATCTACAATACATGACAACACCAAGCAACTCTTTTAAACACTCACAAGCTAAGTCACACCATTAACACAAGGTTGCAATGGAAAGATTTATGAAGTATGCATACTCTGAAGCTCTTCAATATATCACCTTCTGGGGGGAAAAAATAATATTGAGGTTATAAAACGTTATGGAATAGCATGACTAACTGGAATAATTATAGGGTGTCAACTAGAATCATTTAAAGATGCAATGCTTTAGATAAATATATACCTTCTAACAGTCGTTCGTTTCAATTTGGTGATTTTGTCAAATTCCGGCGAAGCCATTTTGCCTTCAAAGCAACGAAGACATAAATTTGGTCATATATACGAGTGAGGAATCAAAAGTAGGCAATTCTCCATGTCTTGATAAAGAAAAGGGCCAAACATGTTCCCCAAAAGCCATAAGCAAATCCAATTGACATGCCCATCTTCAAACACTTCGTAAATTCATCATCGTTGCCTTCAATGATCTCCTTTTTCTCATTGGGTTTTTCTCCTTGTGGCTTATTATTTGGAAGTGGAGCTCCATAAAGTCCAGGATTGCCCATGTAACTAGATGCATCAAAAGTCAAAAATTGGTTGCGCATGGGAATTTTCCCACTCAAATTGTTATATGACAAGTCCAACACACTTAGATACAACAGATTGGTCGCGCTTTGAGGAATTTCTCCAACAAGTTGGTTCCATGAGAGGTCAAGTATCTCCAATCTTCCCATATTCCCAATCTCATTTGGGATACTCCCTATCAAACCATTATGTGATAAATTTAAACCTTGTAAATGGCCTGACCTAAATAATTCTCTAGGTATTGATCCTGAAAGGTCATTCATTGACAAGTCAAGATAGAACCAATAATTCAATTGAATGATAAAATCAGAGAGGTCGTGTTCATGGCAATCTCTATAAAATAAATGTTGATATTCCTCATATGCCCTTGAAGAATTAGACAAGAGAACAAGAAGATAAGTGGTAGGTTTTGCTGTAGAATTACCCAAGCATTTTGGAATTGAACCTGAAAGTTTGTTATTAGTAAGGTCCAACAATTGAAGATTAGAGAGTTGGCAAATTTGAGGAGGAATACTGCCACTAAAATTATTTGACCTCAGAATAATCACCTTTAAATTGGTTTTCCCATGTATCCAACAGTCAAGAAGCTTCCCAGAAAAAAGATTGTGATTCAAATGTAAAACTTCCAAGTTTTTATTCCCAATCATGGCTTCACATAAGAATGGAGAAATAGATCCTGATAACAAATTATTCCCAGCCAAAAAGCCTTGCAATTCTGAGTGTTTCCCAAGAGATTTCGGAAGACTGCCATTTAGTAAATTGCATGCAACATTTAAATATACCAGTGACGATATATTTATCAGGGTTTCAGTAATTGGGCCAGAAAAACCATTGCTAGAAAGATCAAGAATCTCTAATTGCTCGTATTGTCCCACCCATTCTGGAATTGATCCACCCAAAGTATTGAACTTCAAGACTAACGTTTCCAGTTGCCTAAAATTTGACAGTTCTTCAGGTACTTGACCTTTAAGATAATTGAAGCTAAGGTCTAAAAATGAAATACTGCTACTTAGGTTAAATAGCCACTTGGGTACCTCAGTGTAGAAATCATTACGAGAAATATCAAGAACCTCTAGGTAAGAAGAATTGACATGCTCAAGAGATGGTTGAATGCTTTTCAAGGAACAATGACTCAGTCGTAACTCCAAAAGTGAAGGGAGCATGTTAACCCTCTCAAGCCAGAGAGTTTCCTTAGAGAGATTAGCATCACTGAGTTTAAGATGTTTCAGAGAAGACAGCTGTGAAACCCATCTAAGATCATCTATTTTGAGGCCCATGTTATGTGAAAAATCGAGAAAAAGAAGATTGGACATGTTTGTACCGTGGTGGATGATTGACATGTTATGATCAATGGGTGGAATATAGATAGCATTAAAGTCATTATCATGCAAATCCAAGAAGCTGAGGAATTCAAGTTTCAGAACATACAAGTTGATCCGACCTCCTAAACATTTGAAATCATCATCAGGGGAGTTACAATGGAGGTCTAGCTTTGTGACTCTTCCTGTGAGGTTATCGCACTGAACTCCAAACCAATGACAACAATCTTGCCCAGTAGACCAAGAAGAGAGTAGCTTCCATGGATCTTTAATGCTTCCCTTGAAAATTTCAAGAGTTTCTCGATCTTTTGCATTACAACCAGCATTCGAATTCCCATGGGACATGCTTGAATAGATTACGATGATGGCACATAGATACCAAAGCAAAGCAACAACCGTTTTTGAAGTGGAGGAACCCATGATCGATAACACTAGAAGAAAGAAAGTAGGATAGTTTACTTGATACTACTCAATGTTAAAATGGAATTATATAGGAACCACCAATTATTTGATAATAAAACGAAATAAGAAAATAGGGAGTAAAACAAAAATACTTCTTTAGATTTCAAATCATCAAACTACTGTTGTCTATCCAAAAGTAAATCAAGTGGTCCCAAGGGAAGTTGCATTGAACATACACCGCAAGTATCCTATATATAATTTGTGCATTGGTCTATAACTTTTGGTACGCTTTATTGACTTGGAACGATGCTTTATGACTTGGCCCGTGAAACGCGCCTTGTTAGTGTGATTAGGTTAGCACTTGCAAAAGTGAGTCGTGGGGAAAAAATATCTCAGCATTTATTAGATACGTTATCTTGAGTCTTCACTACGTATAGTCAGTCTTTACTCCACTTTCACTTTCAGAACCTAAAAAAAAAAAAATTAATCTTTTATGTTATTTTTAGGGAATATCCCATAAAAAGATGATTGAATTGCACAAATTTAAATTTGAGTTACTAAACTCAACAAATTATATATCAGGTTATACGCCATAATTAGGAATTTAAAATTCAGGTTAAATTACTTATATGGGAGAATTGCTGATAAATATTTTTTTAGAAAATTAATTGCTGAATGCTATCATAGAAGATCTGTTGCACATAACGGAATATATATTGCACACAATGAAAGATCGTTTGCATATTTATATATAAGATTTTTGCACATATGGAAGATGGCTTGCTCAAAACGGAAGATCACTTGCATACACGGAAGATCGCTTGCACGCTTGGTAGCAATCAGCAATTAATTTGTCCCAAAGGTATTTTTGGGCATTCCTCCCTACTTATATATCCCTTAATTATTATAAAAACAAAATTAAAATCGGAAGAAGTTTTACGTTTGTACTTCATACTTTATAGTTTATACGTAGCATAAAAATACAGTTTTTCTGTCTTTTTTTAAAATGGCCCTCTCGAGAATTTCTTCCATATATTTATACATTTTTTCAGTTCATTGAGATTTCATTTTCGCATAATGGAACCCAAATGAACTGGAGATGCATTTGAGAATTCCAGAACATGGTTGTGTATTATATAAGATTATTACAAGTTTGTGGCATTTTTCATTGCATATTTGTACTTATTTTCAAAACGTATTATAGCAATAATTATACTTGAGTTTTTTTACGCCAAGAATAATTATGCCTGAGTTTCGTGTCACCCAGAAGATCAAGAAAATTCTGCCACTCCTGCAGCTCTAATGAAAGTTTTCGAGATGATTCTACGAATAACTCAATTCTACTAGAATCTCCCCAATTCAAGAAGCAATTTGACTTAAATCTGGGAATAATTATCACTGGCATTCCCATAATCTCTTCAATTTCATCTCTTCAACTTCTTGATACTCTGTTCCTTCTCTAGCCCATCACTTGCTTCCTTCACATTATAAAGAAGGTTTAATTACCCATATGTTATGCTTTAAATCTTGCAGTTTTAAAAACTAAAGGATATGAAGGTAATTTGAGCCAAATTTGAAATTCCTAATTAAGACGTATAACTTGATATATAATTTATTGATTTCAGTAATTTAAATTAGGATTTGAGTAATTCAACCTTTTTTATATAAGATTTTCTTTTATTTTTATTCATTGAATCATATATGATTTCTTATGTCAAATTGCTAGCTTCTTGGACTCAGAGTAAGGCCCAATAGACTAACCAACATGAACAATTATATTAGCATTGAATTAAAGGTATGGTACCACCATCACGTTGGGGGGTAACAAAAGATCTAGTCCTTCACAACGTGGTAAATCAAGTTTGAATTTTAATTGAGAGAGATGCTTATATTTAATACTTGATAGTGCCTCAAAGTAGATTACTTCTCGTAGAAGGATTCATTTGCCAAGCAAAACAAAAAGGTCTCGTACTTTGTATCAAAAAAAAAGAAGAAAAGAAAACGGTCTCATACTCTAATCACTTTTAAGTCGGTTGAAGTTTGTCCAACTAACAAGAACATGACAATATATTTTAATGGCAACGTCTATACCAAATGAATTTTGACATTGATTTTCCAATGATTGATTGTTTAATGTGTGAGATATTTTATTAATATATTATAATTATTATTAATTAGATAATCAATTAAATATTCTGAGTGTGGCCCATAAGTCAAATCCATGCCCAATTTAAGATCAGGGTTATTGGCTATTAATGTGATATCGGGATAACACGCTTGAGTTTACGGCATATTGATATAAAAATGTTAGAAAAATTTAGATTGTTCACATGAGGTTCCCTGACGGCTCTTAACTTGTCTTACAGCCAATCTTTTGTCATTATTTTTCTTTTGTAACTCTCTTTCAACTAGATACGTGAGTCGTCTTATGATCAAAGTTTAGTATTTCCTATAAATCTTCCGCTATTATTGATATAAGAAAATTCATGTACTATAATTGTGATTTAGAGTTGAAGTGCCCATCTAATGGTTACAATGTAATCAACTGATTTAGAGTTGACATGTCCATCTAATAGTTACAACAATAATAACAAAATATTGTCTCACTTGGTAGGGTCAGCTTTGTCGAAAACAAAATCTCTAGGTAGATTATTAATAAAAAGATCCCTCTTTATAACCTCCCGTCTAATAGTTACAATTTAAAATATTAAAACAAACCCTGAACTGATACTGGATAATACTATAAAAAATGTGTCTTTCTTTATTCTGTTTCCAGGGGGAAGTTACCCAACTTTTTTTAAAAAAGTCATTTAGGTTTTATCTACATAAAAGCCACTTAAATTTGTTTATATTTACTAAAATGAGTAAAGAGATCAGATGAGTAGTACATATTGAACTAATTCTCAAAAGGTAATTTAAAGATTTAGCGTGATAGGATTAAATTAGCAAATAAAATTACATCATAGTATAACTTGGCACAACATATACCTATAAGTATGCACATAAGAAGGCATAAATGATAAATAAAAGATCTATTGTACTTGCATTCAACGTTTACAAACAACAAGAAGAATTCTGACTTTTTTACATTAAAAAAGTCAATGTCAAAGAAATGTTAATTATAACTACGTTTTCCCTTTTTATTTAATTTTTTCCTGACCAAATCATTTTTGAAGGAAAATGATTAATATATATTGATTTGAATAATGTAAGTAAAGATAATTATTCTTTTTAAAAAATTTAAATTGAATAAAGAATATTATATAAGGTTGTTTACAGCTTTTTATTTACATTTGATTTTTTTTATTAACTCTATAATTTAATGTAAAATTGGCCAAAACATGTAACAGATATGGCAAAAGCAGATAAGTTTTGGAAAAAAAAAAAAAAGCTGATCATTTGCTTATATCAATTAGGTTCAATTCTGAGCAAAAAAAAAAAAGGGGTTCAATCATTTCATCAAATGTTTTCTGTGCGACTTTTTTATTATTAATGATAATGATAGTCTAACATAATTCTAAAATTATACGTGTCTAAATTTTTTTATTATTAAAAAATGGACCTAATTTGTAAATCAATCTAACTTTTATCCTATGAAAAATTACCTTTTCAGTTCTTTAATACCAATCGTAACAACTCATTTTTAAAACTAATTTCAAGAATCAAGAAGGGAGAATGACAAAAAAACATCATTTGAACTTAAAAATCCCGCTGACAAGAAGAATAATGGGATTGACAAGAACACTAATGAGATTGACAACGCAAATCTTTGTTAAATGACTAATTTAAAATTTTAAAATTCAAATAATATTTTCTTGTCATTCTCCCAATCAAGAACATGTTTTCTTGAAATTTTTCAAGAAAAGTCGCTAGAAGTTAATTTTTTGCCTCAACATTTTAGGGAAGTTATCTTATGGGTTAGAAAAGGTAAATAAGAAAGAAAATCTTTGGAGAACATAAAGATTCATTTTTATAAGGATAAAGGTGCAGATTTATCAATTAAGTTTTAAGTAAGGGGTGTCAAGCGCAATTATGTTTTAAAGGAGGCAAAATTGCAAAAATACACATAAGAAATTAAAAATGGAGCATCCACCACAAAACCGTTAAATTTGACCTAACATCGTCAAATTATAAGAGAAGAAAACCCCTAATGGCGCTAAGTCAAATTTAACGGTTTTGTGGTGGATGCTCCATTTTTAATTCCTTATGTATATTTTTTCCCCTTTAAAATATAACAGTATTTGACACCCCTACTTAAAACTTCATTGGTAAATATGCACCTTAATCCTTTTTATAACTTGTTTGATATTTTCAGCATAACAGTGAAAGGATGAAACAGAAAATAAATATCAGAGTGAAGGGTAAAATAGTCAAATGATCAGCCGGTCACACCCCATTTCATCCCAAGGAATACCCAGAGTGAGAGAAGGAGGTTCCAAAGCCGAGAGAGACCGAAGCAGAGGAAAAGCAAGAAGAAGAAGAAGTAGTAGTAAAAGAAGGAAGGAACTCACACATACAATAGTGAAGTTCAGTGGAGGTAAGCCTTCTAATTCGTTGGTTATGAGTTTTGTGAGCGATTCAATGCCATTGCATTTAAGTGGGCGCCCTTGCATGTGATGGTTTGCTGTTTCTGGGTTTATAATGTTAGGATTATGAACTCTATATCTGTGTGTGTGTGTGTGTGATTCAAACCTATAAAAGCCCCTATTTTGGTATATATACTGTCGAGTTCTGTGTTAAATGATGCAATGGAGTTTAATTGATGGAGTATGAGTAGTCTAAGCGAAGTATATGACATGTATGTGTGTGAATGTGATGAAATTGAACTGCCAAGGCTGAGAAATTACAGGAGGATTACTTTTTTGGGCTTCCAAATGATGAATAATTATTTCAGATGATTCAACTAATTATAGTGACTTGAGAATCAATTTTTACACTGCTTTTAAATCTGGAAAACAGTTTCAGTGTTGTGCAGTGAGCTGTCCGGATGTTAAGAAGAAAAGATAATGCTCATTGATTTTGAATTGAGGATGCTTGAAAGATGACTAAGCTATTGTTGTAAACTTGGGAATTTTCATATTATAGGATGAAGGCATATATGAAGCTTGAATAAGGACAGGAAGAGGATGTAATGTTATATGAATATATATATATATATATATATATATATAGACACACACAGTTTCATGGAATACTATAATAACAGCATTGTGTCAAAGTGGGAGAATTGAGGATGCATGTGGGCTTTTTAATAAGATGCCAAACAGGGATGTGAAAATGTTTAACAAAATGCTAGCTATCCATGGGTTATAACCTAACACAGAAACCTTTTCTATATAAATTCTTACTTTGCTCATATTCATTTTTATACAAGATTTTAGGACTCTTAAATATTACAAACATGGAAAGACAATAATGACGTCACAGCCAGCGTAATGATACCCAAATCTCATAAATATAATGTCACAAGGATCACTAGAACATCTACAATACATGACAACACCAAGCAACTCTTTTAAACACACACAAGTCACACCGTTAACAAAAGGTTGCAGCGGAAAGATTTATGAAGTATGCATGCTCTGAAGCTCTTCAATATATCACCTTCTGGGGGAAAAAATAATATTGAGGTTATAAAACATTATGGAATAGCATGACTAACTGGAATAATTATAGGGTGTCAACTAGAATCATTTAAAGATGCAATGCTTTAGATAAATATATACCTTCTAACAGTTGTTTGTTTCAATTTGGTGATTTTGTCAAGTTTCGGCGAAGCCATTTTGCCTTCAAAGCAACGAAGACATAAATTTGGTCATATATATGAGTGAGGAACCGAAAATAGGCAATTCTCCATGTCTTGATAAAGAAAAGGGCCAAACATATTCCCCAAAAGCCATAAGCAAATCCGATTGCCATGCCCATCTTCAAACACTTCGTAAATTCATCATCTTTGCCTTCAATGATCTCCTTTTTCTCAATGGGTTTTTCTCCTTGTGGCTTATTATTTGGAAGCGGAGCTCCATAAAGTCCAGGATTGTCCATGTAACTAGATGCATTAAAGGACTGTTGTATGGGGTCCAAGGGAATTTTTCCACTCAAATTGTTATGTGACAAGTCCAAGTCAGATAAAAAATATAGATTTTTCATGCTTTGAGGAATTTCTCCAACAAATTGGTTCCATGAGAGGTCAAGGAACTGTAAATTTTTCATATGCCCAATCTCATATGGGATGCTCCCCATCAAACCATTATGGGATAAATTTAAAAAATGCAAATAGACTGACAAAAATAGTTCTCGAGGTATCGATCCTGAAAGGTCATTCATTGAGAGGTCAACAGAAAACACCAATTGAACGACTCCAGAATAAGTATATGAGATGTCATCTTCACCGCATTGTCTGTAAATTAAATGTTGATATTCCTCATAAGTCCTTAAAGAATCTCGAACAATCGTTTGGTTGAGATCAGAAATAACAAGATTTGCTGCAATATTGCCCAAGCAATTCGGAACGGAACCCGAAAGTTTGTTATTAGCAAGGTCTAAGATTTGAAGACTAGAAAGTTGGCAAATTTGAGGTGGAATACTGCCACTAAAATTATTTGATCGCAGAAGAATTGCCTTTAATGGTTTTTTCCAATGTATCCAACAATGAGAAAGCTCCCCAGAAAAATGATTGTGACTCAGTCGTAGAACCTCCAATTTTTTATGCCCACTCATGGCTTGGCATAAGAAAGGGGAAATAGATCCTGATAACAAATTATTCCCAAAAAAAATTCCTCGCAATTCTGAGAGTTGCCCAAGAGATTTTGGAAGACTGCCATTTAGAAAATTGCATTCAACATCTAAATGTACCAGTGACGATAGATTTACCAAGGTCTCAGGAATTGGACCAGAAAAAAAGTTGCTAGAAAGATCAAGATGCTCTAATTGCTTGTATTGTCCCACCCATTCTGGAATTGATCCCCCGAAATTATTGAACCTTAAGACTAAACGTTTCAATTGCCTAAAATTTGACAGCTCTTTGGACATTTGACCTTTAAGATAACTGAAGCTAAGGTCTAAAAATGAAATACTGCTACTTAGGTTAAATAGCCACTTGGGTACCTTACTGTAGAAATCATTACGAGAAATATCAAGAACCTCTAGGTAAGAAGAATTGACATGCTCAAGAGATGGTTGAATGCTTTTCAAGGAACAATGACTCAGTCGTAACTCCAAAAGTGAAGGGAGCATGTTAACCCTCTCAAGCCAAAGAGTTTCCTTAGAGAGATTAGCATCACTGAGGTTAAGATATTTCAGAGAAGACAGCTGTGAAACCCATCTAAGATCATCGATTTTGAGGCCACTGTTATGTGAGAAATCGAGAAAAAGAAGATTGGACAAGTTTGTACCATGGCGGATGATTGACATGTTATGATCAATGGGTGGAATATAAATAGCATTAAAGTCATTATCATGCAAATCCAAGAAGCTAAGGAATTCAAGTTTCAGAACATACAAGTTGATCCGACCTCCTAAATATTTGTAATAATCAGGGGAGTTACGATGGAGGTCTAGCTTTGTGACTCTTCTTGTGAGGTTATCACACCAAACCCCAAACCAATCACAACAATCTTGTTCGGTAGACCAAGAAGAGAGTAGCTTCCATGGATCTTTAATGCTTCCCTTGAAAATTTCAAGAGTTTCTCGATCTTTTGCATTACAAGCAGCATTCGAATTCCCATGGGACATGCTTGAATAGAGTATGATGATGGCACATAGATACCAAAGCAAAGCAACAACCGTTTTTGAAGTGGAGGAACCCATGATCGATAACACTAGAAGAAAGAAAGTAGGATAGTTTAGTTGCTACTACTCAATTTTATAATCGAATTATATAGGGACAACTACTGGTTTGTTAATAAAATGAAAAAAGAATAAAATGAAATGAAATGAAATAATACTTCTGTAAAATTCAAATAGTCAAAGTCTACTGTTGTCAATTATCAGAGGGAAACCAGCTGGTCCATATGAAGCAGCATTGAACATACGCCTCAAGTGTCCTTGTCTATGATTGTTACGAATGTATAGGTCTAGAATTTTTGGCATTATTGATATGTGGTCTTTTGCAGGATTGTCCTATAATTTTCTGCATTGACCTGGTAAAATGATTTAATAATTGTTTCAATTTTCCTAATTTTGTAGAGATTTGTCTGTGAACTCGATCCTTAATTTAGTGATTAGGTGACGTCTAACAAAAGTGAGTGGAGTTAAAAAAAATGGTAAGCGTCATTTTTTGCCCAAAAGTATTCATGAAGGAGATGTATAGCCATGTAATCAGACTTGGACCAGACCGGTCCAGTCCGTAGACTTGTTTGGTCTGATTTTTTTATTACTTTTTTAAAAGCATCGATTTTTTTTTTTGAATTTTATATTATTAATTATAAAATATTTAATTTCTCACTGGTTTTATTTCATATTAGCTCCGGTTTAATCCACTGATTCTTAATCCAGTACCTCGGCCAGTTCATTGACCATTCCGGGTTTGATTACCTTGATGTATAGGCATATTCAAAACTTTTTTTGGGCTAAATATTGCCCCGAAAATGTAAGAACTGATCAATGTTTTCCCATTCGTTAAAAAAATAATTTTAACGGTTAGGTTCCCAAAATGACATGTTCAAGTGAATTATTAATTGAAAACCATAAATTAAAATTTGGATCTTGATTCTTGGGTTCCAATTCATTTGAAATTTCCTGCTTTTTATCTAATTTTAAAAAATCGTAATTAATTTTTAAAACAACATATGAAGATGCTCTAAAATTTTTTTGAAATCTCTTGAAGTTCTTTACATGAGATAAATATAAGTTTGGCCTTAACTCATGCCAATAAACACAGCTTATATTTTTCAGATAGA
Organism: Inga oerstediana; assembly: GCA_963210345.1. Classification (NCBI taxonomy): domain Eukaryota; kingdom Viridiplantae; phylum Streptophyta; class Magnoliopsida; order Fabales; family Fabaceae; genus Inga; species Inga oerstediana. The sequence continues at coordinate 26,854,552 of OY723408.1, forward strand.
AACTGTGCCTAAAATTTTAAAAATTCGTAACTCATTTTATACATCCAGTCGTCTTGATTTAAGACTTTTTTGAAACATCTGTGTCCTTATTTTATATAGGAACCACCAATTATTTGATAATAAAAAGAAATAAGAAAATAGGGAGTAAAAGAAATACTTCTTTGGATTTCAAATCATCAAAAAAATAATAATAATAGTTCTTTAGATTTCAAATCATCAAACTCCACTGTTGTCTATCCAAAAGTAAATAAGTGGCCCAACAAGAAGGTGCATTGAACGTACACCGCAAGTATCCTCTATATAATTTATGCATTGGTCTATGACTTTTGGTACTACCTCCGGTCCTAAATGTAGGATAAAGTTTGTAGTGCAAATTACACTACAAACTTTGTCCTATATTTAGGACCGGAGGGAGTATTAAACTAGGGTTAATATAACTTTTGGTCATTGAAGTTTGATCCAATTTTGGTTTTGGTCCCTCAAGTTTGAAATCTGTGGTTTTGGTCCCTGAAGTTTCATCCGATTTTGGTTTTGGTCCCTCAAGTTTGAAAAGGACTTGGCGACCCAATTAAAAAAACCCGACCCAGAAAAAAAATCAAGTCATTTTCAAACTTGAGGGACCAAAACCAAAATCAGATGAAACTTCAGGGACCAAAACTATCGATTTCAAACTTCAAGGACAAAAACCAAAATTGGGTGAAACTTCAGGGACCAAAACCACCGATTTCAAACTTGAGAGACCAAAACCAAAATTGGATCAAACTTCAGGAACCAAAAGTTATATTAACCCATTAAACTATTAATAACAAATCGTGCTTTGCAGGATTGGTCTTTAATTTTCTACGCTTTATTGACTTGGAAAGATGCTTTAATAATTGTTTCAGGGATGCTTTTTCACTCTTTTTACTCGTGTGTGTTCTTTTACCCCAAAATCATGGTTTCAGAAGCACTTTTCCACAAATCAAGACAAAACTCCTCTCACATACTTACCTCGTAAACTGTAAAAGCTATTCTAAAAAAACTAATCAGAACACACACTCATGCTTCAGTTTTCCTAATTTTACGTAAATTTGTTTTTGATCCTGGCCTCCCGTGAGCCTGTGCCCGTTGGGAAGAAATCCCAATCTGATGTCGCGTCTGAGGGTGTAACATTGATTCATGTCTTATTTAGGTTTAACACGTCTTAAATGAGTGTTTGGGAAGATTCTAAATCTAAGAGGGAAGATCCTAAATCTAAGTTTATATAATCGAGACAAAACTCTTCTCACATAATTATATCGTAAATCGTAAAAATTATTCTCAAAAGTTAATCCAAACACACAGTGTGATTAGGTTAGGACTTGCAAAAGTGAGTCGTGGGGGAAAAAAATCCCGGCATTTATTTAGACGCGTTATCTTAAGTCTTGATTACATATAGTCGGTCTTTATTCCACTTTTAGAACGGAAAAAAAAGAAAAAACTTTTATGTTATTTTCATTCATTGAATCATATATTATCCAGAAAAAAGAATAAAATGAAATGAAATAATACTTCTGTAAAATTCAAATAGTCAAAGTCTATTGTTGTCAATTATCAGAGGGAAACCAGCTGGTCCATATGAAGCAGCATTGAACATACGCCACAAGTGTCCTTGTCTATGATTGATATGCATGTATAGGTCTAGAATTTTTGGCATTATTAATATGAGGTCTTTTGCAGGATTGTCCTATAATTTTCTGCATTGACCTGGTAAAATGATTTAATAATTGTTTCAATTTTCCTAATTTTGTAGAGATTTGTCTGTGAACTCGATCCTTAATTTAGTGATTAGGTGACGTCTAACAAAAGTGAGTGGAGTTAAAAAAATGGCAAGCGTCATTTTTTGTCCAAAAGTATTTGTGAAGGAGATGCATAGCCATGTAATTGGATTCAGACCAGACCGGTCTGATTTTTTTATTATTTTTTTAAAAACATCGATTTTTTTTAAAGTTTTTTTTATAATTTTATATTAATAATTATAAAATTTTTAATTTTTTACCGATTTAGTCCCGGATTAACTTCAGTTTGACTATGATCTGACTCACTGACTCATAACTTAATACCTTAATTAGTTCAGTGACTGATTCAAATTTAATTAACTTGATGTTTAGGCATATTCAAAACTTTTTTTGGGCTAAATATCATCCCGAAAATGTAAGAACAGACCAATGTTTTCCCATTCGTTAAAAAAATAATTTTGACAGTTAGATTCCAAAAGTGACATGTTCAGGTGAATTGTTAATTGGAAACCATAAATTAAAATTTGGATCTTGATCCTTGGGTTACAATTCGTTTGAAATTTCCAGCTTTTTATCCAATTTTAAAAAATCATACTTAATTTTTAAAACAACATATGAGGATGCTCTAAAATTTTTTTGAAATCTCTTGAAGTTCTTTACATGAGATAAATATAAGTTTGGCCTTAATTCATGCCAATAAACACAGCTTATATTTTTCAGATAGAAACTGTGCCTAAAATTTTAAAAATTCGTAACTCATATTGTATACATCCACTTGTCTTGATTTAAGACTTTTTTTGAAACATCTGTGTCTATATTTTATATAGGAACCACCAATTATTTGATAATAAAAAGAAATAAGAAAATAGGGAGTAAAAAAAAATACTTCTTTAGATTTCAAATCGTCAAACTCCAATGTTGTCTATCCAAAAGTAAATCAAGTGGTCCAACATGAAGTTGCATTGAACATACACCGCAAGTATCCTATATATAATTTATGATAACAAATCCTGCTTTGTAGGATTGTCCTTTAATTTTCTGCGATTTATTGACTTGGAAAGATGCTTTAATAATTGTTTCAGGGATGCTTTTTCACTCTTTTTACTCATACTTCAGTTTTCCTAATTTTATGTAAATTTGTTTATGATCCTGGCCATGAAACGCGTGTTAGTGTGATTAGGTTAGGACTTGCAAAAGTGAATCGTGCAGAAAAAAGATCTCAGCATTTACTTAGATATGTTATCTTGAGTCTTGACTACGTTTAGTCAGTCTTTATTCTACTCTTAGAAGGAAAAAAAAAAAACTCGTTTATGTTATTTTTATTCATTGTGATTTTTTATGTCAAACTGCTAGCTTCTTGGATTTAGAGTAAGGCCCAATAGGCTAACCAAAATGAACAATTCTTTACCATTGAATTTAAGGCATCGAGGGGAAAAAAAAGAAGGTATCATAGGATTAGCAGAAGAGGTTAGACTCTAACAACGTGACAAACTAAATTTAAATACGAATTGAAAGAGATGTTTATATTTAATGTCTGATAATATCTTAAAATATATTACTTCCAGTAGAAGGATTCATTTACCTAGCAAAACAAAAAGGTCTAATACTTTAACCACTTTTAAATAGAGTGAGTTTTGTTCGACTAACGAGAACATAACAATGTATTTTAATGGCGACATCTATACCAAAAGAATTTTGGCATTGATTTTCCAACGCTTGATTGTTTACCGTGTGAGATATGTTATTAATATATTATAATTGTTATTAGTATTATTAATTAGATAATTAATTAAAATATTTTTAATGCAGACCGTAAATCAGATCCAGACTCAATTTAAGATTAGGATTGTTGGCTATTAATCTGATATCTCTTATGATGGGCCGGCTTTTTGATATACAAATGTAAGAAAAACCTAAATTGCTCACCTTACTGGTGACGGTTTTTAACCTAGTTGTCATCACTATACCTTACAGCCAGATTTATGTCTTTACTTTTCATATGAGTTCATTCTCTCGTGATCAAAGTTTAGCAATGATAAGAGCTATTTCTTATAAATATTTCGTTATTATTGAAGTAGGAAAATTCATGTACTGTTATTGTGATTTATTTAGGTATTTCATGAATTTTGTTCTTTTTGGTTGAAGATAATCAAAGCCTGGAATTAAATGTTTCATGATGGAAATTTTTACATGATTCCATCTATTAGATCAGATCAGAGATCGAATTTTATTTAAATTTGAATTTTAAATCAGATGAACAATATCATTACTGCAATTTATTTATATGATCATCTGAGATTTTGTAATTTACTCTAATAAATTGTTTATTATATCAAATCCCTTTGTTTGGGATCAACGGGATGAGAGGAACTTTTTCTCCTATGAATCACCACCATCCTCAGTTTTCTTGAGGGATCTGAATCTACTATGTGCTTCTGCAATTACTTGAATATGACTGTAAAAGTTCTTTCATCGATGAAATTTTGATTTTCATTTTGGTCATCGATCGTGGCTTCAAAACCCGATGCACGTATTTGCTGGTTTTCAAATCTGTGTTTCGGAAATCTTATTGCAAACTTATGCCTTTTGAATTCGTTCTTGGGTCGGTATGTTTTAATCTCATTTTTTGAGAGACGAGAGAGAACTTTCTGAGTTCTTTAATGACCCTCTTTTCTACCTTCATCGGAGAAGTCGAAGGAGACCAAAACAATATTGTGTTTGTTTTCAATTCAGATTTACTCTTTTTTTTTTTCCCTATCAATCTTAATCGGTGCCTGTTTGCTCTCTTTTTTTCTTGATCTGGGTTTTTCAAAATTTCCTTTGGAATTTGCGTTTGAGTTCTATCATGAATGGATGAAAGAGGAACTTTTATACCTCGAGAGTCTCCGTCATTCCTCATCGGAGTAACCAGAGGGTATCAAAAACAAGTTTAATTCGCATTTTCAAATTCGAATCATGGGTTTTCTAGTTTATAAATTGTATGCGAAGTTATTGAATGGATTTGGTTTTGTTAACGTTTGCAAGACATCATTGCCGTCGTCGTTTTCACAGTGAGAACGAAGGAATATGAGATTTTGTTTTGAAACTCACATTTTGGTTTTGATTATCATGTTTATATGTGGGATTCTTGTCCAGATCATATTCTCACTTTCTTTCTGAGATCACCATGGCCGAGATCGTCGCTTTTGGAGCTCGATCGGGGTCGCCAAAGCGCTACCTGGAATCACGGCTCCGTTGAGGTCTGCCTCCGGGTTGAGCCGAAGAAACGGGTTGAGTAGGTTATCCAGGAGCATGGGGAAGACGAGCGGAACGGCGTAGTTTTGTATTATGACTGGGTCTTCTGGTGCCACTAAGGACGACGTCGTTTTAGCCAGTAATAAAGCACACCATTTCATTAATTCAAGAAAGTGGGCTGACGCATATTGGGCTCAGTTTATCTGGGCTTTACATGGTTTTTGTTTAGTTGTAGTATGGGCCGATTCGACACTGGGCTTAATGAAACTCAAACCTGGACTTTTATTAAAAGAACAATACTTGCGTATTGGCCAAGAATTCTTTTTTTTGGGTTTGCATATATATTTTGTTTATTGCTTTTAATCAATTAATTACTCTGGGCCGAAACGTTGCAAAACTGGACTTTTATTGTTTTTATAGGGCATGTTGCGTTTTGAATTTTTCTGGGCTATGAAGTTTATAATCTCCAGAGATGATTTTAGGTCTTAAATTAACTTCTGTTTTATGTATCATTTTGATTATATCACATTAAATTGTTTAAATTAATGGAAAGGGTTAATTTTGGCAATTTTCACATTCTAGAAAATTTTAAAAATTATTTTTTTTTCACGAGTTATTTAATTGTCTGACCTCCTTAGCATTTGTGATCGTCACTGTAATTACTTCGTGGCCAATGGAGGTCTAGCTGTGTGACTCTTCTTGTGAGGTTATCGCACTGAACTCAAACCAATGACAACGATCTTGTTCAGCAGACCAAGAAGAGAGTAGCTTCCATGGATCTTTAATGCTTCCCTTGAAAATTTCAAGAATTTTTCGATCTTTTGCATTACAACCAGCATTCGAATTCCCATGGGAAATGCTTGAATTAATAAGAGTATGATGATGGCACATAGATACCAAAGCAAAGCAATAACCGTTTTTGAAGTGGAGGAACCCATGATCGATATCACTAGAAGAAAGAAAGTAGGATAGTTTACTTGTTACTACTCAATGTTATGATGGAATTATATAAAGATATTGAAAATAAAATTCAAACATACATTTTGTGATAACGAAATTGAAATACAAAAACCGGGGAGAGTATATATATATATATCTCTCTCTTTTTGGCCAAGAATACCATAAAAGATTGATATAATTAAATTAGTATTAAGGTAATACAACAAAATTTATTACAGAACATCAATCTTAAAGAAATGTTAATTGTAATTTTTTTCTTTTCATTTAATTATTTTTTCCTGAACAAATCATATTTCTTTCGCCGACTCTTTGGAAAATGATTTATATAATATGTGTGTGTGTGTTGATTTCAATAATTTAAGGAAATATAATTATTTATATTAAAATGTTAAATTGAATGAAAAAATATTTTATAAGTCTGTTTACTGCATTTTATTTACGTTTAAGTTTTTTATAACTTTATAATTTCATGTAAATTGGTCAAAAACATGTAAAGGATCTTGTAAAATCATATATGTTTTAGAAGAAAAAAAAGATAAAACCAATCCATTTGCTTATCAATTAGGTTCAATCATTCAATCAAAATTTTTTGATGTGATTTTTTATTATTAATGATAAGGATAGTCTAACATAATTTTAAATTATACCTGTGTGAATTTTTATTATTGAAAATTGTTCTAATTAGTAAATCAACCTAACTTTTATCCTATGAAAATTATTTTTTCATATTTTTAAGAACTAGAGTTATTTTTTGAAAATTAAAATGACTAAAAAAGAATTTCTCTAGAAATTTTTTTTTATCAGATTTCAAGAAATAAAGGAAGAAATAATTATGAAAAATGTATAAATGTCCCAGAAAATTAGAGAAAAAATTATAAATAATTTTGAGAAATAAAATATTTTATGAAAGAGTTTATTTCCCCAAAAGAGTCATAGATAGCTTTAAAACTAATTTCTACGACCTAGAACCTGTTTTCTTGAAATAGTCAAGAAAAACAGCTAAAAGTTTATTTTTAGACTCAACATTCAGGGAGAAACAACATAAGTATGATAATACCCATCAAGAAACAAGCCCTCGTAAGATGCAGAGTAAAACTAAAGCAATTGGAAGAAATGGTCTAGAACTTACCTTTATGTTCTAGTGATTTAGAGTTGAAATGTCCAGCTAATAGCTACAATTTAAAATTTTAAAATATGTTTTGCTAAATGTGTGTCTTTCCTTTATGAAAAAATAAAAAGAAACTACCCAACTTTTTGAAGAAGTTATTAATGTAATTTTCCTTATGTTACAATCGCTTAAAATTGTTTAAATTTACTAAAATTATTAAACAGATCAGCAATATAAATATTAAACTAATTCTCAAAAGCTAAATTAAAGATTTAATATGATAGGATTAAACCCATATAAGAACTCAAACAATAAGAAGGTGTATTGTATTTGCATTAAATGTTTACAAATAATAAGGAAATTCTCAAGGTTCTTCCTTACACGGAAAGAGACGGCAATTTCTAAGTTTGTTGTCTGCAGGTATTGGGGACTGACATAAATGACTTGTTTTTCGCCACTTTATAATATAATTTTTGTGGAAATTATGATGACATGACATTGAGATCTCAACTTTACCAAAATCTTTAAGACGAACGTAACACTGCTTAGTGAGGGACGGGGTCATTAGTGAGTCAATAGTTGAAGACAAAAGATTAATTTTTCTTTTAAATTATGATTAAGGTAATATAGTAACATTTATTAAAGAATCTCAATCTTAAAGAAATGTTAATTGTAATTTTCTTCTTTTTGATTTAATCGTTTTTTTCCCGAAAAAATCATATTTTTTGCCAACTCTTGGGCAAGTGATTTATATATATATATATATATATATATATTCAAGAATGTAAGTAAAGATAATTTCTTATATTAAAATGTTAAATTGAATAAAAAATATTTTATAAGTCGGTTTACTACATTTGATTTAAGTTTAAGTTTTTTTATAATTTTATAATTTGATGTAAATTGGTCAAAAACATTGAAAGGATCTTGTAAGATCATATATGTTTTATAAAACCAATCCATTCGTTTATCATTCACTCAACCAATACATAAATGATAAAAAGGTGTATTGTATTTGCATTCAACCTTTACAAATAATAAGGAAATTCCTAGGGTTCTTTACACGGAAAGAGACAGTAATTTCTAAACACGGTTGGCTGCAGGCATTAGATACCGACATAAAGGACATAAATGACTTGTTTGTAGCCACTTTACAATACAATTTTTGTGAAAATTATGATGACATGGCATTGTTGAGATCTCAGCTTCACCAAAATCTTCAAGACAAACGCAACAGTGCTCATTGCTAGTATTTTCTTTAAGCTCGATTGTGTTAAGTGATTGGATGGCTTCTTCAGAGGCAGGAACCATGCTAATCTCTTGCATGGACTCCCCCACACTTATTGCTTCCAACAAATTTACAAAATCCATACTCATAGCAAATCTAACGATAACATCAATAACTAAAGGGAATACAGTGATCCCATCACCTTCAAGAACAGAAGATGAAGGACGATTATCATTAAACCATCGTTGAGCTGTGGACATGATTCTTGGTATCAAAGCATCAAGGTTTTGAGCATGGATTAAATGGTGGGATAGATTCGTCCGAAGTAAACTTGATCCAGTTCGAAAAAATTCTGCACATGATATGTAATGAGAGGAAACTGGTGGTGAATAGGCCCTTGTGCTTCCAACTATCTCACCAGAACGAAAACTAAGCTCGAAACAAACACAAAGTTTGACGATAAAATTAAGTGTCCCGGTTTGGTAATGGCTTTGGATAGGAAGGTTTTGAGAGGCTTCAGGATGATCAGGTTGACCAGAGACATGGTAAACATATGATTGCGGAGGGGTCCACATATTGAAGAACAAGAGGAGTTTTTTGTTTTTTTGTTTTTGAGCAATCAGAGGGAATTTTTTAGGCCAAAAGAAATGAAGAGCAATAAACAATATGCGTGACTTATTATTTGAGAGATTACAATACATATATTTATACACTATATGTAGCTTTGGTTTTAAGCCATCCAAAAGAGATTTAGTTCAAATACATTATTTATCAATATCCAAAAAGATAATGAAAAATCAAATTCAAATATATATTTTGTGATAAAGAAATTGAGATAGAAATACCGGGGGATGTGTCTGTGTGTGTGTTTGTCTTTTTGGGCAAGAATACCATGAAAGATTGAGATATTCAAATTATGATTAAGATAATATAATAGAATTTATTAAATAACGTCAATCTTAAAGAAATGTTAATTATAAATTTTTCCTTTTTGATTTAATTGTTTTTCCAAAACAAATCGTATTTCTTTTGGCAACTCTTTTGGCAAATGATTCATATATATTGATTTGAATAATGTAAAGATAATTATTTAGATTAAAATGTCAAATTGAATAAAAATATTTTATAGTTCTGTTTACTGCATTTGATTTATGTTTGATTTTTTAAAAACTCTATAATTTGATTGAATGATCATATTGGACCTAATTGACATAAGCAAATGCATATTGGTTTATCAAAACTTTTCCATGCCATTTTTTTAATTTTAATGATAATGATAGTCTAACATAATATAAAAATTTTACCTTTGCGAATTTTCTTTTTTAACAAAATGGACCTATTAGTAAATCAACCTAACTTTTCACCTGTGAAAAATTACTATTTCAGTTTTTTAATACTAATAAATACATACTCAGGTAAAAAAAAAAAAGTTTTTTAGTACAAATTGTAACAACCAGTTTTTGCGCGGTGGTTTTATAAATAAAGGGGATATATAATAACATAATTACGAGAAAAATTATGAAAATTAGAAGAAAAAAAAGATTATTTAGTATATTTGAGACCTAGAGATGTTATTTAAAAATTAAAATTCCTCAAAAAGAATTTATCTAGTAAAAACTGTTTTTGATTCTATTTTCAAGAAATAAAGGAAGAAATAATTATGAAATAAAAGATTTTATGAAGGAGTTTACTTCTCCAATCCTTAATATAAGACATATTTAGATATATTTGGATAGTTGATATTGATCCTAAATATAAGATATAATTTTTATATTTATTAATCTTTTTCTAATTTACTCCTATAAATTTTCTCTCAACCATAATCAAGGAGAAGAGGGAATGAGGGAATTAAGGCGTATAACTAGGGTGTTTTAGAAAATATATATCATATTAACTAACTTAACTAACTTCTTCAATCTAATCAAATTAGGTAAATACATCTTATATAAAGGGTCGGAGGAGTATTTCCCAAAGGATGCCATTGACAGTCCTAAAACTGATTTCTTAAATCAAGGAGGAGAGGGAATGAGGGAATTAAGGCGGATAACTAGGGTATTTTAAAAAATATATTATATATTAACTAACTTAACTAACTTCTTTAATCTAATCAAATTAGGTAAATACGTCTTATATAAAGAGTTGGAAGAGTATTTCCCAAAGGATGCCATTGACAGTCCTAAAAACTGATTTCTTGAATCAAGACTTGTGTTCTTGAAAAATACCAAAAAAATAGCTAGAAGTTAAGTTTTAGCCAGAACATTTTAGGAGAAACGAAAAAAGTATGGTAATGCTCATCAAGAAGTAAGCTCTCGCAAGGTGCGGAGACAAAACCAATATGAAGAAGTGTCTTTGTGATTAACTGATTTAGAGTTGAAATGTCCATCTAATGGTTACAACAACTATAACAACAACAACAACAAAGCATTATCTCACTAGTTAGAGTTGGCCTTGTCGAAAACAAAATATTTAAATAAATTATTAATAAAAAGATCCCACTCTATAACCTCCTATCCAATAGTTACAATTTATAATATTAAAATATGCTTTATGAAATAAGGAGACAATTATGTTGGGAGGGGAAGTTACAAACCCCAAACTGATACTGGATAATACCATACAAAATGTGTCTTTCTTTATTTTGTTTTTTTAGGGGGGAAAAAAGAAGTTACCCAACTTTTTGAAAAAAAGTTATTTAGGTTTTATCCATTTAAAAGTCACTTAAATTTGTTTAAATTTACAAAAATGAGTAAAGAGATTATCAGTAGTACATATTGAACTAATTCTCAAAAGGTAATTTAAAGATTTAGCGTGATAGGATTAAATTAACAAATAAAATTACATCATAGTATAACTTGGCACAACATATACCTATAAGTATGCACATAAGAAGGCATAAATGATAAAAAGATCAATTGTATTTGCATTCAACGTTTACAAACAATAAGAAGAATTCTGAGTTTTTTACATTAAAAAAGACGATAATTTGTACGAATTGTTTGCGGTGGGCATTGGTTGCTGACATAAAGGACATAAATGACTTTCATTCTAGCCACTTTACAATACAATTGATCTTGTGAAAATTATAATGACATGGCATTGTTGAGATCTCAGCATCACCAAAATCTTCAAGACAAAACACAACACTGTCTAGTTTTACTATTTTCTTGAAGGCTGATTGTGTTGAGCAATTGGATGGCTTCTTTAGAGGCAGGAAGCATGTTAATCTTTTCCATGGACTCCTCCTTACTTCTTCTTTCCTTCAGGATGATCAGGTTGACCAGAGACCTGGTAGGAATACCATTGCAGAGGGGTCCACATATGGAAGGACAAGAAGGAATATTTCAGGCCAAATGAAATGAAGAACAAGTGGGAATATACGTGAATCATTTGAGAGATGATACAATACATATATTTATACACTAGATGTAGCTTTGATTTTAAACCATCCGAAAGGGTTTATATATTTCTTTTTGGCCAAGAATACCATGAAATATTGATATATTTAAATTATTATTAGGCTAATATAATAAAATTAAAAGAACGTCGATCTTCAAAAAGACATGTTAATATTAACTTTTCCTTTTTAATTTAATTGTTTTTTTCTGAAAAAGATTAAATCTTATTTCTTTTGCTGATTCTTTTGTCAAATGATTAATATTTATTGATTTTAGTAATGTAATGTAAAGATAATTATTCATATTAAGAAATTTAAATTGAATAAAGAAAATTAAATAAGGCTGTCTACTGCTTTTTATTTTTGGAGAATTCTAATTAAATTCACTTGAAATATCAAAATTTAAATTTAGACCTACTCTTTCAAAACATTCCTAATTGGGACAAGAGGCCTAATTAGGGATCTACGAATATTGTTAAAACACTAAAATGCTCTTTTGAAGTAAAAGGAAAATTTTTTTCTGGCCAATAGTTTAAAAGGAAAATTGAGGAATGACGTAGGTCTGATTTCGGTTTTAATTATTTAGGTTGGATTTGCTTTTCTCCTTTCTTTTATTTTTTATTTTTTAATTTTTGTTCATGTTTTTAGGTAAATATGGGAATTTAATAGGAAATCGCAAAGAAAGATAAAAAAATGGAAGTGTGCAAGGAAAGATGAATGAATGAACGTAGGCGTTCATCGCCCCTTAAACAAGACCAACGCCAGCACAACCATGGGTACGAGGTTGGGAATTAGGATGTCAAAAACAAAATTGAGATGGTCTTGTGGAAGCGGATACTCTCATTGTCATCTTTTTTATTATCTTCTCATCATCTCATCTTCATCTTTAGATCATGAAATGTATGGTTTAGATTTAATATTTTATAGAATTATTATTATTATATTTTATAAATTAAAATTTATTTATTTTTTATGGATTTCGATTATGAATGGTATATATCAGATTTTAAGAGTTTAAATTTATTTATTTATATTTATAGAAATAATTTTATAAAAGATTGAATTTAAACCATATATTGTTTTAATCTAATGGTAGATATGAGATAATGAGAAGAAAATAAGAAAGAGGATAATGAGAGAAACCCAACTCAACTCATGATCTTGTAGCTACAAGAATTGATACGCATTCAGAACCAAACGATAAATGCAAGTTGACTTCTATGGGATGAGAATTCAGACTTCTATTAGTTTCCATCTTTCCTGCTCGTGTTTGCATATATACAAAAATAAAATAAATAAATGAATGAATGAAAATCAGGAACAAATCTCAATTAAAACAGGGAAATTAGATTTGTACCCACCCTCAAGTTTCCTTTTTAACTATATAAGGGCATTTTAGTCTTTAAACAACATTTATAAATCTCTACTTAGGCCTCTTGTCTTGATTATGAATTTGTTGAAAGTATAGACCTAAATCTGAATTTTGGTATTTCAACTAAATTTAATTAGGGTTCTCCCTTTTATTTACGTTTGAATTTTTTTTATAACTCTATAATTTGATGTAAATTGGTCAAAACATGTAAAGGACCTTGTAAACACAGTTAAACAGGTATGTGTTTTTAAAATTAAAAAAAAAACCTAAATTCATTTCCTTATATCTATTAAGTTCAATCATTCAATCAAATTTTTTCTAAGTGATTTTTTTTTATTATTAACCATATTGATAGACTAACATAATTTTAAAATTATACCTGTGTGAATTTTTATTTTTAAGAAAATGGAGCTAATCAGTCAATCAACCTAACTTTTTATCCTATGAAAAATTGCTTTCTCAGTTTCTTAATACTAATTGTAACAACCAGTTTTTGCGTGCTGGTTTTATAGATAAAGGGGAGATATAATAACATAATTAAGAGAAAATTTCTGAAAATTAGAAAAATGTTTCTGAGGTAATCCGAGACTTAAAGATATTATTTGAAAATTAAAATGCCTTAAAAATAATTTATCTAGTAAAAAACTATTTTCTGATCTGATTTTTAAGAAATATGGAAGAGATAATTATAAAAAATGTATAAAGGACCAAGAAAATTAGAGAAAAAATTATAAATAATTATTTTGGTTGTTGGAAAACTAAGAAGTTTAATTCACAAAGAGAATTAAAGATAACTTTAAAACTAATTTCTAAAATCAAGAACCGGTTTTCTTCAAAAATTCAAGAAAAATAGTTAGAAGTTAATTTTAGTATAAACATTTGAAGAAAATTATCTTATGGGTTAAAGAATTTAATTAGGGAAGAAAACTTTTATAAAGCACTAAAGGTTAACTTTTAAAAATTGTTTGATATTTTTAGTTAAGGCTATGAAATAGGCTGAACAGTTATCCGACGGTCAGCCCGCAACCCTCCTATTTATTTCTTAACAGCCCATGCCCGTCAAATGCCCATTAAATCCCATGTCAAATGGGATGGGCTAAACCCGTGTGGGTTTGAATGGGTGTAGGCAGCCCATTAGTTAGAGTTGGGAATATGAGCCAGCCCAAGGTCGCACGTACCTGTGGCCCACGCACGGGCCCGCACTTCTGTGGGTTGGCATTTTGCCAACCCTAACCAGCAATGTGCTGGTTGATGGGCCGGCCCGCGGGCGGTATATTTTTTTTTGAAAAAAAAAAAATTCCTATTTTTTAAAGAGGATAAAAAATACGAAACACATATATATGAGTTATTAAATTTACTTTCCTAATATCAATCATTCCTCTTATAAAAATTTAAAAACATAATTCATAATTCAAGAGATAAAGTAATCGAATTTGCCACAAGAGAATAGTTTATGTGACATATTGAATTTATTGTTGTGAAGTTATGTGTTTTTTTTTTGGAAATCCTATATTGCTTTGACTGAATGTTCCTCTCCTATTTTTCTATTGATCGAGTAGGTGATACCAAATTTAACGCTATGAAATTCAACAATGTGATCAATTCTAGACTCTTTAATGCAAGAGTTTCTAAGCTACTTGATCCCGTCTCTCTATATATAATAGAGTAGTACTTCCCACATCGAGTAGCGATGTATTTTGGATGAATCAAGATTTTTTGGGCTTTGTGGCTAGAATTAATAGCATTCCTAATCTCTCTCTATATATATATATAATAATGTAAGTGTTCACCAATACCTTATGTCTCTTGAGCAATTAAGGCTGGAAAGGAAAGGAAGATGGGGTAAAAAATAAATACGCCTATCAGAAATGGCGCAGGGGTTATGCAAACCCTTGAACTCAAGTGTTTGCATATCCCCTCCTCTCTTTTTGATAAGGGTATATGTTTTTTTCCCAAAGTCCTTTGTTTTTCAAAATTAATTCCTGTAAAAAGACACAATTATATATAGGTCAACAATTATATTATCACTTATATACGTCAATTGTTGCCATTGATTATCCCCACAAAACCTAGAATATCTTGATTCAACCCAAATTGCATAACAACTCAATGTGGAAGGTATTGTTGTTCTATTTTATATATAGAAGATGTCAACTAGCTCAGAATCTCTCACTTGAAGAGTCTTGTATCCACATACATCACGGTTATTATATAAAAACTGTCATGTATTATAAATGTTCATGATTCTTTTTTATAAACCATTATTTATGTACTTATTTCATAATGGTTGTCTACGTGAGACTGTTATGAAATTTATTAAAAGTCACGGTTCTTATATACAAACCGTTATGTATGTTACTGAATAAATAACGGTTGTAAATTGATATTGTTATGTATCATGCAAGCGTTACCTTATTCTATGACTGTTGTTTATGTGTGCCCGTTAATTATTATCACTGCAATGGGTATATCATGGCTTCACCAAACCTCAATACATAATATATGTTATATTATAACCGTTACAATAGTTCTGGAATATATAACTGTTCGGAACCGTAATGTATATGACTTTCTATAGTAGTGATTCAAAAGTCATGACTTTCAAATTACCTAAACTTTAAGAAGGCATACATGATAATAAGATGTATTGTGTTTGCATTCAACGTTTACAAACAATAAGAAAAATT
The DNA here is from genome assembly GCA_963210345.1 of Inga oerstediana. NCBI lineage: Eukaryota > Viridiplantae > Streptophyta > Magnoliopsida > Fabales > Fabaceae > Inga > Inga oerstediana. Next base: position 26,870,292 of record OY723408.1, read on the forward strand.
CTAAGAGATTTTTCACATTAAAAGACATAAGAACATAAATGACTTGTTTTTAGCCACTTTACTATACAATTTTTGTGAAAATTATGATGACATGGCATTGTTGAGATCTCAGCATCTCCAAAATCTTCAAGACAAACACAACACTGGTCAGTTGTAATATTTTCTTTTTTTGAAGGCGGATTGTGTTGAGCGATCGGATGGATTCTTCATAGGCAAGAACCAAGATAAATCTTTTGCATAGACTCCTCCTGACTCCTTTTTTCCCTCAAATCCACAAAATCTATACTCCTAGCAAATTTGACTATAACATCAATAGCTAAGGGGAATATAGTGATCCCATCACCTTCAAGAACAGAAGGTGAAGGGCGATTATCATTAAACCATCCTTGAGCTGTGGACATGATTCTTGGTATTAAAGCATAAAGGTTTAGAGGATGGATTAAAGGGTGGGATAGCTTCATCCGAAGTAAACTGGAGCCAGTTCAAAAATATTCTGCAGATGATATGCAATGACAGGAAACTGGTAGTGAAAGAAAGCTTGTGCCCCAACTATCTCATCAGTACGAGAACTATGTTGGAAACAAATACAGAGTTTGACGATAAAATTAAGTGTCCCTTTGTGATATGGCTTTGGATAGGAAGGCTTTGAAAGACTTGAGGATAATCAGGTTGACGATAAAAACATATTGAAGAATCAAATTCAAACATATATTTCGTGATCATGAAATTGAAAAAGGATAACCAGTGGATATATATTTCTTTTTGGCCAAGAATACCATGAAAGATTGATATATTTAAATTATGTTTAAGGCAATATAATAAAGTTTATTAAAGAACGTCAATGTCAAAGAAATGTTAATTATAACTACGTTTTCCCTTTTTATTTAATTTTTTCCTGACCAAATCATATTTGAAGGAAAATGATTAATATATATTGATTTGAATAATGTAAGTGAAGATAATTATTCTTTTTAAAAAATTTAAATTGAATAAAGAATATTATATAAGGTTGTTTACAGCTTTTTATTTACATTTGAGTTTTTTTTATTAACTCTATAATTTGATGTAAAATTGGTCAAAACATGTAAAAGATATGGCAAAAGCAGATATTTTTTTGGGGGGAAAAAGATTATCATTTGCTTGTATCAATTAGGTTCAATCATTTCATCAAATGTTTTCTATGCGACTTTTTTTATTATTAATGATAATGATAGTCTAACATAATTCTAAAATTATACGTGCCTAAATTTTTATTATTAAAAAATGGACCTAATTAGTAAATCAATCTAACTTTTATCCTATGAAAAATTTCCTTTTCAGTTTTTTTAATACTAATTGTAACAACTCATTTTTAAAACTAATTTTGAGAATCAAGAATCTTTTTTCTTGAAAATTTCAAGAAGAGTCGCTAGAAGTTAATTTTTTACCTCAACATAATAGGGAAGTTATCTTATGGGTTAGAAAAGGTAATTAAGAATGAAAATCTTTGGAGAAAGATTCATCTTTAAAACTTGTTTGATATTTTCAGCATATTAATGAAACGATAAAACAGAAAATAAAAGTTAGAGTGAAGGGTAAAATAGTCAAATGATCAGCTGACCACGCCCCGTTTCAACCCAAAGAATAGCCAGAGTGAGAGAAGGAGGTTCCAAAGCCGAGAGAGACCGAAACAGGGGAAAAGCAAGAAGAAGGGAGGAACTCGCCTATACAATAGTGAAGTTCGGTGGATGTATGTAAGCCTTCTAATTCTTTTATTTCGTTGGTTATGAGTTTTGTGAGCGATTCAATGCCTTTGCATTTAAGTGGGCGCCCTTGCATGTGATGATTTGCTGTTTCTGGTAATGTTAGGATTATGAACTCTATATCTGTGTGTGTGTGATTCAAACCTATAAAGCCCCTATTTTGGTATATATACTGTCGAGTTCTGTGTTAAATAATGCAATGGAGTTTAATTGATGGAGTACGAGTAGTCTAAGCGAAGTATATGACATGTATGTGTGTGAATGTGTTGAATTTGAATTGTCAAGGCTGAGAAATTATAGGAGGATTACTTTTTTGTGCTTCCAAATGATGAATGATTATTTCAGATGATTCAACTAATTATAGTGAGTTCAGAATGACAATTTTTACACTGCTTTTAAATCTGGAAAACAGTTTCAGTGTTGTGCAGTGAGCTGTCTCTGGATGTTAGGAAGAAAAGATAATGCTAAATGTAATAAAATGATATGATATATTGTCGTTATGATGAATGGAGGGGTGATGCTCATTGAATTTGAATTGAGGATGCTTGAAAGATGACTAAGCTATTGTTGTAAACTTGGGAATTTTCATATTATAGGATTAAGGCATATATGAAGCTTGAATAAAGAAAGGAGGAGGATGTAATGTTATATGATAGTATTCCATGAAACTGTGTGTGTCTATATATATATATATATATAGACACACACAGTTTCATGGAATACTATCATAACGGCATTGTCTCAAAATGGTAGAATTGAGGATGCATGTGGGCATTTTAACAAGATGCCAAACAGGGATATGAAAATGTTTAACAAAATGCTAGCTATCGATGGGTTATAACCTAACACAGGAACCTTTTATATATAAATTCTTACTTTGCTCATTTTCATTTTAATACAAGATTTTATGACTCTTCAATATTACAAACATGGAAAGACAATAATGACGTCACAGCCAGCATAATGATACCCAAATCTCATAAATATAATGTCACAAGGATCACTAGAAAATCTGCAATACATGACAACACCAAGCAACTGTTTTAAAACACACACAAGTCACACCGTTAACAAAAGGTTGCAGCAGAAAGATTTATGAAGTATGCATGCTCTGAAGCTCTTCAATATATCATCTACTCTTCTGCGAAAAAAATAATAGAGGTTATAAAACATTATGGAATAGCATGACTAACTGGAATAATTATAGGGTGTCAATCAGAATCATTTAAAGATGCAATGCTTTAGATAAATATATACCTTCTAAAAGTCATGCATTTCAGTTTGGTGATTTTGTCAAGTTCCGGCGAAGCCATTTTGCCTTCAAAGCAACGAAGACATAAATTTGGTCATATATATGAGTGAGGAACCGAAAATAGGCAATTCTCCATGTCTTGATAAAGAAAAGGGCCAAACATGTTCCCCAAAAGCCATAAGCAAATCCAATTGCCATGCCCATCTTCAAACACTTCGTAAATTCATCATCTTTGCCTTCAATGATCTCCTTTTTCTCAATGGGTTTTTCTCCTTGTGGCTTATTATTTGGAAGTGGAGCTCCATAAAGTCCAGGATTGTCCATTTAACTAGATGCATCAAAGGACTGAAGTTGGGTGCCCAAGGGAATTTTTCCACTCAAATTGTTATGTGACAAGTCCAAGACAGCTAGAGAATCTAGATCAGTCATGCTTTGAGGAATTTCTCCAACAAGTTGGTTCCATGAGAGATCAAGGGCCTCCAATATTCCCATATTCCCAATCTCATCTGGGATGCTCCCTATCAAACCATTATGTGATAAATTTAAAAAGGTGAAATGGCCTGACCTAAATAATTCCAGAGGTATCAATCCCGAAAGGTCATTCATTGAGAGGTCAAGATTGGAAAACATCAACCAAAAACTAAATTGATTGACATTATCAGAGAGGTCGTGTTCACCGCAATCTCCATAAAATAAATGTTGATATTCCTCATATGTCCTTGAAGAATCAGACAAGCAATCATGAAGAGAAGTGATAGGTCTTGCTATAGAATTGCCCAAGCATTTCGGAATGGAACCTGAAAGTTTGTTATTAGCAAGGACCAAAACTTGAAGTTTATAAAGTTGGCAAATTTGAGAAGGAATACTGCCACTAAAATTATTTAACCTCAGAATAATCACCTTTAAATGGATAGAATTACCCAAGCATTTTGGAATTGAACCTGAAAGATTGTTATTAGCAAGGTCCAAGAATTGAAGATTAGAAAGTTGGCAAATTTGAGGAGGAATACTGCCACTAAAATTATTTAACCTCAGAATAATCACCTTTAAATGGGTAGAATTATCCAAGCATTTTGGAATTGAACCTGAAAGATTGTTATTAGCAAGGTCCAAGAACTGAAGATTAGAAAGTTGGCAAATTTGAGGAGGAATAGTGCCACTAAAATTATTTAACCTCAGATTAATCACCTTTAAATGGGTTTTCCCATGTATCCAACAGTCAAGAAGCTTCCCAGAAAAAAGATTGTGACTCAAACGTAAAACTTCCAGGCTATTATTCCTAATCATGGCTTCACATAAGAATGGAGAAATAGATCCTGATAACTTATTATTCCCAGCAAAAAAGCCTTGCAATTCTGAGAGTTGCCCAAGAGATTTTGGAAGACTGCCATTTAGAAAATTGCCTTCAACATCTAAATGTACCAGTGACGATAGATTTACCAAGGTCTCAGGAATTGGACCAGAAAAAAAGTTGCTAGAAAGATCAAGATGCTCTAATTGCATGTATTGTCCCACCCATGCCGGAATTGATCCCTCGAAATTATTGAACCTTAAGACTAAACGTTTCAATTGCCTAAAATTTGACAGCTCTTTGGACATTTGACCTTTAAGATAACTGAAGCTAAGGTCTAAAAATGAAATACTGCTACTTAGGTTAAATAGCCCCTTGGGTACCTCACTGTAGAAATCATTACGAGAAATATCAAGAACCTCTAGGTAAGAAGAATTGACATGCTCAAGAGATGGTTGAATGCTTTTCAAGGAACAATGACTCAGTCCTAACACCAAAAGTGAAGGGAGCATGTTAACCCTCTCAAGCCAAAGATTTTCCTTAGAGAGATTAGCATCACTGAGGTTAAGATATTTCAGAGAAGACAGCTGTGAAACCCATCTAAGATCATCGATTTTGAGGCCCATGTTATTTGAAAAATCGAGAAAAAGAAGATTGGACAAGTTTGTGCCATGGCAGATGATTGACATGTTATGATCAATGGGTGGAATATAAATAGCATTAAAGTTATTATCATGCAAATCCAAGAAGCTGAGGAATTCAAGTTTCAGAACATACAAGTTGATCTGACCTCCTAAACAGTTGTCATCATCGGAGGAATAATAACGCTGACAATGGAGGTCTAGCTTTGTGACTCTTCTTGTGAGGTTATCACACCAAACCCCAAACCAATCACAACAATCTTGTTCGGTAGACCAAGAAGAGAGTAGCTTCCATGGATCTTTAATGCTTCCCTTGAAAATTTCAAGAGTTTCTCGATCTTTTGCATTACAACCAGCATTCGAATTCCCATGGGACTTGCTTGAATAGAGTATGATGATGGCACATAGATACCAAAGCAAAGCAACAACCGTTTTTGAAGTGGAGGAACCCATGATCGATAACACTAGAAGAAAGAAAGTAGGATAGATTAGTTGCTACTACTCAATTTTATAATGGAATTATATAGGGACAACTACTGGTTTGTTAATAAAATGAAAAAAGAATAAAATGAAATGAAATAAGGATCATACTTACATCAAGTTCCTTACATCCATTACATCAAGTTCTCCAATCATATATGACCATGTGTCCTACTTTTTGCATTTGGATTTATAGTTCATTGATAATAATTCAAAAATAGAACACATAGTCACATGTGATTGGAGAACTTGACGAAATGGATATAAGGAACTTGATGTAAGTATTTTCCATGAAATAATACTTCTGTAAAATTCAAATAGTCAAAGTCTACTGTTGTCAATTATCAGAGGGAAACCAACTGGTCCATACGAAGCAGCGGTGAACATACGCCACAAGTGTCCTTGTCTATGATTGATATGCATGTATAGGTCCAGAATTTTTGGCATTATAAATATGAGGTCTTTTGCAGGATTGTCGTATAATTTTCTGCATTGACCTGGTAAAATGATTTAATAATTGTTTCAATTTTCCTAATTTTGCAGAGATTTGTCTGTGAACTCGATCCTTAATTTAGTGATTAGGTGACGTCTAACAAAAGTATGAGTCGAGTTAAAAAAATGGTAAGCATCATTTTTTGCCCAAAAGTATTCATGAAGGAGATGTATAGCCATGTAAATCAGACTTGGACCGGATCGGTCCAGTCCGTAGACCTATCTGGTCTGATTTTTTTATTATTTTTTTAAAAGCATCGATTTTTTTTATTTTTTCTTTATAATTTTATATTAATAATTATAAAATATTTAATTTCTTATTGGTTTTATTTCGGGTGAACTCCGGTTTGACCCACCGATTCTTAACCCAGTATCCCGGCCAGTTCATTGACTGATATGGGTTTGATTACATTGATGTATAAACATATTCAAAACCTTTTTTGGGCTAAATATTGCCCCGAAAATGTAAGAACGGACCAATGTTTTCCCATTCGTTAAAAAAATAATTTTAACGGTTAGGTTCCTAAAAATGACATGTTCAAGTGAATTATTAATTGAAAACCATAAATTAAAATTTGGATCTTGATTCTTGGGGTACAATTCATTTGAAATTTTCAGCTTTTTATCCAATTTTAAAAAATCATAATTAATTCTTAAAACAACATATGAAGATGCTCTAAAATATTTTTGAAATCTCTTGAAGTTCTTTACATGAGATAAATATAAGTTTGGCCTTAATTCTTGCCAATAAACACAGCTTATATTTTTCAGATAGAAACTGTGCCTAAAATTTTAAAAATTCGTAACTCATATTTTATACATCCAATTGTCTTGATTTAAGACTTTTTTAAAACATCTGTGTGTCCTTATTTTATATAGGAACCACCAATTATTTGATAATAAAAAGAAATAAGAAAATAGGGAGTAAAAGAAATACTTCTTTGGATTTCAAATCATCAAAAAAAAAAAAAAAATTAGTTCTTTAGATTTCAAATCATCAAATTCCACTGTTGTCTATCCAAAAGTAAATAAGTGGTCCAACAAGAAGGTGCATTGAACGTACACCGCAAGTATCCTCTATATAATTTATGCATTGGTCTATGACTTTTGGTATTAAACTATTAATAACCAATCGTGCCTTGCAGGATTGTTCTTTAATTTTCTACGCTTTATTGACTTGGAAAGATGCTTTAATAATTGTTTCAGGGATGCTTTTTCACTCTTTTTACTCATGCTTCAGTTTTCCTAAGTTTACGTAAATTTGTTTATGATCCTGGAATCCCGTGTGCCTGTGCCCGTCGGGAAGAAATCCCAATCTGAGGGTGTAACATTGATTCGCATCTTATTTAGGTTTAACACGTCTTAAATGAGTGTTTGGAAAGATCCCAAACATAAGTTTGCGCAACCCGAGATAAACCTCTCCCCATATACTTACCTCGTAAATCGTAAAAACTATTCTTAAAAGCTGATCCAAACACACAGTGTGATTAGGATAGAACTTGCAAAAGTGAGTCGTGGGGGAAAAAGATCCCGGCATTTATTTAGACGCGTTATCTTTGAGTCTTGACTACGTATAGTCAGTCTTTATTCCACTTTCAGAAAAAAAGAAAAAAAGAAAAAACTTTTATGTTATTTTCATTCATTGAATCATATATGATTTTTTTTATGCCAAACTGCTAGCTTCTTGTTCTTAAGAGTAAGGCCCAATAGACTAACAAATAGTAGAGTCAGAGTCAAGCTCATCGGGCCAGCCCGTTTAGGTCCGAGTCCGTTAAGGGCCGGGCTTATGATTTAGAGACTCCAAAAGGAATAGAGTTTTAGACCGTTTTATATATATATATATATATATATATATTTAAAATAATCTGCAGAGCCGGCCGGCCCTTTTAGACCTGTTTTATATTTTTTTAAAAAAATAAATTAATATATGTAATATCATTATATCAAATTATCAATATGAGAGACACCTAAGTACCTAATAGAGTATTAGTATCAGGCTAACACTTATTAAATGGCTTGATTTATTTGGTTTTCTACAATGGTTTATTCATTTAAAATTTAAAAAAAAAAGGCTAATTTGGACATTCGATAAATATTTTAAATAGAAATTTATGAGTTTTAAAAATAATGTATCTTAATTTAAAGCAAAATAATACATAAACTATAAAATTTGAAAAGTCAATTTTATTTGAATTAAAATGAGTTTAGGCTCGTTTAGGCCTGAGACCTTGAAGGATCAGCCCTGTAGGGCCTCGGGCTACAAAAATTGGGGGTTTTACAAGAAGTGGGCCTAAACAGACCAACCTGTTTAAGCCCGATCCCGTAAAAGGCCAACTCTATAAAGCTGGACCGGCTCTTATCCCCTGCTCTAACCAACATGACCAATTCTTTTAGCATTGAATTAAAGGTATGGTACCCATCACACAGGTTGGTTTTAGCGGAAGAAGCTGGCCCCTAACAATATGGCATATCAAATTCAAATCCTAATTGGGAGAAATACTTACATTTATCTCAATTTAAAGTAAAATAATAAATAAATTATAAAATTTGAAAGTGAATTTTATTTGAATTAAAATGAGTTTAGGCTCGTTTAAGCCTAAGACCGTGAAGGATCAACCCTGTAAGGCCTCGAGCTATAAAAATTGGGGGTTTTACAAGAAATGGGCCTAAATAAACCAACCCGTTTAGGCCCGATCCCATGAAAGGCCAGCCCTGTAAAGCTAGGATGGCTCTTATCCCCTACTCTAAGCAACATGACCAATTCTTTTAGCATTGAATTAAAGGTATGGTACCCATCACACAAGTTGGTTTTAGCAGAAGAGGTTAGCCTCTAACAATGTGGCATATCATGTTCAAATCCTAATTGGGAGAAATACTTACATTTATTACCTAATAATACCTTAAAATAGATTGCTTGCTGTAGAAGGATTCATTTGCCTAGCAAAACAAAAAGGTTTCGTACTCTAGCCACTTTTAAATAGGGTGAAGCTTGTTCAACTAACAAGAACATGACAATATATTTTAATGGCAACGTCTATACCAAATGAATTTTAACATTGATTTTTCATTGCTTGATTGTTTACCGTGTGAGATATTAGCATGATAGTTTACTTGATACTACTCAATGTTATAATGGAATTATATAAAGATATTGAAAAATAAATTTCAAACATATATTTTGTGATAACGAAATTGAAATACAAAAACCGGGGATATATATATATATATATATTTGGCCAAGAATTCCATAAAAGATTGATATATTTAAATTATTATTAAGGTAATATAACAAAATTTATTACAGAACATCAATCTTAAAGAAATGTTAATTGTAATTTTTTTTCTTTTTATTTAATTGTTTTTTCATGAACAAATCATATTTCTTTCGCCGACTCTTTGGAAAATGATTTATATAATGTGTGTGTGTATTGATTTCAATAATGTAAGTACAGATAATTATTTAGATTAAAATGTTAAATTGAATAAAAAAATATTTTATATGTCTGTTTACTGCATTTTATTTACGTTTAATTTTTTTTATAACTTTATAATTTGATGTAAATTGGTCAAAAACATGTAAAGGATCTTGTAAAATAAGATATGTTTTAGAACAAAAAAAAAAAAAAGATGAAACCAATCCATTTTCTTATCAACTAGGTTCAATCCTTCAATCAAATTTTTTTGATGTGATTTTTTATTATTAATGATAAGGTAGTCTAACATAATTATAAATTATACCTGTGTCAATTTTTATTATTGAAAATTGTTCTAATTAGTAAATCAACCTAACTTTTATCCTATGAAAAATTAATTTTTCATATTTTTAAGAACTAGATTTATTTTTTGAAAATTAAAATGACTAAAAAATAATTTCTCTAGTAAAAAACTTTTTTTATCAGATTTCAAGAAATAAAGGAAGAAATAATTATGAAAAATGTATAAATGTCCCAGAAAATTAGAGAAAAAATTATAAATAATTTTGAGAAATAAAATAATTTATGAAGGAGTTTAAAACTAATTTCTACGACCTAGAACCTGTTTTCTTGAAAAAGTCAAGAAAAATAGCTAAAAGTTTATTTTTAGACTCAACATTCAGGGAGAAACAACATAATAAGTATGAACCCATCAAGAAACAAGCCCTCGTAAGGTACAGAGTAAAACTAAAGCAATTGGAAGAAATGGTCTAGAACTTACCTTTATGTTCTAGTGATTTAGAGTTGAAATGTCCAGCTAATAGCTACAATTTAAAATTTTAAAACATGTTTTGCTAAATGTGTGTCTTTCTTTTATGAAAAAATAAAAAGAAAGTACCCAACTTTTTGAAAAAGTTATTAATGTAATTTTCCTTATGTTAAAATCGCTTAAAATTGTTTAAATTTACTAAAATTATTAAACAGATCAGCAGTATAAATATTAAACTAATTCTCAAAAGCTAAATTAAAGATTTAATATGCTATGATTAAATTAGCAAACAAGATCACATCATAGTATAACTTGGCACAACATTTTCCTATAAGAACCCATATAAGAACTCAAACAATAAGAAGGTGTATTGTATTTGCATTCCACGTTTACAAATAATAAGGAAATTCTCAAGGTTCTTCCTTACACGGAAAGAGACAGCAATTTCTAAGTATTGTTGTCCGCAGGTATTGGGGACCGACATAAAAGACATAAATGATTTGTTTTTAGCCACTTTATAATTCAATTTTTCTGGAAATTATGATGACATGACATTGTTGAGATCTCAACTTTACCAAAATCTTTAAGACAAACACAACACTGCTTAGTGAGGGATTGGGTCATTAGTGAGTCAATAGTAGTTGAAGACCAAAAGATTAATTTTTATTTTAAATTATGATTAAGGTAATATAGTAACATTTATTAAAGAATCTCAATCTTAAAGAAATTTTAATTGTAATTTTCTTCTTTTTGATTTATTTGTTTTTTCCCGAAAAAAATCATATTTTTTGCCAACTCTTTGGCAAGTGATATATATATATATATATATATATTCAAGAATGTAAGTAAAGATAATTACTTATATTAAAATGTTAAATTGAATAAAAAATATTTTATAAGTCCGTTTACTACATTTGATTTACGCTTAAGTTTTTTATAACTTTATAATTTGATGTAAATTGGTCAAAAACATTGAAAGGATATTGTAAAATCAGATATGTTTTGGGGAAAAAAAAAAGATAAAACCAATCCATTTGCTTATCAATTAGGTTCAATCACTCAATCAACCAATAAATAAATGATAAAAAGGTGTATTGTATTTGCATTCAACCTTTACAAATAATGGGGAAATTCCCAGGGTTCTTTACACGTAAAGAGATATAGTAATCTCTAAGCACGGTTGGCTGCAGGCTTTTGATGCCAACATAAAGGACATACCAAGAATCATGTCCACAGCTCAATACAATTTTTGTGAAAATTATGATGACATGGCATTGTTGAGATCTCAGCGTCACCAAAATCTTCAAGACAAACACAACAGTGATCATTGCTAGTATTTTCTTCAAGCTCGATTGTGTTGAGTGATTGGATGGCTTCTTCAGAGGCAGGAACCATGTTAATCTCTTGCATGGACTCCCCCACACTCATTGTTTCCAACAAATTCACAAAATCCATACTTATAGCAAATCTAACGATAACATCAATAGCTAAAGGGAATACAGTGATCCCATCACCTTCAAGAATAGAAGGTGAAGGACGATTATCATTAAACCATCGTTGAGCTGTGGACATGATTCTTGGTATCAAAGCATCAAGGTTTTGAGCATGGATTAAATGGTGGGATAGATTCGTTCGAAGTAAACTTGATCCAGTTCGAAAAAATTCTGCACATGATATGTAATGAGAGGAAACTGGTGGTGAATAAGCCCTTGTGCTTCCAACTATCTCACCAGAACGAAAACTAAGCTCGAAACAAACACAAAGTTTGACGATAAAATTAAGTGTCCCGGTTTGGTAATGGCTTTGGATAGGAAGGTTTTGAGAGGCTTCAGGATGATCAGGTTGACCAGAGACATGGTAAAAATATGATTGCGGAGGGGTCCACATATTGAAGAACAAGAGGGAATTTTTTAGGCCAAAAGAAATGAAGAGCAAGAAAGAATAGGTGTGACTTATTATTTGAGAGATTACAATACATATATTTATACACTATATGTAGCTTTGGTTTTAAGCCATCCAAAAGGGATTAAGATCAAATATGTTATTTATCAATATCCAAAAAGATATTGAAAAATCAAATTCAAATATATATTTTGTGATAAAGAAATTGAGATAGAAATTAAATACCGGTGGATGTATGTATATAGATATATATATCTTTTTGGCCAAGAATACCATGAAAGATTGAGATATTCAAATTATGATTAAGATAATATAATAGAATTATTAAATAACGTCAATCTTGAAGAAATGTTAATTATAAATGTTTCCTTTTTGATTTAATATTTTTTCCAAAACAAATCGTATTTCTTTTGGCAAATGATTCATACATATTGATTTGAATAATGTAACGATAATTATTTAGATTAAAATGTCAAATTGAATAAAAATATTTTATAGTTCTGTTTACTGCATTTGATTTATGTTTGATTTTTCTAAAACTTTATAATTTGATTGAATGATCATATTGAACCTAATTGACATAAGCAAATGCATATTGGTTTATCAAAACTTTTCCATGCCATTTTTTTAATTTTAATGATAATGATAGTCTAACATAATATTAAAATGTTACCTTTGTGAATTTTTATTTTTAATAAAATCGACCTAATTAGTAAATCAACCTAACTTTTAACCTGTGAAAAATTACTTTTTCAGTTTTTTAATACTAATAAATACAATACTCAGGTCAAAAAAAAGTTTTTTAATACAAATTGTAACGACCAGCAGTTTTTGCGTGGTGGTTTTATAAATAAAGAGGATATATAATAACATAATTACGAGAAAAATTATGAAAATTAGAAAAAGTTTCTTTAGCATATTTGACACCTAGAGATGTTATTTAAAAATTAAAATGCCTCAAAAAGAATTTATCTAGTAAAAACTATTTTTGATTCAATTTTCAGGAAATAAAGGATGAAATAATTATGAAATAAGGGCCTGTTTGGTTCGATCCCATTACACCTTGTGGTGCAGTGCAATGCGATGCAACGGTAATGCAATACAATATTAATTACAGGGGTAGGGTTTGGTTTGATTTTTAAGCAACGTGCAATGAGTTAATATTTTAACAATTATTTAAAATTAATATATATTACACAAAGTCTATTTTACCCCTTAATATAATCTTTGTAGAAAAAGTAGTTACAAGCCGGCGACGGCGGGGATGGAGGAGGAGGAGGCAGTGGCGGTGGCAATGATGAGGGTGGCTGGGGGGAGGATGTGGCGGCGGCGGCGGGCGGCGGGGGTGGAGGAGGAGGTGGTGGTGGTAGGTGGGGGGGGTGGTGGTGGCGATGGGCCGGTGGCAGCGGCAGGGGTGAGGTGGCAACAGCGGTAGTGGGCGGTGAGGGGTGGAAGACGTGGTGGTAGGCGGTGGGCCAATGGTGGCGGAGGTGGTGGTGGTAGTGCGTGACGGGGGTGAGGGTGGCGGCGGGCGGTGGGCCGGTGGCGACGGCGGTGGAGGAGGTAGTGGTGGCGGCAAAGGGTGGAGGTGACGGCTGTGGAAGAGGAAGAGGTTGTGGCGGTGGCAATTGTGACGTGATGTGGCAAGTGAAATGAGATAAGTGAAACAAAGACATGGGAAACTAAAGGGTAAAATGGATTTTTTAGACCATGCAATGGGATGGTAATGATGATTCATAGAGAGGGAGGTATGAATGAGGATTACCAATTTTTTGGTAATCATCATTACCATGGTAAACCCCATTACCATGCTAAAGAGCAACCAAACACTCTTCTCTTGGTAATGCAATCATGATTACCATTGCAGGCATGCAATGGGGTTGAACCAAACAGGCTCTAAAAGATTTTATGAAGGAGTTTACTTCTCCAATCTTTAATATAAGACATATTTTGATGGTTGATCTTGATCCTAAATATAAGACAGTTTTTTTATATTTGTTAATTTTTTCCTAATTTACTCCTTTAAATGCTCTCTCAATTATAATCAAGGAGGAGAGGGAATAAAGGAATTAAAGAGATGACTAGGGTGTTTTAGAAAATATATATCATATTAACTAACTTTCTTAATCTAATTAAATTAGGTAAATATGTCTTATATTAAGCGCAGGAGGAGTATTTCCCAAAGGATGCCATTGACAGTCCTAAAACTGATTTCTTGAATCAAGGCTTGTTTTCTTGAAAAATGCACGAAAAATAGCTAGAAGTTAAGTTTTAGCAAGAACATTTTAGGAGAAACAACATAAGTATGATAATGCTCATATCAAGAAATAAGCTCTCGCAAGGTGCAGAGACAGAACCAATGTGAAGAAGTGCCTTTGTGTCTTTGTGATCAACTGATTTAGAGTTGAAGTGTCCATCTAATGGTTACAATGTGATCAACTGATTTAGAGTTGAAATGTCCATCTAATAGTTACAACAATAATAACAAAGTATTATCTCACTTGGTAGGGTCAGCTTTGTCGAAAACAAAATCTTTAGGTAGATTATTAATAAAAAGATCCCTCTTTATAACCTCCCGTCCAATAGTTACAATTTAAAATATTAAAACAAACCCCGAACCAATACTGGATAATACTATAAAAAATGTGTCTTTCTTTATTCTGTTTCTAGGGGGGAGGGGGAAGAAGTTACCCAACTTTTTTAAAAAAAAAAGTTATTTAGGGTTTATCTACTTAAAAGTCACTTAAATTTGTTTAAATTTACTAAAATGAGTAAAGAGATGAGTAGTACATATTGAACTAATTCTCAAAAGGTAATTTAAAGATTTAGCGTGATAGGATTAAATTAGCAAATAAAATTACATCATAGTATAACTTGGCACAACATATACCTATAAGTATGCACATAAGAAGGCATAAATGATAAATAAAAGATCTATTGTACTTGCATTCGACGTTTACAAACAACAACAAGAATTCTGACTATTTTACATTAAAAAAGTTAATGTCAAAGAAATGTTAATTATAACTACGTTTTCCCTTTTTATTTAATTTTTTCCTGACCAAATCATATTTGAAGGAAAATGATTAATACATATTGATTTGAATAATGTAAGTAAAGATCATTATTCTTTTTAAAAAATGTAAATTGAATAAAGAATATTATATAAGGTTGTTTAGAGCTTTTTATTTACATTTGAGTTTTTTTTATTAACTCTATAATTTAATGTAAAATTGGCCAAAACATGTAACAGATATGGCAAAAGCAGATAAGTTTTGGAAAAAAAAAAAGATGATCATTTGCTTATATCAATTAGGTTCAATTCTGAGCCAAAAAAAAAAAAGGGGTTCAATCATTTCATCAAATGTTTCTTGTGCGACTTTTTTATTATTAATGATAATGATAGTCTAACATAATTCTAAAATTATACGTGTCTAAATTTTTTATTATTAAAAAATGGACCTAATTTGTAAATCAATCTAACTTTAATCCTATGAAAAATCACCTTTTCAGTTTTTTAATACCAATCGTAACAACTCATTTTTAAAACTAATTTCAAGAATCAAGAAGGGAGAATGACAAAAAAATATCATTTGACAACGCAAATCTTTGTCAAATGGGATTGACAAGAACACTAATGAGATTGACAACGCAAATCTTTGTCAAATGACTAATTTGAAATTTTAAAATTCAAATGATATTTTCTTGTCATTTTCCCAATCAAGAACATGTTTTCTTGAAATTTTTCAAGAAAAGTCGCTAGAAGTTAATTTTTTGCCTCAACATTTTAGGGAAGTTATCTTATGGGTTAGAAAAGGTAAATAAGAAAGAAAATCTTTGGAGAACATAAAGATTCATTTTTATAAGGATAAAGGTGCAGATTTACCAATTAAGTTTTAAGTAAGGGGTGTCAAGCACAATTATGTTTTAAAGGGGGCAAAATTACAAAAATACATATAAGAAATTAAAAATGGAGCATCCACCACAAAACCGTTAAATTTGACATAACATTGTCAAATTATAAGAGAAGAAAACCCCTTATGACGTTAGGTCAAATTTAACGGTTTTGTGGTAAATGCCCCATTTTTAATTCCTTATGTATATTTTTTCCCCTTTAAAATATAACAGTATTTGACACCCCCTACTTAAAACTTCATTGATAAATGTGCACCTTAACCCTTCTTATAACTTGTTTGATATAACTTGTTTGATATTTTCAGCATAACTGTGAAAGGATGAAACAGAAAATAAACGTCAGAGTGAAGGGTAAAATAGTCAAATGATCAGCCGGTCACACCCCATTTCATCCCAAGGAATACTCAGAGTGAGAGAAGGAGGTTCCAAAGCTGAGAGAGACCGAAGCAGAGGAAAAGCAAGAAGAAGAAGTAGGAGTAGTAAAAGAAGGAAGGAACTCCTGCATACAATAGTGAAGTTCAGTGGAGGTAAGCCTTCTAATTCGTTGGTTATGAGTTTTGTGAGCGATTCAATGCCGTTGCATTTAAGTGGGCGCCCTTGCATGTGATGGTTTGCTGTTTCTGGGTTTATAATGTTAGGATTATGAACTCTTTATCTCTGTGTGTGTGATTCAAAACTATAAAGCCCCTATTTTGTCATATATACTGTCGAGTTCTGTGTTAAATGATGCAATGGAGTTTAATTGATGGAGTATGAGTAGTCTAAGCGAAGTATATGACATGTATGTGTGTGAATGTGATGAAATTGAACTGTCAAGGCTGAGAAATTAGAGGAGGATTACTTTTTTGGGCTTCCAAATGATGAATAATTATTTCAGATGATTCAACTAATTATAGTGACTTCAGAATGACAATTTTTACACTGCTTTTAAATCTGGAAAACAGTTTCAGTGTTGTGCAGTGAGCTTTCGGGATGTTAGGAAGAAAAGATAATGCTAAAGGTAATAAAATGATATGATATATTGTCATTATGATGAATGGAGGGGTGATGCTTATTGAATTTGAATTGAGGATGCTTGAAAGATGACTAAGCTATTGTTGTAAACTTGGGAATTTTCATATTATAGGATGAAGGCATATATGAAGCTTGAATAAAGACAGGAAGAGGATGTAATGTTATATGAATAAATATATATATATATAGACACACAGAGTTTCTTGGAATACTATCATAACAGCATTGTCTCAAGGTGGGAGAACTGAGGATGCATGTGGGCTTTTTAATCAGATGCCAAACAGGGATATGAAAATGTTTAACAAAATGCTAGTTATCGATGGGATATAACCTAACACAGGAACCTTTTATATATAAATTCTTACTTTGCTCATTTTCATTTTCATACAATATTTTAAGACTCTTCAATATTACAAACATGGAAAGACAATAATGACGTCACAGCCAGGGTAATGATATCTAAAGCTCATCAATATAATGTCACAAGGGTCACTAGAAAATCTACAATACATGACAACACCAAACAACTCTTTTAAACACTCACAAGCTACGTCACACCGTTAACGCAAGGTTGCAGTGGAAAGATTTATGAAGTATGCATGCTCTGAAGCTCTTCAATATATCACCTTCTAGGGAAAAAATAATATTGAGGTTATAAAACGTTATGGAATAGCATGACTAACTGGAATAATTATAGGGTGTCAACTAGAATCATTTAAAGATGTAATAATTTAGATAAATATATACCTTCTAAAAGTCGTTCGTTTCAGTTTGGTGATTTTGTCAAGTTCCGGTGAAGCCATTTTGCCTTCAAAGCAACGAAGACATAAATTTGGTCATATATATGAGTGAGGAACCGAAAGTAGGCAATTCTCCATGTCTTGATAAAGAAAAGGGCCAAACATGTTCCCCAAAAGCCATAAGCAAATCCAATTGCCATGCCCATCTTCAAACACTTCATAAATTCATCATCGTTGCCTTCAATGATCTCCTTTTTCTCATTGGGTTTTTCTCCTTGTGGCTTATTATTTGGAAGTGGAGCTCCATAAAGTTCAGGATTGCCTATGTAACTAAATGCATCAAAAGTCGAAAATTGGTTGCGCATGGGAATTTCCCCACTTAAATTATTATATGACAAGTTCAACAAACTTAGATAAAATAGATTGGTCGCGCTTTGAGGAATTTCTCCAACAAGTTGGTTCCATGAGAGGTCAAGGGCCTCCAATCCTCTCATATTCCAAATCTCATCTGGGATGCTCCCTATCAAACCATTATGTGATAAATTTAAACTTTGTAAATGGTCTGACCTAAATAATTCTCGAGGTATCGATCCTGAAAGGTCATTCATTGAGAGGTCAAGATAGAACAAATTACTCAATTGATCGATAAAATCAAAGAGGTCGTGTTCATGGCAATCTCTATAAAATAAATGTTGATACTCCTCATATGCCCTTGAAGAATCAGACAAGTGATCACAAAGATAAGAATTAGGTTTTGCTGTAGAAAAACCCAAGCATTTTGGAATTGAGCCTAAAAATTTGTTGTTAGCAAGGTCCAACAATTGAAGGTTAGAAAGTTGGCAAATTTGAGGAGAAATACTACCACTAAAATTATTTGACCTCAGAATAATCGCATTTAAATGGGTTTTCCCATGTATCCAACAGTCAAAAAGCTTCCCAGAAAAAAGATTGTGATTCAAATATAAAACTTCCAAGTTTTTATTCCTAATCATGGCTTCACATAAGAATGGAGAAATAGATCCTGATAACAAATTATTCCCAGCCAAAAAGCCTTGCAATTCTGAGTGTTTCCCAAGAGATTCCGAAAGATTACCATTTAGTAAATTGCATGCAACATTTAAATATACCAGTGACGATATATTTACCAGGGTTTAAGTAATTGGGCCAGAAAAACCATTGCTAGAAAGATCGAGAATCTCTAATTGCTCGTATTGTCCCACCCATTCTGAGGTTCCCTGACGGCTGTTAACTTGTCTTACAGCCAATCTTTTGTCATTATTTTTCTTTTGTAACTCTCTTTCAACTAGATACATGAGTCTTCTTGTGATCAAAGTTTAGTATTTCCTATAAATCTTCCGCTATTATTGATATAAGAAAATTCATATATTATAATTGTGATTTATTTATGTGTTCCATAAACTAGAATTAACTCCCCCATGCGATGCGTGGGAAGCAATTGTTTAACCATGAGACAAAACATTATGGAGTACGAAAAAGGAAGATAATAACAAAACTTCTAACAATGAACTTTGTTAATGACTTGTGTTGAATACAGTACACATAAGAACAAACCATATAACTAAAGAACACAAAGGCACATCAGTTGATACAAAAAATATTCACTTAATGCGTCCCAACAATGAACTTCGTTAATGATTTGTGTTGAATACATGTGAATTAGCTAAAATTGGTAAGATTCCTAAACACCTCCTTATACACAACATTAATGGTTGCGTTTTTTTCCTTTAGGCCATCACCATGTAATAAAATCTTCAAGCCATCCATCCTCCTAACCCTTGAAAGTGCCACATACAATTGACCATGTGTGAAAATAGGCTTCGGTAAGTAAATACCTACACATTGTAATGATTGCCCCTGACTTTTGTTTATGGTCATGACAAATGAAATAGATATAGGAAACTGTCTCCTTCTCATTTGAACCAGCAAATGACTGTTCAAAGGGTTCATGTCCATCCTATAGATCAAAACCTTTTGATTGGGGTTTGACCCATTCAACATCACTGCCTCTAACACAGATTGACCAATTTGTGTCACACATAAACGCGTGCCATTACATAAACCTGCGGCCTGGTCAATGTTCCTCAACAACATTATAGGTGTCCCAACCTTAAGAGATATCTTGTGCATTAGTAACCCAGAGCAATTAATGTTATTCAATAGCTCAAGAGTATAGAGATCTTCGACTCCTTCCTAATCTTGACATGTTTTGCAAACAGAATCATAGCTAAAAAAGTTGACTGACTCACCCAGCAACAACGAACACATGTACTCATTCACCTGATTCACAACCTCAATTGTAGGAGCTAGTATGGCCTTATCGTTGAAATAATTTGTGTTGCCTAAATTATCCAACAGATCCGGATAAGTTGCATATGCAATTGCTTGAATGGGATCTATGTAATCACGAATCAAAAAATTCTCAGGTGCGCTAATTTCTGCAACACCATCATGTGGCAACCCCACCTTGCCATCACCGACATCCAACAACCACTGAGAAAACCACCTCAATTCATATGTTTCCTCTTCATTTGATGATGACGTCAAACGCATGTTAGTGGTCAATTGGAATATTTTACAATGGTCCCATAGATAAGAAGAACTAATACATGCATTGATAATGTCTGCATGTGTACCTTTGGGGATCACAGGAAGGATTTGATGAAAATCACCGCCAAACAAAATGCACTTACCGCCAAATGGAAGGTTGCATTGCATAACATCCCTCAATGTGAGATCAAATGCCTCAATACAATGCCATTAGACCATAGGTGCTTCATCCCAGATGATCAGTTTGGTTTGTTGTAACAAATTTGCTAAGGGGGAATTTTGCTTGATGTTGCAAATAGATTCCTCTGTAACTCGAATCGGGATTGCAAACCTTGAGTGCGCAGTCTGACTAGAAGGTAACAACGTAGCTGCAATCCCACTGATGCAATAGGGAGAACTATGTATCCCTTAGCATGGATAGTCGCTATCAATGCATTCCATAGGAATGTCTTCCCTATGCCTACATACCCATACTCAAAGAAAAATGCTCCTGTTGAAGATAACAATGAATCCAAAACTACTTGATAAATTTGCTTCTGCTCTGTGTTCAGTGCACATACCAACCTCTCTGATTCAGCTAGCAAAGAACAACGATCATAACTTAACTCCTGCAGTATTAGAATGTTCGATACATCAATCGACGAGAGCGAAGGTGGACACAGAATCGATGGATAGTCATGCAAACTCTTCCCATTCTCTTCAAGTATCATTCCAATCTCCCTTAATGCAGCATGCTCCTTTTCAGCATTAATTAATAATACACCTGTAAAACATATAATGATCAACAAAAAAAGAATACATATGACTAAATGAAAAATAACACATCTAAATGAAACATATAAATTTATATGAAAACTTTACTTTCTGATAGAGGATTGCTGCGAGGAATGTATAACATGTTTTCATCTAAAAATTTAGATGTCTCTTTCCAGAAGAAGTTAGGATGGCTCAAGCAGCAACACAAAGCATGATAACAAACATCCTTCGTAATAACACCCCGGTAGCCCAAACGAAGCCTCCTTGATGGCAGAAATATACTCATTGTCATCATCTAGTAATCCCATTGCATAACATGCCTCCCTGAATGATTAACAAACAACAACATTCACAGTTCTAATCTCCTCAAATGATTTGGGGCCTCTAACCTTATTCAGAAGAATACGAAGGAAGTACAACTCCCCAGATAAAGGTTCCGTATGAGTTATCCTGCTGATAACAAACCCCTTCTCCCTGCGTTTCTAGGCTCTTCTGCTACGTTGGTATACAAAGTGATGTGGGAACTCATTATATGTAAGTGTCCTTGTAAATTCATTATCACCACCATTCATTTGCATCCATGAAAGAAACAGACTCACACACCCTTGGCTTGTCTAGCAACTCTCCAACATCTTCATTGTGAGTGTAAACAACATATTGTTGATTTGGTAAATGGAAGCTTAAACGCTCAACAGCAGGGTATCGATGATGTATGTCGAATGAAAATATACGTCACGCAACTTCACATGCAAATATGTACTTGAAGTTATAATATTTTTGAATCTCATCGACTGGCTTCTCACGACTACTATCGTTTGCCTTATCAAACATTTAAGCGACAATCCTATCATTCCCCTTACTTATATACTTGAATAAGTATTTAATTGCAGATGATTGATTGCATTTCTCAACATTGATATGAACTTCAAACTTTGACAGCCACATAGGGTTATAAGGCACAACAAATTTATTGTCTAATGGCACACCTTTCACTTTTATTGTTCTACCATTGTCCCTCCTTCTATATGTTGGGTAACCATCCTCATCAACAGTTGTATGTTCAACAAATTTCTTAGGAAAATGCTTACTACACCTCCTATCTTTCATGCAAGGCGCCTTAGGCTTCAAGTGCCCACAAGGACCATGAATCATAAATCTCTGTACAAGATAATGCAATTTAGGAGATGACCGTTCATCAGGATTTTAGCAGAAATGATCTCGTCAATCTTAGCTGGATCTTTGAAACGCTCATAACCATCAACCCATAAAAGAATATGTTCATACGGAAGACCCTTTTTCTGGAACTCTATAGTGTAAACATCTGATTATTTATATATATATATACACACAAACAAAGTCAGCCACATATTCTTTACGAAATTATAATAAGCAACAAAAATTCACCAAGATCGAAACATACCTACTAAAACCTTGCCAAATATACATTTCTTCTTAATTGTAGCCATTAAGGATTTAAGTTTCATATGGAACACCCTAGACAAAACCTCCGGCCTATTAGATGCAGAAATAGTGTCTCCTCCACATTCACACACAATCTCGGGCCATATAGGATTACATGTGAATGTGACAAAGATACTAGGGTAACCAAAATGGCCATAAATAGCCATAACATCCATGTAATTTTGCATCATGTAATGAGCACCGCTTGTGAAAGAAGATGGCAACACAATTCGCTTGCCTACCAAGGAGGCATTCCTTTCCCCACTAATGAAAGCATCTGTCAACCCTTGATACAAATCTGCCCTCAATTTCTTCTGGTGCATCCTAACCCACAATACCCTCTAAGACTCGATCATTGTATACACATCAACTATGAATTATTGTAACAATTTTCCGGCCTTTATATGGTAGATACCTCATTATCTCTTGACATAAACCTATACGCAAAACATTCCCTTAAATTAAGCCTTTTCTGCTTCTTCGTTGAACTCAACGTCTCCTCACGATGCTCAATGTCCTCCATATACCCATCTTCACCTTTAGGGAACAAAATTGGGTATTGAAGGGGTAGATAAGAAGGGTGAAGTTCATCAATACGCTATGGTGACCCTGACAACTCATGCACGATGACATCTCGTCTACTGAAATTCATGTCAATATCGCCTACAATAAGTGCCGCAACTTCAGAAACAGCTGGCAAGTTATACACACAACCATCCTGCTGCCTACTACTGATAAGGCATATTTTAACATCATAGTTTTTATCCCCTCGTATCATCGATGATGTCATACGAAACTATTTGACAAATGGGTTAACCTCATCAAGATCCTTTTTAATCTGTTCAACTATCTCACTGTCAATAGTTGACTCCTTTAAATGCTTGCTGTTTAACAAATATAAACATATAAATGGACATAGTTTAGTAGTTAGAACTAATTATCAATCAAACATATGAAACAAAAGAAAAAATACAAACACACAACACACCCTTACAGACATCTCCCTACCTTACAGCATTGATGCGATTGGGAACTTCATTGTTGGGGCCATATATATATAGTTGAGAATAAACTGGCTTCTGATCTTTAGGGGGTAAAAGACTCCCAATCTTATGGTAATTCATCCCAGATAGAACAAAAGTGTATGGACCACCACCACTATTTTTCGCATAATCAATCTTCCCACCCATAGAAGTAAATGAGAACATATTGTTATATGACCTTATGTTCGCATGGAAGTTCTTTGAGAAAAGTGTTTCTTTGTTAAAGAATAAGCTATATATTCCACTTGGAGGACGTGTCATCAGTGGCTATTGAACCTTCCCTTTAAGACAACATATTGAAAATGATGGAACCGTCAACGAACTTGAATTTCCAACTTTTTCATTGAACCACAACCTAGCACCACATGATTGTTGCATCTCCTTCATCGATGTGTTCTAAAAAAAAAGGTAAACCAAAATTAAGGAATGAAAAAAAAACTTTATAACATATAGTATTTCAAAAACTATCACCAACCATGTGCTTCATTGATCTTAACAGGCATGACCTCATCCAGTAAATCCAAGCTACCAGTGCAGACACCTAATATAAAAAATATGTCACACACTGATGAGAGAATTTAATTGAATTATCTGCATGAACCAAACCTACCTTCAATATATCCCAAATTATTGTCACTTTCTTCATTCTCGACATTTGGATCGGCGTTATATTCAAAATATATATCTTTGTAACGAACCTCAGCAGGGACTACAAAAGTAACCAATAAGAAGAGTCAACAACTATATTTGTTTAATAAAAACAATGTCAGCACAAACATAATCAGAAATGTATGCCTTTGCTTTTGTTTTTTCCAAGTTCCATACATTAACGGCATAAATAATGGAACCAACTTGTTTGTTACATAACTCTAACATCTAGCGCCATATTAAAAAAAGAGTAAAATATATTGACTACCCCTCTATTTTACCTAAATTACAAAAACCTCTCCTCTATTTTAAAAACATACATAGACTTCCCTTAAAATTATAATGCATGTTACACAAACCTCCCTTACATATTTAATATTCCATTTCCATCCACCCAATCGTTAATTGACCGTTAAGTTTGACTATTAAACATTTACTTTGACCAAAATACCTCTTTTTCAACAAATGAATAAAAATTTATATTTTCCTAAAAATAAATTGTTATATAAAAAAATAATTCTAATACATGTATGTTCAAAATTTCCAATATATTATAAAAAATTTTAATTGTTATCATATTTATTGAAACTTATTTATCTAGTATTCTTTTAAATGACTAAAAAATATGCCTTTCAAATGAAAGGAAAAAAAAAGAAATATGCTTTATTCACAATATGTTATTAATAATGTAAATTTGATACAGTATATGACTTATATTAATTTTAAATTTTAATTTTTTAAATACATTTTTTTCACAAGCATTTATAAACATGTTTATTTTAGTATGCATCTATTAACATGATTAATCATATTTTTAATTAAGTTTCCTATGTCTACATTAATTAAATTAATTAAATATTTATCTTAATATGAAAAAAATTTAACATATAACTATTTACAAAAGTAAAAATAAGTTAAGAAAAAGAAAAAAAACTCTTCATGAAAAATAAAAATTTTTGACGGAGTTAACGGTTTGGACTTAAGTGTATGTTTTCAAAATAGAAGGGAGGTCCATGTAATTAAGACAAAACACATGGGGGTTAGAATATTTTACTCTAAAAAAACAAAACAAAGATGATATCATATTCCTAACTACATAAAAAGGAAAAAAAAGTTCTGAATTATCATGCATCGTGAGGGCAAAAACGGCAACGTATGTAATGGAAAGGGCGAAGCCAGTCATCACAGCTGAATCTGCCACTCCCATCCCTCACCCAGCCAACATCTATCAACATTCAATGACACATGTTAAGCGCTAATCAACCGGTGTCGACTCATAAGTGGAAATCAACCACAATGAAGTAGCAAGAAACTGCATAAATCAAGCCTCCGAGAAGGGATGTTCAGATCATATACAGCAGGAAGCACGAGATTTCAGGTTAGGTTCCTATCTGCTACATTCCCTTCCTGTGGTGGTTACTGATTCCTAAAATTATTTTAGGGCCTGTTTGGTTTAAAGGGAGGGGATGGAATGGGAGGGGCTCATTATCCATCCCCTCCAAAACCCCCCAATTTGGGGGGAACAAAAATGAGGGGATGGGAGGGATTAGGAGTCCCTCCTTTGAAGCCCCTCTCTCCAATTTTTCAAACCAAACAAGGGGAGGGGCTCATTTTTCATCCCCTCCCATCCCCTCCCATCCCCTCCCCTCCAACCAAACAGACCCTTAGGGTTTTGTGGAATTCATTTTCATTCTTTAGGAATGGTTTAGTGGTCCCTTCCCCCTATTCATTTGACGCTGGAATCATTTGCTTGAATTTTGAGTTTGATGATGACTGGAATTTTGGTCTCATATTTGCCCTACAATTTATACTATAATATCACTTCTTTTTACTTCCTTTCTTAGTATAGCTTATGAATGGTTAGTTATTTGTTTTTGGTATATTCCAAGTTGCTTCTCTCTCTTTCTGATTTCTTTTATCTCAAAATGCTAAAACCATTATTAAGCTTTTTGCTAAATTCTGTCTATAATATAAGTTCTGAATTATCAGCTACTTATAATTTCAAACAGATACCGAATAAAATTTAATGTATAGATGAAGTTTTGAGATTCATTCTCTACTTGTGGAGTTGGGTTAATTTTTATTTGGCCTAATTATTTGATATGTGTTATGAAAAAGAAACTGTTAGTCACTTTGGCCATTGCCCATTATGCATTCTTAATGGTGGATAGTGGATTCTTGGGGGAGTTGTATCCCTGATTTGAAACACCTACTAGGAATTGGTCGAATTGAGATAGGGAAGACTGCTTCTTTTGATTAAGCTAAAAATTCAGGTATTAAGATTAGCTGGCTTATGAAAACAAATAAAAACATAGAAAAATTCCAAGATGTTGAAATGATGACAAGGTAGAGAGGATTGAAGCTGCTTTGGTTATTGGATGTAGCTTTTAAAAGCTGTGGTTTTTGGTGTATGCTTCTAACACAAGGCGAGGCTTGAATATACCGATTTTAACACTATCTAACACCTTAAGTTTTGTGGTGTACTGTGATTGAGAATCTAATCTCTAAATTTGTGTATGTTTATAACATAAGGCAGGGCTTGGATGTACCATTTTAGCTCTTTATCCAATTTCTAAAGTTTGATGGTTGTTTTGTGCTTGCTAGTTGGCTTTTTCTCTCAGAAATATTGGTCAAGTTAGCACATTAATTTTTTGTATCCACTGGAGCTTTTTAGCCAGCCAAAAACTTGCAGCTATTGATTGATTTGTACTTTCCAGTGTATTTTTTTTTTCTAATTGATTGTACTAACTTAACTTCTTAAGTACACAATGCTAACTTATTCTCTATGTAATCCAGTCCCAAAGTTATGTTATTTTTTGGCTATGACTTTTGTTTGTTGCGAAATTGACAGGGAAGAGCACTGTGGCTTGTGGTCTAAGTAAAATTTTGCATCAGAGGGGGAAGTTATCTTATGTTCTTGATGAGGATAATCTTAGGCATGGCTTTGGGTTTGAGGCTACTATGGAAGGTCCTATAGAAGTCTTCTTTCAGTTAATGAGCTATCACATTAGTAAATTAGGCAAAATGTTGAAAGTGTTTACTGATAATTACATAAAACAGTGCTTAGCCATTGAACTTCTAAAGATGTTGCTTAAAACATCTGGTTATAGGTGAGTTAGTAATATTGTTTTTGTTTTTCCTTTGGAAAATTCAATTTATTGAAAACCCGTTAGCTTAAAAGGAAAATATGAAGACAGTAATGTTTTTCTGAGTTAGTATTATTTTTTTTGTTTTTCCTTTGGAAAATTCAATTTATTGAAAACCCGTCAGCTTAAAAGAAAAATATGAAGACAATAATGTGTTTCTTCTTGGTCTTAAGATTTATGAAATAAAGTTTTATATCCCAAGTTTTCTTTTGCATTTCCTTTTTTGGATATGCCAAGATGTAGTAACTTCAACATAAAAATAATGTGGACTTCAATTTACTGGTGGATATATGTATATTTAGATCATTCTTTTCATGAATATATTCCAAAGGCAATCGGTGTATAACCAAAACATTTTTGGTGAGTAAGATGGTACTAGTATTCTTTTTAAATATATTGTATAAGAAACAAAATGAGTAAATTATTGTTGTTCAGGAAGTAGAGGAGCATATGACAAAAAATAGTATTCTGTAGACTTTTTCATGGCAAGTTATAGGATATACCCCACCCTTGAAAAAAAAAATAGTTCTAAAGAGGATAAGACTTCTAGGGATATCCAAATTTCTTCTCTGCATTTTTCTAGGGATAAGACCTTCTTCCATAACACTAATAATATGTTTTTTAAGAAACACATGTTCCAATGAACTAAATATCTTTAATGAAAGAAATGTATTTTCCTTGAAGATATTTTGCCATCTTTTGGCTTCAGAGAGGGTTGTATATATGTTAATAAAAGAGATTATTATGTAATTTGGCACATCTTGGTGGAGGAGAGTAATTTATCCTTTATAAGATTCTATATTTTGCATTGGGCTTGTATCTTGGGTGTCTGTTCTTTAAGCAGTTATAAACTGGAAACAACTTCTTTTACTTCTCGATGGGTTAGCTCATGCAAATAATAAACTTTTACTTGCACCACTTTGGCTATTTCCTCACTCGTGGAACTTTGGCTTTTATCCTTCCATGTCATGCTTGATAAATTGGTTAAGCCATCGAATGCTATCATTGATTACAATACCAGTTGAACTATTGGAACTATCTATAAACCGCCTTGAAAGTGTTATGGTTTAAAATTTTGAGTCTGCAATTCCTATTGAGGTTAATGTATTTTAGTATCACTTGCCTCATTTCCAACAAATTAGTTTGCATAACAAACAACTTTTGATTACAAAACCAAAAGTTTACATAAAGCATGAAAGAATTCCTTATATATAGTCACAACCCTTGGCAGGTTACAAATCAGTCAGAAATATTTTTTAATATATATTGTTGTGTTCCTCCTTCTTCATATATATCAGCAGGGAATTTTCGTAAGCTTACACCAATATCATTCTTAGCCAAAAGAATATTGATACTTATACTATCATTATCCTTCCTTAAATCTATCTCTTTCTATTGCCTACACCTAAATTGCCTTTGCTTTTTTTTTAAAAATGACTTTTTAAAAATGACTTTGCTATTTAATGGTTCACTCCATGTATGTTCTTTAAATCTATCTCTTTCTATTGCTTACACCTAAATTTCTTTGCTTATCTATAATTTCTTCAAGCGTCTAGGAAACTGATGTACATTTAATCAGTCAGAAAAAGGCTCTAGTTTGACTTTGATATAGACTATTGGCTATATATGCTCAGCAGCAGCTCCTATTTGACTTTGATATTATTTTTTCAGATGCTTACCGATCTGGAGTAGTGGAAGCTATAGGGCAGCTAAAGTTACTGGATATCAAAACTTCTATGCTTACTGGCTCAAGAGCAGGTTTGAAATTTTGTTTTTCCAATGAATTTTTAGTGCTTAATTTAATATTCTTTCCGCCATTTTGTTCTTTTATATTTCATTTGTTGCTTGCTTTTTTCATTCCTTCTTTTCACTGTTTTCTTACTTCATTTCAAGCTTGAAATACTTAGAATTTCATGCATAAATGATAAAATTTGGAACACAAACTGATGGTGCATACTTAAATGAATTTTGGAACTGAAAGATTTCAATATGATCACTATGTGACATATATAATTTTGTAGTTATGTGACTTTGCTCTCATCTCAGTATTTACTTTCTATACATAAAATCAATGTAATTGAAACAAACTAAATGATATTGGCAAAATAATTTTATCTACAGCTAGGGCATGCTTTAGTCATGAGTTCAAATATAAATAGCCTATTATACTATTATAGCTCTCTCTATGTTTCAGTATTCCTCTCTTCTCTTCGCTTCACTCCATGTCTGTTCTTTAAATCTATCTCTTTCTATTGCCTACACCTAAATACCACAATCACATACCTATGATTTCTGACAAATACAATAAATTCTCTCTAATGTCTCATATGGAGTAGTAATCACAAACAATTTGTATCAACTACATCATGCCATCTATATAATTGCATAACAGAAAAACAAAAATTAATACCTTCATAATCTTCTTGTCCTGGCAATGATTGTGCTGGTTCTATTTCACCATCACAAAATACATCTCCAATAACATTATTACTTGCATTGCTCAGGTCCACATTAGTACACTCTAATCCTCTAGAACATGAAATTTATCCCACGCATTATGGATGGTGGGAAGTTTATGAAAACACATTTATTATTGCTTACAAGTGAATATAATTACAATAGCAATTGAAAAAACAAACCAAAATGCATGAATTGAAACAATTCATTAAGCCAAAAAGAAAAATTGTTTCAAAACTAATTAATCATTACCACTGAGTTGACTTCCTTCTATACCAATATCCAGAAAATCAACATGCTTGAGCTCTTTTGTTTTCATGGAACCTTCTACATCAACAGATCCATATTCTGAGCCACATTGAGTTTGACTTGACATACTTACAATATTTTAGTCAAAATTCTCAAAGGCACGATATCGGGCACTACGTCGCTTAATAACACTATTTCTAAAGTCCAGCTCCCCTGCACCCGTCACAACATTAGTATTACTGCCCTCTTTCACTACATCATAATGTTTATTAGTAATGCAACTAACCAGGTGATGTGTATGAACTAAACTTTGCTTCTAAATTTGTGGCAATGTTAGTTATGTCCTTTAGGGCAAAACATCTTCCTCTACGCTTATGATTCGATCCAGTGACATCAGTAACTGAAGATGTTGGTTCTGAAGGCTTCAGTTGTTTCTAACGTTCGCTAGATGAGCTAGGTCTAGTTTTGTTCACTTCATTCATTGCTTGAGCTTGACTTCTTGATTCAACTTTGAAGTCAACATACACATATAAAGATTCAAATGTCACACATTAAGTGGAGTTTGTCTCATCATAATGATAAAACACAATGAAACAGTTCTGCTTCAGCCAATCCATCAGCCTAAGTTTATAAATACAACAATAAAACTTACTTAACACCTACCCATAAGACATTGGTCTTTCATTCCATGATGCAAGACCTGACTGACTTGGCTGAGGGAGGGGAGGGGGTAGTTAGATTTCCTCTTCATCTCATTAATGTTATTAGCAAATGAAGAGCTGCAAACACCACCACCACTCCTTGACTTACAATGACAATACTTAAACCCTGCTGTCTATCCTAACTCAGCCATTGTAATATAATAATGTTGACCCTTCATTTATAAATTTTTCTTGCAGGGATTACAGACACAACATTGTGCAACAGCTATCTCACATACACACAATGCAAATAATTATGAGTTGCACAGTGAAACCAATGTAGTCAAAATCAGAAATCTATATCACATCAAACTAATCTGATACTCCAACATACTTTAGTTTGTAATTTAACCAAAAAAAGTGTATAACTTTCTTATATACTTGTTTATTAGTTAAATAGTTGAATAATCGGCATTGTGTACAGAAACCTACTGTCTATCCTAACTTAGCCTCTGTAATAAAATAATGTTGACCCTTCATTTATAAACTGCTTCGGTAATCCCGCAGGAAGTAAAGACACAGCATTGTATAACAGATATCTCACATACACACCATGCAAATAATTATGTGATGCAAATTGAAACAAATGAAGTCAAATAAAAAATTTACTTCACATCAGACTATTCTGATCATCCAACATGGTTCAACAATGCTTAGTTATTAGTTACTAGCTTTCTTATATACTTAGTTATTAGTTAAACAATGTTTCAAGTAATTAACTTTCTTAAATTCGATAGGTGTGTTCTCATATACACACACCTTCAAAGATCATGTTGTAAAACTTTTTATTTGGTGACCTTGTTTTCATACCTTCAAAGTTCACAATGCTTCAGTGCTTTTAATTTCTCTTTAAGTTTTTCTATTGCCATTTAAGTTTATCTAGTATGCTAATACCGACAAAAATACACCTGCCTATCAGAGTTCCTCAGGATGTTATGGCTACGGGTGGGAAGTGCACCCTTTTTAGATGGATAAGAGGTTTGTGCTCATTCTAATTGGAAAGCTTACTTTTGATCCCATTTCAAAGAACTTTGTTATATAAGATTTGATACGTTGAGTCTAAGCATGGCTTGCATCTAAAAAATCTTCATGTATTACTTGATTTCATGCTTATGAGTTTATCTCATCTTATTGTTGTCCTATTAAATGCTCTGAGATCGTCTATTTGTTTTATTTATCTTAGAGGATTCCTTAAAGGCATTCATTTTTTTTGTATATTTGTATTTTACCCATATTTCATAATGTCATATTTACATTTGGAAGTATTAAAAATATTCATTTTCTATTGCAGAAATTTCTGGATAGTTCAAAGCTGAAAAGACATAATCTCATCCATACAGGGGAAAGGGCTTATATGTGTCCCATTGAAGGCTATGGCAAGGTAATAAATCTATCTATTAAAATAAACTATTCTTTTATAGTGTTAACCAGTGCATTTGGTTGTAATCATATGGATTATTTTAAGATAATTGTAGTTAGGCATATAGCATGTTCTGGTTATTATAGAACATTTTTTGTCATAAGATCAAATAAACTTAATGTATCAACTATTAGTTTCTTATAGCTTGTAACTACAAACTAAATTTCACTACTTGATGTTTAGTTACTTGCATCCTAATATTTACTTGGATGGGTCCAAGTAAATTACCTATACATAATTAACAAACACAGCATCATAATCATAACATTAATAAAGCATTCCTTACACCAAACGTCTAATGGTCTACACCAGACCACCCAAGCAAAGGCAACTAACACAAAATAGTACAAACCATATAGACAAAAAACATAGCATATAATACGTAGAAGGAAAGTAAATTATAAAACAACCAAGTTACCTCCTCTGCTAAATCATCATCCATAGCGGCAGCCTTCAAAAAACATAAATTAATGATCACTAATTAACTCATGAGTACAAGGAACTCATCCATTTACTTAAAGTCTAATTTGGTAAGTACAGTAATAGACTGTTTACCTGATCAAATTCATTCATAAGGTCAACCATCTCAGTGTATGCTGACATTGTTATGCCATAATTAGGGTAGTCCTTGTTGTACTTGTTAAGCTTTAACTTCAGTAGCAGCCTCTTCCCCGCCAATATCTCAAGCTCATCAAGAAAATCATATCCATGACCCTCCTGTTAACAGCTTGAAAATAATTATTTGCAATTCCCATTCCAGATAAATTATAGAAAAATTAGACATCGATTCAAAGTTCCAACCTTTTCAAGCTGGAGTTTCAACTCTGAACCTTTCTTCCTAAGGAATTGCACAGCAAGCTTGTCAAAAAACACCACATTAGCCCTACCAGTAGCATCTTCCATTGTGTAGTGGACTTTCATCCTATATTGAATATAGTAGGTACATCTTATATACTGTAATTACTGCTTGATGAAAAAAATTTAAATCATTTAGAACAAACTTTGGCTCCACAACAATCCTCTTCCCCTTACACATGTTGGTAGTGCAAGATACCTTCCCTTCTACAACTTTTGTCTTGTTGCCACACCTATCACAGCCTTCATAGTACCAGCCATGCCTTGTGTCAACTTTGACAATTACACACTCTATTAAGAAGTAGTCCTCCTACAACATAGAAAACAAAGTTTATAAAATGCTCTCATTTCACCCTGTCTTCTTGGTTTTTTTAGTGACACCTACCCCGGATTTATCAGCTATCTCATCAATGTTGATCACAGGGTGGCTGTGAATTAGGCTGCTTGCTGCCACATTTGAATACTGGCTTGGAGCAGTTACTGATATGGTACTAATAGTGGGTGATGGCAGGGTTTTAGCACTAATAGGAAAAAGGCAACAGAAAAAGTTATTTACAAATTAAGTGTTTAGGTAAAAATAAAACCACAACAACTAATAAAAATGCACCTCTCAATGAAGTTCTTTACTTTAAAGAACTTCATGTTGAATGCCACTTTAGTGGCATTGAATGAACTGCAAACCTTGGGAGTCCCTGCAAAGACACACAACCAAATTCATTAAGTGTTAACTAAACACTAAATGTTGTATGTTAAAATTCCAGCAACTAAACCACACACTCTCTCCTTACCATCTTAATTCCAGCAAAACCAATCCTACATAGCTGTATTAGAATCACAACAGGTGCCTCCATTCTAATAAAGTCATTCATGCACACATTAACAACACATTCATAAAATAAAACTACTGTCACACTGATCCCCCTGTAAGACATGAAAAACACCACATCATATGTTAATAAATAGCAATGCTATAACATATTTAACATGAAGCTAAAGCTACATTCAAAAAATTAATGTCACATATACATTTCATTAGCAATAGTCAATCGCAACTTGTTCTTAATTTCATTGTTGGAACGATATTCTTCAAGCGCACCCACAGAAGTTACAAATCCAATCACGTCTGCAACACAACAATGATAAATCATTTTTTAGACATGGAATGTTTAAATATATCAAATAAACTACACAAACAGAACAAAAAACACTTTAGAAAAGTTACCAATTAGATAATCAACAATGCTCTTTTTGGTCATTTCAATTATATCAGCAATTGGGTAAAACATATAAGAGTACTCTAGGATATTTGCATTTGACCTTGATACATATGTATGACCACCAATGGTTATTTTGAATGGGTGGTTAGTAGCCCTATATTCCTTTTTGTTCTTAGAGACAGGAAAATTGGCCATAAAATAAACACTCCCTTCACACAACTTATCATCAAACATAGTGAACAAACCCTTGTTATGGATGGAAGCCTGAATTCTGCTGCCTTCTGCATCCACCAGCATCATTAAGATGCAAAAGAGATCGTTTGGGTGTTCCTTCTAGTACATATTCCATCTCCTTATGACCCTAACCACAACCTTCCACCTATTAGTGGAGTCATCAATGTCTTTGAGCATTGACATCTTGCATGGGACCATTACAAACAGACTAACACAATAAGAGAAACTTTGAGCTATTAGAATAGTGAACTATTGTGATTAATCCAACCACAGATGCCTAGGTATTTATAAGCATCACTTGATAAGTTTAGAGAACATGAACTTTATGCAGGTGGAAACGACGGGATAAGAATTTTGAAAAAACTAATGGCTTCATGCATGTATCCCAGCCTTTAGTCTGCTACTGTAACCATGATTGACATCAATACCTGCCGGTTTGCAAAGATCACCATAATGGACAAACAACTTGAACTAAACCCTTTGATCAAAATATTACTCTGACATGATAGGTTGCATTTTCATCTCCCCACAATCTAACAACAAACAATTGAGCCTCGAGCCCCTCCCTACAAGCCTACAATATGCTGATGAAAAACCCATCCCACCATGTATCAGCATTAAAAACAAAAATATCAACTATAAGTGTTACTTTTAATTATAAAAAGAAAGCATAAATAGGTCTGATTAGTTTCTGTTTCTTGTTATAAATGGGTCAAGGCTATTAAACACTCTAGCGAGTATAATATTTATAGACTGTAGTCAAAGTTTTTTAGAAATCAATTTCGTTGAAATTGAATATTATAACTCCAAATAGATTTTCCTTGGAGTGTCACCCAAATTTTATACCATTCAGAATTCAGATATTTAATAAAAAAAAACTCTACACAAATGCATCTAACTAACGTGCTGCATATTCTAAAAGGTTTGGTATACAGTTAGTGATGAGGTTTTTGGACATATATTTGATCAACAGAACACCCTATAACACTCCATTACCTAACAGCCAATGTTTGTTAAAAGCAACCATAATCATCTAACAAAATACACGTGACCTCCCACTCTCTAGGTCATGATGGTTTATTTTTACCCAAAATAGGAGGGATATCTGACATCTATAGTAGGCATCTTACACACACGATACTGCATTTGGAAATTTGAACAACGAAATTTTAAATTTGCAATTTAGAAAACATAAAAGGCCTTAAAACAACTAATGGGTTCATACATGCATTATGAAATTGAACAGATGCCGGTTCCTAACATGAAACACCTTGGAAAAAGTTATTAGGCTGAAACCTGTTGACATGCAAATGACTATCATTTGATCAGCTGGCAGTGTCAGGTCTAAAATATTAAGTATACTTGAGCCATGAGCCCACTACAATCTAGAGCATGTGAATAAAGAAATAAATTTAACTCACATGTTAATGATTTGATTGAAAATCACAAATGAACTAAAAAATCATAATAACCATGCTCTCGAGTTTATATGTTTGTTCCTTGCATATTGTTATTGTTATTGACCTTATATCTTAGTCTAGGGTTTATTATGATTTCTACAAACAAACTGAAAATAAGCTCGGATTTCATCACTGTTCCTAAAACAATACTTTGAATTAGAACATTTCTGTTCCTAAAAGCATTTTCAAAAAGCTATCCAGGGTTAATTATATCTTTGTTCAGGGTTGATTATTATTCCTAAAACAATACTTTGTTCCTTGTATATCTTTAACCTAAATTGATTTCGGCTATGCAAGTTGATCATTTCGTCACATTTATACTTTTTAATTAAAAAGTATAACTTGCTGTAAGAACTTACTTGCCTCCAAGTAAACTCTTACCTAATACTGGAAAGATACTAATCCCAGGGGTCAAAAGAAGTGCATAATATATAGACTCCTCCCCATCATTTCACTTGTCACCCTCTGGCATGTAACATATAGAATACCCAACAGTTAGCCAAAGATGAAAACAAACACCCAATGGATAAAGATGTAAGGTTCTGCAATAGCACCCACCTCGAGCTACGAAAATAACAAAAATCTTTTCAGTAATTAAAAAGTTTTCTTCAGAGATCTGTTAGAATAGCAGTATCTGTTCTGACAGATCTCTACTCCAGTGATTAACCTATCATATGGGGTGGCATTCCATTTAAGTATAACTATTAATCCCAACAAATTATGAAATAACTATTATTCCAGTTGTATCTACAATTTGTTTAAACTTGGCTCATATGAGAGCATGTTGAGCTTAAACCCAAAATCCTTGATTTTACATTATGGAAATATGGCAGTCCCATGTTTAAACACCTAGTTGAGGTTGGTTGATCCTCCTCACACCTTCCAATGGCACGTTCCCACTGGAATACTTAACAGTTAGCCGAAGATGAAAACAAATACCCAATGGATAAAGATCTAAGGTTCTGAAATAGCACCCACCTCGAGTTATGAAAAAAGAACAATCTTTTCAGTAATTAAAAGTTTTTCTTCAGAGATCTGTCAGAATAGAAGTATTTGTTCTGACAGATCTCTACTCCAGTGATCAACCTTTCATATGGGGTGGCATTCCATTTAAGTATAAAAAACCACCTAATTCTTTTTTTTCCGATTCTATTTTTCCCATAAACATTGACAAATGATGTAGAAATATTATGACAAATTACTTACTCAGTGTGAGCTAGCTGTTTGACACATAAAAATGAAGATATTAAAATCTTATGATAGAATTCAATAGCTATTTCATAAATGGTGTCAAATGATTTTATATCGTCAGAATGGTATCCCCCACGATGAAGCATTGCCAAAATGATTTTTAATTTTTGCAGCACACAATATAGTTGGTACATCTGAGTTAACTGAATTGACACATATAAATAGGAAGATTTTACACGACGAAATCTTATGACTATTTACTTATACAGTATGGCATACCAAATAAAGTATGAAATAACTATTCTTCCACCTATATCTTCAATGCCACCATAAAGTATAACCTATTACCAGACTAACCTTTAATAATAGTACTATACCAGTTGCGTAGTTGAAGTTTAGTTTCAACTGTATGAGTTCTTTTAGGCAATGGGAAACCCTTATTTGCATAAAAAAATGTCAGCTGATATCCTATCGTACTTCATTATGCATTCCTATACCAATTGATTTAGTTTGAACCTTACAATATGAAGATACCTACCTTTATAACTTTTTAATTTATAACATGTTTATTTGGATTGAGGGACTTGGATATGAACTGTATGATTTCTTTTATAGGATGTGAAACCCAATAAATTATGAAATAACTATTATTCCAACTCTTGAAGGTGAATAAACTAGTTTGCACAAGGTAATAATATTATTACCCAATTCACACCATGAAAATATTGTAGTACCTTGTTTAAATCACCTTATACTACTTTTCTTTATGAGACATCCCATCAGCATCCATTTCTTTTTTTTGGTTAACAATATTTATAGCTATATGGAGTAACATTTTAATTGTTCATTGCCATTTTTATATGTTTCCTGTCTCTTGTTTACTTGACTTGAATCGTTTGATATTGAGCCAACAACTCAACTTACTGTAATAGGTTCAGTGTCCCCATTCATTTAGCCTGGTTACAAGTAGTGATTAACAATATCTTTATAAATATGGAGTTACTTTTTAATTTGTTCATCACAAATGTATATACTCCGTGAGTATTGGTTAGTTTACTTGAATCATAGGGTATTTGTTTTTAAGCATTGAGTCAAAAACTTTTCATAATTCAACATTTGTTAACAAAATGACTTCATTAATATAATATCATAAGCTTCCATACACCATAACCCTCACACTAGACACCCACTTATACTACTACAAGACACACCTCAAACATCATGGACATGCACTACATAAACCAAATACATTAACCATTACAAACTACGACCACATATATTTCTGCAATACATAACACCCCAACACATTTAATAACTTGACACTGGCATTTTAGTAATGCTTACTCATCATAAGAAGCAACAATCACTAATACACACTACTAACAAAATGACCAGGAACCCTAAGTTTATGGTAGACAACTTCTTCAGGCCCTCCCTGCTCTTGCAAGTGATTCCCTCCCCAGTGTTAGAATGTCATTAAATGTAGGGTTCCAGAAAACCTTTGTTGCATAGTTGTAGTTTCCAATCAAAACCTTATCTGCAAAAGCAAATTAAAGGGCATTCCATAAACTACTTTATTAAAGCATGAACGTACTAACAAAAAAGTAGTGTGTATTAATGGTAACCCCTTCATTCTTGATCAGCCCATACTGGACAATGCACACCAGGTGCTGCATTGTCTTGAAACGTTGAAATTCCAGCCATGAATAACCAACACTGTCACCTTGCAAGCGCACACTAAACCTATTGCCATTGAGTAGATGTGCCCAATGTTAGAAATATAGCAATAAATCTGATACATCTTATATAAATGAATAAAAATATACACTATAATAACTCAACTGCTTGTCCTCCAACTTGAAACTTATCTCCTGTGTTATGAGGCCATGGATTCGCTCCCAACAAAACTTAACAAAAGAAGAAAGAATCCCACAT
Organism: Inga oerstediana; assembly: GCA_963210345.1. Classification (NCBI taxonomy): domain Eukaryota; kingdom Viridiplantae; phylum Streptophyta; class Magnoliopsida; order Fabales; family Fabaceae; genus Inga; species Inga oerstediana. Next base: position 26,909,284 of record OY723408.1, read on the forward strand.
ATATCTGATAAAATACGTGTACAAAGTAAGAGTCAACTTTGTCACTATATAGTTGTGTCATCTCACCTGGGTCAACAGCTACATTAACGATTCAACCTGAATAAAGGAAATCTTCATTACCTGTTGCTAAATTTGATGATGTCAAACCTTTCCAAATGTGAACAACATCCAATATTTTGAAACAATGCTCAGGAGTATCAACAATGAACTCCTATACTGTTGTGTTTGGGAGAGCCACGACATTGTACTTGTCGTGAATGCCTAAACCTCCTTCTGCCATGATGAAGTTTCTGACATAAAAAATCTTTCCTGGCTTCAAAATGTTTGCAAGCCGATCAATAACCTCATCAGTCCCCAGAAGAATCAGCATTCTTGAGCCCTGTTGTTTCCCAACAAAATCAAACATTATAAACTAAAACTACTGAAGCACAAACATAAAATTTAATAGCACACCTTTTCGTCGAAGACAATTAGATCAACATACAAAACCATCTTCGAGTAGCAAAATTCCAACTCATACAAGTCATAGTCAGTCCTTGGGAATGAGTGATCCACCTTCACCATTATTCTCCAAGTTGTTGACCCAGGTGAGATGCTGTCAAGGTGACTGTATGGTCCAGCCATTTTGTGAACGTTGGCGAAAGATCAGGACAACAAAAATATGAAAAACAGAGAGGAAATCCGTTAGGTAGCTTATTTCATGTTGTGAGTGAGTGGCTGGCTAACAGATGGTTAGTTATTTAAACTGAGTGGCATTAGTGAACTGACGCAACATGTTACTATTTTTAGATAGTTTGCAAACAACACAAACCACATGTAGCTTTGTTTACTACATTTAGTATATTTTTCTTGTTTATTTTGTTTACACTGCCAATGAGTATATTTTTTTAATACATCACTCAAACCGCTAGACCTTCATTCTTGCATATCAAACTGGACAATGCAAAGGATCAACTATCATCAACTATATATAGATATAATAGTATAAACCTGAACGGATGTGCATGCTTCATAGGAAAGCAATCCAGAAATTGGCTTATTATAGCAACACATGCCCTTGAACTAGCCATTTAGTTGGGAATTGCAGAAGCTTTCTTTGATGTTGCAGAAGTGCTGAACAACAATCAGGGAATGAGTGGAAATGGAGACCCACGTGCAGAAAACAAACAATGACCGAAGCAAATAGACCTGGTGGGATGTAAAGGGTGCTAAATAAAACAAGCTCAGAGGCACATGGTGATTCACGTGCATTGCACGAAGCTAGAGGTAAGCTGGCACTGTTCATATGAACAATGATTTAAGAGAGAAGCCAAAAACAAACATGGCTTGGCTCGGCTACTGATACATACAGATTTAATATATATAGGGGATTTTGTTCTACATGTGACATATGAGTCACACTTTCTGATCCTCTACCTTCTACTCTTTAATCGAGTGTGATAGTTTTACATGGTTCCATCTATTATATCATAGATAGAATTTTATTTAAATTTCAATTTTAAATCATATGAATTATATCATTACCGCAACTTATTCATATGACCTTTAAGTTTTTGTAATTTACACTAATAAATTGTTTGTTATATCAAATTGCAGCCCTTTGTTTGGGATCAATGGGATGAGAGGAACTTTTTCTCCTACGAATCACCACCATCCTCAATTTTCTTGAGGGATCTGAATCTGCTATAAGCTTCTACAACTACTTGAATATGAATGTAAAAGTTTTTTCATCGATGAAATTTTGATTTTCATTTTGTTCATCGATCGTGGCTTCAAAACCTGGTGTATGTATTTGCTGGTTTTCAAATCTGGGTTTTGGGACTCTTATTGCAAACTTATGCCTTTTGAATTCGTTCTTGGGTCGGTATGTTTTAATCTCATTTTTTGAGAGACGAGAGAGAACTTTCTGAGTTCTTTAATGACCCTCTTTTCTACCTTCATCGGAGAAGTCGAAGGAGACCAAAACAATATTGTGTTTGTTTTCAATTCAGATTTACTCTTCTTTTTTTTTCCTATCAATCTTAATCGGTGCCTGTTTGCCCTTTTTTTCTTGATCTGGGTTTTTCAAAATTTCCTTTGGAATTTGCGTTTGAGTTCTATCATGAATGGATGAAAGAGGAACTTTTATACCTCGAGAGTCTCCGTCATTCCTCATCGGAGTAACCAAAGGGAATAAAAAACAAGTTTAATTCACAATTTCAAATTCGAATCATGGGTTTTCTATTTTATGATTGTATGCGAAGTTATTGAATGGATTTGGTTTTGTTAATGTTTGCAAGAGATCATTGCCGTCGTCGTTTTCACAGTGAGAATGAAGGAATACGAGATTTTGTTTTGAAACTCACATTTTGGTTTTGATTATCATGTTTATATGTGGGATTCTTGTCCAGATCATATTCTCACTTTCTTTCTGAGATCACCATGGCCGAGATCGTCGCTTTTTGAGTTCGATCGGGGTCGCCAAAGCGCTACCTGGAATCGCGGTTCCATTGAGGTTTGCCTCGAGGTCGAGCAAAAGAAACGGGTTGAGTAGGTTATCCAGGAGCATGGGGAAGACGAGCATAACGGCGTCGTTTTGCATTATGACTGGGTCTTCTCGTGCCACTAAGGACGACGTCGTTTTAGCCACTAATAAAGCACACCATTTCATTAATTCAAGAAAGTGGGCCGACGCATATTGGGCTCAGTTTATCTGGGCTTTACATGGTTTTGTTTAGTTGTAGTATGGGCCAATTGGACACTGGGCTTAATGAAACTCAAACCTGGACTTTTATTAAAAGAACAATACTTGCGTATGGGCCAAGGATTCTTTTTTTTGGGTTTACATATATTTTGTTTATTGCTTTTAATCAATTAATTACTCTGGGCCGAAACGTTGCAAAACTGGACTTAATTTTTAACAGTCTCATTTATTGAAATATCTCTGGAATTTTATTGTTTTATAGGGCATGTTGCGTTTTGAATTTTTCTGGGCTATGAAGTTTATAATCTCCAGAGATGATTTTAGGTCTTAAATTAACTTCAGTTTTATGTATAATTTTGATTATATCACATTAAATTGATTAAATTAATGGAAAGGGCTAATTTTGGCAATTTTCACATTCTAGAAAATTTGGAAAATTATTTTTTTTTTCACGAGCCTTAGCATTTGTGATCGTCAATGTAATTACGTCGCGGGTAATGAAGGTCTAGCTCTGTGACTCTTCTCGTGAGGTTATCACACTGGACTCCAAACCAATGACAACGATCTTGTTAAGCAGACCAAGAAGAGAGTAGCTTCCATGGATCTTTAATGCTTCCCTTGAAAATTCCCATGGGACATGCTTGAATAGAGTATGATGATGGCACATAGATACCAAAGCAAAGCAATAACCGTTGTTGAAGTGGAGGAACCCATGATCGATAACTGGAAGAAAGAAAGTAGGATAGTTTACTTGTTACTACTCAATGTTATAATGGAATTATATAAAGATATTGAAAATAAAATTCAAACATACATTTTGTGATAACGAAATTGAAATACAAAAACCGGGCAGATATATATATATATATATATATGATACCATAAGTGGTGCAGACCTAGGCAGCATGTAAATTTTGAGGAATTAAAATTTAAAGAAATTAAGAGACACTGACACACTTACAAAATCAAATATCTACATGGAGTTAATAAATAAAAACAGAATGATTTTTGACCGAAAATAATCCGGGTTATGGAAGGAATCCTGTCCTCTTTCATACAGGAATCATTTACAGAGTATCCTCCTTAGGATCTCAACCTTCCTCCTTCAGACTATATGAGCACAGCCTACCTTCGTTTCCTACAGGAGGCGCAGTCATTATTTTTCTATCTATTTTCTCCGGACACTTTTTTTTTTTTTTTTTACATTTTGCTCAGTAGCATAACTTAATGTAACATTCTCATAAATCACAAATAAAATTTCCCCCTAGTTCCCCAAAGAAAGTTTAGCCAACCATACCTTATTGTTCTTCAATAACAGTTGATTAAAGATGATGTTGCAATAGACTACTGCTGATATAGTCATGCATTAGAAGAACAAACTACTAGTAATGAAGCCATAAAAAATTTATACCAAATAGAAACATGCTCTCTAGAACCAAAATACTTGAATCAATATATATATGTGAATTCCAAAAATATTATTATGAAATAAAAGAAAATCCAAATACAAAAAGAATAAAATATTTAGATCTTTTCTATAGAAAATTACCAAGATTGTTAGGAGATGTAATAATAGAGGATTATTTCAAAGCATATAAAGATCACTCAGAATTAATACCTTATGTAGATACTTTAGGAAGAAGAATAGATTATTTAAGAAATTATTTGTCAGAAAAATGCAAACAAGCATGGAGAAATATGAAGTATTATAAGCAAAATAAATTAATATTAAGATGTGCAGAATTTCAAAAACCTCATAGATGGGGATGTAAAAATGAAAACAAGATAGAAAAAAAATATAAGAAGAACAAATATAAGTGCAAGAAATATAGAAAACCAATGAGAAGATATAATAAGTACATATATAAATTTAAGAAATATCCAAAAGATAAGTTTTATAAAAAATATAAACCAAGAAAATATTTTAAGAAAGGAAAGAAAATAGATTATAGTAAAAAACCCAGAAAATGTAGATGTTATAATTGTGGTAAAATATGACATATATCAACAGAATGTAAAGAACCAAGAGATAGAAAAACTATGAATATTTTAGAGCAAGCCCAAGAATATGAGTTAGAGCCATTAGAATTTGATGAAGAGATATATAGTGATATAGAAAATCCGGAAATAGGAATATATAAGATAAAAATGTTAAGTGACTCATAATTAAGTGAAACAAAATCTGAATTATTAGAATCAGATATAGAATATTTAGAAGACTCAGAAGACGAATTAAAATTATATATGATGAAAGGAAAAGAAATAGAAGTAACAGAAGATAAAGAAGACAAGGAATATGAAGAACATAGAAATGTATCAGAAGGAATTGTTGAAAAAAGAAGGACTTTTAATGAAAAACAATATGCCAAAATAAAAGGAATGAAATTAAACTTAAAACCTGATCAATTAACAAATGAAAATCTTATGGGAAAAGTAAGTAAGATATTAAAATCCAAAAAGAATATAAAAAGTCAGTATGTAATATTAGAAAAGAAACATCCAATAGAGTCATCTTTAACGGAAGGAATATTAAGAATACCATTAATAAGTAAAGGATTAATAGAAAATGAAATAGCTAAATTACCATTTAAGGAAGAAGTAATAGAAATATATATTGTAGGAATACAATTATTAGTAAAAGCTTATTTTAGAGAAGGTATAGATTCACCAATAGAGCTATTAATAATAGATGGAAGAATAATAAGTAGTGTTGAAGATAGGGTTTTAGGAATGTTAGCAGGAAATTTGATATATCAAAAATTAAAATTTACTTTAAACACAAATTTTGCAATATCTAGAAATGATGAACATATAGACCAATCTATTATGATATACCATAAATTAAAAGGAAAACAACTTTTGCAAGGAGCAAAAACTATAAATATTACAGCCATGATAGGATTAGTATTCACAAATGAACATATATAAGATATTTAATAAATCAATAGGAAGGATTAGTATAGAAAAACAATTTATGCCAATATTAAAAGAAATAAAAGTAGACCCTATAAATATAACATTGCCAAAACTGTTAGAAATCGAATTAGATAAAACAATAAGTATAAATGATAGCAAAGGAAAGAGATTAATAGCCAATAATAATTTAGGAAATAGGTCATTACGAATTAGTACTTTAAGTGAACCATTACAAATAAATATAAACACAAGAAAAAGTATAGATATAGGAAGTAATAGTAAATTAGTAGAAATACCTTTAATAAATACCCCTATAAATACTGATTTAGTAGAAATAAATAAAAAAAAATAACAACCCTAGATATAACTAAAGAAAATGAAGAAAGTAAAATTTTAATGGAAATAAAGAAAAATGGAATATGGCAAGAAATGATAACATTAATAGATGAAAATAAAGATAAAAGTAAAATTGAAATAGGATATACAGAAAATGATTATGAGGAAACTGATGAAGGTATAAAAACAGATATAATGGTAAGATTTAATAAAAGAGATATAATACAATTAACATTATGGGTAGAGCAAGATACTAATAGAACATATAAGATAATCTTAGGAAGAGATTTTCTAGAAAAAGTAAAGCCTTATAGAAATCAGATAGATAGAATAATATTTAACATAAACTATCAAACCATTGTAATACTAAAGTTAAAATAATGTTAAACATACATAAGACAGTGAAGGTAATTAAAATAATATTAGCTGAAAAAGATTATTATTATATAGATGAAGAGAAAATAGTAATTCTAAGAGCTGATAGAGGAATAATGAATCATATAATACATAATATAAATAAAGCTAATGAAAAAGAAAAAAGACAATTAAGAATAGTATATTTTGAAGAACCACATAATTTTGTAGAAGAATATAGAGTAGTAGTAAACAATATGATGAATAGAAATGAAATTAAAAAAGAGTTTAAAGAAAAACTTGAATTATTATCTAGAGTTTAGTTTTATGGATAAAAAAGTGACATTATATGATGAAAATATATGGTATTATTATAAAGATAATATAGAAATAAGAATACCAAAAGCAGAAAAAGGATTAATGAAAAATTTTATGAATAGAATAAAAAGAGCAGAAGAAGTTGAAGAAGAAGCATTAAATCAAGTGTTAAGAGAAAATAGACATAATATTGAAATAAGCTTTCAGATAATAAATCACGTATTAACTAGAAGATATCATAGAAATGAAGTGAAAAAAGAATTTAAGAAACAACTGGAATTAATATCAAGAGTCTGATATGATTAGTGGAATTGATATGTTAAATGCAGAAATAAGGAATAAAGATAGATTAATTATAGATGGAGATGATTGGAGATATAAGAAAAAAGGATATGTTACTATTATACCAAAACATAACAAAAGTTTCATAAGATTAATATTAAGAAAAATGACAAAAATTAAGATATGGGAAAATAATATATTACAATTTATATATTTTCAATATCCATTATTATATGAAGAAGAATATGGTAGGGTAAGAAGAGAAAGAAAGGATAGAAAATATATAAAGAAAACCTTGAAAAAAAGTTTAGAAGTATTGTCTAGGATATGAGTAGACCATTATATTATATTTTGATAAAATTTAATTATAAAAAATATAGAGCAAGAAAATATCATGCTTTAGTAGATACTGGGGCAAACTTAACAGTAGCAAAATATAATGTGTTACCACCAGAACTATGGAAAAAGAAAAATAAAATACTAAGAATGGAAAGTGCTGGAAAAGAAATACATATGTTAGAATTAGAAGCAAAAGATGTAAATGTACAAATAGGAAAGTATGAATTATTAATAAAAGAATTAAATCAATATAATGAACCTTCTTGTGATGTTATCTTAGGATTAGATTTCTTAGAACAATATTTTCCTATGCATATTGTCACATCCCCCCTTCAGCCAACCGGCCTACCTGCCACTGGGCGTCCCACCCAAGGCGTGGCAAGGATGCTGGACTCACCCACCGGTGCAGTCCATTGGGCTTACAGGCCCAAGACTCACAAGAGTCCCTCGCTCCCCTAACGAGGTTTCTCGCCTCCGTGGGGATCGAAGCCACTACCTGGGGGTAAGTAGCGCCTCAATGCATCCCCACTACCACTTGAGCTAGTTACCCCCAGGTAGTGGCTTCGATCCCCACGGAGGCGAGAAACCTCGCTAGGGGAGCGAGGGACTTTTGTGAGTCTTGGGCCCGTAAACCTAATGGACTGCACTGGTGGGTGAGTCCAGCATCCTTGCCACGCCCTGGGTGGGATGCCCAGTGGCAGGTAGGCCGGTTGGCTGAAGGGGGGATGTGACACATATGATTAGTAAAGCTTTAATATTAACCACACCTTGTAAACATGAAGCTTGGGGAATAAGGATAACTAGACCCTATAGAAGAAAAGATGAAAAATTTCAGAAGAAAAATAATGAATATGAAGTACAATTTTTACAAAATAATAATCCAATAGAAATACAACATATGTTAGCAACATTAAATATAGTAGAGATAAAAACTATAGAACAAAGAATTACAGATAATTATAGCGATAACCCTTTAGTACATTGGGAAAAATCTAAGCCTATGGCAAAGATAGAATTAAAAGATTATAGTAAGGAAATTAACTGTAAACCTTATACATGGACAGAAAATGACAGAAGAGAATTTATAATGCATATTGAAGAAATGAAAAAATATAATCTTATAAGAGAAAGTAGATCAGAATATTCATCACTAGCTATAATAGTATCAAAACATAGTGAAGAAAAAAGAGGAAAAACTAGAATGGTAATAAATTATCAAAAATTAAATGAATTAGCAGTAAGAAATAGATATCCTATACCTAAGATGGATTTATTATTTAATCTTATTGTTGGACTTTGGGTCCAAGTCCGCCCTTGATGGGCCGGACTATTTGATTAGGAAATAAGTAGCCTAATCAAATAAGAATAAAATCAGCATAAAATGCAGATTTGGGAATATTTCAGCAATAATTATGGATTTGTTAAAAGAGGAACAAATCACCATAATTAGGGAATTAATTGAGAGATAATTAATTGCTGTCTTGGAGGGCAAGAAGGAGTGCACACGTTTCCTAATTAGTGGCCACCATAAACTACTATAAATAGGGTGTGCCTCCTCAATTGCAATTCACCCCGCCATTGAGTTTTCTGGCAATTCCCTACTCTCCTACCATCTTTCTGGTTCTTGTGATCTGCTGTGCAAATCACAATTAGGCTCTAGTAGTCTAATAATTGTGTGGGCACAAGTATGGAGTATTCGAGCTTTGACCCGGATTCGAACATAGATTCGTCCAGGTACGCCTAATCTCCTTTTTAGTTATATTTTACTTACACTTATAAAAGGAAAAACTATATTTAGTAAATTTGATTGTAAATCAAGATTTTTTCAGATAAAATTAGAAGAAGATAGTAAAAAATATACAGCCTTTAGTACTTCAGAAGGATTATATGAATGGAATGTATTACCTATGGGATTTCACAATAGTCCTAGTATATTTCAAGAATATGTATCAAAAATGTTATTATCTATAAGAGACTTTGCGGTAATATATATTGATGATATATTAATATTCTCAAAAGATGAGAAAGAGCATGAGCAACATTTAGAACAATTTACAAGATTAATTGAAGAAAAATGTTTAAATATATCACCCTCTAAGATGGAATTAAGACGAGAAAAAATAAATTTCTTAGGACAAGTATTAACAAAAAATGGAATAGAATTACAAGATCATATAAGTCAAAAAATATTTCAGTTTAAGAAAATAACAAGTAAAAAAGATGGATAATACTGAAGAAACTCAGAGAAAAATATGTCAAATAATAGGGGATTACCCTAATCATGAATGTAAATTCTGTAGGGAGATTAGAGGAAGCGACAGAAGTCCATCAATTACTCTGGATCCAAGCCTACTCTAAGTCCGTTGGCAGAAGAGGATAATAATAATTGTCGGCACAAGCAAACAAAACGTGAAAAAGAAGATGCCTGACAAGAAGTTGAAGCTGAGTCAGAAAAGATGTAAGGTGAAATGTCATGTAAAAGTTGTAAGGTGTGATAATTGAGTTGTATAAAAGTAACCTTGGTTAAGGTTACCAGAGTCAGAATAACTCTAGTCTTGTAACTAGGGTTGAACTTCTCAACTCTATATAAACTCCTTGTAAGTCCCTTAGTTGGACACCCCATCTTGAATGCAAAATCTTTCCTCAAATTCTCTCTTTCGCATTTCTGAGCTTTGTGAGCAGTTCTCAGCAGTAGTCTCTTGCAACATCATCTTTAATCAATTGTTATTGAAGAACAATAAGGTATGATTGGCTAAACTTTCTTTGGGGAACTAGGGGGAAATTTTATGTGATTCATAAGAATGTTACATTAAGTTATGCTACTAAGCAAAATGTAAAAAAAAAAGTGTCTGGAGAAAATAGATAGAAAAATAATGACTACGCCTCCTATAGGAAACGAAGGTAGGCTGTGCTCATATAGTCTGAAGGAGGAAGGTTGAGATCCTAAGGAGGATACTCTGTAAATGGTTCCTCTATGAAAGAGGACATGATTCCTTTCATAACCCGGATTATTTTCGGTCAAAAATCATTCTGCTTTTATTTATTAACTCCATGTAGATATTTGATTTTGCAAGTGTGTCAGTTTCTCTTAATTTCTTAATTTCTTTAAATTTTAATTCCTCAAAATTTACATGCTGCCCAGGTCTGCACCACTTATGGTATATATATATATATATATATATCTCTCTCTCTCTCTCTCTTTTTGGCCAAGAATACCATAAAAGATTGATATATTTAAATTATTATTAAGATAATATAACAAAATTTATTACAGAACATCAATCTTAAAGAAATGTTAATTGTAAATTTTTTATTTTCATTTAATTATTTTTTCCTGAACAAATCATATTTCTTTCGCCGACTCTTTGGAAAATGATTTATATAATATGTGTGTGTGTGTTGATTTCAATAATGTAAGTAAAGATAATTATTTAAATTAAAATGTTAAATTGAATGAAAAAATATTTTATAAGTCTGTTTACTGCATTTTATTTACGTTTCAGTTTTTTTATAACTTTATAATTTGATGTAAATTGGTCAAAAACATGTAAAGGATCTTGTAAAATCAGATATGTTTTAGAAAAAAAAACAGATAAAACCAATCCATTTGCTTACCAATTAGGTTCAATCATTCAATCTGTAACATCCCGATTTTCGACTAAGGACTAATCATAATTATTGAGAATAATTATGTGTTTTATGGCCATAATAATTAATATGCCATAATTATTGGAAATTGAAATAGTGAAATTGTTGGGAATTAGTTAGTGATTAATAGAGAAATTAATTACTAGCTAAGAGAAAATGAGATGCGTGATTAAATGATCAATGGCTAAGATTGATTTTGTAGTGGGCAAGAGGCATAATCATGTGTGTGTGCATGCATGTGAGCCCATGTGAGTTGAAGGGAGATGGTGACAAGTGGCAAAGTGTGGGCCCTTGGATGTGGGATAAGTGATGACACAACATCATCATCTTCATCTCCTCTCTTCTCTCTCTCTCGGTTTCTCTCTCTCCTCTTCTTTCCTCCATTTTCGCTGAAGGTGCTTGGGAAAGAGAAAGGAAAAGTGGAATTTTGAGGTAAGCAAATGGCCTCTTTTGCTCAAACACCATTCTCCAATGTTAATCCTTGAGCTGAGAGCTTCAATTTGATGATTGTAGCTTCTCTATTGGTGGTGATTTGAAGATCACGAAAATATGAAGTATGGAGAATCAAAGAGTGTCTTTGAGAAAGTTGATAAGGTATGTGAAACCAATCCTTCTATCTATGTTTCATGCCAAATGATTATGTTATGAATTTCTGGAATTATTGCCCTAATTGTGAAAATATGGGTAATGGGTAGTTTGGCATGATATGGCATTGGAAATGGTATATTGGTATGAGTTTTGAATAGATAGAATGGATTGGGGATTGAAATGTGTAAGGATAATGATTTGGAAAATGGGTGATTATGTTGCCCTAAACCAAAGCTAGTTAATGGGATGAGAATTTGGTAATTCTATGGATTCCATTGAATTCAGTGAGTGATTTTGTGTGGGAGTAGCTTTGGTAGAGGTTTTGGATCCCTTTGGATCAATTGGGCAAGAGTTAGGGAATGTGGTAAGTTTTGCTGCGTTCTCTGGAATCTGATAGATTCACTCGAGCAGACAGGGGTGTGCTCGAGTGAGGGATGATCATTGCTCGAGTGAGGAAGAACCTGCTCGAGTGATGCGTGAGTTTTCCCTGTGTGCTGCGAGTGCGCCTGGGTTTTCTATGGGTTCTGCTCGAGCACATCGCTTTGTGCTCGAGTGAGCGAAGAGCATGCTCGAAGTGAGCATGGCATTCTCGGGTGAAGGTGTACGCCCAGAGTAGAGGGTTGCTCTTGGGTGGATGCTCGCGGGCAAGGTGCAAGAAGTGAGCCTTCTCACTCGCGGGTGGAGGGCATCTGCTCGAGTGAGCCGTGTGTGCTCGCGGGTGAGAGGTGTGTGCTCGCGGGTGTGCTCGCGGGTGTGTGCTCGCGGGTGTGAGGTGTGCTCGCGGGTGTGGTTTTGTGCTCGAGTGATCCAGTGCTTGGAGAGCGTTGGGTGCTCTCGGGTGCTCACTCGCGGTCTCACTTTCTCTTGTGCTCGCGGGTATGGGCAGCGTGCTCGAGTGAGCCTCTTGTGCTTCGAGTGAGCTTGTGCTTCTGGAGTGGGTTTGTGCTCTCGGGCAAGTGCTCGCGGTCTCACTTTCTCTTGTGCTCGGGTGTTGTCCGTACGCGTGCTCGAGTGAGAGCATCTGTGCTCGAGTGATGTCCGTACTTGTGCTCGAGTGAGAGCTTCTGTGCTCGAGTGAGGCAGTGAAAAATATCAAGTTTAAGTGTTCAAAAGGGGATCTTTGGGGATAGTCTTCCAACCCTTTAGAGCTATGGATTGAGGTGTTTGAGGGCACTTAAAGGGCAATAATGATAACCAACTTGAGTGTCTAAATGTAAAGGAATTGGAAAAGGGATTAATCCTATGTCCTTGATTATGGTTATAGGATTTGATGATTTACTGGAGCGTGAGCAGCCGGAGCTGGAGCTTACGTGGAAAAGAGTGTAGGGAACTTACCTCTCCTGCATGTAGTGATAATTGTATTTGTGTATTGATGCATGTTATTGCCTTGCGTGTTTATGTGAAACCTATGAGAATGATCGAAGCTCTGTTTCTGTTTATACTATGGCCATGAGTATGTTGTGTGAACATTGAGCATGCGAGTATATCATATTGTGAACATGAGTTATTGTGATGCAAGCATGTCATGCATTAAATACTTATCTTGCATGCATAGTGGTATTTGTTTTCCTACTGAGATTCCCCAGAATCTCACCCTCCCCTATCAACATTTTAGGCAGGGAAGGAAGATTGAGGATAAGCAAGCATCCAAGGACGAAGGGGACTCGTTTTGGGTGAGAGCTTACTAGTTGGTTATCATTGTGTAAATGGGATTATGTATTTGTTTATATGGATCAATACTTGAGAATGTATTTGGATAAGTTGTGTAATCCCTGTTATTTGAGTTGTATGGGCTAATGCGCCCTATGATTATTGAGCGAAGATATGATCCCGGAATTGTCGGGAATTTATATTGCGTACTCTGATAATTGTATAAATGTAATTTATCTTCGCATAGTAATTATATTCGGAGTGGAAATATGAGACCGTGTTGTAAAGGATTTCGCAATGTATTTGAGAAAACCCCGTCTGGTTGATGGGTTTATAATTGTTGTTGTGACTTATTGGTCTCTATTTCCCGTTAATTGCATAATCCGGATATTAATTACGGCAGGGGGTTACATTTTTGGTATCAGAGCTACAGTTCCTGGCAAACTTGGGAATTTGCTAGGATAGCTCTCTTAGATCTCTACCTTGGTGGTAGATGATGTTCTGTGATAGTGATTATGTATACACATGTGTGAATTGTTATTGTGGACATAAGAGATTTGTGGAATATGTGTATACATTGTTGGTTAGTCTTGAGTGGCGAATCATTGTGTAATCGAAGGATATAGTGATTCGTCTGAGAATCTAGGGTGTATACCTAGAGGTGGAGGAAAATGATTTTCCTAGATGTTTTGATGTTGAAGCTCTAGGTATCGTGACTAACCTAGATGTTGGGTATGTAACCCAAAGTGGTATGATGTTACATGTAGTAATGTCATACTGATCTTATTTGTGTAAAAGCCTTAAGACCTAGGGGACCGGTGTGCCTTAGGCTGGCAGAGATATTTGAGTTCATGCTGGAATGGATGAGGCTCTGTGGATTTGAGGGAAGTGATTTCCCGATTCAACTGAGGTTGAAAGTTTGAAGGATGAGATGTGATCTAAGGATTAAACTCAATAGCTGGGTTGATTCTTAGGAATTGGATTTGACCTCAATGGTCTGTGGTGCCAGGGTATGGTACTAGAAGTGAATTGAATTGTGTATCAGGAATTCTGAGAGTGTTGGTTGTTGATCCAACACAGGGAGAAAGTTATCTACGGAGGATTCGGATCGGAGGGTGCTATCTACGGGGACTTTTGATCGGAGAGGGCTACCTACGGTGACGTCTGACCGGAGCGGCTGTTTGTGAATTCATCACCTGCGGCCCACTGGGGGTGTGTATGGCACACAGTGGGAGGACCGTGCCTGTGGGGCGGTGGGAATACGGGGGATATGTGTGAGTCCTGGGTGGTGGGTTAGCCCATGAGGGGTGAGACCAGCCAGCTCAGCCACCTGGCAGCCCCATGTACGTGAGCGGGGTGGGCACCGGCGCGGGGCATCCCTTGAGGGGGGTAAAACCGGGGTGTGACTATGTTTGTGAAAGCCTCCATGACGACAAACCCTAGAGTGCAGCCACCGTGATAACGAACCGTGGAGAGCGATAGCCGTGACGTTGAATCGTAGAATAGAACTCTGGGAACGTTGGGAGTATGGGATCTCAACGAAGCGTTGATTATGGCTTTGAATGATTCGAGTTGAACTGAGCCAAGATTTGGTGTAGATTATGACTGTGGTCAGGTGATGTAGGAGATTCCTATGGGACTCCTGTTAAGTCAGCTTGACATTGTGAATGCACAGATGAGGAGTGTGACCTCAGAGTGTGCAGCGGAAGCGTGGGAATGTAATATGTGCGAGAACCGTGCTGAGCAGAAGCTCGAGGTTGCTGTGAGAATGATATGATGACTATGGCTTCGGGAGGTAAAACTTCGGGGTCAAGTTGTGTTGTGCAAAGGGGTCTTGAAGGATCTCAGTACGTAAAAGAGAATCTGTAATATGTGTTGATGTGAATGTGTATTGTAGTCTCCCTCGCGGCCCAAGGGGTTGAGGCCCAGTTGGGAGGGTAAGGCGTGAGTGCCTAGGCCCATACGGAGGGTACCAGCCGCCGGGAAATGTGAGTACCGGGGTGGGCATCCAGCCGCCGTGAAATGTGAGTAGC
Source organism: Inga oerstediana (assembly GCA_963210345.1). NCBI lineage: Eukaryota > Viridiplantae > Streptophyta > Magnoliopsida > Fabales > Fabaceae > Inga > Inga oerstediana. The sequence goes on from OY723408.1 coordinate 26,924,431, forward strand.
GAGGTGGGTGTGACAATAAAGACGGAAATGTGCGGAAGTCATGTGAGTCCTGGGTTGATGCCCAGCTACTTGCCACACCCGAATGGTAGTACGGGTGGTACTACGGTCGGTGCCGTAGCCGGTTGTGCCGGAGTAGGCGTCCCCGAGAGCACCGGCGGGGGATGTGACAGATTGCAGCATGAGCAATTCAGCGGGAGCCGTATAGGGAGTGACAGTGGTCATCTCTAGTTCGGCCGTTGAACTGCCGTCGTAACCGACATGGATGATGTGAATCCGACCCGTGTGAGGGCGGCGTTTGTGTAACCAGCCGTGGGCTGTGTGTGAATCTTGCCTATGTGGCTTGCGTATATGACATGCTTTATATGGATCCCAGCTGTGGTGAAGTATATTGTGTGAATTGTGTTAAGGTGCAATGCAGCGTGTGCAGGTCAGCGTGAGCCGTTTAGGGTGTGACGCTGGTCATCTCTAGCTCGGCCGTTGGACTGCCGTTGTAGTTGCTTTGTGTGATGCAGGAGAATGAAGGTGGTGTTGGGAGATTGAGACTCTCAACCGGTCGCCTGGATAGAAGAGACTGAGATTCTAGGTGGACCATTATGGTAGGGTGCTTTGGATAGAAGAGATTGAGATTCTGGAGTGACCTGATGATGTGATATGTGTTGTGATGTGAATGCCGGAAGGGCAAAGTGAATTTGTCAAGAACATTGTGATTGAGACCCAAAAGTCCCGGATGGGTGAGGGTAATGCCGTGGAATTCGATACGGCAATGTGATTGTTGTGAATACCCGAAAGTCTCGGTTACCACTAGTGGAATCATTGGTGGGTGTACGGGTGAGGGTAATGCTGTGGAAGTGAATACAGCGAAGGCCTAAGTGCTGGTATATACGGCTGAGGCTGTTGTTTGAAATGAGTTGGTGATGTTGTTGAGTTATTCCAGGATGGAATCACTAGATTGAGTTGAGCAGGTTGGTGGCCTGTGCCACCTAACTGCCGAGATCTTATGATATGGCTCATGAATTGGAGTCACCGGATGTTGAGATGCGCTAGCCACTCATGAATGAGGAGGCCTTGCGATGATTGTGGTTGTATAGCAATCGTGATATGGGCCGATTGCATTTTATGGCAACTAGGGTTGCGTTTATGGTTTAAGATTCTTACAAGAATCAAGTTGAGATGCTCCATTGTGTAGGTGGTCTAGAAGGGACCATCCAATGTGAAATGAATGGTGAAACGGAAGCTGTCGTGAAGAAGCGTCCGGAGTTTATGTCCTTAGTGGTGGAACAAATTTCGAGGACGAAATTTATTGAACGGGGGGAGAAATGTAACATCCCGATTTTCGACTAAGGACTAATCATAATTATTGAGAATAATTATGTGTTTTATGGCCATAATAATTAATATGCCATAATTATTGGAAATTGAAATAGTGAAATTGTTGGGAATTAGTTAGTGATTAATAGAGAAATTAATTACTAGCTAAGAGAAAATGAGATGCGTGATTAAATGATCAATGGCTAAGATTGATTTTGTAGTGGGCAAGAGGCATAATCATGTGTGTGTGCATGCATGTGAGCCCATGTGAGTTGAAGGGAGATGGTGACAAGTGGCAAAGTGTGGGCCCTTGGATGTGGGATAAGTGATGACACAACATCATCATCTTCATCTCCTCTCTTCTCTCTCTCTCGGTTTCTCTCTCTCCTCTTCTTTCCTCCATTTTCGCTGAAGGTGCTTGGGAAAGAGAAAGGAAAAGTGGAATTTTGAGGTAAGCAAATGGCCTCTTTTGCTCAAACACCATTCTCCAATGTTAATCCTTGAGCTGAGAGCTTCAATTTGATGATTGTAGCTTCTCTATTGGTGGTGATTTGAAGATCACGAAAATATGAAGTATGGAGAATCAAAGAGTGTCTTTGAGAAAGTTGATAAGGTATGTGAAACCAATCCTTCTATCTATGTTTCATGCCAAATGATTATGTTATGAATTTCTGGAATTATTGCCCTAATTGTGAAAATATGGGTAATGGGTAGTTTGGCATGATATGGCATTGGAAATGGTATATTGGTATGAGTTTTGAATAGATAGAATGGATTGGGGATTGAAATGTGTAAGGATAATGATTTGGAAAATGGGTGATTATGTTGCCCTAAACCAAAGCTAGTTAATGGGATGAGAATTTGGTAATTCTATGGATTCCATTGAATTCAGTGAGTGATTTTGTGTGGGAGTAGCTTTGGTAGAGGTTTTGGATCCCTTTGGATCAATTGGGCAAGAGTTAGGGAATGTGGTAAGTTTTGCTGCGTTCTCTGGAATCTGATAGATTCACTCGAGCAGACAGGGGTGTGCTCGAGTGAGGGATGATCATTGCTCGAGTGAGGAAGAACCTGCTCGAGTGATGCGTGAGTTTTCCCTGTGTGCTGCGAGTGCGCCTGGGTTTTCTATGGGTTCTGCTCGAGCACATCGCTTTGTGCTCGAGTGAGCGAAGAGCATGCTCGAAGTGAGCATGGCATTCTCGGGTGAAGGTGTACGCCCAGAGTAGAGGGTTGCTCTTGGGTGGATGCTCGCGGGCAAGGTGCAAGAAGTGAGCCTTCTCACTCGCGGGTGGAGGGCATCTGCTCGAGTGAGCCGTGTGTGCTCGCGGGTGAGAGGTGTGTGCTCGCGGGTGTGCTCGCGGGTGTGTGCTCGCGGGTGTGAGGTGTGCTCGCGGGTGTGGTTTTGTGCTCGAGTGATCCAGTGCTTGGAGAGCGTTGGGTGCTCTCGGGTGCTCACTCGCGGTCTCACTTTCTCTTGTGCTCGCGGGTATGGGCAGCGTGCTCGAGTGAGCCTCTTGTGCTTCGAGTGAGCTTGTGCTTCTGGAGTGGGTTTGTGCTCTCGGGCAAGTGCTCGCGGTCTCACTTTCTCTTGTGCTCGGGTGTTGTCCGTACGCGTGCTCGAGTGAGAGCATCTGTGCTCGAGTGATGTCCGTACTTGTGCTCGAGTGAGAGCTTCTGTGCTCGAGTGAGGCAGTGAAAAATATCAAGTTTAAGTGTTCAAAAGGGGATCTTTGGGGATAGTCTTCCAACCCTTTAGAGCTATGGATTGAGGTGTTTGAGGGCACTTAAAGGGCAATAATGATAACCAACTTGAGTGTCTAAATGTAAAGGAATTGGAAAAGGGATTAATCCTATGTCCTTGATTATGGTTATAGGATTTGATGATTTACTGGAGCGTGAGCAGCCGGAGCTGGAGCTTACGTGGAAAAGAGTGTAGGGAACTTACCTCTCCTGCATGTAGTGATAATTGTATTTGTGTATTGATGCATGTTATTGCCTTGCGTGTTTATGTGAAACCTATGAGAATGATCGAAGCTCTGTTTCTGTTTATACTATGGCCATGAGTATGTTGTGTGAACATTGAGCATGCGAGTATATCATATTGTGAACATGAGTTATTGTGATGCAAGCATGTCATGCATTAAATACTTATCTTGCATGCATAGTGGTATTTGTTTTCCTACTGAGATTCCCCAGAATCTCACCCTCCCCTATCAACATTTTAGGCAGGGAAGGAAGATTGAGGATAAGCAAGCATCCAAGGACGAAGAGGACTCGTTTTGGGTGAGAGCTTACTAGTTGGTTATCATTGTGTAAATGGGATTATGTATTTGTTTATATGGATCAATACTTGAGAATGTATTTGGATAAGTTGTGTAATCCCTGTTATTTGAGTTGTATGGGCTAATGCGCCCTATGATTATTGAGCGAAGATATGATCCCGGAATTGTCGGGAATTTATATTGCGTACTCTGATAATTGTATAAATGTAATTTATCTTCGCATAGTAATTATATTCGGAGTGGAAATATGAGACCGTGTTGTAAAGGATTTCGCAATGTATTTGAGAAAACCCCGTCTGGTTGATGGGTTTATAATTGTTGTTGTGACTTATTGGTCTCTATTTCCCGTTAATTGCATAATCCGGATATTAATTACGGCAGGGGGTTACACAATCAAAATTTTTTGATGTGATTTTTTATTATTAATGATAAGGATAGTCTAACATAATTTTAAATTATACCTGTGTGAATTTTTATTATTGAAAATTGTTCTAATTAGTAAATCAACCTAACTTTTATCCTATGAAAATTATTTTTTCATATTTTTAAGAACTAGAGTTATTTTTTGAAAATTAAAACGACTAAAAAAGAATTTCTCTAGAAAAAACATTTTTTATCAGATTTCAAGAAATAAAGGAAGAAATAATTATGAAAGATGTATAAATTTCCCAGAAAATTAGAGAAAAAATTATAAATAATTTTGAGAAATAAAATATTTTATGAAAGAGTTTGTTTCCCAAAAAGAGTCATAGATAGCTTTAAAACTAATTTCTACGACCTAGAAGCTGTTTTCTTGAAAAAGTCAAGAAAAATAGCTAAAAGTTAATTTTTAGACTTAACATTCAGGAAGAAACAACATAAGTATGATAATACCCATCAAGAAACAAGCCCTCGTAAGGTGCAGAGTAAAACTAAAGCAATTGGAAGAAATGTTCTAGTGATTTAGAGTTGAAATGTCCAGCCAATAGCTACAATTTAAAATTTTAAAACATGTTTTGCTAAATGTGTGTCTTTCTTTTATGAAAAAAATAAAAAGAAACTACCCAACTTTTTGAAGAAGTTATTAATGTAATTTTCCTTATGTTAAAATCACTTAAAATTGTTTAAATTTACTAAAATTATTTGAAGAATATAGTGTATCAAAATAATGTATATGATGTATTGTAATTAGGACATTGATATTAGTGTTATTTGTTGTCGTTTTATGTTTATGACTGTGGATGTGTTTAATATTTAGTATTGTCATATTGCTCAATACGACTTTCATGGCTGTATAAATATTAGGCAATTGCACAGCTTCAGAGTGTGTACTGATATTTTGAATTAATGAGAATTTCATGTTTCTCAAACGGTGTGTTTAGAGTGGGAGGATAAGTATTGTACATGGTACCAGAGCCTTTGGCTGGATTAGCTTCGACAAAAGAAAGCCCAAGATCCAGGCCCACTACATCGTCGTGCACCAAGATACATCGTCGTCCTGCTGTAATCGTCTCCATCCGTACCAGTTGAGATCGTTGTTCTTTCTCCAATCCATCTTGATGACGGACCGAAATGTGGGATCTGAGACTCCATCAACAACGACTCAAGAAGTTCGTTCATCTGAAGCCAAATCGGCCCTGGAGTCTCTTCCATTCTCACATCCACTGTTCCTGCATCCCTCAAATAGGCAGGGAACTTCCATCATTCAACATATCCTCACTGAGTCGGAGAATTATGCGGTCTGGAGTCGAGTGATGAAGATTGCACTTCTTGGAAAGCACAAGTTGGGCTTTATAGACGCCACTTGTCAAAAAAGTTCCCAAGATTCGGCGGTAATTCCTCAATGGGAACGGTGCAACACTATAGTTCTTTCTTGGCTCTTCAATCCGATTTCAAAAGAACTTGCCAATGGAGTGATATACTTCCAAAGCGCACACAGTGTTTGGCTTGATCTGAAGGAACAGTTCGGTAAGAAGAACGGTATGCGAGTTTTTGCCCTCCACCGTGAAAATCAACTCGCTGAGACAAGGTACCACTTCTGTCACCGTTTATTACTCAAGACTCAAGGAACTTTGGCGGGAGCAATCATCACTTGTAGCATTACCTCTATGCACCTGTCATGCTTCCAAGGCATTGGCAGATTTTGTTCAAGAGCAAAAGCTTCTTCAGTTTCTAATGGGGCTTAATGAGTCCTATCTCCAAGCAAGAAGTCAAATCTTGTTCATGAATCCTCTACCCACGGTAAATGAAGCATATGGGATGTTGATTCAAGAAGAGACCCAACGCTCTATCATTGAAGCAGAGAATAATTCCCCAATTGAAAGCATTACGATGACTGCAAGAAGCCGCGAGCATGGAAGAGGATGTGGCCATGGAGATAGCTCCATCCAATGTACTCACTGTCGAAAAAAGGGGCATTTGAAAGAGAATTGTTATCAGTTAATCGGGTATCCGCCAAGCTTCAAAGCTAATACTTCTTGACAGAACAAGGACTCTGCCTCCCCTACACAAGACTCAACTTGGGATGAAGAGGCTCATACCAACACCACTTCTGCTTTGGCTCCATCCTTTACTCAGGAACAATATGACCGAATTCTTGATCTGTTGCAGAAAGAATCAGATAACACGGTTCATGCATTAACAGGTAAAGGTTTGAATTTTTCTAAACCACATACTAATTCCTGTGCAAACTGGATTCTGGATTCTGGATTCTGGGGCCACCACCCATACGATAGGTGACTTGGCTCTTTTAGACACCTATAGTAAGTACAATGGACCAGTTAGGACAATTAAGATACTAGATGGCCATCGAGTCCCTGTGACTCATGTTGGTAATGTTAGTATTTTAGTAGAAATTAGACTTACTAATGTTCTATACTCTCTAAAACTTAAGTTCAACTTAATTGCTATTTCTTGGTTGACTAAAGAACATCGTTGTGTCGTTAGTTTTTCCCCTAATAAGTGCTCATTGCAGGACCTTCAGGGTGGAAAAATGAACCTAACTGGTAAATTGGTAGATGGATTATACATTCTAAACACATTGAAGACTAATAAGCCTTGTTACAATATGCATGTTACCTCAAGTAGTGCTTCTTTATTGCATTGTAATGATCTAAATTTATGGCATAAGAGATTAGGACATGCCCCTCTCTCTATAATGCGGCATTTAGATTTTGTTTCCCATGATGATACTGTTGTTGACCATGTATGTGACATTTGTGCACAATCCAAGCAAACAAAGTTTCCTTTTTCTTCAAGTTGTATTAAGAGCCGTTGTTGCTTTGAGCTTATACATGTAGATGTGTGGGGGCCCTATAGAACTGTCACACATCATGGTTATCAATACTTTCTTACGATAGTGGATGATTTTTCAAGAGCAACATGGATATTCTTGATGAGAAATAAATCTGATTCTTTGTTGCACATTAACAATTTTGTTGCATATGTCTCTACTCAATTTCAATTGCAAATTAAGAAAATCAGAAGTGATAATAGGCTAGAATTTGTGAATGCTGAGTTTAAATCCTTTATTCAACATAAGAGAATGATTCATGAGACTACACGTCCTTACACTCCACAACAAAATGGAGTTGTTGAGAGAAAACATAGAACTATTATGCAAGTGACTAGGAGCTTGATGTTGCAATCTAATATTCCTACTAAGTATTGGGGAGAATGTGTCAAAATGGTTGTTCACTTGATTAATAGAATTCCATCCAAGGTTCTTGAATTCAAAACACCTTATGAAAAGGTATATGGGCATAGGGCTGATTTATCTCATTTAAAAACCTTTGGCTGCCTTGCATATGCAACAGACCTCAAGGTTACTGATAAGTTACAGCCACATGCAGCACCCTGTATATTTTTAGGTTACTCGGATAACCAAAAGGGTTTCATTTTGCTTAATCTTAAAACTAACCAATTGGTTGTTAATAGACGTGTGAGCTTTGCTGAAAACGGATTTCCATTCTTTGATATGCCTGGTAACCAACACAAGGCAATACATCCAGCATTAAGAGAAATGTTCTGGTATGATACAAAATGTGCACAACAAGGTAGTGCTCAAGAGATCTCCACACCTCACAGGTTTGATTCTCCAAACTCTTCTGCGTATGATGACCAAAGTAGACATGCTGCAAATACTGATCCAAAGAATGTTGATTTGGTTTCTTCTTCTCGGCCAATTAGGAATAAAAGACCTCCAATTTGGGCAAATGACTACATTTGTTCACTTTTGACATATGAAACTTGTCCATTGTATAGTAATAATTGTGCCTACCTAATTGCAAACTATATTTCATATGCATATGTTTCTTCTGATTATCTTTTCTTCTTGTTTTCCATTGATGTAGTTAGTGAGCCCATTACATACCTAGAAGCCGTTAAGCATAAGGAATGGATAGATGCCATGAATGCCGAAATGCAAGCTTTGGAACACAATCATACTTGGGAGATAGTACCTCTTCCAAAGGAAAAGAAAGCAATCGTTTGTAAGTGGGTCTACAAAATTAAATATGATTCGTTTGGTAATATAGATAAATATAAGGCTAGATTAGTAGCTAAAGGGTACGCTCAAAGAGAAGGAATAGATTACACTGAAACCTTCTCTCCTGTGGTAAAAATGTTTATTGTGCGTCTAGTCCTTAAACTAGCAGCCTTAAATCATTGGGACTTGTTTTAGATGGATGTTAATAATGCATTTTTGCAAGGAGACCTTGATGAGGAGATCTACATGCAAATCCCTCAAGGTTTTAAAGGTAAGGGGGAGCGCATGGTTTGTAAGTTAAAGAAATATTTGTATGGCCTTAAGCAGGCCTCTAGACAATGGAACCTGAAATTAACTAAAGCACTCATCAAAGGAGGGTTTCGCCAAAGTAAAAGCGATTATTCTTTGTTTATTTTGAACTATGATGATGGTATGGTCTTAATTATTGTTTATGTAGATGACCTTTTAATTATTGGTAATTCAGAAAGTGGTATTGCATATGCTAAAGGGTTGCTGCATGAAAACTTTAGGATTAACGATCTAGGAATGATGAGATATTTTCTAGGAATTGAGGTTGCCAAATCTGATAAGAGCATAATTTTATCCCAACGAAAGCATGTTCTTGATCTATTGTCTGAAACAGGGATGAGTGGATGTAAGTCGCTCTCTATTCCTATGCCTCAAAATCTCAAGTTAATGCCATATCAAGAAGGCAAAACCAGAAAGGGGGAGCTGTTACAAAATCCGAATAAATATTGTCGTTTGGTGGGTAAGTTGCTGTATTTAACCATGACTTGCCCTGACTTATCCTTTTGTATGCAGAATCTCACTCAATTTATGCAAACTCCGACTAAGGCACATATGGCTACGGCAATGAATGTTGTGAGGTATCTGAAGGGCTGTCCAGGCTCAGGCATATATCTCAGCTCAGAAGGCAATATGCAACTTGAATGTTATTGTGATTCGGATTGGGCTTCGTGTCCTATTTCAAGATGATCAGTCACAGGGTATTTGCTTAAGTTTGGGGGCTCGTTAGTGATGTGGAAGACAAAGAAGCAAGGGACTGTTTCCAAGTCTTCTATCGAAGCGGAATATCAGGCACTTAGTATGGCAACTTCAGAAATCACTTGGGCCCGAGGATTGCTCAAAGATCTTGATGTTCAGAATTTATCTCCTGTTGTTGTGTACTGTGATAGCAAAGCAGCGATCCATATTGTTGCGAATCCTGTCTTCCATGAGAGGACAAAGCACATTGAGATCGACTGCCGTGACATTGACTTGAGACATGTTCATTCTGCAGAATAGCCTGCTGACTTGCTCACAAAACCGGTTAGTGGTGAAGTTCAAAAAAGGCTGATGTGCAAGTTGGGGGCTATTGATCTTTTCGACCCCAACTTGAGGGGGAGTGAAGAATATAGTCTATCAAAATAATGTATATGATGTATTGTAATTAGGACATTGATAGTAGTGTTATTTGTTGTCGTTTTGTGTTTATAAATGTGGCTGTGTTTAATATTTAGTATTGTCGTATTGCTCAATACGACTTTCATGGCTGTATAAATATTATGCAATTGCACAACTTCAGAGTGTGTATTTATATTTTGAATTAATGAGAATTTCATGTTTCTCAAACGGTGTGTTTAGAGTGGGAGGATAGGTATTCTACATTATTAAACAGATCGGCACTATAAATATTAAACTAATTCTCAAAAGCTAAATTAAAGATTTAATATGATAGGATTAAATTAGCAAACAAAATCACATCATAGTATAACTTGGCACAACATTTTCCTATAAGAACCCCTATAAGAACTCAAACAATAAGAAGGTGTATTTGCATTCAACGTTTACAAATAACAAGGAAATTCTCAAGGTTCTTCCTTACACGAAAAGAGACAACAATTTCTAAGTATTGTTGTCTCCAGGTATAGGGGACCGACATAAAAGACATAAATGACTTGTTTTTAGCCACTTTATAATTCAATTTTTGTGGAAATTATGATGACATGACATTGTTGAGATCTAAACTTTACCAAAATCTTTAGGACAAACACAACACTATTTAGTGACGGACTGGGTCATTAGTAAGTCAATAGTTGAAAACCAAAATATTAATTTTTCTTTTAAATTATGATTAAGGTAATATAGTAACATTTATTAAAGAATCTCAATCTGAAAGAAATGTTAATTGTAACTTTCTTCTTTTTGATTTAATTTTTTTTTCCCGAAAAAATCATATTTTTTGCCAACTCTTTGGCAAGTTATATATATATATATATATATATATTCAAGAATGTAAGTAAAGATAATTACTTATATTAAAATGTTAAATTGCATAAAAAATATTTTATAAGTCGGTTTACTACATTTGATTTAAGTTTAAGTTTTTTTTATAATTTTATAATTCGATGTAAATTGGTCAAAAACATTGAAAGGATCTTGTAAGATCAAATATGTTTTATAAAACCTATCCATTCGTTTATCATTCAATCAACCAATACATAAACGATAAAAAGGTGTATTGTATTTGCATTCAACCTTTACAAATAATAAGGAAATTCCCAGGGTTCTTTACATGGAAAGAGACAGTAATTTCTAAACACGGTTGGCTGCAGGCATTAGATACCGACATAAAGGACATAAATGACTTGTTTGCAGCCACTTTACAATACAATTTTTGTGAAAATTATGATGACATGGCATTGTTGAGATCTCAGCTTCACCAAAATCTTCAAGACAAACACAACAGTGCTCATTGCTAGTATCTTCTTCAAGCTCGATTGTGTTGAGTGATTGGATGGCTTCTTCAGAGGCAGGAACCATGTTAATCTTTTGCATGGACTCCCCCACACTCATTGCTTCCAACAAATTCACAAAATCCATACTCATAGCAAATCTAACGATAACATCAATAGCTAAAGGGAATACAGTGATCCCATCACCTTCAAGAACAGAAGGTGAAGGACGATTATCATTAAACCATCGTTGAGATGTGGACATGATTCTTGGTATCAAAGCATCAAGGTTTTGAGCATGGATTAAACGGTGGGATAGATTCGTTCGAAGTAAACTTGATCCAGTTCGAAAAAATTCTGCACATGATATGTAATGAGAGGAAACTGGTGGTGAATAAGCCCTTGTGCTTCCAACTATCTCACCAGAATGAAAACTAAGCTCGAAACAAACACAAAGTTTGACGATAAAATTAAGTGTCCCGGTTTGGTAATGGCTTTGGATAGGAAGGTTTTGAGAGGCTTCAGGATGATCAGGTTGACCAGAGACATAGTAAAAATATGACTGCGGAGTGGTCCACATATTGAAGAACAAGAGGGAATTTTTTAGGCCAAAAGAAATGAAGAGCAAGAAAGAATATACGTGACTTATTTGAGAGACGTTATAATACATATATTTATACACTATATGTAGCTTTGGTTTTAGGCCATCCAAAAGGGATTAAGATCAAATATGTTCTTTATCAATATCCAAAAAGATATTGAAAAATCAAATTCAAATATATAGTTTGTGATAAAGAAATTGAGATAGAAAAACCGTTGGATGTGTGTGTATATATATATATATATATATATATCTTTTTTGCCAAGAATACCATGAAAGATTGAGATATTCAAATTATGATTAAGATAATATAATAGAATTTATTAAATAACGTCAATCTTAAAGAAACGTTAATTACAAATTTTTCCTTTTTGATTTAATTGTTTTTCCAAAACAAATCGTATTTCTTTTGGCAAATGATTCATATATATTGATTTGAATAATGTAAAGATAATTATTTAGATTAAAATGTCAAATTGAATAAAAAATATTTTATAATTCTGTTTACTGCATTTTATTTATGTTTGATTTTTTTAAAACTCTATAATTTGATTGAATGATCATATGGAACCTAATTGACATAAGCAAATGCATATTGGTTTATCAAAACTTTTCCATGCCTTTTTTTTTTAATTTTAATGATAATGATAGTCTAACATAATATTAAAATTTTACCTTTGTGAATTTTTATTTTTAACAAAATGGACCTAATTAGTAAATCAACCTAATTTTTCACCTGTGAAAAATTACTATTTCAGTTTTTTAATACTAATAAATACAATACTCAGGTCAAAAAAAAAATTTTTAATACAAATTGTAACGACCAGCAGTTTTTGCGTGGTGGTTTTATAAATAAAGGGGATATATAATAACATAATTACGAGAAAAATTATGAAAATTAGAAAAAAAAAAGATTCTTTAGTATATTTGAGACCTAGAGATGTTATTTAAAAATTAAAACGCCTCAAAAAAGAATTTATCTAGTAAAAACTATTTTTGATTCAATTTTCAGGAAATAAAGGATGAAATAATTATGAAATAAAACATTTTATGGAGGAGTTTACTTCTCCAATCCTTAATATAAGACGTATTTTGATGGTTGATCTTGATCCTAAATATAAGACAGTTTTTTTATATTTGTTAATCTTTTCCTAATTTACTCCTTTAAATGCTCTTTCAATTATAATCAAGGAGGAGAGGGAATAAAGGAGATGACTAGGGTTTTTTAGAAAATATATATCATATTAACTAACTTTCTTAATCTAATTAAATTAAGTAAATATGTCTTATATTAAGAGCCGGAGGAGTATTTCCCAATGGATGCCATTGACAGTCCTAAAACTGATTTCTTGAATCAAGGCTTGTTTTCTTGAAAAATGCACGAAAAATAGCTAGAAGTTAATTTTTAACAAGAACATTTTAGGAGAAACAACTTAAGTATGATAATGCTCATCAAGAAATAAGCTCTCGCAAGGTGCAGAGACAGAACCAATATGAAGAAGTGCCTTTGTGTCTTTTTGATCAACTGATTTAGAGTTGAAGTGTCCATCTAATGGTTACAATGTGATCAACTGATTTAGAGTTGAAATGTCCATCTAATAGTTACAACAATAATAACAAAGTATTATCTCACTTGGTAGAGTCAGCTTTGTCGAAAACAAAATCTTTAGGTAGATTATTAATAAAAGATCCCTCTTTATAACCTCCCATCCAATAGTTACAATTTAAAATATTAAAATATGTTTTCTTAAATAAGGAGATACTTGTGTTGGGGGAAGTTACAAACCCCGAACCGATACTAGATAATACTATAAAAAAATGTGTGTCTTTCTTTATTCTTTTGGGGGGGGGGGAAGAAGTTACCCAACTTTTTAAATTCTTTATTCTTTTGGGGGGGGGGAAGAAGTTACCCAACTTTTTAAAAAAAAGTTATTTAGGTTTTATCTACTTAAAAGTCACTCAAATTTGTTTAAATTTACTAAAATGAGTAAAGAGATGAGTAGTACATATTGAACTAATTCTCAAAAGGTAATTTAAAGATTTAGCGTGATAGGATTAAATTAGTAAATAAAATTACATCATAGTATAACTTGGCACAACATATACCTATAAGTATGCACATAAGAAGGCATAAATGATAAATAAAAGATCTATTGTATTTGCATTCAACGTTTACAAACAACAAGAAGAATTCTGAGTTTTTTACATTAAAAAAGTCAATGTCAAAGAAATGTTAATTATAACTACGTTTTCTGTTAACACCCGTTTCCATTTTGATAATCGAAGAGTAATAAAGACAAAATTCAATGGGCATACAGAAAAGTACAATTATACTGATAAAAATTTTCGTTTACGATTCCAACGTCGTTCGTTTACAATTCTGATATTATTCGTCGACGGAAACGAAAAATACAGCGAAAGTTTTAATATTTACACATTTCATCAAAATATCACAAAATAGACTAATTATGACCACGATCTTGTCTGCGCCTCGAGACACGTGCCGCTCACTTACCGGCGTCTACATCTTTTCCCTTTGGCCCACTGGTACCCGTTAAGGTGTTTATTTAAAAATAGGGTGAGATTCCGAAGAATCCCGATAGAGACATAATATCGTTCATAGAAAATGCGAAAAGTAAATATGACATGCGCCAAGGTATGCACAAATTAATGAACAATATAAACACATCATCATCATGTATACATGAGTAGGGCCCAGCCCCACAATCTACATCGGTTGGACTTCTGCCAACTCCCAATGTAAGTGCACCTATGGCACTAACTGCCCCTCTCTAGGCAAATCATGTTGATTAATAAAGTGCATTTACAAAACAATGGCATCCACACAATCACATAACTTATGGCATAGTATATGAAGGATAATGTCCCTACCTCAAAGCTTTAATATCCCCTATTTAATAGTGTCTCGTAAAGCGTGCTGTCCCGGCGTCCGACTCGGTCCTAAAATATTAAATGTACTAGAAATAGGTCATAACCTATCGAAGTATCATTTTAGACTATTCCATAGTGTTTATTGTGCTTATATTAGTCTATGGTGAAAATTTACAAAAATGCCCCGAGACCCCGGCCCGGCCCCTCCATACCCGGCCCGATGGCACGTTTTTCCAAAATTTTGACTAAGGCTATTCTGACTTATTTTCGCCCAAGGAATCCATTTCCGGGCTAGAAATCACCAAATTCACTGTCAAATTATGAAAATACCCTTGATAGCCCCTATTTAGGGATTTCAGTGGCGTTTTCGTAATTATGCTTTTTCGGCCTCTACCGAAAAAGTGTCCAACTGTAACCCCACCTATTTTTGCCCACTGAGTCCAATGGAATCATTTATTTCATGAAAATCCAACTCCTACTAACATATCTGGTCTGGCCGAAATATTGAGAGAAAAATAGAAAAAAAATCAAGCTTTGTACTTTTAGCTTCCAAAACTTGTACTTTCCCACTTCTAATCCTTAGTTAACTCATTTAAACACTTCATAATCATGATTTAAAGAAATTTGGGCAGCATAACCCCTTAGGATTAGGACTTTCCAAATTTACAAACTTAACAAAATAATCAAATCCAACCATAATCATCAACAACAACCACATCTAACATAATCTTAGGATTTGTGAAGTTACCTTCTTGAGTTCTTTTCCTTTCTCTAGAAGTCCTCCTCTCTCTTTCTCTTTGGGCTCAAGACTTGCTTGCTAATCCATGGAATTTATGGAAAGGAAGAGATTAGAGAAGAGATTTATGGAATATTAGAAGAAACCTTAAGAAATCATAACTTACCTTAGCTCTTGCTTCCTTTTGCTCTCTAAATCACCAAGAACTCCCAAGCTCACACTCTCTCTCTTTTCTCTTTTCTTTGTGCGTGAAATGCATGAAAGGAGGAAGGGAAAATATGTATTAACTTGTCATCTTTCATCTTAGCCCTTGATCTAGCCAATGGTTGAGATCTCTCCACCTTTCATGTACACCATACCTCCCACCATGATGTCTTGCTTTATGCCATACTCCCTCCACTTTATGCCATCCCTTGTCATCATTTGTGTACTTGGGTCTTATCTCCTTCCAACTTATGTCATAGAGTCCAATTAAGCTTGAATCAATTTCTTCTCCTTTCCTTCTAGCCCATCACGCATAAAGGGTCCTTGAGAAACCAAATTGGGCTTCATGTAATTGCCTTGGTCAATTGTGTAACTAATTATTATTTTATTGCTAATAACACATGTGCTCATATCTTAGTAATTCTTATTTAATTGTTTGGCATAAGATGATGCCATTTGGCATGTTAATGAGCCAAATAATTATTTTCCCATCCTATTTCCTTATTCCACAAATCTTAATTTATTCCACTAAGAATATTCAATTTATACATTTTTCTTTATTTTCCTTGATTAATTGAAATTAATTCCAATTAATTGGAAAATAATTAATCTTGGGCTAAATTGGCAAAATTATGATTTTGCTATTCCCTTTGTAATTTAATTCAATTTTTGAATTAATTTGCCCATTTCCTTATGAATATGAATATTCCAAAATTCACAAGATCCAAATTCATGAATATTCACCATTTTATTGAATTATTCAAATAATTACAATATATTTTTGGTGAATAAAATTTGGGGTGTTACATTTTCCCTTTTTATTTAATTTTTTCCTGACCAAATCATATTTGAAGGAAAATGATTAATATATATTGATTTGAATAATGTAAGTAAAGATAATTATTCTTTTTAAAAAATTTAAATTGAATAAAGAATATTATATAAGGTTGTTTACAGCTTTTTATTTACATTTGATTTTTTTTATTAACTCTATAATTTAATGTAAAATTGGCCAAAACATGTAACAACTATGGCAAAAGCAGATAAGTTTTGGGGGAAAAAAAAGATGATCATTTGCTTATATCAATTAGGTTCAATTCTGAGCAAAAATAAAAAGGGGGTTCAATCATTTCATCAAATGTTTTCTGTGCGACTTTTTTTATTATTAATGATAATGATAGTCTAACATAATTCTAAAATTATCCGTGTCTAAATTTGTTATTATTAAAAAATGGACCTAATTTGTAAATCAATCTAACTTTTATCCTATGAAAAATTACCTTTTCAGTTTTTTAATACCAATCGTAACAACTCATTTTTAAAACTAATTTCAAGAATCAAGAAGGGAGAATGACAAAAAAATATCATTTGAACTTCAAAATCCCGCTAATAAGAAGAATAATGGGATTGACAAGAACACTAATGGGATTGACAACGCAAATCTTTGTCAAATGACTAATTTAAAATTTTAAAATTCAAATCATATTTTCTTATCATTCTCCCAATCAAGAACATGTTTTCTTGAAATTTTTCAAGAAAAGTTGCTAGAAGTTAATTTTTTTCCTCAACATTTTAGGGAAGTTATCTTATGGGTTAGAAAAGGTAAATAAGAAAGAAAATCTTTGGAGAACATAAAGATTCATTTTTGTAAGGGTAAAGGTGCAGATTTATCAATTAAGTTTTAAGTAAGGGGTGTCAAGCGCAATTATGTTTTAAAGGGGGCAAAATTGCAAAAATACACATAAGAAATTAAAAATGGAGCATCCACCACAAAACCGTTAAATTTGACCTAACATCGTCAAATTATAAGAGAAGAAAACCCCTAATGGCATTAGGTCAAATTTAACGGTTTTGTGGTGGATGCTCCATTTTTAATTCCTTATGTATATTTTTTCCCCTTTAAAATATAACAGTATTTGACATCCCCTACTTAAAACTTCATTGGTAAATGTGCACCTTAACCATTTTTATAACTTGTTTGATATTTTCAGCATAACAGTGAAAGGATGAAACAGAAAATAAACGTCAGAGTAAAGGGTAAAATAGTCAAATGATCAGCCGGTCACACCCCATTTCATCCCAAGGAATACCCATTGCATTTAAGTGGGCGCCCTTGCATGTGATGGTTTGCTGTTTCTGGGTTTATATTGTTAGGATTATGAACTCTATGTCTGTGTGTGTGTGATTCAAACCTATAAAGCCCCTATTTTGGTATATATACTGTCGAGTTCTGTGTTAAATGATGCAATGGAGTTTAATTGATGGAGTATGAGTAGTCTAAGTGAAGTATATGACATGTATGTGTGTGAATGTGATGAAATTGAATTGTCAAGGCTGAGAAATTACAGGAGGATTACTTTTTTGGGCTTCCAAATGATGAATGATTATTTCAGATGATTCAACTAATTATAGTGTCTTGAGAATGACAATTTTTACACTGCTTTTAAATCTGGAAAACAGTTTCAGTGTTGTGCAGTGAGCTGTCGGGATGTTAGGAAGAAAAGATAATGCTAAAGGTAATAAAATGATATGATATATTGTCATTATGATGAATGGAGGGGTGAGGCTCATTGAACTTGAATTGAGGATGCTTGAAAGATGATTAAGCTATTGTTGTAAACTTGGGAATTTTCATGTTATAGGATGAAGGCATATATGAAGCTTGAATAAAGACAGGAAGAGGATGTAATGTTATATGAATATATATATATATATATATATAGACACACAGAGTTTCTTGGAATACAATCATAACAGCATTGTCTCAAGGTGGGGGAAATGAGGATGCATGTGGGCTTTTTAATCAGATGCCAAACAGGGATATGAAAAAGTTTAACAAAATGTTAGGTTTTTTATCGGTTATAACCTAACACAGGAACCTTTTATATATAAATTCTTACTTTGCTCATTTTCATTTTCATACAATATTTTAAGACTCTTCAATATTACAAACATGAAAAGACAATAATGACGTCACAGCCAGGGTAATGATACCCAAAGCTCATAAATATAATGTCATAAGGGTCACTAGAAAATCTACAATACATGACAACACCAAGCAACTCTTTTAAACACTCACAAGCTAAGTCACACCGTTAACACAAGGTTGCAGCGGAAAGATTTATGAAGTATGCATGCTCTGAAGCTCTTCAATATATCACCTTCTGGGGGAAAAAAATAATATTGAGGTTATAAAACGTTATGGAATAGCATGACTAACTGAAATAATTATAGATAAATATATACCTTCTAAAAGTCATTCGTTTCAATTTGGTGATTTTGCCAAGTTCCGGCGAAGCCATTTTGCCTTCAAAGCAACAAAGACATAAATTTGGTCATATATATAAGTGAGGAACCGAAAATAGGCAATTCTCCTTTTTTTGACGAAGAAAAGTGTCAAACATGTTCCCCAAAAGCCATAAGCAAATCCAATTGCCATGCCCATCTTCAACCACTTCATAAATTCATCGTCGTTGCCTTCACTGATATCTTTTTTCTCATTGGGTTTTTCTCCTTGTGGCTTATTATTTGGAAGTGGAGCTCCATAAAGTCTAGGATTGCCCATGTAACTAGATGCATTGAAACCCTGAAGTTGGGTGGCCAAGGGAATTTTTCCACTCAAATTGTTATATGACAAGTTCAAGGCAGCTAAAAAAATTAGATTGCCCATGCTTTGAGGAATTTCTCCAACAAGTTGGTTCCATGAGAGGTCAAGCCACTCTAAAACTCGCATATGCCCAATCTCATATGGGATGCTCCCCATCAAACCATTATGGATGGGATAAATTTAAAAATGTCAAAAAGACTGACGTAAATAGTTCTTGAGGTATTGATCCTGAAAAGTCATTCATTGAGAGGTCAACAAAAGACACAGATTGAACGAGTCGAGAATGAGTATATGAGATGTCGTCTTCACCGCATTGTCTGTAAATTAAATGTTGATATTCCTCATAAGTCCTTGAAGAATCTCGAACAATCGTTTGGTTGAGATCAGAAACAACAAGATTTGCTGCAATATTGCCCAAGCATTTCGGAACGGAACCCCAAAGTTTGTTATTAGCAAGGTCTAAGATTTGAAGACTAGAAAGTTGGCAAAATTGAGGTGGAATACTGCCACTAAAATTATTTGATCGCAGAAGAACTGCCTTTAATGGTTTTTTCCAATGTATCCAACAATGAGAAAGCTCCCCAGAAAAATGATTGTGACTCAGTCGTAGAACCTCCAATTTTTTATTTCCACCCATGGCTTGGCATAAGAAAGGGGAAATAGATCCTGATAACAAATTATTCCCAACAAAAATTCCTCACAATTCTGAGAGTTGCCCAAGAGATTTTTGAAGACTGCCATTTAGAAAATTGCATTCAACATCTAAATGTACCAGTGACGATAGATTTACCAAGGTCCCAGGAATTGGACCAGAAAAAAAGTTGCTAGAAAGATCAAGATGCTCTAATTGCTTGTATTGTCCCACCCATGCTGGAATTGATCCCTCGAAATTATTGAACCTTAAGACTAAACGTTTCAATTGCCTAAAATTTGACAGCTCTTTGGACATTTGACCTTTAAGATAACTGAAGCTAAGGTCTAAAAATGAAATACTGCTACTTAGGTTAAATAGCCACTCGGGTACCTCACTATAAAAATAATTACGAGAAATATCAAGAACCTCTAGGGAAGAAGAATTGACATGCTCAAGAGCTGGTTGAATGCTATTCAAGGAACAATCACTTAGTCGTAACTCCAAAAGTGAAGGGAGCATGTTAACCCTTTGAAGCCAAAGAGTTTCCTTAGAGAGATCAGCATAAGTGAGGTTAAGATATTTCAGAGAAGATAGCTGCGAAACCCATCTAAGATCATCGACTCTGAGGACATAGTTATTTGAGAAATCAAGATAACGAAGATTGGACAAGTTTGTACCATGGTGGATGGTTGACATGTTATGAATGGATGGAATATAAATAGCATTAAAGTCATTTTCATGCAAATCCAAGAAGCTGAGGAATTCAAGTTTCAGAACATACAAGTTGATCCGACCTCCTAAACATTTGTCATCATCAGGGTAGTTACAATGGAGGTCTAGCTTTGTGACTCTTCCTGTGAGGTTATCGCACTAAACTCCAAACCAATGACAACAATCTTGTTCAGTAGACCAAGAAGAGAGTAGCTTCCATGGATCTTTAATGCTTCCCTTGAAAATTTCAAGAGTTTCTCGATCTTTTGCATTACAACCACCATTTGAATTCCCATGGGACATGCTTGAATAGAGTATGATGATGGCACATAGATACCAAAGCAAAGCAACAACCGTTTTTGAAGTGGAGGAACCCATGATCGATAACACTAGAAGAAAGAAAGTAGGATAGTTTAGTTGCTACTGCTCAATTTTATAATCGAATTATATAGGGACAACTACTGGTTTGTTAATAAAATGAAAAAAGAATAAAATGAAATGAAATAATACTTCTGTAAAATTCAAATAGTCAAAGTCTACTGTTGTCAATTATCAGAGGGAAACCAACTGGTCCATACGAAGCAGCATTGAACATACGTCACAAGTGTCCTTGCCTATGATTGATATGCATGTATAGGTCTAGAATTTTTGGCATTATTAATATGAGGTCTTTTGCAGGATTGCCCTATAATTTTCTGCATTGACCTGGTAAAATGATTTAATAATTGTTTCAATTTTCCTAATTTTGTAGAGATTTGTCTGTGAACTCGATCCTTAATTTAGTGATTAGGTGACGTCTAACAAAAGTGAGTGGAGTTAAAAAAATGGTAAGCGTCATTTTTTGCCCAAAAGTATTCATGAAGGAGATGTATAGCCATGTAATCAGACTCAGACCGGACCGGTCCAGTCCGTAGACCTGTCTGGTCTGATTTTTTTATTATTTTTTTAAAAGCATTGCTTTTTTTTTTTTTTTTAGAATTTTATATTAATAATTATAAAATATTTAATTTCTTACTGGTTTTATTTCGAGTTAGCTCCGGTTTGACCCACCTATTCTTAACTCAGTACCCCGACCAGTTCATTGACGGATCCGGATTTGATTACCTTGATGTATAGACATATTCAAAACTTTTGTTGGGCTAAATATTGCCCCAAAAATGTAAGAACGGACCAATGTTTTCCCATTTGTTAAAAAAATAATTTTAACGGTTAGGTTCCCAAAATGACATGTCCAAGTGAATTATTAATTGAAAACCATAAATTAAAATTTGGATCTTGATTCTTGGGTTCCAATTCATTTGAAATTTCCAGCTTTTTATCCAATTTTAAAAAATCATAATTAATTCTTAAAACAACATATGAAGATGCTCTAAATTTTTTTTGAAATCTCTTGAAGTTCTTTACATGAGATAAATATAAGTTTGGCCTTAAGTCATGCCAATAAACACAGCTTATATTTTTCAGATAGAAACTGTGCCTAAAATTTTAAAAATTCGTAACTCATATTTTATACATCCAATTGTCTTGATTTAAGACTTTTTTGAAACATCTGTGTGTCCTTATTTTATATAGGAACCACCAATTATTTGATAATAAAAAGAAATAAGAAAATAGGGAGTAAAAGAAATACTTCTTTGGATTTCAAATCATCAAAAAAATAATAATAACAGTTCTTTAGATTTCAAATCATCAAATTCCACTGTTGTCTATCCGAAAGTAAATAAGTGGTCCAACAAGAAGGTGCATTGAACGTACCCCGCAAATATCCTCTATATAATTTATGCATTGGTCTATGACTTTTGGTATTAAACTATTAATAACAAATAGTGCTTTGCAGGATTGTTCTTTAATTTTCTACGCTTTATTGACTTGGAAAGATGCTTTAATAATTGTTTCAGGGATGCTTTTTCACTCTTTTTACTCATGCTTCAGTTTTCCTAATTTTACATAAATCTGTTTATGATCCTGGCCTCCAGTGTGCCTGTGCCCATCGGGAAGAAATCCCAATCTGATGTCGCGTCTGAGGGTGTAACATTGATTCGCGTCTTATTTAGGTTTAACACGTCTTAAATGAGTGTTTGGAAAGATCTCAAACCTAAGTTTGCGCAACCCAAGATAAAACTCTCCCCACATACTTACCTCGTAAATCGTAAAAACTATTCTCAAAAGCTGATCCAAACACACAGTGTGATTAGGATAGGACTTGCAAAAGTGAGTCGTGGGGGAAAAAGATCCCGGCATTTATTTAGACGCGTTATCTTGAGTCTTGACTACGTATAGTCAGTCTTTATTCCACTTTCAGAACAAAAAAAGAAAAAGAAAAAACTTTTATGTTATTTTCATTCATTGAATTATATATGATTTTTTTTATGTCAAACTGCTAGCTTCTTGTTCTTAAGAAAAAACGCTTTTGCATAACGATCAAGAGAAGAATTGAATCAAAGGTAAAAAAGTTTCTGAAAAAATGAGACACCTTTTCCTTGTAATTTATATTGAGGTGTAAACTAATTTATATAAATTAGTATAAATTAAATTATAAATTAAAGGTAAAAATTGAATCAAATGTAAAAATATAAATTAAATTATATAATTTATATTGAGGTGTAAACTAATTTAAATCATTCATATAAGAAAAAATATTTAAACTAATGTTTAAGGGTAAAATGGTAAATTAGATATTATCTTCCCTCCCCTCCCCTCTTAAACCAAACAAAGGATCATTAAAAATCCTTTCCTTTCCTCCCCTTCCTACCAAACCAAACAAGGTGATCCTCCATCCTCCCCTCCCATCCCCTCCCATTCCATCCCCTCCCTCTAAACCAAACAGGCCCTAAGAGTAAGGCCCAATAGACTAACAAATATTAGAGTCAGAGTCAAGCTCATCGGGCCAGCCCGTTTAGGCCCGAGTCCGTTAAGGGCTAGACTTATGATTTAGAGACTCCAAAAGGAATCGGGTTTTAGACCCGTTTTATATTTTTTTTTAAAAAAATAATCTGCAGAACCGGCCCTTTTAGACCTGTTTTATATTTTTTTTAAAAATAAATTAATATATGTAATATCATTATATCAAATTATCAATATGAGAAACACCTAAATACCTAATAGAGTATTAGTATCAGGCTAACACTTATTAAATGGCTTGATTTATTTGGTTTTCTACAATGGTTTATTCATTTAAAATTTAAAAAAAAAGGCTAATTTGGACATTTGATAATTATTTTAAATAGAAATTTATGAGTTTTAAAAATAATGTATCTTAATTTAAAGCAAAATAATACATAAACTATAAAATTTGAAAATTCAATTTTATTTGAATTAAAATGAGTTTAGGCTCGTTTAGGCCTGAGACCGTGAAGGATCAGCCCTGTAGGGCCTCGGGCTACAAAAATTGAGGGTTTTACAAGAAGTGGGCCTAAACAGACTAACCCGTTTAAGCCCGATCCCGTGAAAGGCCAGCCCTGTAAAAATGGACCGGCTCTTATCCCCTGCTCTAACCAACATGACCAATTCTTTTAGCATTGAATTAAAGGTATGTTACCCATCACATAGGTTGGTTTTAGTAGAAGAAGCTGGCTCCTAACAATATGACATATCAAGTTCAAATCCTAATTGGGAGAAATACTTATATTTAGTACCTAATAATACCTTAAAATAGATTGCTTCCTGCAGAAGGATTCATTTGCCTAACAAAACAAAAAGGTCTCGTACTATAGCCACTTTTAAATAGGGTGAAGTTTGTTCAACTAACAAGAACATGACAATATATTTTAATGGCAACGTCTATACCAAATGAATTTTAACATTGATTTTTCATTGCTTGATTGTTTACCGTGTGAGATATTAGCATGATAGTTTACTTGATACTACTAATGTTATAATGGAATTATATAAAGATATTGAAAAATAAATTTCAAACATATATTTTGTGATAACGAAATTGAAATACAAAAACCGGGGATATGTATAATATATATATCTTTTTGGCCAAGAATTCCATAAAAGATTGATATATTTAAATTATTATTAAGGTAATATAACAAAATTTATTACAGAACATCAATCTTAAAGAAATGTTAATTTTAATTTTTTTTCTTTTTATTTAATTATTTTTTCATGAACAAATCATATTTCTTTCGCCGACTCTTTGGAAAATGATTTATATAATGTGTGTGTGTATTGATTTCAATAATGTAAGTACAGATAATTATTTAGATTAAAATTTTAAATTGAATAAAAAAATATTTTATAAGTCTGTTTACTGCATTTGATTTACGTTTAATTTTTTTTACAACTTTATAATTTGATGTAAATTGGTCAAAAACATGTAAAGGATCTT
This sequence comes from Inga oerstediana, assembly GCA_963210345.1. Lineage (NCBI taxonomy): Eukaryota > Viridiplantae > Streptophyta > Magnoliopsida > Fabales > Fabaceae > Inga > Inga oerstediana. The sequence goes on from OY723408.1 coordinate 26,948,939, forward strand.
GTAAAAGAAGATATGTTTTAGAACAAAAAAAAAAAGATGAAACCAATCCATTTTCTTATCAATTAGGTTCAATCATTCAATCAAATTTTTTTACCAACGGGAGTTGGCGCAGATGGGTAGGCATCTGCGCCAAATCTCGCCGTTCCTGGGTTCGATCCCTGGAACGGCGGATTTAAAAAACTCTCGTCGGTAGCTCTCTCCCCTGGGGCACCACCAAAGGTGGCGTGACCTGTCGGGCCTATTCGATTGGGGGCGCCAGGACTAGTCAGTTGTCGGGGGCCCATGCTGGTAAATCCGGCGTTGGCCTTCAGGTTAACGCCGGATACCTGGATGTTGGGTGCACCGAAGGCTTAGATGGTCCATTGCATTCATCAAAAAAAAAAAATTCAATCAAATTTTTTTGATGTGATTTTTTATTATTAATGATAAGGTAGTCTAACATAATTTTAAATCATACCTGTGTCAATTTTTATTATTGAAAATTGTTCTAATTAGTAAATCAACCTAACTTTTATCCTATGAAAAATTACTTTTTCATATTTTTAAGAACTAGATTTATTTTTTGAAAATTAAAATGACTAAAAAATAATTTCTCTAGTAAAAAACTTTTTTTATCAGATTTCAAGAAATAAAGGAAGAAATAATTATGAAAAATGTATAAATGTCCCAGAAAATTAGAGAAAAAATTATAAATAATTTTGAGAAATAAAATACTTTATGAAGGAGTTTATTTCCCAAAAAGAGTCATAGATAGCTTTAAAACTAATTTCTACGAATTCATGGAGAGCAGGGTGTGGAATGCAAGCACAGCAGGATTGTTTTATGTGTGCAGAGGTGCCTGAAAGGGTGCTACACGTTCTCCGGGATTGCAGGCTAGCAAGGGGTTATTGGGCGAAGACATCAGACTCTCCGGCACAGAGTACAAAGTTTTATGAGTGTACGGATGTAAGCTCTTGGATACGATGGAATTTAGTACAGAGAAAAGATTATGAAGGGGTGAGTTGGCCGGTATGGTTTGCAATCTTCTGTAGGCAACTTTGGTTGAATAGAAACTCGGGAGTATTTCAAGGTCAGACCTTAGCAGCCAACCAGTTGATAGCTCAAGTCAGAGCTCAAACGAGATGGGCTGATATGAAGTTATGTAAGTCGCTTGTGGAGACAGGAGAGAGTACATTATGGAAACCTCCATATGTTGGTTGGGTCAAAGTAAATGTGGATGGCGCGTGTAGTTCGGGAGGGGATCGAGCGGGATGTGGAGGGATTGTGAGGGATCATGAAGGCAAATTGCTATTTGGCTTCATGTATGGCTTGGGAAGAGGATCTAGCCTTCATGCTGAAGTGTGGGCAGTAATGATAGGGCTTAAGATGGCTTGGGATGCAGGGAAGCGGCAAATAGTGATAGAGTCGGATTGTTTGGAGGCTTTGGAATTGATATTGGGTGGTTGGGAGGAAGATCACATGGAAGCGTAGTTACTCGGTCAGATCCAGGAGATGTTGGATAGAAGCTGGGATGTATCAATGGATTGGTGTGGCCGCAGATCTAATCATGTGGCGGATAGTTTAGCAAAGGAATCACTGGGATCATCTGCAGGGCTTGTCTGGTTTCGTGACCCACCGGAGTGTATTCGTACTAAGATCCCGTTAGATACGGGTTAAATGTAGTTTCGTTTTGTTTTGTGTTTTGTTTTTCTGTTGTTGTCATGGTATGTATATCAAAAAAAAAAAAACTAATTTCTACGACCTAGAACCTGTTTTCTTGAAAAAGTCAAGAAAAATAGCTAAAAGTTTATTTTTAGACTCAACATTCAGGGAGAAACAACATAAGTATGATAATACCCATCAAGAAACAAGCCCTCGTAAGGTGCAGAGTAAAACTAAAGCAATTGGAAGAAATGTTTTAGTGATTTAGAGTTGAAATGTCCAGCTAATAGCTACAATTTAAAATTTTAAAATATGTTTTGCTAAATGTGTGTCTTTCTTTTATGAAAAAAAAATAAAAAGAAACTACCCAACTTTTTGAAGAAGTTATTAATGTAATTTTCCTTATGTTAAAATCACTTAAAAGTGTTTAAATTTACTAAAATTATTAAACAGATCAGCAGTATAAATATTAAACTAATTCTCAAAAGCTAAATTAAAGATTTAATATGATAGGATTAAATTAGCAAACAAAATCACATCATAGTATAACTTGGCACAACATTTTCCTATAAGAACCCATATAAGAACTCAAACAAAAAGAAGGTGTATTGCATTTGCATTCAACGTTTACAAATAACAAGGAAATTCTCAAGGTTCTTCCTTACACAGAAAGAGACAGCAATTTCTAAGTATTGTTGTCTGCAGGTATTGGGGACCGACATAAATGACATAAATGACTTGTTTTTAGTCACTTTATAATACAATTTTTGTGGAAATTATGATGACATGACATTGTTGAGATCTCAACTTTATCAAAATCTTTAAGACAAACACAACACTGTTTAATGAAGGACTGGGTCATTAGTGAGTCAATAGTAGTTGAAGACCAAAAGATTAATTTTCCTTTTAAATTTGATTAAGGTAATATAGTAACATTTATTAAAGAATCTCAATCTGAAAAAAATGTTAATTGTAACTTCCTTCTTTTTGATTTAATTGTTTTTTCCCGAAAAAATCATATTTTTTGCCAACTCTTTGGCAAGTGATATATATATATATATATATTCAAGAATGTAAGTAAAGATAATTACTTATATTAAAATGTTAAATTGAATAAAAAAAATTTTATAAGTTGGTTTACTACATTTGATTTAAGTTTAAGTTTTTTTTATAATTTGATGTAAATTGGTCAAAAACATTGAAAGGATCTTGTAAGATCAGATATGTTTTATAAAACCAATCCATTCGTTTATCATTCAATCAACCAATACATAAATGATAAAAAGGTGTATTGTATTTGCATTCAACCTTTACAAATAATAAGGAAATTCCCAGGGTTCTTTACACAGAAAGAGACAGGAATTTCTAAACACGGTTGGCTGCAGGCATTAGATACCGACATAAAGGACATAAATGACTTGTTTGCAGCCACTTTACAATACAATTTTTGTGAAAATTATGATGACATGGCATTGTTGAGATCTCAGCTTCACCAAAATCTTCAAGACAAACACAACACTGCTCATTGCTAGTATCTTCTTCAAGCTCGATTGTGTTGAGTGATTGGATGGCTTCTTCAGAGGCAGGAACCATGTTAATCTCTTGCATGGACTCCCCCACACTCATTGTTTCCAACAAATTCACAAAGTCCATACTCATAGCAAATCTAACGGTAACATCAATAGCTAAAGGGAATACAGTGATCCCATCACCTTCAAGAACAGAAGGTGAAGGACGATTATCATTAAACCATCGTTGAGCTGTGGACATGATTCTTGGTATCAAAGCATCAAGGTTTTGAGCATGGATTAAACGGTGGGATAGATTCGTCCGAAGCAAACTTGATCCAGTTAGAAAAAATTCTGCACATGATATGTAATGAGAGGAAACTGGTGGTGAATAAGCCCTTGTGCTTCCAACTATCTCACCAGAACGAAAACTAAGCTCGAAACAAACACAAAGTTTGACGATAAAATTAAGTGTCCCGGTTTGATAATGGCTTTGGATAGGAAGGTTTTGAGAGGCTTCAGGATGATCAGGTTGACCAGAGACTCGGTAAAAATATGATTGCGGAGGGGTCCACATATTGAAGAACAAGAGGGAATTTTGTAGGCCAAAAGAAATGAAGAGCAAGAAAGAATATGCGTGACTTATTATTTGAGAGATTACAATACATATATTTATACAGTACATGTAGCTTTGGTTTTAAGCCATCCAAAAGGGATTAAGATCAAATATGTTATTTATCAATATCCAAAAAGATATTGAAAAATCAAATTCAAATATATATTTTGTGATAAAGAAATTGAGATAGAAATACCGGTGGATATATATATATATATATATATATATATATTCTTTTTGGCCAAGAATACCATGAAAGATTGAGATATTCAAATTATGATTAAGATAATATAATAGAATTATTATAGAACTCGCAGGCAAAAAAAAAAAAAAAGAATTATTAAAGAACGTCAATCTTGAAGAAATGTTAATTATAAATGTTTCCTTTTTGATTTAATAGTTTTTCCAAAACAAATCGTATTTCTTTTGGCAAATGATTCATATATATTGATTTGAATAATGTAAAGATAATTATTTAGATTAAAATTTCAAATTGAATAAAAAAATATTTTATAATTCTGGTTACTGCATTTTATTTGTTTGATTTTTTTTTTTTTGAAACTCTATAATTTGATTGAATGATCATATTGAACCTAATTGACATAAGAAAAAGCATTGGTTTATCAAATTTTTTCCATGCCATTTTGTAAATTTTAATGATAATGATAGTCTAACATAATATTAAAATTTCACCTTTGTGAATTTTTATTTTTTAACAAAATGGACCTAATTAGTAAATCAACCTAACTTTTAACCTGTGAAAAATTACTTTTTCAGTTTTTTAATACTAATAAATACATACTCAGGTAAAAAATTTTTTTTAATACAAATTGTAACAACCAGTTTTTGCGCGGTGGTTTTATAAATAAAGGGGATATATAATAACATAATTACGAGAAAAATTATGAAAATTAGAAAAAAAAGATTCTTTAGTATATTTGTGACCTAGAGATGTTATTTAAAAATTAAAATGCCTCAAAAAGAATTTATCTAGTAAAAACTATTTTTGATTCTATTTTCAAGAAATAAAGGAAGAAATAATTATGAAATAAAAGATTTTATGAAGGAGTTTACTTCTCCAATCTTTAATATAAGACATATTTGGATAGTTGATCTTAATTCTAAATATAAGATATAGTTTTTATATTTATTAATATTTTCCTAATTTACTCCTATAAATGTTTTCTCAACCATAGTCGAGGAGGAGAGGGAATGAGGGAATTAAGGAGGATGACTAGAATGTTTTAGAAAATATGTATCATATTAACTAACTTAACTAACTTCCTTAATCTAATCAAATTAAGTAAATATGTCTTATATTAAAACCCGAAGGAGTATTTCCCAAAGGATGCCATTGACAGTCCTAAAACTGATTTCTTGAATCAAGACTTGTTTTCTTGAAAAATACAAGAAAAATAGCTAGAAGTTAAGTTTTAGCCAGAGCATTTTAGGAGAAACAACATAAGTATGATAATGCTCATCAAGAAATAAGCTCTCGCAAGGTGCGGAGACAAAACCAATATGAAGAAGTGTCTTTGTGATTAACGGATTTAGTTGAAATGTCCATCTAATGGTTACAACAACCATAACAACAACAACAAAACATTATCCCACTAGGTAGGGTATTCCTTGTCGAAAACAAAATATTTAGGTATGAAAGCTAAATAATCTTGAAACGTGATTTACAATGATACATCTCAAACGAGAATATTACAAGATATATATACACACAAGAACAGAGACAAAGTGAGCGTAATTGATGGAATAGGTGAAGAAATAATCAAAGAATTCCACCATCAACTTGCTTCTTCAACAATATCATGCTATTTTCTAATCTATATTCACACGATAACTTCTAACACTCCCCCTCAAGTTGGAGCATATATATTTATCATGCTCAACTTGTTACAAAGATATTGAACCCTTGTCCCATGTAAGGCTTTTGTCAGAAGATCTGTCAGTTGATCGTCGGATCGTATGTGCCCTGTAGATACACTATTTTTTTTTATCTTATCACGAATAAAATGACAATCAATCTCAACATGTTTTGTTCGTTCATGGAACACAGAGTTTGATGCTATATGAACTACTGTCACACCATAATTTTGCAGGCAATGTTGTGGTGATTCCAATTTCCTTCAAGAGTTAAACTACCCACACAATTTCTTGTGCTGATTGTGACATGGCTCTGTATTCCGCTTCTGCACTTGATTTTGACACAACTCCTTGCTTCTTACTTCTCCAAGATATCAAATTTCCACCAACAAACACATAGTAACCCGTAGTGGATCGTCTTGTAGCCTTGGATCCTGCATAATATGCATCACAGAAACACTTGATTTTAGTGTGCCCATAATCTGTATAAAGAATACCAAGACCTGAAGAACTTTTCAAATAATGCAAGATATGTTCTAAAGCTTCCCATTGTGCCACCGTTAGTGATGCCATAAATTGACTGAGCCTACTGACTGAGAAAGTTATATCAGGACGAGTTACTGTTAGATAATTTAGTTTCCCAATGAGTCTTCTATATCTCTCAGGAAATGGAAATGGCTTCATTTTCTCTGTATCAATCTTGTTCTTCAAATCATCAGGAAGTTCATCAAACATGCTAGCATCAAGATCTAGGAAGGGATTCGAAATCATGGGAATGCTGCTTGGCGCAGCTCCAAGCTTTCCAGTCTCCTTCAGGAGATTGAGAACATACTTCCTTTGAGTTAAAAGAATACCTTTCTTGCTTCTCAAAACTTCAATACCTAGAAAGTATCTTAATGACCCCAAATCTTTTGTCTAGAAATGAGAGTTTAGGAAGACTTTAAGTTGTGAGATTCCGGAAATATTACTTCCTGTAATTACAATGTCATCAACATATACTACTAAAAGAATCATCCCTGCATCAGATTGCTGGTAGAACACAGAGTGATCACACTTGCTTTGACTTAATCCAAATTACTTGACTACATCACAGAATCTATCAAACCAGGCACGAGGACTTTGCTTTAGACCATACAACAACTTCCGGAGGTAGCACACTTTCCTATTCTCCCCATGAGCAACGAACCCAGGAGGTTGCTCCATATAAACTTCTTCAAGGAGGTCACCATTTAAAAATGCATTGTTAACATCTAACTGATGTAAATCCCAATTATATGTGGCAGCAAAAGAGATAAGAAGACGAATGGAGGTGAGCTTAGCCACAGGAGAAAAAGTCTCGGAATAATCAATACCATAGGTTTGTGCATACCCTTTAGCAACGATCTGAGCTTTTAATCGTTCCAAGGAATCATCAGCGTTAGTTTTAACAACAAACACCCATTTACAACCAATAGCCTTCTTTCCAGGCGGGAGATTAACAAGAGTCCAAGTACCAGCCTTGTCAAGGGCCAAAATTTCATCTTCCATTACGGCACGCCAACCAGGGTGAGTCAGGGCTTGGTGAAGAGTAGTAGGTGTGGAGATGGAATCTACTGTGGCAACAAGGGATAAGGAAGCAGGGGACAAATTTTGGTAGGATACAAAAGATGAGATGGGATAGGTATAGTCAGCATATCGTCTAGGGGGACAATGAGGACGGGTACCTTTTCGGAGGGCAATGGGCAGGTCATCAGTGGTAGCAACAAGAGAATCTGGAACAGGCGGTTCAGTTATAGCAAGGGGATGATCGACAGAAACAGAACCAGGAACGAGGGATGTTTCAACGGAATCAATCTGCGAATCAGGAACTAGGGAAGGTGAAACATTGGCAACATTAGCATCATTGATGATATCAGGTTCTGGAATATTAACCTGTACTGGGGAGATATGGACAGAATAGACCAGGATATCATCAGGTTCATCCATGACAGAGGGAGACTCAGAGACGGGCGAAGATGTGAAGAAAGGAGAGGACTCATGAAAAGTAACATCAGTAGACACAAGATAACGACGAAGGTCAGGAGAGTAACATCGATAACCTTTTTGAACTCGAGAATAGCGAAGAAAAACACATCTTAAGGACTTGGGATCAAGTTTACTAACACTAGGACAGATATCCCGAACAAAACAAACACAACCAAAGAGTTTTGGATCAACAGGGAATATCTTAGTGGTGGGAAACAGAATAGAATATGGAATATCTCCTCCAAGAACAGCCGAAGGCATGCGATTGAGGAGAAAACAGGCAGTTGACACGGCATCGGCCCAAAATCTTTTAGGGACAGAGGAATGAAACATGAGAGCTCGTGCAGTTTCTAAGAGATGTCGATTCTTTCTCTCAGCAACATCGTTTTGAGCAGGGGTATCAACACAAGAGGATTGGTAGAGAATACCATGATTTTGCAAGTAGTCGGTGAATGGGGCTAAAAAATATTCTTTTGCATTATCACTATGTAAGATTTTCACAGAAGTATTAAACTGGTTTTGAATTTCAGCACAGAAATTACGAAAGTGAGTAAATAATTCAGAACTATGTTTTATTAAGTAAAGCCAAGTGGTACGAGAAAAATCATTAACAAAGGTGACAAAATAACGATAACCAGTCTGGGACATAACAGAACAAAGACCCCAAACATCAGAATGTACTAACTCAAAAGGGGACGCAGCCCATTTATTGACGCAAGGTGCTAAATGAACACGATTATGTTTGACAAACTGACATGACTCATAATCTAAAGTAGACACGGAAGAAAATTGAGGATACAACTTCTTTAAGGACGAAAGTGACATATGACCAAGACGACAATGGATATCAAACAAGGATGACCCACTAGAACAAGCAACAGAATGTGGAACCATATCATCAAGAATGTAATGGCCGTCAGATTTATAACCTTTACCAATAATCTGCTTCGTCGACAAATCCTGAATTAAACAGTGGTCAGGGAATAATGAGATAAAACAGTTCAAATGACGAGCTAATTTACTGGGTGATAGAAGATTAAATGTAAGATCAGGAATATTAAGAACAGAGGATAATGAAATAGATGGAGTGGGGTTGACGGTGCCTGAACCAAGCACACAGATAGAGGATCCATTGGCCACGAATATGGAGGATTGGTTGGCATAAGGAACATACGATGAAAATAACTGATGATTACCTGTCATATGATCGGTAGCGCCAGAATCAATGACCCACTTCGTGGAGGTAGTAGTAAGACCAAAAGACGAATTACCTGCAGTGAGTGCTCTTACAGATGATGGGCCAGTGTCTGATGGATCAGTTGTCTGTGCAATATGGGCAAAACCACGTTGCTGATCACGTTGTTGCTTATTCTGTAATTTTTGACAATTTCGCTTAATACGACCGGGTTCCTTACAATAATTACAGATAATAGTTGCAGAGTACATATTTGGAGCACCGCTATATCCCTATTTGGAATTAAATGGCTTGTTGTCAAATGGTCCACACCCAGCTAAAGCACTGGCATTCAAATCATTAGACGGACGAACCACACTATCAGCACGAAGTACCCTAGAGAACACTTCTTCACGAGATGGAAGCTCCTGACTAGCAAGAATTTGAGATCGAATGGTCTCATATGAAGGATCAAGAGCTTCAAGAAAACTAATGATTGCCTGTAGTTCCATATTCTTAATTTGTGTCTAAAGATCCGCCTGTGGAGACATGAGTACTTTCATTTCTTCATATAACCTCTTGAAGTTCAAGAAGAAATCCTTCAATGAACGTCCCTGTTGTTGAGAACGATAAAAACATTTACAAACTTCATGAATCCAAGTAACATTACCTTTACCGGAAAACATAAACTCAAGATAATTCATGATTTCTTTGACCGTGTTGCAGTGACTAACAGAAGATAGAATTCGTGGTTCAATCGAGTTTCTAATTTGAAAGAAAATACGAGCATCGGCCCTTGGCCAGGCCAAACTATTGTCATCATCACCAGAAGGGGGGTCTTGAGTTAAGTGGACTTCCTTTTCAATGCTCAAAAGATATAGCTTGACAGTTTTGTTCCAGTCACTATAATTTGTTTAATTTAATTTTGAATCGGTAATTTTAGCTAACATAGGTAACATATCAGATGGTTTAGATTCAGCCATGTGGAATAGTCAACCACGATAGTAAGCAAAGATAAGCTTAAGGTATGTAAAGGAAGAATGAGGTTACAGATGCTAACAAGCTAAGAATTCCCGAACCAAAAAATTGAAAGCAAGTCACATCAACAAAGTAAGCCACAACCAAGACCACACCAAAAATTGGAATCCCACGTTAACAAAATACTCTTAAGAGTAGAAGAATACCAAACTGAACTAAGGACAAAGGAAGGAACTGAAATTCCTTAGAAAGGAGTCACGGAACTCCTAGTTCTTCACAAAATCATAGAGAAGGCAAAAATTCAAAGTGAGAATCAGACCAGATGGGTACCAGGGATGGAACGGGGTGGATGAGTCGGTCGGAGCGCTGTTGGAATCACCGGAAAAGATCACAGGAATATCGCTCACGCGCCGGCGCATGTCGTCGACGGTGGAAGAACCAGCGACACGTGGAGGCTCACCGCTGGTTGGAAATGGATGCTACTTCAGGGTAGCACCGATTTGGAGCTTCTGAATTCGATGGTAAGGCGCGTGTAGTGTAGTAACTTGCGAAGATGACAGATCTGAGGCGTGGTTCAAAATGTGTTTGGAGGTGTTAATGGAAAAATACAAAACTCTTCTGAAACAGAAAATATGAACTGAAAACAAGGTATGGCTCTGGTACCATGAAAGCTAAATAATCTTGAAACGTGATTTGTAACCCCCTTCGATAATCAGGCCGGGATTAACGTTTAAGCACATTTAATTATCGAATGAGAAATCCGGAACAAATAAAAACTTTTTAAAATACCTGTACAAATAGATCTCCATTCATTTTGTTCATTAAAACAAATGGCCTGTTTGGTCTGTTACATATACAATATCAGAGTAAGCACAATTCCCGACGTTCACCCGGGATAATAACATTAATCCAAAGGTTTATACAGGGCATCATTGCCCATCTCAGTATCCATACCGGGGATTACACAAAACTATAGTACTATGATCTATATAATATATTTACAATGATCCAAAATGATAACCAATTCGATATAAACCAAAATATTTAACTAAGACTACCGCTGGCAGTCCTAATCGTCCTTTGCCACTTGCTTGCTTTTCGATCCACTTGCCCTGTCTAAAAATGTTATTTGGAAAGAATGAGATTCTAGAGAATCCCAGTAGCAACAATTTATTTATATGATGCATATATACAAAGCAAGTAAACATATATCACAATGCAATAATCAATATTCGAGACCGGGCTTTCGCCACGTTCCCTTCACTTTATACAAGGTTGGGCTTACGCCACGCCCCATCACTTTATCAATATTCGAGTCCGGGCTTTCGCCACGTCCCCTTCACTTTCATTGTAATCGAGTCCGGGCTTTCGCCACGTCCCCTTCACTTTTACTACAATCGATGACTAATGCAAACAAGCAATGCAATACACATGATATAGGATAAAGTGTCGCTACCTTTGTCTTTCCTTCCTTGAGCAGGCACAGGCCTTCTATGCTCTGGGCGGATATCAAATCCTAAAGTCATAATTAAGGACGAAGCATTATTCTCTATTCCAATACTCAATTAACTCTTCAACACTTAGATTTGGTTATCAATAATGACCCTTAAGAAGCCACAAATGCCTTTAATAAAACCCCTAAAAGGTTGGGAAACAATAGGGTGAAGATCTCTTTTCAAAAACTTAAAGTGCTGGAACACAGGGGTGGGCCGCGGCCCGCCATTCCTTGGGCTGCGGCCCGCCACTCATGGGCTGCGGCCCAGAAATTTCCTGACTCTTGGCTGAACTTCGAAAATTCATAACTAATTGTAGAAAAATCTAAACGAGGTGATTCCAAAGCCAAATGAAAGGTATATAAGTCCTCTTTCAAGGAAAAATATAGCCCATCACTGGAAATCACTACACAAATACAGAATCACCAAAAACTAACCACTACTCCAAAACAGAGTTCTGTTTTTGTACCAAACTTTGGCAAAGCATAACTCTCAGAATACTAAACGAAATGACACCAAATATATATCCATTTTGAAGCTTGGGATGTGAAATTTAAGACTGGAAAGTTTCACAATTTTCTGAAATCATTTGGTCATTCAAAACGTCCACACAAATAAACTGCCCAGACAGAGTTCACATTGACAGCATTTTCCAACTTTTCTACCAAAGTGTTCAATGACTCCAAAATCATTAACCAAACATATTCCCATACAATTTTCCACAAGGAACACAATAGTAACCTCAAAATGACCAAATTCACAATCTAACCACATGCCCTGTTTTGACCAATACACCAAAATCAACACAAAATTCCCAAACTTTACTTTTAATGATTCAAACCAATCCATTTGTCCAAAAGACATCACAACATGCCAAACTCACTAAGACCCTAATTTTCGAAAATAGGGCAGAAATCTCCAGAAAAATCAATGCTCACCAACATCCACAATATATATATCAAAAGGGAGATAACACTCACCTCTTTCACTTTGCCAAAGAGATTTCTTGATTATTCAACTTTCACAATCTCTTGAGGTCACAAACTAATACCAATGAACACATTACAACCATCACAATGAAGCTCTTCATTCAAGGATCAACATTAAAGAAGGAAGTTTGAGCAATAGAAGCCATTTTCCTTACCTTTTTGCAAGCTCTTCTTCTTCTATTTTCTGCAACAATGGCGCCACCCAAGGAGAGAAGAGAGAGAACGAGAGAGAGAGATGGAGGTGGAGTGAAGAAGAAGCACAAATGATGACAATACTCCCTCCATTCAGTTTCCAGCACACAAGAGGGAAGAGAGGAGAGAGAAATGCATTTAAAAATTCCCTTTTAACTTTTCTCATATCTCCCCCACATGTGAGCTTGCCATGTGTCCACCCCTCATTGGCTCTCACTCACTAAATCATCAATTAATCTCTCTAATCCTTCCATTAGCCATTTTAATTACACTTCTCATTTTCTCTTAGTTAGTAATTAATTTCCCCATTAATTACCAACTTATGCCAATAATTCCATTCTTTCAATTTTCTAACAATTATGACATATGAAATAATATTGTCACCAATATACATTAATTCAACTTTAATCCGATAATTATCCTCAATAATTATCATTAGGCCTTAATCAAAAATTAGGGCGTTACATGATTTATATTGATATATCTCAAATGAGAAGATTACAAGATATATACACACACAAGAACAGAGACAAAGTGAGCATAATTGATGGAGTAGGTGAAGAAATAATCAAAGAATTCCACCACCAACTTGCTTCTTCAACAATATCATGTTATTTTCTAATCTATATTCACACGATAACTTCTAACAAGGTAAATTATTAACAAAAAGATCCCACTCTATAACCTCCCATCCAATAGTTACAATTTATAATATTAAAATATGCTTTGTGAAATAAGGAGACAATTGTGTTAGGAGGAGAAGTTACAACCCCAAACCAATCCTGGATAATACCATATAAAATGCACGTCTTTCTTTGTTTTGTTTTTTTAGGGGGGAAAAAAAGAAGTTACCCAACTTTTTGAAAAAAGTTATTTACGTTTTATCTACGGAAAAGTCACTTAAATTTGTTTAAATTTACTAAAATGAGTAAAGAGATGAGTAGTACATATTGAACTAATTATCAAAAGGTAATTTAAAGATTTAGCATGATAGGATTAAATTAGCAAATAAAATTACATCATAGTATAACCTGGCACAACATATACCTATAAGTATGCACATAAGAAGGCATAAATGATAAAAAGATCTATTGTATTTGCATTCAACGTTTACAAACAATAAGAAGAATTCTAAGTTTTTTACATTAAAAAAGACAATAATTTGTAAGAATGGTTTGCGGTGGGCATTGGATGCTAACATAAAGGACACAAATGACTTTCTCTTTGGCCACTTTTTTTTTTTTTATATACAATTCTTTTTAACCACTTTACAATACAGTTTTGGATGGCTTCTTTAGAGGCAGGAAGTATGTTAATCTTTTCCAAGGACTCCTCCTTACTCCTTGTTTCCTTCAGGATGATCAGGTTGACCAGAGACCTGGTATGAATACGATTGCAGAGGGGTCCACATATGGAAGGACAAGAAGGAATATTTCAGGACAAATGAAATGAAGAACAAGAGGGAATATACGTGAATCATTTGAGAGATGATTCAATACATATATTTATACACTAGATGTAGCTTTGATTTTAAACCATCCGAAAGGGTTTATAAATTTCTTTTTGGCCAAGAATACCATGAAATATTGATATATTTAAATTATTATTAGGCGAATATAATAAAAATAAAAGAACGTCGATCTTCAAAAAGACATGTTAATAATAACTTTTCCTTTTAAATTTAATTGTTTTTTCTGAAAAAAATTAAATCTTATTTCTTCTGCTGATTCTTTTGGCAAATGATTAATATATATTGATTTCAGTAATGTAATGTAAAGATAATTATTCATATTAAGAAATTTAAATTGAATAAAGAAATTAAATAAGGCTGTTTACTGCTTTTTATTTATGAAGCATTCTAATTAAATCCAGTTGAAATATCAAAATCTAGATTCAGACCTACTCTTTCAAAAAATTCCTAATTGGGACAAGAGGCCTAATTAGGGATCTACAAATATTGTTAAAACACTAAAATGCTCTTTTGAAGTAAAAGGAAGATTTTTTTCTGGCCAATAGTTTAAAAGGAAAATTGAGGAATGATGTAGGTCTGATTTCGGTTTTAATTATTTAGGTTGGATTTGCTTTTCTCCTTGCATTTATTTTTTATTTTTTATTTTTTGTTCATGTTTTTAGGTAAATATGGGAATTTAATAGGAAATCGCAAGGAAAGATAAAAAATGAAAAAATGGAATTCATCAAGGACAGATCACAGATGAATGAATGAATGTAGGCGTTCATCGCCCCTTACCTTAAACAAGACCAACGCCAGCACAACCATGGGTACGAGGTTTGGTTGGGAATTAGGATGTCAAAAACAAAATTGAGATGGTCTTGTAGCTACAAGAAATATTGATACGCATTCAGAAGCAAACTATAAATGCAAGTTGACTTCTATGGGATGAGAATTCAGACTTCTATATAAGGGCATTTTAGTCTTTAAACAACATTTATAAATCCCTAATTAGGCCTCTTGTCTTGATTATGAATTTGCTGAAAGTATAGACCTAAATCTGAATTTTGGTATTTCAACTAAATTTAATTAGGGTTCTTCCTTTTATTTACGTTTGATTTTTTTTTATAACTCTATAATTTGATGTAAATTGGTCAAAACATGTAAAGGACCTTGTAAACACAGTTAAACAGGTATGTATTTTTTTTAAAAAAAAAACCTAAATTCATTTCCTTATATCAATTAAGTTCAATCATTCAATCAAATTTTTTCTAAGTGATTTTTTTTTATTATTAACCATATTGATAGACTAACATAATTTTAAAATTATACCTGTGTGAATTTTTATTTTTAAGAAAATGGAGCTAATCAGTCAATCAACCTAACTTTTTATCCTATGAAAAATTGCTTTCTCAGTTTCTTAATACTAATTGTAACAACCAGTTTTTGCGTGCTGGTTTTATAGATAAAGGGGAGATATAATAACATAATTAAGAGAAAATTTCTGAAAATTAGAAAAATGTTCCTAAGGTAATCCGAGACTTAAAGATATTATTTGAAAATTAAAATGCCTTAAAAAGTATTTATATAGTAAAAAACTATTTTCTGATCTGATTTTTAAGAAATATGCGGAAGAGATAATTATAAAAAATGTATAAAGGACCAAGAAAATTAGAGAAAAAATTATAAATAATTATTTTGGTTGTTGGAAAACTAAGGAGTTTAATTCACAAAGAGAATTAAAGATAACTTTAAAACTAATTTCTAAAATCAAGAACCGGTTTTCTTGAAAAATTCAAGAAAAGTAGTTAGAAGTTAATTTTAGTATAAACATTTGAAGAAAATTATCTTATGGGTTAAAGAATTTAATTAGGGAAGAAAACTTTTATAAAGCACTAAAGGTTAACTTTTAAAAATTGTTCGATATTTTTAGTTAGGGCTATGCAATAGGCTGAACAGTTATCCGACGGTCAGCCCACAACCCTCCTATTTATTTCTTAATAGCCCATATCTGTCTAATGCCCATTAAATCCCATGTCAAATGGGATGGGCTAAACCCGTGTGGGTTTGAATGGGTATAGGCAGCCCGTTAGAGTTGGGAATACGGGTCAGCCCGCGACCCTTGGGCTGGCCCACATCGACTCGTGGCCCACGCACGGGCCCGTACTTCTGGGGGTTGGCATTTTGCCCACCCTAACCCACAGTGTGCTGGTTGCGAGCCAGCCTGTCGGCCCGTATATTTTTTTTGAAAAAAAAAAATTCCTATTTTTTAAAGAGGGTCAAAAATACGAGACACATATATATGAGTTATTAAATTTACCTTCCTAGCATCAATCATTCCTCTTATAAAAATTTAAAAACATAATTCACAATTCAAGAGATAAAATAATCAAATTTGCCAAAGTTTATAAACAAAACATAAACTCATCTTCAAATAACCAAAATATAATAATTTTGTTTAAAAAATAAGGGAATAGGCTAAAATTTTTTCTCTTTGGACTGGAAGGTATCAAGATAGAAGTAGACAACTTATAAATTTTGTGAAATTATTTTATATAAAAAAACAAAATTGCAGGCCAACCTGCCAACCCACGGGTTGGCCCGCACTTTTGCGGGTTGGGAAACCCTGTCCTAACCTGCGGGTTGAACCCATATTACTAGCTCTATCGTTAGTACATTTTTTTTTAAAAAAAAAAACTCAATATGTAGCTTCGCATCTACTAAATTGTTGTCACTAATTTCTTAACATAAATTACAAAAAATACTAATAATAAAGCACCATAATCCTCATCATTCTTCATTAAAATCACACATGAAATGGCATGCACAAAGTTATCAACATGAACTTCTTTCAATTTAGAAGGACTTGTGCGTGGCCAATTTTAAGTACATATGAGTGCCTCAGCAATATTTGAAGACAAGGAACTTCTAAAAATATCTAGTACTTGACCCTTAGTACTAAAAACGAATTCTGAAGATACTATAGAGATTGATGCAATTAACAAATCACGTGCAATTAAATTTAGATCTTTATATTAGGAAGCATGCATTTTCCACCATGCTAAAGGTCAAATTTTAGTTTACAATATTCAATTAATTCCGCTTGAAAATATCCATCTACCTCTGAAAGTTGTTGAGTCCTTTTAGTCACAGTTTATGAACTGGCTAAAAACTTCTTAAATGCGTGATCAATGGTAGACAAAGACATTTCAATTTCAACCTCTGTAAACTAAAATATTTCCAATATAAATACTATTATCAACTTACTCTAATGCTAGCTTACACTATTATATAAGCGAGGCAAGATATTTATAATATGTTTCAACTTGATTTCACACTGTATCGCATATAGAAAAATTGCTTTTGATACAACTTTGATTTCACTTTATATATAATATAATATATTTATTTTTTAATATATATTTTTTCCTACATATGTGAGACATAATTAAATTAATACGAGCTCCTTTACCTAAATTTATACTTATATATATATATATATATATATATGTTGTGTCTGCGAACACAGGTGTCTTATAGTTATACTTAGATACACACACATAAATATATACACATATATGGGCACATGGACAACCTGAGGGTGTGTACGTAACCCATCCCATTTAGTATGTAAGGCCACCCATTTAGACTTGACTGTTATTGGTATTTTTTGCACAGGCCAAAATAGACAATTTTTCATTAAACCTAGGTGGACTCATTAGGCTGTGAGCAACTTGCCCAATCCTATTTTTAGTATTTTAATACAGGGATGAAACATAAAACAGAAATTAGATGGAAGGGTAAGATCATGGTTGTAAGAGTTGGATTGAACTGGCCGGTGAGAGGAATGAGCGGGTCCGATGCTAAAAGCCGTTTTTTTGTTTAACTCGTCTTGGACCGTCATTTATTTGCTTTTGGGCCGTTAGTCGGTTTTGGGCCGGAAACCGGACCAATTTTTCAAAAATCGGGAAGGTCATAGACTCTGGCTTTTTTTTTTTAAAAAAAGAATTATTTAATTTAGGTTTTTTTTAAAAAAAAAATTTCAGGCATAAATCGCATAATGACAAAATCGATTCCAATCCCAAATGGATCTTAAGTGTGTGTTTGGCAACATCTCAAACTATGGTTTGTGTAATCCGAGATAAAACTCCTCTCACACACTTACCTCATAAATTGTAAAAATTATTAAAAAAAACTAATCTAAACACAAAATAAGCCTGAGTGCCTGAGCATTCCATTCGCTGCCCTAACCCTTCGTCCGACACAGCCTTGAGATTCTCCGCCGTTTCCAGCGACGGCGGCCGCCACTGTGGCCATCGACTTCCTCCGTTTGCGGCGTCATCCTCCACTGTCTCCACCATCGTCCTCTATCGTGCGCGGTGCTGTGATTCATTGTCTTTTCGCAACCCTTCGTCGGTCCTTTCCCTCCCTCCAGCTCGAACCTCCAAGTCTCCAACTCCAAGTCGCAGTCTCCTCCATCTCAGCATTTGGCAGTCGGCTCCTCTTCACTTCCTCAGTCTCAGTCCGTCTCGGCGTCTCGTCAATCCGTCTCGGAGTCTCCTCACTTCCTCCGTCTCGGCGTCTCGTCAATCCGTCTCGGAGTCTCCTCACTTCCTCAATCTCAGCCAAAGTCGATCGCTTCATGACTGAGGTACTCGATCTTCCTTTGCTTTTCTTGCTTTTCAATCACAGTTGCTGCATGAATCACATATTTTTTTGGTTCCTCCTCTGGTTTACATTCTGAAATATTCCCCCTGTGGTCTGTGCTCTGATAAATCTTTGTTTGTATTCTGGCCTTCTGGGTTCATTTATTTTTTCAGTTGATTTTTTGAGAACAAAATATTCCCCTGTAGCAATGAAACAGAGCATAGATACGTTAATTTGAAGGCAGAAAAGCTAAAAATGATTGTTGATAAGTGCCGGTAGATACATTCTTTTTCTGGTTTTGAGCTTAGATACGCACCACACCAATCCATGGAAGAGTGGCTGTATATGTAAAGCAAAGTGCGTATACTGAGAGAAGGAATGGATTTTTTTTCGAGTTTTTCAGTTTGAACCATCTGCAATTTGTTATAGTATAACTGTGATATGCAAAATGTTGGTTTGATTGAATTTGATATATAATTTGCTAATTTTAACACTAATATTGATGTAAGCATGCATTCGATTGTTTTTTCATACAATATGAGCCAGCATCACGTTGATAGAAATTATTTTCTGAGCTTTTATTTGTGCAGAAGTAGCCTATAAATTTGGTTTTGTTTGCTTGTTCAGAGTTCCTGAGAATCCTAATAGGCTTCTGTTGTATATCAGATCTATTCCTTTTCTTTCGAGTCTTTTGGTTGGTGAATGATGGTCTTTGTTCTCTATTTTATTTGTTTATTGCATACCTTTCACATGATTGGTTTTGGAATTTTATGTTCAGTAGTGGTGTTTGTGTCTAGATTTTTCATTTCTCTCTCTGCGTTGTTAGTCAAATTTATTGTTGTCGATTGGTAAACAGTTGAAACTGAGAGATATCGCTTGGAGCTTGCCAAGGTTCGTGCTGAGCTAGAACCATGGGAGAGAGATTTGATTGAGCACAAAGGGAAACTAGAAGTTGCATGTACAGAGAGCAAGCTTTTGAATGAAAAGGTGTTTTCTCCCTTTCCTTCATTTAACTAGCTCTTGCATGAAAGTTCACTACTATGGAGTTGTTTATTGCATGCAGGTTCATGAAAAATGAGACATAACTCTTTTTATATATTAGTTAGCATGACATACTAATTACTATGTGATTGCTTGGAGTTGCTTATTGCAGATTCATGAAAAATGAGACAAAACTTTTTTTTATATATTAGTTAGCATGACATACTAATAATGACCGTGTCCACTTACCTCTGATTTATGACTATGACTTGGTGTTTTTCCTTCAACCATATTTTGTGACCTAGTTAACTTCCTATCAAACTAGACCACTAAAGATTAATTGTATAATATATATATATATATAGTTATAAATACATATGCATATAGTATTTTTAAATTTAATTATTATGTCATCGGTCCGACCGAACGGCCTAACCGTTCCAACCGGTTGAACCATGACTTGCTAACCTTTCCGGCTCGACGTCCGATCCGGCTTTTAAAACATTGGGTAAGATAGTAAGCCCGTCAACCATCTTCCCCGTTTCAATCAGAAGAAAGTGAGAGGAAGAGGTTTCAAAGCCAAGAGAGACCGAAGCGGAGGAAGCTACGCCGACGCCGACGGCGTTGCCGAGGAGGAGGAGGAGGAGGAGGAGGAAGAAGCCGAGAGAGACCGAAGCAGAGGAAACGACGACGACAAAGAAGTAGAAGAGGGGAGGAACTCGCGCATGCAAGAGTGAAATTCGGTAGAGGTGAGTCTTCTAATTCTTCTTCTGTCCTCTACTTCTTCCGTTGGGATGAATTGGGAGCGAGAAGGAGCTTTGTTTGAGAGAAAAACCAAGGAGCTATGGAATAATCTTAACACAAGCTTAGATTAAGAGTTGTGTGAGTGATTTAATGCCTTTGTATTGGAGTATTCGCCTTTGCATGTGATGGTTTGTCCTGGGTTGTGAATTTTCATCAGAGGCTTGCTGTTTCTGGGGGTATAATGTCGGATTCTATAATAAGTGTGAAAGGAAGCTTGAACGCTATGATTATGAACTCTATATCCACCTCTGTGTGTGTGTGTGGGGGGGGGGGGGGTTCTGTGATGAATGATGCAAGGGAGCAAGCAACTAAGCATAGAGACTTTAGAATGATAATTTTAACCCTTTCTTAAAATCTGGAAAACAGTTTCAGTGTTGCACAGTGAGGTGTCCGGATGTTAGGAAGAAATGGTGATGCTAAAAGTAATAAAATGATATGCTATATTGTCATTATGATGAATGAAAGGTCGATGCTCATTGAATTTGAATTAAGGATGTTTAGATGATTAAGCTAATGTTTTAAAGCTGAGAATTTTCATATTATAGGATGAAGGCATATATGAACCTTGAATAAAGAAAGGAAGAGGATGTAAACATGTTATATCTCTGTGTGTGTATATGAAGACACACACAATCGCGCAAGTTGCAGTGACAGAATTTTATACATGCTGAAAATGTATGCAAGTTACTGTTTAATGTTCCCCTAAGCTACATGATTTATTTTCAGAATTTAAATCATGTTTAGCAATCTTCAATTTTGGTTTAAGAGTTATTTTTGAAACTGGAAATTTCGGAGTTGTTGTGATGATGCTGTCTGAATTATTTAAATGGTGTATTGACACCTAAGAGTTAGTGTTTATGTATTAAGCTGGAAAATAATTTTTGAATACATAGTTTTAGGCTGGAAAATAATTTCAGAACCGAAGGAAGTGGTTGTTCTAAAATTCTTAGAGGACTAAAGTAACCAAATGCTAAGGAAATGGCATGTTATAAAATCTATTTTAATATATGAAAGTCTATGATTGTTATAGCTATCTAAAGCATGCTTAAAGGTCCTAAGATGATGAGTATATGTGTATTTGGTTGCTTGATGTTAGGCATATAGTAATTTTCGAATCTAGAAGTTGAGAGCCAAAAGCACCCACTGTTTTGATGTTTTTACTTGATTTTAAAAGTATACTTAAGTGGGAACTAAAATATAGTAAACACCTAAGAGCTAAGACGCATACAATAGCCCTACGTTGTGTGAAAGCAATGAAAGTCAGATTTATTTGTTTGTAATGTTTACTGTCTCAGCCAGTTCAGTTCCAGCAATGAGAAGCAGAATGTTCTTAAATTCAAGTGCTCCAATGAGCTTAAAAGAAGGAACTATGTAGGTATAAGGTTTAATTCAAGGTTGAAGACAACAAGTAATCTAGAAATTTAAGAAAAAGAACGAGTTTTAAGTGTGGAATAGGGATGAAATTAATAGGGGTGAGGAATATAAAAGCCATTTGACACAAGGTTCGGTCAAAAGCTTCAATCCCATCATCCTGTTCTCAAAATTATTTTGGATCCATTGTGCATCATCTTCTTTTTTTCTTCATCTCCTCAGTGGCATAATCTTCATGATTATCCACTCAACTATTTGATGCCATCAAGCGTGCCTCTACCAACATAGAAGTCAAAAAAGATTCGAACATTTTTTTAACATGTCCAAAAATAAATAGCTCCCGCTTCTCCTTACAGTCAACAAAAACCCAAAATTGCAACGATTCTTTGCAGGAGTATTCTCTTTAGTAACACGGTGAACACAAAAAAAGGTAAGTGCAAATTAAACACATAAATTGCATGTTTAAGAAAGCTCCATCTTTGACATGACATAAGGCAACATTAGAGATATATTCTGATTCATTCATATGGATATTATAGGACCAGTCTGTTGAAACATAGTTACAAGAGGAGGTTTAGGTAGAAAACACACTCCAGGCAAGATGCTTTTGGGACACCAGAAAGTTGACTCTTGACTTATTATTATTTTGGTGTTATTAGCAGACCTAGCGTACTTTTATCATAGTAGACCTGTATTTTGTAGCAGATCGTTATTGGGTCCTGTGTTGACCATTTTGTTCCCTCTGTTTTGTTATTTACTGGTTAGGAACTAGGAGGGGAGAGGCATCTTTTGAGTAGAGAGTGGACAGTGAGTAGAGTGCTAGCCCCTCGAATTGCTAGGTCTCATTGTGAAAGAGTGTGTATTTTCCTTCAGTTGTAACGTCCTTCTCCCACTGAGTTGGAAGAACATTTATTTCATTAACCAAATGCAGTGTTATTCAGTATTTATTAGGGTTTATCTTCTGTGGTTCCTATCAGCAACTAAATTAGTGGTCATGCTTCAGTAGATTGTTAGTACAGCATGTGCGGGTATACTGTATGTTGGCAGCAAGAAAAACATAAATTGCATATTTAAGACAGCTCCACCTTTGAGATGAAGCACAGTTCACTAAATTCTTTCTCACCTATCCTGCCCTCAAAGAGTGCGCTATGGAACCTAATGAATGTGGAAACCTTTCTCTTATACTTCCATTATACCTGAATTTGGGTTTGTTATTTCAGTTAGATTTAATTGAGATTTTCTCGTTAAACTAACCTGACTAATTTAAAAAATTAGTCAAATATTCACTGTATTTAAGTGCTATTTTTTAGAAAGTAAATTTATCCTCTTAAAAATAACATTAAAAATTTGGATTTATCTTTCATGTTGGTGAAATAAGACTGACAGTGTCGTTGTCTCCTCCCCGTTGTTCGGAGCTTCTTTTCTTCTTGAGTTTGAACCTTCACCGGCCTCTTTTGTATCTTTAATTCGCTTAGATCACACTGACAGTGTCTGTTCTAAGCTCATGGTGGAGGGGTCTTCTCTTTTCCGTTGCTCTTTTTCCTGTGTTGATTGTTTTATTGATTTATCATTTTGCTTGAATTATTGTGCTGATATTTAATGCCTGAGCGCATGTTGAAAACTAATTTTGATTGGGATATAACAGTTGTGTAATTTTGCTGATTTTTAGTTATTGGTGAAGATACAGAGAAGTCAAAACAAGCCGGTAGCACCAAAGCCAAAAGCAACTTTGCAGCAGAAACATAGCGAGATGCACGCTGCTTGCTCTTCATATCACTCTTGAAATGTAGATGATTTAAAAGTCCAAAAAAGGTGGGAAAACAGAGGAAAAACTGTCTGAATTGGAGATGACACATTCTTGAGCTGCAAAGAGTGGGAGACAATTGAGCAGAGATGCCTCTTTTAGTAGTCCGTCTTTGTCTTTATTAAAAGAGTAGCAGGCAGCACTGTGATTGCAGCCTTCACCTTTTTGACCTTTGTGGACAATGATGGATGTCTTCGAGCATATGGACCTCTCAGAGTCGGCAAGCTGTGCAGCAGCTTTTCAACAAAAGAAATGTCTTCTGGGTTTGTGGCTATATTGAGGTCAGGTCTTTTCATCAGTTTAATAAGTTATACATTATGATTCCCATTGTTGGTATATTATACTGTACTCTATCAAATATGGATACTTATCTATAAACTTGTATGATATTAGATGGGCCATTGAGTATAATATGTGGGCAAGCTTTCGATCACCATTCACTTTAGTCCAAGCTTTTAAGATTAATAGAATTCTGCTCATAAAGGACGTAATTTGGTGGAGATCTATGGCCAGTCTCTCATGCGACTCACAAGCCATCATATTTCCTGAAAAAGTGGGTGCAAATTTGGAAATGAAATGTTCTAATATCTTAATCTCAAATCTTTGCAAGGAAGGTCGGATAGATGAAGCACGCAGGCTGTTTAACGAAATGGTTGAACGGGACGTTGTTTTATGGACAACTATGATAACTGGATATATCAAATGTGGGATGATGAAGGAAGCAAGGAGGCTGTTTGATAGAGTGGATGCCAAAAACAATGTGGTGACATGGACTGCCATGGTTGCTGGTTATATAAGGTTCAATCAAATCAAAGAGGCAGAGAAGTTATTTTATGCGATGCCTTTGAGAAATGTTGTGTCTTGGAACACAATGATTGATGGATATGCACGAAATGATCAAATCGAGTTGGCTGTAGATTTATTTCGACGAATGCCTGAGAGAAACGTAGTTTCATGGAATACTATGATAACAGCATTGTCTCAAAGCAGGAGAATTGAGGATGCATGTGGGCTTTTTAATCAGATGCCAAACAGGGATGTGATTTCGTGGACTGCCATGGTTGTAGGATTGTCAAAAAATGGTAGAATTGATGAAGCTCGTGCTCTTTTTGATAATATGCCTGTCCGTAATGTGGTTTCATGGAATGCAATGATCGCTGGTTATGCCCAAAATAATAGGTTTGATGAGGCCATAGAATTGTTTAAGAAAATGCCTGAACGGGACACACCTTCTTGGAATACAATGATCACTGGCTTCATTCAAAATGGGAACTTAGAGAAGGCTGAAAAGCTATTCAATGAAATGCCCAAAAAAAATGTCATTACTTGGACTGCTATGATGACAGGGTATGTGCAGCATGGGCGAAGTGAAGAAGCATTGAAAATGTTCAACAAAATGCTAGCTATCGATGGGATAAAGCCTAACACAGGAACCTTTGTCACTGTCTTGGGTGCCTGTAGTGACTTAGCTGGTCTTTGTGAGGGACAACAAATTCATCAACTGATTAGTAAAACAATCTATCATGACAACACATATGTGGTATCTGCACTGATAAATATGTACTCAAAGTGTGGAGAATTACATATTGCGAGGAAATTGTTTGATGGCGATTTATCAGGGCAAAGGGATTTGATATATTGGAATGGGATGATAGCTGCATATGCACACCATGGATATGGTAAGGAGGCAATTAGCCTATTTAATGAAATGCAAAATTCTGGGCTTCATCCAAATGATGTCACTTATGTGGAATTGCTCTCTGCTTGTAGCCATTCTGGTTTAGTGGAGGAGGGGTTGAAATTCTTTGATGATCTATTTAAAAACAAGTCCATCCAAGTCAATGAAGATCATTACACATGTTTGATTGATCTTTGCGGTCGAGCAGGAAGGTTGAAGGAAGCTTTTAATATCATTGAGGGACTTGGGGAAAAGGCGTCATTGTCTATTTGGGGTGCTCTCCTTGCTGGATGTAATGTGCATGGAAATGCCGATATCGGTAAGCTAGCTGCAAAAAAGATTTTTAAAATTGAGCCTGAAAATGCTGGATCCTATTCATTACTATCTAACATGTATGCATCAGTGGGGAAGTGGAAAGAAGCTGCCATCATGAGGATGAAAATGAAGGATAAAGGATTGAAGAAACAGCCTGGTTGTAGTTGGATAGAAGTCAACAATAAAGTGCAAGTATTTGTTGTTAGTGATAAGTCACATTCTCAATCAGAAGAGATAGACTATTTACTTGTTGATCTACATGCGAAAATGAAGAAGATTGGGGACATACCAGATGATGATTTATTAGTTCATGTGGAAATTTGAGTAGCATGAAATTGTATTGCTTAAATTTTCAATAATCTAGAATGGAGATGACATGCAAGAAGGATCACTGGTGCTTGTTGTAGGATGATTATAGGTTGTATTGTCTTTGGTGTTTTCTGATTGCCGATATTAGTGATTGTAACAATTTTTTGGGAAATTAATAAAATTGACTCTTGTTTTGGCCAAAACAGGGGGTTTCACACAGGTACATTAGTAAATTGTCTCTGATTCAATATATATATATATATATATTATTCAGTATAAAATTCTTGTATCTGATTCAATATAAAATTCCTGTAATAGATGGTCATACAGATGGACTAAGAATGCAACTATATCACCTTGCAGACATTTTTGGATTATGTGTAATAAACATGATGGGATGTTTGGTATTTTCAAGTATTTAAATAGCATGCCAATTCCAGTTAGATAAACAATGTAATCTCAACATAAGCAACATAAGCAAAATACTTCTATGCTTCATCAGATCAAATGTTTGAGTAGATGGTTTGTCACGGATAAAATATGATTCTGATCTTAAGTAAATACATCATTAAAAAAATGATATATCATATGTTGTTATTGTAGTAATGAAGGTTTAAGGAGTATGTTTTTAATAACAGAGTTATGTTTTTATTGAATCCAAACTTGGGTATATATTATTAAACTTCTAAGGCAATGTTAAGAAAAAACGGATATAAGTATGTGAACCTAAAATAGGGAAAATTAATCCAGAGTTCTTCACAACACTCTAAAATACCTTTCTTTATCAAAAGAACATATAACCGTTAAGGCACTTATACATCTTAATAGTATAATTCAATGATAGTTGTTAAGTGTTTATACTGTAGTTGTCAATTCGAAAAAGGTAGTTGTGAATGTAGTTATGAATTTGCTATATCAAAATTGTCAATTCTCATTGACTAGTTGTCAATGAAGTTATTCATCATCATTTGCAAATGACTAGTAAACTTCTAAGTTTTGTGGTGGTCTTGTTATATCTAAGTTATAACCTAAAATGAGTTGTTGAAGTTAACTTACTATATTATAGTTGTAAATTTGTTATACAACTTCTAGTATAATAAATTGACAACTTGAGTATAGCAAATTGAAATTTTGAGTATAATCAAAATAGTTCATTTTAAGTTACAACTTGAATATATATCAAATTGACAATTTGAGTATAACATGTTAAGTCATTAACAACTTTAGTTGTTTATTGTAGTTCACAATTGAATCGTAGGAAATTGTCAGTTTGCCTTGAGAAGTGTCGAGGGCAAGATGCCCTAGTGGTAGCGTCGCCTGCCAAGCTTGGATAAGATAGGTCTCAGACTCAACCTTGATATTGACACATTTGTGTACATACATATGTTTAATTGTATAAAAGAAGGGGAAAACATTAACCTTAACAAGTTTATTAGTCATTTACAAATGGTCATGAAAAAGGAATTACACATCTAGCAAAAAGAACATGTAAAAAACCTCTCTTAAGCCTTTTCAAATCTTCTAAGATATCTCTCGGATTTTTTTTCTCTTCAATTTTTCAAAAAATTGCATTTTTGATTAAAAATATCTAAATTGAATTTGTATGATTTTTCCTCACTTGATGTATTACCCTAGTAATAAAGTAATCCCTTGCCTAAGAGAGGTGGAAGGTTCTGCACCCCACAATGCCACTTTGATCTCCTTTTCAATTTTGTTTGTATACTTTTTCATCATTGTAAATAACTCTCAAAATTCAAAAGGATATGTAGTGTTGTTTTCTGGATTATAATGGAATATCTTTATGACTGGATTGTAAACTTATATGCATTTTAAACTCACGGATTAAAGTTTGAAATCCAACCAGTCAAATTAATATTAAATAACCATGTTTATACATCATCGTACCATAAACGTAAAATTCATCTATCAGTCCTTATAGTTTCACTCAATTTTGAATTAGGTCTCTATTTTTTCCCCCTTTTTATTCTATCCTTATCGTTTGCTCAATTATTGGTGGAGGTCGTTCGGTTTAGATTATGTTACTTTAAAGCTGAATAGGGGGTGATGTGGCCCATAGTAACATCTGACTAATCACACATTGATTGCCACATAATTTTGCATTGCCAAAAAAATCTCGAGAACTCTTCCTCATCTTCTTCAGCGTTTTCATCTGCTTCCATGTATTGGAATGATTTGACCACCAAATGTGAGAGATAAAAGGAACAAAATCTATAAGGACTTGACTCAAAATTGAGGACCAGCAGATCAATTTTCCCTACAATAAAATAGTAAATAACAATAAAATTAGAAAATAAATTTATTATATCAGCTAAAAGTGGCCCTGAGTCTAGGTTTAATGAGGTCTTATCTGAAATTAGATCTCTGCGCATTGAATTGAGTCCCCTAAACCTATCTATCTTACCAACCTCAAATCGCATATTAAGATTTAAGAACCAAATAAACAAATTTATTTACTAAAGGATTAAGTTAATTTCCTAAATTTTCAAATTTCGCTCTGAATACTCACTGCAACCACAATGAAAGAAGTGTTATATCATATCTATAGCCAGTAAACACACGAATAGGATAAAATAAATAAGATTTCAATTTCTAGAACACTTTTGTAGACATGAATGAACTAAAAAGAGGTGTAATCTAAAAATCCAGTGGTCCAGCTTTAGTTGACCCAGAACAACTAGCAGATGTGCCATATGAATCCCCACTAGAACCATCAACAGGAGCTTGATTTAGACATTCTAAAACCAAAAACCTTCGTTTTTCCAACTTTATTGAGAATGTGGTGGCTTCAAGTATCAGAGGAACCTGAAATTTGAAATTAAGCCAAAAAGGAAGCTTGTTCAGATATAATGGAATGAAACAAAGTTAATAATGCTCTAATTAATTTTGGTCAATAACACTCCTCTCTAGTATTATCCAAACATACAAATGAACATTCGAAATGTGCAAAATTAGGACTACATAAATTGACCTGTGTATTAAGGCGTGCAACTTTGTGTATATTCAGAAGCCCAACCATGTCCTTGTAACCAGTAAGGAGTTTTGCCATTTCCTTGTCGTCATCTGAAACAATATGATAGGATCACTTTTGCTGCTCGGACATACAAAAGGAAACTTAGGAAGAAACATGAAGAGGAAAGTTATTTTTTGATGGTCAGAACTTTGACCTGAAGACTCCTACTATTTTGGAGAGAGAAATAGTAGAGTAGCTATACGGTTGCTGTGGTCAAAGTCCATGAAAGGGTTAAGTTGGGGGCTGTGAGAGTCACTTTTGGGGGGTCTTTAAATCTTCCCTCCGGTCCAGAGAGAGAGTGCAGAGAATCTCGGAAGTTCGGCTTGGGCATTTGGGCTGAGAGTGCCAACATCTTAAAACTTTGGCAAACCCGTTTTGTTTTAGATTGTTTATGCAGTGTCTGTGTGTTGTAATTTGTATCCTTTGTGTCGTTGTTATATGTTGTGTAGTAATCTGAAGTTGTATTCCACATGTGTCTGTATATGTATCAGAATAGTGATTTATCTCTGATTGTAATGTATCTTGGCTCTTATTTTTATCTTCAACTGTAAATCTGTTCTTAATACAGTGAGGGTTTGGAAGTTTTTGGCCAAGGGTCCTATCACAATATAACTACGCCTTTAAGGCAACTTATAAAGGGCTGGGTTATTGAAAGCTTCAAAGTTCTCACCCATTCAATCATCTCAAGATTCATCATAATTGATGAGATATTATATCACGCACAAATCAAGAAAACAAGAAAATGATCCAACAGCTGCAAAGTTCGAACTATCCATAAAAAAACACTATTAAATGTCATAAATGACTTTGAGAACCTGGAATTGCCCTAACAGAAAGCAAGGTATCTGCCATATGTTGCAATCGTTTCGAGCAAGATGGAGAAAGATGTGAAGGTGGAACTGTTACAACAACAACAGCATTTGAAGACTGGACCATGCTTTTCAGAGACCTAATAAAAGAAAGCATCTGCCACTCCTGTGATAATAAGTGTTACAATGGCAATACAAAATATAAAAAGCATAAAAAGAATAAGGTAATAATACACAAAAGGAAATCATTTAAACCTTAGAGATAAGGACATAGTTACTCACCATGTTTGAATATTTACATTGTGGAGAACAGAATGATTGAATGGCAATACGACCAGCGGGGGAAACTTTATTTTCGTTTCTGTTTGTTACCATATAATGTCAGTAAATTCAAAATAGACAGAGTCTATGAATTAAGAATGAATAAATTCATCAAAATCTCATAGATCCTTTAGTGCAGTATTTATAAAAAAATTAGGGATAGAGAAACGTTCAGGATCAGCACCAAGGTAGATCAAATAAACAGAATTGCAATGCTACACTCTTAATTTACTCTCAACATGTTGAAGCAGTTCCAAGCAGAAAATTTGGGCTCAAAATGATTAACACAACCTAGTTATTTTGCATGAATAAACAAAATTTCCAACCAAAATTCCTGGTCAGAAACAAAATCCTCGCATCATTATCTCTGTTCCTACAGTGTTTCCAAGTGATGACAAGAATGAACAGTTGAACAAATTTCTAACACCAAACATGTTAAATGGACTGAATTAGAGCAGGAGTTCATCAACCATCAAAACACCTTGAGAATTGAGCTAAGAATGTTGCACATTGGTCTTGAAGGAGAGTAAGATTCGTCAAATCTTTGATGCTGACACAATCTACATGGGCACCATTGAAAAATTGCCTTTCCAGAGGCTTCCGCAAATCAAAGTCATTACAATAATCATGCCTGGCACCTGCGTTGTAAATGTGAAGTGTCATGCTCAATATTTGTAATGAGTTGAGTTAGTGATTCATCTGTACGTACGAGGTTGCACTTTACATATTAACAATGTCATACCCTAACAGAGGATTCAGCTCTACTTTTGAATATCATAAATTGGAAAAGATTACATTCTCAAAGCACAAGCCACCACATGTAACTTGTTTCGTTTAAATGACAGTAATATTATTCGCAACCACTGGAAAAAATAATTTGAATGACTGAACAGCAAAGAAACTTGACTTTATACAATCTTATAATATGCATAATTTAATGGTTAGAAATCCATGATAAAGGTGAAAAATCTTACTCTTTGGCCATGACAGGAATTATATTATACATGAAGCTCCCTAGCATAGTAACCAAGGATACTGAATACTTTTGTACTGTTTGATTGACAGACAAAATTAAAAACACCCAAGAGATAACATTAGAGCGCATCTAAGATCAAACAAGCTTACCATTGCTAGAGCTAATATTTCGCTGAGGCTCACCAATATACTTCTCGTATTGCCAAGCAATTCTCAATTTTTTATCCTAAAATTACACACAAAACATGAAGCATAACATAAAAATAATAAATAGATAACAGAATGCAATGAACAAAATAAGTTACATGACTAGGATCATGTTCAGGAGATTTTTCATCTTCAAATGACCATGGATTAGGCAAATCACGAGATTTTTCATCTTCAAATGACCGTGGATTAGGCAAAGTACCCAGAAATCCTCTAGGGTCTCTGGATGGACTGGCATACAAGAGTGGTTGCTTGTGGACAAGTCCCTGTGACATAAAATTTCTCAATAAAAGCATATGATGAGGTGCTTCCGCATCTTCCATGACCATGACAAGGCTACCCAGAGAAAAGCCACCACCTAAAATTTCTAATTAAAAAAGAAAAGAAAAAAGAAAGTTCCATGAGCAGAGACTACACATGAATCACATAAAGAAATTTAACTGATTCATGTATTCTAGATGATTTGAGGAAAGTGAGAAAGAGAGGAAATTACTGTCTAAATCTGGAATCCCAGATGATACAAAAGTTGTTCCATTAGGACCACGCTTAAGTCCAGGATTCTGAGATGTTACATTAGGAACATTGGGAGAAAAACTACTAACTTGAGTCTTGGATGCAGACATTGCTGCATCAATAGTCTATATGCCAAACTATAGCAAAGTAGTAGATGAAGGCTAGTCCAGTGCACTGCAACTCCAGATAAAGAAAATATAATTTTACAAGGCATGAAAATATAATTTTGCAAGATACGAGAAAGCAACAAGTAAAATTGAAGTAATTTCTATGAACAGCAGATTAAAAATGATTTACTGTCCAGTATGGACCAAAGTTCGATCTACACTATTTTGAATCAAATTATGTACTAATTCTCTTGTAATTTCCACAACACAACATTAAAAGCATTAATGCAAATTTGAAATAATCTGCCAGGTAAACTCAAGAGGTAGCTTTTAGTTGAAGGATTAAAAGATTACCAAACTTAATTGAGTATAAGAGTTTGACTGAGACAAGCTCGAAGTGCAGGAACCGATGTCTTCTGCAGTTTTGTGGAAAGGTAACACAGAAAAGGCACAGTGTGTTTGTGCGGACATAGGAAAATGCAAGAGAAAGATTAAGTTGATAAATACTGCACCAGTGAAAAGGTTTCAATCAATATAATTCTGATATGAAAATCATTGAAGAACTGACGTGGGAGAAGGCTGGTGTTGTAGTAGTTTGAAATCAAGGACTGAATGTCATTCTAGTTTGCTTATGTCTCAGTTTGAAGTAAAATGATTGACTAACCTGATTTAATGTGACAAAGTGGATACAAAGGGGACGAGATGTGGTATAAAAATGGATAGTTTGCCCCTTTAAATGGGGTCATATGTTTAACACGTCATGCAGTTAGATATAAATGAATTCTTTATACGATAGGCTGGGCAATTTTTATACAGAAACATAAACTTAGAACATAAATGAATTCCTTATAGAATTATAAAAAGCGGACTTGACAAAGAGGAAATTCCAAAGCCAAGAACTAACGGTGAATTTTAAGAGGAAACAAGCTGCATAAATTGGGCAAATCAAAATAATATGCAAAGACAATTCCAAAGTCACGAACTGGTACAATATACACCAAAGTCATGAACTGATAGCTTGGAATGAATGTGTTAAATGCTGCCTATTAGCTCCTTTTTATGATTATAATCCTTCAGGTCCTAACATCAGAATATTTTTCTGCAACTGATTCATCTAACATCATCAGTGAGGATCTAATGGTTCTTTCCAAGTCTTTTTACAAAATTTATGTTGAAACTTTCAGTAATTGTACTAATCTCCCTCTACTCACCGCATTCTTCATTTTAAATTAAATGAAAAAACAAAATTATGAGTATTTTTTAAAAAATTAAAAATATAACAACTCAAAACTGATTATACATGTTGGAATTTATGGCATATTTTCACTAACCAGCTTGATTGAGTTTTCTGTTACAAAATCCAACACTGCTCTCCTACCACCTGCACAACATCACAATAAACCTTAGATACCTCTTTAGGCATAGAAGTAGGGATGGAAATAGGCTAAGTCAAGCTTGTCTTTAGCCAAATATGCCGGAGTCTACAAGGAGTTCTCAAGCCTAAGCTTAGCCTACAGCTTGTTTAGGTTTTTTTTTTTTCTAGACTCAAGGTTGAGCCTACCAAAAACTTGGCATAGCCTAAAAACATAAAACCTTTAAATAGGTTTAAAGACCCAACCTTAAAGGCCTCAAAATCAAAAGCTACCTGATTCTAGCAAACAATAAAATATCAAAATTCTATATGTTAAATTCCCTTAATACATAAAGCAACAAAATATAATGACAAGTTTATTAATACAAACAATACAATTGCACAACAAATACATAATTCAAATCTAGCTAAGCTAGAACAATCCAACAATTCATGAAATAAAAATTGAACAATGAAATAAGCTTACAATAATCCAACAACTGACCAAGATGGCACCAATCAAGTCTTCAGTATGATTTCTTCTTATTCAAACGGCTCCTACACAATCAAAGAATGAATTTAAAATTAAAAACAAAATCTGACCTGCAACTACAACATCTCATTAGAATGCAAGTTGAATCAAAACTTGTTCCACTACTGAAAAAATAAGAATGTAAGTCATAGTTCTCAAACCCCAAATCTATAATTCAGTTATTTTGACCTGTATGCTATAATAATTTGTATGAAAGATCAAAATAATCGGAAATGACAGATTGGAGCTTCTATAAGATTAAGAAAGTCAACTAAAAAACCAGAAAAAATGAAAAGAAAGGAAGTTACCCATCTTTGAGTAAGCTGCAAGCCCGCAAATAAATTTTCCTCCACAAATTCAAAAGGCCCCCACATGAATTCATTGGTATGATATTAATATATTCAATACCTTATGTCAACTTAGTTGTCTTAAAATATTAGCGACAAGTTCATTGTCATGCATAATATACTTTAATTTAAATCTGATATGGATGACTACATCCATTGATCCATAGAGAATTGCACAAAATGATTGAGAAAGATTACTGTATTCATCTATTATCATTAAGTGTATTTATAAGTAGTAGTTCCAAACCTCCAGTACTTTCTAACTAACTATGCAAAATAACTTATAACCATAATCTCTCCTAAAATCAAAGACCAAACAAGCAGTAACATTAGGCAGCTAAAGAAAAAGCCGTACGGGAATGAATGTTAAAGCACAAACATCGATAGTCATGCTTCAGATATGGTTTAGTCCTTGAATCACTAGTTACATTAAGCAATTGAAGGAAGAAACCGTAAGGAAACTAAAAGGGCACACTATCTATCACAAATTCACTGTCATTAAACAGGCCGGAAAAAAGTAATAGTGAAGAGCAGAGCACACTTACGCGATCGAAAAAGTAAGACGAAACTGAGGCAGCGAGGTTATCTGAGAGAGAATGGAACTAAGCGAAATTTCTGGTTCTCTGAATATGAATCACGAGCCGTCTCTTTGAGAGTGAAACTGTGACAGAGCAAGAGTAAGAGATGAGGGCAACTACGAGACTGTGTGCGGGATGAAGAGGCAGTGAGAGATGACGGCGACTGCGAGACGTGAGAGTCTGGAATAAAAATTTGCTTCCATTTTTCAGTGACAATTTATTCCTCGCAAAAAACAGGACCAACAAAAAATTTCAAAATCATAAATTAATTTTGTTAATTATAAGAATAATATGATTAACAAAAAGAGTATAATAGTTACTAATTTAGTATTTTAAAATATCACTGTTTTAGAATTTTAAAGTTTAAGTGATATATTTTTATCTTTTTGTCCTTTCATTTTAAAAAAGTTTGGAATTTTTCTATGAATTTATTCTGCAGTAACCAATTTACCCATATTTCATTTTGATATTCCTGATCTATCCTCCTCCTTCCCTCCGTTTACATCAATTTTAAACCAGACCCCCCTAGTTTGAATTTGCTTAATCAAGTCTTAAAAGATTTAATGATTGAAAGCATTGGTCCTTTATTAGTAACACCAATGAGATAGTAAAAATACATTATTAAAATTGTTTCCTTTTGAAAATTTCTAGGTGGAATGGGATCATGTAATTTTCCCATACAATTAAGGAAAAATTAATTGTACAGTACCATTGATATCCCTAAATCTCACCCTCTAAGAATTAAAAATTTAAAAAAAAAAAACAGAGAGAGAGAGAGTGCAACTCACCATTGCAAATCTCAGAGACAAGACGGATATTTCATAAAACTTCATATAGCCGCGACGGATTCTGCTAACTCTTCTTCTTTTGTTGAATGTGTTCTTCATCTGCCATATATGCTTTCCATTTAGATCACTTCTCATCTCACTTTACTTTGTTGCAATTTAGGGATTATGAGTTAGAAGGAAAAGTTGTTGTTCTTTAAGGGCTTATTTGGTCTGAGGGGAGGGGGAGGGAAAGTGAATGGAGGGAAAATTTTTTTGAGTTAAATTTAAAAAAATTAGAGAAGTGGGATTAAAAATTTTTAATTAATTTTTCTTAGTTTTTTATCTTATATATTCTCTTTATTAAAATTTTACTATCCCACTTCGTCAATCTTTTAAATTCAACTCATAAAAATTTTCCCTCCCCTCCCCTCCAAATTTCTCACACCAAACAGACCCTAATAGTTGAATTTGAAATTTTGTTGGGTTCTAGATTTTGACGGACTATAGAAGGCTTATACTCCCTCCGATTTTTTTTATAAGCAACTTTTATCCTAATTTTGCAAAACGAACTAGCGGTTAAGATTAGTTAAAAATAATAAATGTGTCAAAAAATCATGTTTCTTCCAAATATGAACCTATTTATGAAAAGAGCATAGGAGAGAGAATGAGTAACAAATATGAGAGAGTATAAGTATAAAATATGAGAGAGAATATGTAATAAATAAGTAAATGAAAAAGAATTAGTGGTGAGTGAGGGTGATTAATAAAAAAAAATGTGTATTTAATATGGGATATAAAAGGAAAAAACAGTTTAAATTTTGAGATATAAGAAAAAAATTGTTTATAAAAAGAACTAACCTCAAGAAAAAGAAAAATTATTTATAAAAAGGACAGGTGAGAGTAGCATCTAATACTCAAACATTGGAGAAGGGTTTTAGTGACTTTAAGGGGTTGTTTGGTATGAGGGGAGGGGAGGGGAGGGAAAGTGAGTGGTGAGAATTTTTTTTTGAGGTTGATTTTAAAAAATCAGAGGAGTGTGGTTAAACTTTTTTAATTAAATTTTCTCATTCTTTTATGGGTTAAGTAGTAAATTTGCTTCGGAAGTATGGGTCCAGGAGCAATTTTGCCTTAGAAGTTTTTTAGGGATCAATTTTGTCTCGGAAATTTTAAAACATAACAATGTTGCCCTTTTCGGTTAAAAAATTAACATCAATGTCAATTTCTTAACAATCAACTTTTGTTATTTAACGGAAAAGGGCAATATTGTTATGTTTTAAAACTTCCGAGGCGAAATTAATCCCCAAAAAACTTCCAGTGCAAAATTACTCCTGAACTCATACTTTCGAGGCAAATATGCTACTTAACCCTTCTTTTATCTTACATATTCCATTTATTAAAATTTTATAATCCTATTTTTTTCAATTTTCTCAAATTCAAATTATAAAAATTTTCTCTCCTCTTCTCTCCCCTCCAAATCCGTCGTACCATATAGGTCATAAGGGCTGAAGAACTGTAATGATTAAGGCCCCCACCACAAGTTGTTATCTCCTTTGGGTGTGTTTGGAACAGCGATTGTCAATTTGGCTTGTTTCAATTGGGCTTGTTGTGATATTACTTTTGATAAAAGCTAAATTATGTAATGTGATTTGTGTTTGGATTGGCGATTGTCAATTGGGCTTTTGCAAAAATAAAAAATTTGGGTGTGTTTGGAACAGCGATTGTTGTTAGATATGAATAGTTTTGATGATGTCAAATATAGATGTCAAATATGAGCAAAAAGTTTGTATAATATACTTATCTTCTACGTTGACTAACTACCATATTTAATGTTGTATATCTTGTAGATTAGTCATAAACCCGATGGTAGGTTTATGTTATATTGCCTCAAGGAATTGAAGAAAGAAGAAAGAAAGATGAAGATTGAAGATATTCATCAAGAAGGTTGAAGTTGGGTGATAAAGAATGATCATCAAGAGGAAAAATAAGAAGAAAGAGATGGAAGAAGGAAGAACTTGCAACATCACATAAGAATATCAAGATCCAAGCTATTAGAAGTGATACCGGAGGTTTCTATGATCATACGGAAGTTAGAATGGGTCAATACGAAGCTAAAATGAGGTATACGGAAGCTATGGTACCTTTGGGGATGATTACCCGAGTAATCACTCGAGTAATATGGCATTTTCTGATTTTGGAGGTGTTTACTCGAGGCCTTACTCGAGTAATCTGCCGGGTTATTTGATGGATTACTCGAGGCGGCACTTGAAGTAATGACACTCTGTTTTCGCGCGGCAGAACAGAGGTTTGGTATTTTGATGATATCTCTCCAACCACATGTCGGATCGAACTGAAACCAGTGGCATTGGAAACTAGACTTCCAACACGAACTTTTGACACCAATATCACATTCAAAGGAGGTCAGATGAGAGAGATATAAGCCTTGAAAGTCGACACATGAATCACCGTCATATTCCAGGACAGTTTTGGTATTTTGGACATAACTCTCAAACTACATATCGGATTGAGACGAAACCGGTGCCATATGAAAGAAGACTCAAAGAGCTTTCCATAGATATATAATTTGTCACATTTGAAGCTATATCCTAAGAGCTATGACTTCTGGAAGTTGCTGCTCGTGAGTTCAGAAATGGTCTAAGAACAGTAGATACTCTTTGGATCATAACTTTCTGTACACAACGAGTTTGGAGCTGATTCTTGTTGCATTGGAATGTAGATCATGAGGGCTTTCTGGTGATATATAATTTGCCATGTTTCAAGTCAAAATCAAGAATTCACTTGAAGGCACCACTCGAGTAACTAGTTGATAACAAAAGACGTTACTCGAGTAGCTACTCGAGTAACTAGGTAAATCACGTGAAGTTGCTCTCGGCCTGCTAATGTTACTCGAGGCGCTACTCGAGTAACCATGTAAAAGACTTCCAGTTGCTCTCGGCATTTTGTACGACTGCTAATGTTACTCGAGGAGGTACTCGAGTAACCATGTAAAAACTTCCAGTTGCCTTCCAGTTTTCCCAATGATACTCGAGGAGCTACTCGAGTAACTCACTATGGTAAGCAAAAACCTGAAGTTCATCAAAAGTTTTTTTAAAGGATTACTCGAGGTGTTACCCCAATAATCTATGAAGTTGCAAAAGCATTACTGGAGTAGCTACTGGAGTAAATCACTGTACATTGACGAAAACTTGAAGTCATTACTGGAGTAAAGCACTGTTCATGCGAAAACTTCAAGTCACTACTAGAGTAAAGCACTGTGCATGAAGAGTTATTGACGAAAACTTCAAGTCGCTACTGGAGTAAATCACTGTTCATGAAGAGTTATTTACGAAAACTTCAAGTCACTACTGGAGTAAATCACTGTTCATGAAGAGAGAACTTCAAGTCACTACCCGAGTAAGCTATGCAGAAAATGGAAGGTCACTCGAGTAGCCACTCGAGTAACCTGTGAAGAAACTTGATGTTTACTCGAGTAAGTACTCGAGTAATGCTTCCCAGGAAAACAGAACAACGTCTCGAAAATTCTGGAAATCAATGGAATGATCATATAACTCATTCTTATTGCTTATAATCACTTTAACACTTCATTGTATTAGTGTTTAATGTATTTCTCCAGGAATACAATGAAGATATGATGAGAAGAGAGAAAAGTTGAATTTACGGAGCGGAGCGTCAAACGTACGTAACGGCTAGTTTTTCAAAATCAAGCAACGGACGAATGAAGCAGTCACACTCCAACGGATATGTTGAAATGCTCAAACGGTCATCAACCTTCATCAGCTATAAATAGAAGATCATCCAAAACAGAAAAAAGACTAAGTGTGCATACATCATCGAAATGTCAACATCCTGACACCAACGCTCATACTCTCTGTTTCTCTAGCTTCTATACTATTTTCCATATCATGTATATTTGAGAGAGAGTTTTTGTATTGTACTTCTGTGTTCATCATATCCACTCTGTGAGAGAGTTTGTAAACCCTTTCAATTGTATTTCTGAATTGATCTCAAGGTAGAGGGACCTTGAGTGGGTTGATTTCCTTACGGGCAAGTGTAGAGAGAATCGCCGGTAAGACTTTCTACTCGTAAGACTTACAAGGTGCAAGCAGTAGAGAACGTTGCTGCTCATAAGACTTACAGTGGTGTAAGCAGAAGAGAACGTTGCTGCTCGTTAGACTTGCATAGGTAAGAAGGAGAGAAAGGTCTTCGGGATTGCTCTGCTCGTAAGACTTGTTGTAAGGGGGAGTACTTGGTGAGAACTTTGTAAAGGCTTTTCTTGTGCCTGGATTAAACAAGAAGATAGTGGATTTGAAAATCTCAGGAGGAGCCTGGGGACTGGACGTAGGCCATCACAGATTGGACCGAACCAGGATAAATCACAGTTTGCACACTCTCTTCCTTAAACTCTTATATTTCCAGCATATATTAACTGTTGATTTATGATTCATTACTTTCATATTTATTGCTTCCTCTAAGATGCAAAAAGATTTACAAAGTTCTTAAGATTTTTATCTTACACCCAATTCACCCCCCCTCTTGGGTGTCAGTCGGTTCTAACATTTGGTATCAGAGCCGGACTCTTGTTTAAAGGACTTAACCGTCTCAAGAGTTTATAATGGCTGATTTTGGGTGTTATATGCTTTCTGAAGGTTTTGACTACACTGTTCCACCTATTTTGAAAGATATTGATTTTTGGTTTTGGAAATCTAGAATGACATCTTTCATAAAAAGCTTTGATTATGATATGTGGAATGTTTTTACAAATACCTTTGATTTCAAACCGAGAAAGGATTGGACAGAAAGAGAAAAGAAAATGTTTTCGTTAAACATTAGAGCAATGAAAATTTTGTATAGTGCTTTAACTGAAAATGATTTTGAGAAAATTAGATTTTGCTCTACTGCAAGAGATATTTGGGATACTCTTGATTCTCTATATACTTCTAACAAGTGTGTTGAAGTTGAAAGTGTTGACAGTTCATGTGAGACTACAAGCTATATATCCACGATTCATGAACAAGTGGAAGTTGACAATGAAGAAGGAGAAATCATAGAACACTTCCATGATCTTGTCAACATAGAAGAACAAGAGGAAAATGATTCAGGAAAAGAGCTCGTTATGGACGGACAAGAAAATTCACTCTCTGGAGCTCAACATGAACTTAAGGTAAAAAGTTCCAATTCTTCTTGTGATTTTCATAAAACTGATTTTCAAAGCTTGCATAAAATTGTTTTTCAACCAATTATTGATTCTATTGAGAAAAGCAAAAAGATTTTCAATCATGCTGGAAATTCATGCGGGAAGAAAAGACTTAGGCAAACTGATCATTCGAAATCATCTTTTCTTGATCAACACAATACTTGCATAAAATCTCATAATGCATATCATCATATTACTTGCAATTATTGTGGTAAATCAGGTCATATTTCTCACACATGCTATATTAGAAGAAATTCTAATTTGAGAAATAAATATGCTTGGGTTCCAAAAAGACAAGTAATGTCTAATCCTAACAATCAAGGACCCAAGTATATGTGGGTACCAAAATGTTCTTCTAGTACTTTATGTATGCAGATTGAATATAAGAAGAATGAACATAAGGGTACGGAGATGATGAAGAAGAAACCAAGAGTTTCTCATGCACCAAGAAAAAGGTTCATACCATCTATATCGAAAAGAAGAACTCTCGGAGCACCCATTGCTGGAACTGCAAAGTTTAATCACAAAGAAATGCAATGGAGAAAAAGAGTACGTTCTACCTCAAGAATGGACTACCATAGAGTACAGCTCAACTATCTTGAGGAGAACAAGAAAAGGAGGATCTCTCAAGCATCAAGTAAAAGACTCCTGGAGTCTATGTATTTTGAGAGACGATTGCCAACACCCAAAGCAAGATATTCAAAGTATCAACATCCTAGAAAAATGCAGTGGGTAAGCAAAAGCAATCCTCCAAGTATCTAAGGCAAAGGTACACAATGATAAAATCTCCTATACTATTGTCTGTAATATTTCTTGAGATTTTATATTTTGGAACCTTAGGAATGAGTATTGTAAACTATTTTGAAATTATGTTTTCAAATTTTTGTTAAAAAAGGGCCACTTAATAGATTTATTTATAAAGGGATTGCAATGCTCAACAGGATAATTCTTTATGCATATATAATGATTTGAAAAGAAAATATTTCTTTTATGCATAAAGATATGTTTTATGCACAATTGCCTCGAATTGATTATATTCTTAGAGCATGTGAATTTTATCTTGATTCCTTCAAGCTAACAAGAAATGGATCCAATCAATGTTGGATACCATGAAGAAAAGAAATTTATATAGTTCTGTAGAATAAGAAAAAGCTTCTCAAGACTATGACCACATTCATATCTTGATGATGCTGAAATTCGGAGGTTGGATCTTGGTGTTGATTGTGCAAAGGAGAGAAACCAATATTATTCCACCAAAATCAAGCAAGCTGTCACAAGGACAAGAGAAATTACGGTGATATCTAATTCTTACTCTATACTGTGATTATATGAATTATTTATTTTGAGTAATGAGAATTTGTTCATTATTGCATTCATTTAGCAATCAATCCTTCATGATTGATAATTTGTTTATAGATTGCTAAATGAACGATAAGTGAAATTGTGCATAGTTTATCTATCAATTTATGTTTTGAAGTGCACAATTCAAAAATGTGTTTTGGTTTCATCTTGTTTATAAAAATGCATACACATTATTTGAAAATTACTTAATATTGTTTGCATTTAAATTGGTTTCAAAATTGGAAGTTAATATTTATGTATACTGTAAATCAGAAATGCTTCAAATTCTTCCACTAGAGTATTTCCCCATCATTGACTTATTGATCATTAATGTGTTATCCAATGCTTGAACTCCTCAACCATTATTTTCTAACAAGTTAGACCTTATGTCTAACAAGTTAACTATCTATATGAGTTTCAAGTGTATTTCCTAGAAAAGAATCTAATATGTGAAAGCTTTATGCCTAATGCATAAATCTTTGGTTGGCCATGTTATTCCAAGCATTATAAATATTCATTAGTGCATTGAATCTTAATGCATTAACCATTATTGTGGAATAACTTACCAGGATAATATTCTAGAACACTAGTCATTTGGATCAATGAGTATGTGTTTCATCATCCATAAATTCTTATACTCATCTTGTTGCTCAAATGCATTACCATTTGTTTTCATCCATTCTTCGAGTAACTAGATCCTTCTATTCAAATTCTTGAGTTGAATATCCCTATTCTTCAAGACACATCTCTAAAAGTCAAGTTCATCTCTTGGTCAATAGCAAAGTCATTGTATTTATATACATAATTGAAATTAAGTCTTTTTGGCTAATTCATTTTCAATATGACTTTTGCTCTTGGGAGAATTATCAAACGTGTTAAACTCCAATGTCTAACACGTTATCTTAGTTGTTCTCTAAAAAGGAAGCTTTCTAGTATATGTATATTTAAACTGTTGACTTCTACCATTTTCAACATGAACATTGATTATAAACATATTTCAAAGATGAGTTTTGCATATATTCAAAATCTCAATTTTACAATGCATTGTTATGATTTGAAACTACATTTGAGATTTGAACAATTTGCATATCTCATTATTATTCTTGAAAAACTTGATTTCATTCATGATTTATCATTTCATAATAGTTGATCATTATAAATAGATTTTCAACTCTCTTTGATCTGACTTACATGCCTTGCATGAAAATCTTATCAATGACATATTTTTTAAAGTGTATTTACAAATTGTCATTGATCTTTGAAAATCATCATTCTTGG
Organism: Inga oerstediana; assembly: GCA_963210345.1. Classification (NCBI taxonomy): domain Eukaryota; kingdom Viridiplantae; phylum Streptophyta; class Magnoliopsida; order Fabales; family Fabaceae; genus Inga; species Inga oerstediana. The sequence goes on from OY723408.1 coordinate 26,992,137, forward strand.
TTCGCTACCCTTTATGACTTAATTGCTTGAATTTATTCAATTGGGTAAAATTATATTTTGGTCTTTGTTGATTATTATACTCTTTGCTCAACTATCATATGATTCAATTATATAAGAGCGTAAGAGTTATAATGTCTAATATTATATGGACCCAAGAGAAAGTTGGGTACCAAAGAGCATTTATTTATACTTTTGCAGGAGTTGATCGAAATGCTCTACTTTTGGATACAAAGATCAAAGGCTAACAGAGAAGGCATGACTAGCAGTATTGCAATGTGAGCAGAAGCAAAATCTGTGGTATCATTTAAGTGACACCACAAGTAAGTAGCTAGTGATGCAGCCAGAGAAAGAGAAAGAGGAGGAAAATCTCTCAAGTGAACCTAGACGAGATTCATCCCAAAGCAACTCAAGGCCAAGAACAAGTTTAGCCAATATGAATCTTTGTTGCCTACTCACCTTCCATATTGTTCCAAGGTGATCAGAAGATATTCAAAGGAAGATGTTGAGATGCAGAGAATCATCAAGCTTGGTGAGCCTATGAGGATTCTCATCTACAATCCTAGCTCTATGTTTTCACAAAATTATATGATATATCTATACTAGAGCTATGGTGAGCAAGGCCAATTCAATCGCTTCATGAAAGGATTATCACAATGGCCTATATTATTAGTGAGAAGGAAAGGAACGTCGGAGAGATCATATCTTTCAAAGATATATATATACTTCCATAGGACTTACTCCAAGTAATCAGAAGTTACTTCAAGTAATCTGCAATTACTTCAAGTATACCTTCAAGTAATTCGCAATTACTCCAAGTAAATCTGAAACTCACTCCAAGTTAACACAAGAGGCATAGAGGATGAGAGCTGAGACTTCAAGAATAAATGAGAGATAACACTTTGCTAGAGCTGGTCTCCCTGGTTCTTCATTCTTTGGTCCATCTATCCAAGGCTATCTGAGAAAGGAGCTCAACAATCACACAGAGCTTGCTGCCAAACAATGTTGAGTTCATCACTTCTGTGAATGACAAGATTAGAAAACTCTGTGATTTGATCAACCGGAACTTCAAGGCCTTATTCCGAGCTCATCTTGGTATGCTTAACTGATCACAGAAATTTTGCTTCAAAATCCCTCCATACTGATCACATCAACGGACAATGACTAAGCCAATGATGTATTAATGGACTTCAGAGGATTATGACTCGAGTGATTATGATATTACTCGAGTGAGGTATTGTATTCTTACTTAATTAAAATTCTCTGAGTTGCATCACTCGGGTGAGCACTCGAGTGATGGTTGAGTGGAAATACTCGAGTAACTACTCGAGGGATACAGGGTTACAATATTTAAACCCTGAATAGCATCATCATTTTCAAAACTTGATTTCCCTCCAAATCTTCATATTTTCATACTCATTCTCTTTACAAAATTTTCAATGGTTTTTACAAATTTAGGAGAGTTATTAATTGTATTGCTCATGATGATTTTTTAAGCCATGCATTCATTAAGGGGGAGCTTCACATTCACATGTGTTTTATATCTTAAAAGCTCATCTCATTTATTGAAAGAAAATTCTTTTAACATACTCATCTGAATTCACTATCTTTTAATTAGTTTTGATGATGAGTTACTATTATATTTTCCTTTCATGATCTTAATTTTTAACATATCATATAGAAAGAATGGCTTTGGTTTATGCAATAAATTTGATACTTGATTGCACTAACCACTCTCCTTGCAAGAATATTTTTATTCATAACAGGAGAATTTGTTCTATGCAAGATGATTCCTCAGCACACTAAAAGGAGCATATATGATGACATATGCTTTAACAATCAATCAAGGGAGATAAATTGGCTGCAATATTCAAAGCAATAAATACATATGCCAATACAAATGAGCATTGAGCATGCTGAACAGAAGCTCAACTCAATTGGAGATCTATCAACTTTGAGGAAAGATGATTTAACACTGGCTACAACCCTCAAAGCAACAAAAGGCACAAGTCAGGATGATTTTAGTAGCATTCTAAGGAAGGCTATTCCTAAAGCTTTCTATTGAGCACACTTCAGAGGCTACCATTGAGCCAGCCAACTCCTATGAACAAAATCCATCACAGTTGCATAGTGAAAGTATGGTGAACATAACATCTTGGATCTAACTCAACAAGAAAGGAAGGAGATGGGTTTCATGGATCAATCTTCAGCTTGCCAAATCCAAATGAGCATTTCTAAACCATCTCTTTATATTTTGAGCTTACTTTGCATATTCTTGACTATGGAAGTTTTCTTGAAAACCTTTTCAAATTGTTTCAAATTTGTTTTCATGAAAACCATTTTCACTTGCATCAAATTATAAATGAAACTACTTTCAAAACGGGGGAGAGAAACTTGTTTTCCTGATGCATTTATTTTGATTAATAGGGAGAATGCCATTTCTCATTTGACTTCATATTTACTTCTCTACAAGTCTTTCTTCTTTATACTTCAAACTTTTTGCTAATGTCAAATAGGGGGAGAGAAAGGCAAGAAAAATATATTGTTCTTACTTAGTTTTATAACTCATACATATTTTTCTTGAAAGATTTGTCATCATCAAAAAGGGGGAGAATGTTAGATATGAATAGTTTTGATGATGTCAAATATAGATGTCAAATATGAGCAAAAAGTTTGTATAATATACTTATCTTCTACGTTGACTAACTACCATATTTAATGTTGTATATCTTGTAGATTAGTCATAAACCCGATGGTAGGTTTATGTTATATTGCCTCAAGGAATTGAAGAAAGAAGAAAGAAAGATGAAGATTGAAGATATTCATCAAGAAGGTTGAAGTTGGGTGATAAAGAATGATCATCAAGAGGAAAAATAAGAAGAAAGAGATGGAAGAAGGAAGAACTTGCAACATCACATAAGAATATCAAGATCCAAGCTATTAGAAGTGATACCGGAGGTTTCTATGATCATACGGAAGTTAGAATGGGTCAATACGAAGCTAAAATGAGGTATACGGAAGCTATGGTACCTTTGGGGATGATTACCCGAGTAATCACTCGAGTAATATGGCATTTTCTGATTTTGGAGGTGTTTACTCGAGGCCTTACTCGAGTAATCTGCCGGGTTATTTGATGGATTACTCGAGGCGGCACTTGAAGTAATGACACTCTGTTTTCGCGCGGCAGAACAGAGGTTTGGTATTTTGATGATATCTCTCCAACCACATGTCGGATCGAACTGAAACCAGTGGCATTGGAAACTAGACTTCCAACACGAACTTTTGACACCAATATCACATTCAAAGGAGGTCAGATGAGAGAGATATAAGCCTTGAAAGTCGACACATGAATCACCGTCATATTCCAGGACAGTTTTGGTATTTTGGACATAACTCTCAAACTACATATCGGATTGAGACGAAACCGGTGCCATATGAAAGAAGACTCAAAGAGCTTTCCATAGATATATAATTTGTCACATTTGAAGCTATATCCTAAGAGCTATGACTTCTGGAAGTTGCTGCTCGTGAGTTCAGAAATGGTCTAAGAACAGTAGATACTCTTTGGATCATAACTTTCTGTACACAACGAGTTTGGAGCTGATTCTTGTTGCATTGGAATGTAGATCATGAGGGCTTTCTGGTGATATATAATTTGCCATGTTTCAAGTCAAAATCAAGAATTCACTTGAAGGCACCACTCGAGTAACTAGTTGATAACAAAAGACGTTACTCGAGTAGCTACTCGAGTAACTAGGTAAATCACGTGAAGTTGCTCTCGGCCTGCTAATGTTACTCGAGGCGCTACTCGAGTAACCATGTAAAAGACTTCCAGTTGCTCTCGGCATTTTGTACGACTGCTAATGTTACTCGAGGAGGTACTCGAGTAACCATGTAAAAACTTCCAGTTGCCTTCCAGTTTTCCCAATGATACTCGAGGAGCTACTCGAGTAACTCACTATGGTAAGCAAAAACCTGAAGTTCATCAAAAGTTTTTTTAAAGGATTACTCGAGGTGTTACCCCAATAATCTATGAAGTTGCAAAAGCATTACTGGAGTAGCTACTGGAGTAAATCACTGTACATTGACGAAAACTTGAAGTCATTACTGGAGTAAAGCACTGTTCATGCGAAAACTTCAAGTCACTACTAGAGTAAAGCACTGTGCATGAAGAGTTATTGACGAAAACTTCAAGTCGCTACTGGAGTAAATCACTGTTCATGAAGAGTTATTTACGAAAACTTCAAGTCACTACTGGAGTAAATCACTGTTCATGAAGAGAGAACTTCAAGTCACTACCCGAGTAAGCTATGCAGAAAATGGAAGGTCACTCGAGTAGCCACTCGAGTAACCTGTGAAGAAACTTGATGTTTACTCGAGTAAGTACTCGAGTAATGCTTCCCAGGAAAACAGAACAACGTCTCGAAAATTCTGGAAATCAATGGAATGATCATATAACTCATTCTTATTGCTTATAATCACTTTAACACTTCATTGTATTAGTGTTTAATGTATTTCTCCAGGAATACAATGAAGATATGATGAGAAGAGAGAAAAGTTGAATTTACGGAGCGGAGCGTCAAACGTACGTAACGGCTAGTTTTTCAAAATCAAGCAACGGACGAATGAAGCAGTCACACTCCAACGGATATGTTGAAATGCTCAAACGGTCATCAACCTTCATCAGCTATAAATAGAAGATCATCCAAAACAGAAAAAAGACTAAGTGTGCATACATCATCGAAATGTCAACATCCTGACACCAACGCTCATACTCTCTGTTTCTCTAGCTTCTATACTATTTTCCATATCATGTATATTTGAGAGAGAGTTTTTGTATTGTACTTCTGTGTTCATCATATCCACTCTGTGAGAGAGTTTGTAAACCCTTTCAATTGTATTTCTGAATTGATCTCAAGGTAGAGGGACCTTGAGTGGGTTGATTTCCTTACGGGCAAGTGTAGAGAGAATCGCCGGTAAGACTTTCTACTCGTAAGACTTACAAGGTGCAAGCAGTAGAGAACGTTGCTGCTCATAAGACTTACAGTGGTGTAAGCAGAAGAGAACGTTGCTGCTCGTTAGACTTGCATAGGTAAGAAGGAGAGAAAGGTCTTCGGGATTGCTCTGCTCGTAAGACTTGTTGTAAGGGGGAGTACTTGGTGAGAACTTTGTAAAGGCTTTTCTTGTGCCTGGATTAAACAAGAAGATAGTGGATTTGAAAATCTCAGGAGGAGCCTGGGGACTGGACGTAGGCCATCACAGATTGGACCGAACCAGGATAAATCACAGTTTGCACACTCTCTTCCTTAAACTCTTATATTTCCAGCATATATTAACTGTTGATTTATGATTCATTACTTTCATATTTATTGCTTCCTCTAAGATGCAAAAAGATTTACAAAGTTCTTAAGATTTTTATCTTACACCCAATTCACCCCCCCTCTTGGGTGTCAGTCGGTTCTAACAATTGTTAATTGGGCTTTTGTGATAATGATAAAAGAGAAATGTAATTAAAAATTATAAAAAATTTATAATAGTTTAAGTTGGGAAATTAGACAATTAAAAAATGCACAATCTAATTAAAATAATATTACATAACCAATTAAAATAATATTACTTCCCATAATTCACATGAAAGAGAAACCTTGGTGGGTCCCACAGATTTGTAAAAGCCCAATTGTAAAAGCTCAAAGCTCCTATTTGTGGCTTTTATAAAAGCCCAATTGCAAAAGCTCAAAGCTCAAAAGTCCAATCCCTAATCTAACCAACCAAACATGAAAAAAAAAAATCATTGCCAGCAGTTGGGCTTTTGAAGCTCCAATTGGGCTTAAGGCCATCCAAAAGTTGCAACCAAACACACACTTTATCGTTTGAGTTTGTACAGTCAAGAAAAAAATTGTACAGTTTATAGGTTTATAGTTATGTTTGGAATAGCGTTTTTTTTTTTAAATAAGTGCTTATTATATAAATCGAGATAAAACTCCTCTCACATACTTATCTTGCATACTATAAATCGCGATTTATAAGCACTTATAAGTAAAAAATAAGTTATCTCAAACAAGCACTACTACTTAATAGTTTTTCTTGACTTTTTGTTAAAACTAATTTTATATTTATTGAGTTTAGAGTTTATTATTGTTTATTAATTTATTTAATTAAATATTCAATGTTCAAAAAATAATTTTATTAAGAAAATATTACTCCATCCCGTCCTTAATATATGATTTATTTGATGAATTGATCTTGATCTTAAATATAAAATTTATTTATAATATTGGTCAATTTTTCCTAATTTATCCCTATTGATACTCTATCAAGTATAATCAGAAATAGCTCTCCAAAAGGAGTATTTTACATTCACATGGGCTGAACCCGAATCGTAATGATTAAGCAATCAAAGCCCTTGTAATGAATTGGCAAGAAGATGTGAAAATTAGGCTTGAGGCTGGAATGGCAGAGAAGAGAACAAGCAACAGCTACGCAATATGCGCATCATATTTGAGCTCTCTATGGATGAAAAGTTAACCCAATTCAATGGAAATTTCATTTACTGTAGAAGGAGACTTCATATTTTCATTTTCATTTTCACAATGCTTCTTCTTACAAAGCTTAGATAATGATCCAACAATGTCCCTCATCCAAGGTCGATCTCTGGATGCTTCATCGACACATTTCAAAGCAAAGAGTAGCCATATCATTAAGCCTATGCACATCATATTTTCCATTAATTAAGCTGTGAATCCACAATTTCTTCCCATATCCAACCTTACTCTCGGCTTCCATGGCTGGCTAATTGATCATCAGCATGAAGAGAAATCATGGCAATGTAGCTATAATATTTAACAATTATAGATAGATATGTAGAAGATAAAAATCTTGCAACTTTAAAGGCATAGGCTGTCACACCTTTATTTATTTTAACTTGCAGCGGAATATTAATGCATGGTTCAGTGGATAACACATGAATAACATAATTATACTGATAATATGTGCATAATTACATAAATTCCCCATCGGGATTCATACATGATAATTACCATCAATATAGCCACACAGGGCTACTCGGGTGTCTAAACTCATCCAAGTGAAACGGAGACATCTTCCCATCTTCGCTCCACCACTGCAACCCTTTCTCGTGCAGTTCTCTTCTCTGATTTCCGTGTACCTTCTGTATTCGCCTGTCTAAATTGTTGGTAGGGGAGGGTGAGATTCGAGAGAATCTCAGTAGGAAACATATACTATAATGCATGCATGATAGCTGTTATGTGTATGACATGTTAGCTTTAACTAGATGTATGCCCCATAATGACATTTTCTACATCCTTAATGTTTCATGTAACAAAACTATGGCCACAATGAAAACAAAAACAAAGCTTCATTTATTCATATATGCTCTACACAATCAAATAAAGCAATCACATACATTATTACACAAGCAAAGATATCAAATACATGCAAGTAAAGTAAGTCCCCTACCTTATGTCCCTTTTACTAAACAGAAATAGTTCCTTGATCTACATGCAAACAGCTCGGGCTTCATATTTGATCATACAATACCAAATGTATCATTTAGACACTTATAGTGTTTTTGGGAGTTATATGAGTCTATATTGAAAAATTATTAAAATGCCCCTGAGGACCAGCTCAGCCCTGCAGTATTCGATTCGATTGTACTTTTTCTAAAATTTTAACTAGGGCTATTCTGACATATTTTTATCCAAGGAATCTATTTTCAGATTTGGAATTACCAAATTCACTGCCAAAAGATGAAATTGCCCTTGGCAACCCTTATTTCAGTGTTTCAGGGACATTTTCGTGATTATGCTTTTTCAGGCTTTTTCGAAAAAGTGGCCAACTATAACCCTACTTAATTTTGCCTCTAGAACTTAATAGAACTATTAAATCATTGAAAATCCAACTCTAATGCCTATTTTCTAACCCTGGCCAAAATCTTGAAGTCTCCAGGGAAAATTGGGGTTTTACCATTTTGACTCTGCAAACGTGCCCCTTTATACTCATAACCATTTTATTAACTATTTAATTAGATTACAATTACCATTTAGACCCAATTTTAGCAGTATAACCCCTAGGCCATGTCATTTCCAAAAATTCAAACCAAAGATAATTCGACAAAATTTCATCTATTAAATTATCCACAGCAGCTAAAATAGTCAATATACGAAGGTTTATAAGTTAACTTTCGCTTCCCTCTGGCCTTTCTTGACTTGACCGAAACTCTACCTTTGTCAAAAAGAGAAATTGTGCTTCCAACACCTTAAATACATGTAAAAGAAGCTTAGGGTCGGAGTTATACGTATTAGGAACCGATTTACCAAAGAAAACACTTATTTTTGCAAGCTTTTTCCTCCCCTTTTCTCTCTCTAAAATCTCACACTTTCTCTCTCTTGTTGCAGCTGGTTCAAGTCAGGTTATGAGGAGGAAGGAGATGAGAAATTGTTTTTATATTGCTTTATGTCATATTTCAATTATGTAATCATTTTCCAAAATTCGGATTAATTGGAAATTCTAGCAGATTTTTGCCCAATTTTTGAAAAATTATAACTAATTCTAAAAAAATCGAATTGTAGTAATTCTAACGGTTATAGAACCCATATTGAGTCTAGTTTAAAGGAAAAATATAACATTTATCCAAATAAAAGCACACAATTCCCAGTATTTCAATTTTTGCATGTTGTTTCAGAAAATAATCAATTTTGCTGGGTAAACTTAAAAAATTCATAACTTTTTGTATATAGCTCTAATTGAGTCATATGACTTAACAAATTAAAGCTTAAGATATCTACTTTTACCCTATAAAATTTCATAATCTTTGAACATCATTTGATTAATAAAATGCGTTGCACAACAACACTTCCTTACTGGAAGTAATGAAACGGCATGCACTTACAACTTCAACAAATTCCATTTTTGTACATAAATTTCCCATACTCTTTAATTCACCATTTTATTCCCTTTAATACCTCACAGATATAAGAAACATTAGGGAATAAGTTTGAGACACCTGCTAAATTGGGGCTTAGCAGTCCGCTTAATTTAGGCTTATTCTTAAACCTCTAATCCCAAAATTCAGGATATTACATAGGCTTAATCTATTGTCTACATCAAATGCATATATAATTAGAACAGTTCACATTTATATATGAACACATCAATATATAAGATAAAATCTATAACAAATCTTAGTATTTACAAACCATGAATAATATGACTCAACTTTCGGTACAACAAAATCTGTTTTATAACATAGTACTGCCTTATTGACATTTTAAAGATTTTTCATGTGTCAATGACATAAAAATAATAAAAACTCCATCGATGTTTTTTTCCACAAAATATTATATATGCAAATGCAACCGACATCGGCGACATGAGCTCACATCCGCATTGCATTAGCACTTGCTAGTTTCACATATTCCATCAGGCCCTGCTGTGGATTCATGCCAGTAATCAATTCAAACAGTAACACACCAAAACTATAAACATAATTTTTCTTGGTAAAAGTTTTTGTAGACATTTTTTTAGATATTATCATCTGTTATCCATTTCAGGGTTCGTGACTGCTCCTTCTAACATAAGTGTCTTCTTTGAAATTCGATCTCGGAACTCAGAGGCATCTAGCAAAGCCTTACACCTCTAGACCAACTCTATATTGGTTTTTGTAGACATGTATCTAGAGCCGGGAAAACGGGCCGAGCCCGTCGGGCCGGCCCTTTTAGGCCCTGGCCCTTCAAGGGCCGGGCTTGTAAATTGTAGCTTCAAAAGGAAGTCGGGCCTAAAAGGGCCGGCCCTGTAGGGCCTAGGGCTTAAAAGGGCCGGCCCTGGAGGGCCTCGGGCAGGCCCTTTAGGCCCTTTTATTTTTTTACTTGGAATGGAACCATGTTACATTTTTGAATTACCTTATTGAATCTATATGTCACTCTGTCATCATATTGTATAGAGTATGATTTTTGAGTATATTGTTTTGTCCAATTGAATTATATTGTGATTTTTGAGTATATTGTTCTGCCTATTTAGACTAAAATCATATTATATACTATTATGCCTGACAAAGTATGATTTGTTATGGAGGTTGTGATTATTTGACTATTTGAACCTACTGCTCAAAGTGAAACACAATCAAATATCCTTGAAATTGATGATAGTGGTGAAGAAGGTGAAAATGATAGTCGTCATACTCATGTTGTTTAGAGGTTAGAGTATTTAGCTTCTTGCCTTCTTATACTTTGGCCTTTGTGTGAGTTATTTATGTACATGATTTTACCTTTGATTATACATTAGTAACTGTGTTTGTTTGTTGCAAGAGACATGTTATTTAAACCTTAATGTTGACAATATTTATGTATTAAATTAGAACTTTAATCGTTGTTATTTACTAATTATATCTCTCCGGGGAAAATATGCAGGAAAAATAGTTAAATATTGTGAAAATGATTTCCAGGCCCTGCGGGCCGGCCTTGGCCCTGATGCTCTCGGGCCGGGCCTTGAAAAACTGCAATTTTCCTGACCCCGAGCCCTTTAGGGCCGGCCCTGATTCCGAGCTCTACATGTATCAAGGATCAAGATGGCCAAAAGTTCCTTTGACATGAGAATAACGATGTTTAATCATCTCTGGTCTAGAAAGCCCAAAGTCAGTTACCTGCTAAGCAAATAATACATGCTGAAGTGTTGTATTAAAAGAAAAGAAGATTTGCAGCATAATTTTCACAGAAACAAGGATCATACCTTGGCTCTCATAAATTGATCCAGCAGAGTATGTTGGAAGCTTTTTTTTTTTTTTTGATAATAAAAAGTTTAGGTAGGTTCGGCACCAATCCCCTACTAAGGCCAGGGCACGGCCCCAGGGCTCTTCGAGCGCTTACAAGGGACTTACGAGATCGCCTACCAATGAGGTCTCCCCATCGGTCAGAGGGTTCGAACACACTCTCTTGTGATCGGGGTGGTAAGACCTTAACCAACTGTGCCAAACCTCATTGGCTGTTGGAAGCTTTAATGTCACAGTGCACAACTGGAGGAGAAGCCTGAAATATGAAGTTCATTAATTAAAAACACCAAAATTAAACCTATTACAAGGTTCTATATACTCTCTCCTTTTTTTTTTTGTAAGCAACTTTGTTTTTCTAATTGAGCAAAATCAGCTTGCGGTTAAGATTAGTTAAAAGCAATATGTCAAAGATGTCATGACTTTTCTAAATATACCCCTATTTATAAAAGGAGTTTAGGAAAGAGAATGAATAAAAAATATATGAGAGAGATTGAGTAGAAAATATAAAAAAGAATAGATAATAAATGATTAATTGCACTTAATTTTTTTCAAAATCTTCAACATAGGAAATAGTTATAAAGACGTCAAATAAGTATTACATTAAGTTATTGATCCATGGGGAACAAGGAGTATCAAAATGTTTTTTTAAGCTCTCAGGAGCAAAACTGAATTTCATTTTTCCAAGTGGAAAAGCTTCTGTGAATAGGCAACAAATGGACAAGTGAAGCAGGTAGGTGATTGAAAATCAGGCCAACATATAGCCACCCAGTATTTTACCTTTTTTTTCAATGTAATCATCCAGTCTGATTACGTCTTATAATAGTTTTAAATTCGTGAGTGAAAAACCTATAGTGATTTGAAGCCACAAATTGATTCATAAACAGCAAGAGGAGACGACAAGGTGTAACACCGAACTATGCCTTCAGAATGTACAAATATACTTTAAGCTCTTTTAACACAAGGGCCGAGCTTAAAAAATTGCCTCAAAAATTACAAACAAATCTAAAAATGTTAGCCCTAATGGGTTGAGGGCTGGCTGTTTTAGTTTTTTTTTTAAAAAGTATTCATATAATACTATAATTTTATCTTTAATTTAATTTTATAGATTTGGTTTTTCACAATTAGTTTATTCATTTAAACTTTAAAAAATAGACTAATTTGAACATTAGATAATGATTTTAATTAGAAATTTATGAATTTTAATAATAATATATCTCAATCTAAAGCAAAATAATAACTAGATTGTAAAACTTGAAAGTAAACTTTATTTGAATTAAAATGAATATTACAATTTGCAAAACTTACATCACCTATGATAAATTCTTAGGTGTAGATGCCTATAAAGATTTTTTTTTTTTTTGTAAAAAAAGTTAAGTCTACTGACATATGGCTACCAGTAAAAGTTTTCACGTGTGACCGTGTGAGAATGTACATGTAAAGTGTTAAAATTTTTGTCATGATAACTTGTTATTCTAACTTTATTTCTTTGTAATTTAATTTTGATAATATTTATGTATTAAATTAGGAAGTAATTTTTTTAACTTTACTTCTTTAAAAATATAGAAAAAACTAGTATTTTTTAGTTAAACGGGCCTAAAGCCCACATGTCTGACCCTAACCCAATAGTGTAAGGGTGAGGCTTCAAAATTGGGGGGTTTTAGAAAAGTTGGGTTTAAATGAGTTAGTTTGTTTAGGCCCAAACCCGTGAAAGGCCGGTCCTTATTTTCAACTCTATTGTATACCAAAAAAAAAGTGCGTGTGGGCACATCTGCACATGGATCCACAAATATTCTATAGAACTTTTCAATTCCCACATGAAGGTTTCTTTTAGTTGGAAAAATATGAAATGATGTTTCTCCCACCATACTAATTATGAAGTGCATCTAGAAAAAAGAACAGGGAAGGGACCAATCAACCGGCATTCTGAAATATATACAAGGATATGTCCTCATTTAAATTGATAAGACCAAAATACGAGATTTATCAACATGAAAGTTTGTCAAGTGAAGTTACGACCATCTTCTGAAAAATAATAATAATGTAATCTAAAAAGCTCAAAAGGATAAGGATAAGGATAATAACGATGGATATGATTAAAGGATAAATAAAAAATATCAATTAGATTATTTGAATTAATCTAATTGGTGTGAAAGGGTTTAAAATAATATATTTTAATTAATGACAGATATTGGGAATATAATATTTTTAAGGATATGAAAGGATATTAGATTATTTAAAATAATATAGTTTAGAAATGTTTAAGGCTCAATGGATAATAAAGATATTTTAAAATGGGATAAATCAAATCATGAATAACAATCTGATTCATGGAGATAATATTATTGGTTTAATTTTAAATTAAAATATTAATATCCAATATCTATATATAGGGGAATGGTTTTAAGTCACACGTAACCTGAGTTCTCTCTATAGTTAGTGACTGATTTACTCTCATTTCATACATTTCTACCATTAATTTTTTGCAATCAAATCAAAGAAGTGTTTGGATGGCAAGCGCAGCAATAGCACGCAATGTTGTTGGCATTATAGGTTTGTTTTTCCTCTATTCTCATTTTTCAAGCCTCTCTATTCTTTCTCTTTTCTTTTTCTTTCTTTTATTTTGTTTGTTGCTTTAATTAAAATTCGATATGTTCACCATTAATTTCCCTTTAGATTTTATCGATGTGCTTAGCGTCAAATTAATTTTATTTTGATTATGGATGCATCGCATGTTTCTTGATTAGTTTCTTGATATTTTTATGCAATCTAAAGAAAATTTGGATTAAAATTTTGATCATAGTATGGATTTTTCCGCTATTCTTGAAAAATGATGTAACATACATCAAGAGGGATGAATTTTGAGAATACTTTTAATTATGTTATCATGTTTTTAACTTTATACATTTCATTGTTTGCAGGAAATGTCATATCTTTTGGGCTTTTCTTCTCACCAGTGTAACTTCTCTCACCTTTCTCTCTATACATCTCTCTCTCTATATATATATATATATATATCTTAATAATAACCAAGATTTTGGGATGTGAATTATATGCACAGGCCAACATTTTATGGGATAATAAAGAAGAAAGCGGTGGAGGAATTCAAGCCAGATCCTTATCTCGCAACAATGTTGAACTGTGCGTTTTGGGTGTTCTATGGAATGCCTTTTGTGTATCCAAATAGCATTCTTGTGGTAACCATCAACAGTGTTGGCCTTGTCTTCGAATTTATCTATCTCATCATTTTCCTCATCTACGCCACTAACAAGGGACGGGTTGATACGCCCCTCTTTAATAAGTTCCTAACAACAACTCATGCGAATGTTTATATATGAGAAAATCATATCTTTAATCTCTTTGTTAATATTTGCTTTTTTAGAAGAAGGTGTTTCTGTGCCTTTTAGTGGAGGCTATTTTCTTTGCTGCCGTTGTTCTAATAACAATGTTGGTGCTGCATGGAACTGTAAAGAGGTCACTGGTGGTGGGTGTTCTATGTGATGTGTTTAATGTCATGATGTATGTCGCTCCTCTCACAATCATGGTAAACTTTGTTTATTATATATCAAATAGTGTATACTCATTTGGCTTTTCTAAATACTATATATGTGGATGTTTAATATGTGTTACAATATAAATTAAATAGGCAAAAGTGATAAAAACGAAGAGCGTCAAGTATATGCCCTTTTGGCTCTCTCTAGCTAACTTCTTAAATGGAGTGTGTTGGACATCATATGCTTTAATCCATCCTTTCGACATTTACGTCCTAGTAATTAAATTCATCTTCCTTCAACATTATTCTCTATTGTTTCTTGTCGATCGATCTTTGGATGTTGAGAATTTTTTTGTTGTGGTTGCAGATTAGTAATGGACTTGGAGCAATTTCTGGGCTAATCCAACTTATATTATATGCGTGCTACTATTCCTGTGAACCATCACCAATGGACGATGATGCTTCAAAGCCTAATAATGAGGTTCATCTTTCTGCGGTCGATGCAAGCGCCAACGTCTGATAACATCTCAACATCATATTATTAATTAAGCTGTTATTTTTTCTAAGTAGATCTCCTTTTGTATTCGTATATGTACATGAATATTATTGTAAGTCTGGTATTATTAAGAAATAAATCATAGTTATGGTCCTCTTATTATTTTGCATTATAAGTTTTAAATGGAGCTATCAAACCATACGTAAAGACAATCCGAAAACAAAAAAAGGAATGGGAGAAATCTTTTCAAAAGAAATGAAGAACTATACATAAATACTTAATCTATACGAGTCGGTTAACTAACTTTTAAGAAAAGGCGGGGGCAATAAACACCTCACATTTTAATTATATATATAGATAGACACGTACATACCCTTCCCCAATTGAACCCAAGCTTACACACATATGTACCCTTTCCGTTTGGCGTCGTAGGTTTAAAATACGATGACATAGACAAATTCATAAAAGGTATTCTATACAACACCAAAAACGTGAAAGACAAGCCGTGGGGTTGACGGGGTATGGGCTGGATAGGCCAGTTTTCGAGAATGCCAACACCACCAAACCTCCTTTTTTATTTTTTAAAATATTTTATTTTATTTTTAAAATTAAATTATAAGATTTTATAGACTAAATTTAACTTGTTTCTATGTTTTCATGACATTATATAATTAAGTTATTTATAAACCTTTCAAATATAAACATATAATCCATTTTTATATAATTATTATTTTTCCATCACTATTTTACACTATTATTATATAAATTACATGGAGTAAGAAATCCACCTTGAGCGAGGTAATTACCAATGATAAACATGTTTATGACAACCTTCAACATGACTGATAGTTTATCCAGTTTAAAAGCTATGGGCACCAGATCTTGATATAACAAAAAGTAAGACTCCTATAAACAAACAAAATGAACAGAGTGTGGAGAAGTTAGTAAATCTGCTGCATGAACTTCAGGATTAAAAAGTGGCATGGGATTAGTGTCTGTTGCATCTAATAAATTAGCCTTCAACAATTCCTTCTTATTAACATCATATTTCTTAGTGTTTAATGCAACTGGGTGGCCCTTTGACCTGTCAAGTGGGTTTGCAAGTTCGTCCCAAACTCTTTGATGAATATGAAGTGATTGAAATGCTTTAGCAAATTGAGTGACAATTACAAAGTGGCATAATTCATCCCTGCTCACCCAGTATTGCTCTTGGATCTTTTCTTGAAGTTACTTGAAATAAATCTGTTGCACCTTTCCTTGTAGGACATCTAAAACCCATTGATTCAAAAAAAAAAAAATCAAGAACATAATCACGGTGTCCTTGGTAGAATATTTGGCCATCAAAGATTAAAATATATCATCAAAGAGATCATAAGTCTCTGGTGTAACAGCAGAAACATCAAGAATGTAAATGTATTGCTTGAGACCATTTACAATCTGAAATTCTGTAGGACTATCCAAATCAGCAGACATTGCATCAACAATTTTCAAATACCCATCCCTTGTAGCATCTCCAGGATCAAAGACTAACTTACAAAAGATAGGAAGAGAGTACTAGTAGTGAAAATAATGGATAGATCTCAGCAGCAAAATTCAAGCAATAATCTCTCCTGACTTGCCCAGGGTCAAAAACCATTAAAATTCGTGATGGCAAATTTATAAAACCAAGACATGGATAAATAATTTGGTGAGCAATAAAGGAAGGGGGAAGAGATAGAGGGTCCACTGAGAGAAGATTGCTAAATGGGAAAAAAATGTCTTTTTGGAGGGTAACTAAGTTTTGGGTTACAATGTTTCTGCAACATATGAAACACCATGTATGCATCTTATCCAAGACTACAGTGACTAGAAATGCAAGGACCAGGATCAGAGATAATAAAATCATCAAGAACCCAACGCTCACCCACAGTAACTAGTGACAAGGGATTAAAGAGATCAGTGAGCCAATATGCCTTCGGAACAGGGGCAGTGTACTGAAACTCTACGAGTTTAAAAAATTGTCTTTGTTATAACAGGAGCAGATGAAAGTTTCAGAAGAGGAAGGGGGAAGAGAGAGAGAGGGCTCACAGAGAGAAGATTGCTAAATGGGAAAAAATTGTCATTAATACTTATGTGTAAATAACCATCAAAATTCAAAAGGATATGTAGGGTGGGTTTGGTTCAGCTTATTGAGCAGAAATAAGCTCGTTTTTTAGTAATAAGCTCAAATAAAAACGTGTTGCGTTTTTGTAGTGTGTGGTTCAGCTTATTTTAATTGCATCACGGGTAGAATAAGCTATTTATTAAATAAGCTCTTCATTGTAGTTTTTCTATTAAGTCACTTATTATGTAAATTGAGATAAAATTTTTTTCACATACTTACTTCGTATACCATACATCACGATTTGTAAACATTTATTGTCCAAAAATAAATCGCCCATCCAAACATAAATCACATCACAAAAACTGACTTTTCTATCAAGTCATTTTTAATAAGTCAGAATCATAATAAGTCATTTTTTCTACCGTTATCCCAAACACACACGTAGTGTTGTTTTGCAGACTTATTTGAATATCTTCATGAATGAGTTGTAAAATGAGTTGTGTTTTAAACTCAAGGATTAAAGTTCGAAATCGAGCTTTATGACCTTATGTTCTTTTACTCTTTCTCTGCTTGACTTCCTTATCTTCATTTTGTTCCTTTCCTTCCCTCCTTCTCCCTCTTCTTTCCCACTCATAGATCCACACGAAACTTCTTCCTATCACAGTCAGCACCATTAAGTATGAAAACAGAGATCCGGACAGTGGGAGATTGCTTATGCGACTAGAATCTTCATCAGGTATGGGGTTGGAACAACAGGCAACAACACGACAAAGCATTAGGTGTAGTTTCAAGGCAGGTTGGTGACAAGAATCTAGATGTTTAGTGATGAAATTAAACTATATTTGATCTTGTGCGAGGAACGTTGGCGGTGAGGAAGGTCGAGAAGATTCTAGAAAGTTATCATCATCTTCTAGTTCAAAGTTAAGAGACACAGAAAAGTTGTAGAAGAGGTGAAATCTATTTCAATTTCTTGTGGTTATTCTTCTTCTTATGTGATGGGTTCTTTCTCCTTTCATATAAAGTTCAAGAGTTGGAAAATACAAGTAAAATAGTAAAAAAGGACAACTTCGCATTCAATATAGAACTTACGGTTCAATAACAAAAACTCTTTTGATATTGCCTACAAGGAATAGGACATTAGCAAGAACTCAATTGTTAATAACAACTTTGCATTCAATATAAAACTTGCAATTCAAAGACAAAAACTCTTTTAGTATTGCCTACAACGAACAGGGCATTAACAAGAATTCAATTATGAATAATAACTTTGCTTTCAATATAGAATTTAAAATTCAATGACAAAAACTCTTTTGATATTGCCTACAACGAATAGGTATTAACAGGAACTCAATTGTGAATAATAACATTGCATTCAATATAGAACTTGCAGTTCAATGACAAAAATTATTTTGGTATTTATTACAACGCAAGTGCTATTAACAATAACACTTAAGGCATTAACAAGTTCTCCTTTTTGTTCCAAAATTATATCACTCTATATATTGGTCAAAGAGAACAAACTAATGTTTCTATAAACAAACCCCATTTAATAGAGGATCTCAGGCAAAGCCAAAAGTAAACAAAATTCTGTAAAGTACCACAAAGGCCATTATAATGAATTAATCCATCCTTCTATCCACATTTTTACTCAACCAAAACATACATGAAAGAAGAAACAAAAATGAACTGCCTTCAATGCAGGGCCTCACCAATCTTCAGCGGGATATAAACAAATTTGAACTAACAAAACTAGAATTACAACCATATGTTTGTCATATGGTTAAACAACAAACTTCAATTCACAACCCCTTCAAAATTCTTTTTAATGCAATTTTGCCACAAGAAGCAAAAGACAACTGGAATTACAACAGAAAAAGGCTCAATTGCTAATTACCAATTATGATTAAATCAAGCAATGGCACCGATGAAGGAGTGAAGAAGATTGATAATGCTATGGAAGGGAGTTGAGAGTAGGCTAACTCAATCTCTCTTACAACCCATCAAACCAATTTAAGTCAAATTATGGTAATTGATCTGGGTTTTCCAAATGCTTGAGGTATTTATTTAGAATTTTTCTTTCATAATAGTCAAAACGGGTTGGATTAAAAGGATATTTATTCTATATATTTTGTTAAAGAAATCTATATATATTCTATTTGAAATGAGATTTATGGGGTTTTATTACTTTACATTTATGTAGATATAAAAATAGTTATTCTATAATAGTTTTCTATTTCATCCCAAAACATGTTTATCCCTTAAAAATTTGTTTTTAGGTCAGAAATATGTTTTATACTAGGACAAAACTTAGGGTAGGTTGCTTATATCCATTACGTCAAGTTTACATGTGAATTTACAAGTGTACATATTGATTTTAACCACTAAACCTTAAACAAATTAATAACAAGGGTGTCCATATGAAAATTTACAAGTCATAATTTTAGCAATTAAAAATAATAAAATAACAAGTGTCTATATAAAAATTTACAAATTCTAATTTACATTATAAAAGCTTATACAAAAATTTACTAGTGTTCCATAGGTGAATTTACAAGCACATATGCATTTCAACAACTAATAATAACAAAACAAAACAAGTGAAGCTAGAAAACTTGAAATATAAATAACTTGACCCTAAGATTTTCCATTTATAATATGTTTCAGGAAAATTAGTCATTTAATACTTCAACTTTTAATTTTAATGTGACTTAGTCCTACAATTTTAACTTATTATGACTCAATCCCTAGAGTTTGGGACATTTAATAATTTCATCTCTACCGTTAGTAATCAAACAGTGAGTCATAAACAATATTAAAAAACTACATCCTCATCGTCAAATCCATATAAAACCAAGTTGTAAACTAGTTTATAAGACACTATATAGCATTGTAGAAATGAAAATGATTCAGCGGGCCATTTGGAAGGAAAATAAGAAGATAAAAATGGTAGTCTATCTTAAGTTGTAAACATAATAACCTAGCGAGCACCATTTAAGAAGGCCTGAACCTTGTCATGGATATAGGGAGAGAAAAACTTCATGCAGGAGTGTAACATCCTGAATTTCGGTCACTAAAATTTCTTTTATTTAAGGGAATAAAATGATGAATTAAAGAGCATATAAAATGACAAAATAAGGTAATTAGTGGTCACACACAACATGAGTATGTTTAAAATATAAATTGTAAACATTTGAAGTTGCTGCCAGTGAGTTTTCCTATGTAGCAGTCTTATTGTGTGACATTTTTAAATAGGCAAATGATGTTTAATGCCTATGATATTTTTCAGTATGAAAGTACACTTATTAAGCTTTAATTTGATGGGTCATATAGGTCATTTGAAGCTGTATACAAAGAGTTATGTATTTTTTGAAATTAGCCCAATGAAACTGGCCAGCATTCGTGGCAGCGTCCAAAAACAATAATTTTGAGAATTTTGAGCTTCTAGTTGGCTAAAGGCTATATTTTTCCTTGAAAGTAGACTCAATAAGGGTTTCATAGCCTTTGGAATTACTCCAATTGAATTTTTACAAATAAAATTATGATTTTTCAAAGTTTGGTCAGAAAATCTGCTAGAATTGCCATATATTGCGAATTTGGGGGGGAAAATGTAATAGCAATTATGTAAATTGTGGAATAAAGTAAAAGCTCATATTTTCCCTTTATTGGTGGATATTGCTACCAAAATATTAAAGGAGAAGGAAAATATTTACTTGGATACAAATTGTGCCAAGTGTCATCATCTTAAGCAAGGGATTAAATAAGAATTAATTAAAGATATAAACACATGTTCAATTAGCATAAAATATAATATCTTGTAGGGGTGTTCATCAATTTCCCGTCCCAGTCTTCCTGTCCTGATTCCGAGCAAATCGGGACGGGAAAATCCCATCTTGAAAATTTCAGGATCGGGATATGATTTCGGGATTGGGAAAAAGTCAGGATCGGGATCGGGAATGGGCCTTCCTGATCCCGAATTTTTCCCGATCCCGAATGTATATATATACATGTACATTTTTTTAAAATATTTAAGAAAATAAGATCAAATGTAAAATAAAATGTGAAAATCCCTAACACCCTTAAGGTAATATATATTCATTTAGTTTATTTAGTTAATTTCGTTTATTTTTTAATTAAATAATTCTAATTTTTTATTCTTGTCTTTGTTCTTTTTGCAGCTGAATCAATAACTTTAAGCATGTATTGGACTAATTATATATTTGTATTAGACTTATTTGGTACGATGTGATATTAGACAAATTATATATTTATACTAGACTAAACGAAACACAACAAAAAATGCAATATAAAGATTTTTTTTTTTAAAAGGAAATCTGGGATCAGGAAATTCCCGATCCCGATCCCGAAAATCGAGAAATTTTTGGGATCGGGATCGGGAATGAAAATGATTCCCGAACCCCTCTCGGGATCAGGATCGAGAATGGCATTTCCCAATCCCGTCCCGATCC
Organism: Inga oerstediana; assembly: GCA_963210345.1. Classification (NCBI taxonomy): domain Eukaryota; kingdom Viridiplantae; phylum Streptophyta; class Magnoliopsida; order Fabales; family Fabaceae; genus Inga; species Inga oerstediana. The sequence continues at coordinate 27,013,452 of OY723408.1, forward strand.
CGAACACCCCTAATATCTTGTACATTTGGTTAGACTAATTGGATGAAGCTCATTTGGTTTATAGAGGGCTTTGTGTGATGTCTTTTTAGGCTTAAAAAGAAGAAGAAAATTGGTCCAAAACTAATGAAAAGTTTATGGCCCAATTAACTAAGGATAAGGCTAAATCAAAAATCACATGTCATAAAATATTAAATTAATATATTTTAAGAAAAGATAGAGAGATATTTTAAAAGCTCATCTTCATCTTTCCTTCTCCATTTTCGTCCTACACAAAAAATAGAGAGAGAGAGAGAGAGAGAGAGAGAGAGAAGCTTTGAGACATAGAGAGCACAAGAGCTAAAGGAAGCAAAATCCAAGGTAAGCACTTGTGCTTTCAAGTGATTATGCCTTCTAACTTGTGTAAAACCTCTTTTAATCTCTTCTCCTCCATGAATATCATGATTAGCAAGCAAGATTCCAAGGAAGGAGAGAGAGGGGAAGATGTTCTAGAGAGAGAAAGAAGAGAAATCAAAGGTAAAGCCATAAAATCTTGTTATCTTGTTTGATTCAAGGTTGTTGTTGTGATTGTGATTGATTATTGGCTTTGTTTTGACTTGGTTTGTGATTTGGGGATGTCAAACCCTAAGGAGAGGTGCTGCCCAAATTCACACTAATCATGTCTAAAAGGTGTTTAAGTGATTAAATATGGGATTAGATATTTAGATGTGAAAAGGAGTTGATTTATGGATTAAAATCAAGAGAACGCATTTTTCCTAAAATTTTTCAAATTTGTTCCAGGGGCATTTTCGTCCTATTGGAGTTGGAATTTCATCAATTTGATGATTCCATTGTGTTTAGAAGGGAAAATTGTGTAAGGTTCATGTTGATTATGAAGTATGAAACGCCTTGGAATGTGAAATGACAAAATTACCCCTAAAACCCTAAATAGGGGGCTGTCAAGGGCATTTTCATCTTTTGGAAGTAATTTTGGGAAAACCGAGGTCAAAAACGGATTCTACACACAAAACTATGTAGGAATAGCTTGGGTCAAAATTTTTGGAAAAGTACAATTAGGCTGGGTACAAAAGGACTTAGACCGGGTCCCCAGGGGCATTTTGGTAATTTCAAAGTTTTAAGCTAAGATAACCAACAAAACAAGTTTAGAATAATACATGAATGAGTAGTAACTCATTTATTGTAAATTTGGGATTCTAGAATTGGACAATAGCCCGAGCCGGACACAAAATATTGGACACATAGACAGGCAAGGGAAGGGCGATCCAGGTAGTTAAACTTTCTTGACTTGCATGTATTTGACATATATATGCTTGTATGATGATGTGTGTTATTGCTTTAATAAATTGTATGGAACATATGTGAAAAATTGAAGCTCTGTTCTGTTTATACTGTGGCCATAGGTATGTTGCACGATCCAGATAGTTAAACTTTCATGACTTGCATGTATTTGACATGTATATACTTGTGTGATGATGTGAATTATTGCTTTAATAAATTGAATGGAACATATGTGAAAGATTGAAGCTCTGTTCTGTTTATACTGTGGCCATAGGTATGTTGCATGAAGCATTGACCATGCAAATATCATTATATTGGCATGAATTTATGTAAGCAAGCATGACACACAATAAGCATTATCTTGCATGCATAATTAGCATTGTTTACTACTGAGATTCCTTGAATCTCACCCTCCCCCACCAACCATTTAGACAGGTGGAAACAGAAGAAAGTGGCTCTAAGGGCAAAGAAATAAGTTCCGGCCTCATACACTCCCGGTTCAAACTAGGAAGTGGAGTTGGTTATCTACAGGCTTTTAATTATTTTAAAGGTTTGTAAAATTATGTGTAATCTTGTTGGGAATTTCTGTATATAATCAAGTACATTGTATCAATAATATCAATATTTTTATGCTATCTTTGTGTTACTCACCGCACTGTGTATCGTTTTTCACAAGTATTCTGAAAAAGATGAAAAATAAGATAAGGGTGTTACACAGGAGCCTTACGTCCAACAAGTGCTAGTGATAGGAATACTCACATAAATTCACCACAGATGAGTCGAGAGGCAAAGACATGACAAATTTTTGGCCTTATGTTTGTTTTTCCTCTCCCACAAGTAGAACATCTAGCTACCAACGCACATGTCAATGGCAAAGCACCACCAAGGTAAAATGGGATGGCCTTACTCATGGCATTTGGAATAATGTATCTATCCGTACTTGGTCTCATAACACGTCAACAGATATGAGAATGGAAAGAAAAAATGACTATTATAGCAAGTCTACTAGGTAGCTTCCGGTGATTTCCTTCATCTCCAAGAATTATCTTGTAGCTTCCCAGGACCAAATTCTGGCCCAATGATCTCAGGAAATATTAATGGCTCACAATTTAGTCACATCCTCCTTCCTCAAAGGTAGTCTGGCCTTCCCGACATTACCTCAGATGGAACACACTTTATAGTCTTTTGCTCGAGCATTATCTATATTATATAGAGCTGCACTGCTTTGTCTTTTTGTTCTTATGGAATCTAAGGATATCTAATTGAGGTAAAAGTACCCACCGGGCCAAATTACCCAAAAACTTCATTATCTGCGTTCTGCATTTCACTATTCTTTCCATTGTAATTTATTAAGGAAGGTGAGGTTGGGGTGGGCTTCTTGAGTTCCGTTTCTTTTGGTGTGAAAGCTTCAAATATAGTGATATTTAGTTTGATTATTTGATATTTTATGGGACCCGTTTTAGCCCGCTTTAAATTCGAATATGTACCTTTTCTTCTTCATGATGAAAAGCAATATTAGTGGGGCGAGTGGAGTCTACAAGTTGTGAATATTGTCTGAGATCATTAGGCGAGCTGAGGACTCGAATATGGGAAGCCACGGGTATCATTCTGGTTGTTAAAGATGAAGCCTGAATGCTTTTAGAGCAGGTGTTTGACGACAATGACGTATTTTTTAAACACCATTTATGACCCACAGTTTGATTACTAACGATAACGAGTTAAACTTAAGAGACTAAGTCACAATTAACCTAAAAGTTGAAAGACCAAATAACTAATTGTCCAATAAGTTTCACAAGCTTAAAAACAATTAAAATAGAGCTATAGTAAAATTGAGCTTTGAAATACGATAAGAAGAAGAAGAAGGCAGGTACCAGACAGAATTTATATTAGTTTAGCACAACCACTTGGCCTACATTTAGTTCGTATGTAAATCACTTGAAAGTTTCATTAAACTCTTGCAATTGTGTTTTTTTTATTTGATCAAAAATTTCCTCTTTCGATAATTGGAGTACAAAGAGTTTCCGTCTCTTCTAACAAGTGTGTTTCCTGATATTTGAACTTGTATTCTCCTCCCTATGAACTATTAAAATTTTTCAAAACTGAGCACTTGCTACCCCTCTATCTTTCTCTATAAATATTGGACATAAGAAACTGTAATCTTCACGCTGCTCTCTAAAACATGACCCTACTGAAATAAACTCAGAAAGAGTAGAATAGAGAGAGAGAGAGAGAAAGGGTGGTTAGAAAGAAAGAACGTAAGGTAAACAGAAGGGAGGTTCAGTGGAGTGATGATATAACTCAAGCTGAGATTTGTTGAACCTTTAGGAAGACAAGGTAGTAGTAATTTCTCTTATCCTCGTTAGTTAGTAGAAGAAAATAATACTCTAATGATATATGATAGGAAGAAGATACTGAGTTTCAAGCCTAAAATAAGCTTTCAGTCATTAAAAAATAGGAACAACAGAAAAGTGGGGATATTGGGGATGACAGTGGAATCTCAGTTTTGACTAACTCTAATAATAATAATAATTATTATTATTATTATCATTAATAAATTGAAGCATCACTCAATAACACCTCTGTGATGCGGCCAACTTTTCCAATACAGGGCGACTTGGCCATTATAATTGTAACTTGCTGATTTGTTTCACAGTACTTCAATGCAACGGTTCCATCTGCTACAAGGTCACTGATAAAATATTATCAGATATCAATGTGTTTCATTCTGCTATGAAAATCTCCATTTTTATCATAGCAATGGCTAATTTGTATTCACAATAAATCTCTATTGTATCTTGTTGCGTTTGAAGAAAATCAGCTAATAATCTATTATAGTTTAGAAATGGGATTCAATCATATTCCTAGCCCCGGCCCATTATCATTTCATCTTCCCCTATCACTAGCAAACTATGCAACCGCTTCAAGCTCACCCCTACCTTCTCTTCCATTTTTCTTGTTGTATCCTCCTTCTTGTCAAACTTGTTAATTCATTTATGAAGTTGCAAAGATTTGACTCATATATGCTCTTACATTTATAACTAATAACAATACTACAGAATCACTGATATATGACATTTATTACCGACCATAAATTACGGTTACAAACTGTCATATATACGAGCGCTATATATTTTCAGAGCAAATACATAATGGTTCCGAACCATGATTTATTCAGTACTTATTATAACGATTCTAATATAACACCCGTCATATATTGAGGCTTGGTGAGGTCACGATGTGCGTGATGTAAGCATAATAAAAAAACGGGCTCACGTAAACAACGGTTATGTAATTAGTAATACTAGCATAATATATAACGGTCTCATGTAAACAACCGTTATTTATTCAGTAACAACAACGATTTTTATATAAAAACCGTGACTTTTAATAATAATAAATAATGGTCTCATGTAAACAACCGTTATTTATTTAGTAACATAAATAACAGTTTGTAAGTAAGAACTGTGAACTTTTATAATACATGACGGTTTTTATATAATAACCGTGATATATGGATGTAAAACTCTTCAAGTGAAAGTTTTTGAGCTAGTTGAATTCGTCGGTATATAATAAAACAGTATCTTCTACAACAAGTTGTCTTACAATTGGGGATGAATCAAGATATTCCAGACTTTGTAGAAAGAATCAATGTTAACTGTTGATTTATATTTGTGATAATATAATTGTTGACCTATATTTGTACCTCTTCACAAGAATTAAGCCTGTATAGCAAAGCCTGAGGGAAGAAAACAAATATCCGTATAGTAGGAAAGGGGCGAGTAAGAGACATAAGGGGTATGAAAATTTAAATTGATAGTTCAATTGTCTTTTTTAGGGATTTTCCCAATAATATAATATATACAGTATACAAAATTTTCAATGAAATAACATTAAATGACTACTAGCGGTCTGAAAATATATTATCAATTTAAATTTTGATAGGTTTTTTAATGTTCTGTTTCAGTAATTTTTTCATTAGACCCAAAACCCATCTGATTTTCTAAAAACCATTTCAGTCTCCAGCTTAATTCCGCGAGTCCCAGCTCAATAATGACTTAACGCTGGTCTATAACCCGTCACAACCAAAAGCAACTTTCTAGTTTAAACTGAGATACTAGCGAGTATGGGCAACAATTTAACCAGTCGAACGTTGGATCCAATTTGCTTCTTTAATCACTTGTTCAAAATAAAATTTTAGCAATTTCAATCTTTTATTATTATTTTAATACTATAATACTAATTTTTGTATATAGTAAATCTTCAATCATTGAAGTTGCATATCGAGGTTAGAAGGAGCGAAGCAATGACAATAATTCAATTATATCCTTTCCTCTCAATTTTCCTCCTCCAGCACGAGGTAGTAGTAGAAGTCTATTGGACTATGAAATACTCTTCCAATGTTAAACGCAGGACCTAGTTTGGACTTTGGAGGTAAACTTTGATGTTAAATGTAAAACTTTTTTCATTTTATCTCTTATTTTATCTTTTTTTTTTCAAACTAATTTTATTAACTTATAAATTGATATATAATTTAATATTACATAAAAGTATTTTAGAAAGGTCATGTCACATTCATTATATTTATGTAATTTATTTAATTTAATTTCTCAAAATTAGATAAATTTGTCTTGCGTTAAGATGCATATCCTATCATGTATTATCTCTGATTTTTAATATAAAAGCTAGTCAACTAATTTAGAAAAGCTAAAAAAATTAAATAAATTACTTAATTATAGTATATATTACATGACCTCTCTAAAATATTTATGTTTAACATTAGATTATATATCAGTTTATAAGTATAAATTAGTTTGAAGTAAAATGGTAAATATAAGAGATAAAATGAAAAAATCTTATATTTAGAACCAAAATTCATTTCTAAACCAGCTTTTATATTTAGGAAGTGAGGTAGCATTAGATATGGATGCAGCTATCATATCAGTATTACATGAAAAAAATATAATATACTAAACTTTAGTGTTTGTTTGGGAAACTCAGAAAAGCAATTTTTTCAGCACTTTTCCATAAGTTCAAACAAAACTCCTCTCACATATTTATTTCAAATACTGCAAAAACATTTCTAAAAAATTAAAACAAATGAGCACTTAGCCGCTGAATAGACAGATTCTGAAGAGAAGCCAAACCACATGTATTTGTCTATTACGACTCAAATACTCAGTTTTGCACGAAACAATGTACAATAACAACAACATCAACAATGACGCAAACAATTTCAATAATTGGAGGTTCTCAAGTAATGGAGAAGAGTCCATAAAAGCCACAAAAGCAAATGTGAGTGAATTTATATGCTTAATAACTAAACAACAACAACAACAAAGCCTTTTCTGACTAAATGAAAATTTGCCAGACATGATAAGGAAAAAATGCATCAAAGAGTACATGAAAGAAAATCCTGAAAACTAATTATTTGGCACATTGGTCTCAATTTATCACCAAATATTAAAAAGAAAGTAAGAATCATCTTTACAAAATAATAGAGGATCTAGAATCCAGATAATTATTTTTAAAATTATTTGTGACTAAATTGAATAGCCAGAACCTGTCTACCTCTATTACATTGTCAACCCAAACATCTCAGCTTAATCTTTACTTTTATTTTTCCTGATAGGTAAGTACCCAAATGCCGCTTGTGAATCAATAAGCTTGAAACTTCTGCGGCAGTTCCTGGTGATATTGTTATGCTTAGGATGGTCCTGTAAAACAAAAGAAGAAGCAACATGTTATAAGAGCAAAGCAGTTTTCATCCATTTTGCTTGAACATGATTCACAAGATTAAAAAAATTACAAGGTGAGATCCAGTGATGGATGCAAAACAAGAGATAAGTAGGAACCAATCCATGCATATTCTCATTTTGCACAGAAATGCGGATTCACATTGCACTAATAAACTGAATGCCTGAAATCACGACTACAAATACTAGTCCATATTCTTGATGGGACACTTAACACATTTATGTGCCTACTTAGATATTATTTGACGACAGAATATTGAGAGGAAAAATGTTTCGGATCATTTATTCTCTAGGTTACATGGGTTTTAAATCAAGGAGATTCAACAAGATTAATAAATGCTAGAGAATTAATTTTTAATCCCCAACAAACAACTACTAATAACATTAAACTACTAATGACCTCTTTTAACACTCTCCCTCAAGCTAGTGAGTGGATATTATCCATTCACAGCTTGAAAACTATGTTCGAAAATTCTTATATTAGTACACATCTCTATTAGTACAGAAAATTCTTCAAAGTTCACTCTTGAGCTGTTTTTGCCGCAAATTTTCTTATATTTTGCACTAACGTTAGAAATTCATAAATTGAGTAACATGCGGCTTCAAATTGAGCAAACACTATCTTATTTTGAACCTCTATATCGACTTTAATGTCAAAATTTCAAGGCAAGATCACATCTACAAGAGTACAGAATTCAAGCACAATAGTATCAACCAGAAAACAAATGACAGAAAAATTGCAATTTACTGATGTTCAGGTTCTGACCAGAACTTTGGAAGATCATTTATAGAGCTTATTCTACTTGGATTCCTACCAAATTTGATATGCTAAACCTCCAATGCAATGATGCACTAAAGTGGTCTGTTTCACTATTTCCGGAACGTTTCACATCAATTTAATTCTTAAATTATCCCTTAGGCTCACTGGCCATTTTCAAGTGCAACCAATCTATCTCATACAAATTTCATATAGAATAGGAACTCCAAAAACAAGAAGATCATGGTTCATACATCTCTCAATCAAAAATTGACACATGGCTTACCATTGACATCCTAAATCTCTTAATTTAACCAAGCGTTTGTTTAGATTCTAGTCACACTTGGACAGATTTAACTGACCCTATTTACACCTTTTGAAAGGAATCCCGAAATCCTTATAGAATGAATATCAAAGCAAAGAGAGAAAACCACAACGATATTAAATGAAGAATAACAAAAGACATAATCTAACATTCCATCATTTTCAACAAGGATCAATACAGAGCAAGTTGATTAAGTTTGTTCATCCTACATATTCGGACCAGAAGCATGAATCATGTGAATCTAAGAAAAATATTCATGAATATCACACTGGTGGAGCTAATAAGAAGGAAAACAGAAGTATTTGAAGTAGAGGAGATTACACTTATATCTTCTGCACCAAATCTTTCACGCTCAAATTTTAATGAATCCAGAAATTTACCTCAAAACAATGCAACCAAAATTCCTTCACCCTTTCTCATCTGAAACAACGCACGTTCACAATATGCTTGATTTTCCAGCATACAGGAGGAAGAAGCATGAAACTCCTTAGTCATTGCTCTTCATGTTTCAGACACATTAGTTTGGGCTTTCAGAATGTGGGTTAAATGAACAAAGTGCCGGAAATAACAATAATACAGTTGGGAGAGGGCTTGACCTTAGGGTTAGGGAGTTAGTGTAAGAACATTTGACTCAGTCCAATTCTCCTTTATTAATATTATTTTTCCTAAAAAGTATGAGTTTAATATTTAATAATTTACAAAACTTGAGCCAAATGAATTTGTATTCAATATACTTTAAAATAAGCTCTCCTTACCTTGTTAAGTCTTTTTCAGTAATTTTTCTCCTAAAATTAAACAGTAAAAATATTATATCTCTACATAAATTTTCCAGCTCATAAACATATTGATTATGTGGTAATAATTCTTTTTATCTGCATATAGTATTTCATCAAAATACCAGCAATCGTCTATTTTTAAATCTTCCCTTAATGTCTTCTGGCAAAACAAAACAAAAAAATTCCCTTAATCTCATCCTCAAATAATCAAATAAATAGCCTAATTAAATTAATTTCTCCATTTACAGATATTCACTGCAATTAGTTATTTCTTTCCCAGCTAAGTTAGATTCTTTTTAATTTAATTACAAGATTAAGATGCCTAGCTCACTCATCCTCAGAAGATCTCGAGATGCGACCCTTGATCTTCAGATTATTGTGCATCACATATTTTTAAGGTCACATGAAAATGATTCCTGAGGTAATCAATCAGCTCATATACAGATGCAGGCTTGGGAAATTACAAGAGAGAAGGTCAAACATTACATCTTGTCATGCATTTATGCAAAAACTCAGGAAATAGGTGAACATGCAAACATATACAACAGAACTCAAAGTGACATGGATAACGAATGCCATGTGATTATTAGAAGAAAGAAAAAAGTGTACCTTGAATCAGTTTGTGGACGCCTTTTCATTCTTCATAATCATATGAAATGAATTGGAGCGGTCTTCTGCAACCATTTCTCGCAGTATGTCATCTTCAATCTTTTCTGCTCGCCATCGGGAAGGGTCCTGCACATATTCTTCGCTAAAAATCATGCTGGAAACCCACTCTTTCCAGGCGGTTCTTCGATACTTATCTTCCTCCAATGTGCCTGTTGCCAGCAGCTGGTACACATAAACCATCTTTTGCTGACCAGGACGAAAAGCACGTGCAACAGCCTGTTTTGTCTTGGATGGATTCCATTCTGAATCCAACAAAATCACCCGAGATGCTGCTGTCAAACTAATGCCTTCAGCACAAGATGAAATTGAAGCAAGAAGTATCTTTGATGGTCCGTTAGGATCCTCAAACTTATCCATTATCCTTCCTCGTTCAAAGAGCTCTAGCTCCCCAGTAAGAACTAAGACTTCTCGACCTCTATACCATCCAAAGAACTTCTCAAATAATTCAGCAAATAATCTCACAGGTGCAATGTTATGGCAAAACATTAGAATCTTCTCATTCCTTACAACGCGATAGACCAGGCTCAGAACGAATTTCACTTTTGACCCTTTTTTCAAATCATACTTCCATTTCTCTAGCTCCATCAATTGCTCTATAGAGAAAAACTTTTCAGCACATACGGCTGTTTTGACTAACCAAGGATGTATCGATCCAAGGGTTATCAAAAGCTCCAACTCCAAAGGATATCCAATGCACGAAGACATTTTCTTCTGGAGTTTTTTCAAAATTTCATGCTGTATATCGGTAGTATTCATCAACAATGTATAGATTTGTAAACCAGGAAGATCCTCTGAACTCCCATTTTCATAAACATCTATAAAACCGCTGGTCATCTTTCTCAACTTGTTCAGACCCTGCATTTGCTCTTTTTCATCCTTTGAGTCAACTTTTTTTGCAATATTATCCAAGAAGAATTTTCTAGCTCGTGCCTCTATTAAATGACGTGCTTTCCCTGCTCCTTTCAATTTTCTCTTGTATTTAGGGTCCAGTTTTTTCAACACTTCATCGGCAAATTTTGGCCTGGCCAAGCAAAGAGTGTTGAAGTATTCACAGAAGTTGTTCTGGAACAATGTACCCGAAAGTAATATTCTCAATTCTGTCTGTACTTTCATCAAAACTTTCCTCAACCTTGATTTTGTGCTTCTAGGATTGTGCCCTTCATCCAGTATAAGAATACCAGGACTTTCCCTTAATACTTTAGCCATGTACTTTCTGTGCGAAAACTTTGAATCCTCTCGCATCAATGTTAAAAATGAAGTATAACCCATGACTAGAACACTTGGGTGTGCGTGCCACATTTGTATCTTTTCCAGGCAATCCAAAATATGCTTGACATCATCAGTAGGCTTTGGACCACCATGAAAAACCACTTTATTCTGCTTGAACGCTCGGTAGGTTCTACGACCATGAATTAGATACACTGGAATAGGAATTTTCCATTTAATAAATTCTTTATACCATGTATAAAGTGTTGTCTTCGGAGCAAGAACCAATGGTCGCTTCCCAGGGAATAACTTCAAGTAGCTAACAAGAAATGCAATAATAAGGAATGTTTTTCCAGCTCCAGGAGAATGAGATATCACACAACCACCTCTTTTTTTGGATGCTGCTTCCATAAGTGTGGGGTCCATAGACCCAGCAACATTTTTCCAAAGAAATTCAAAAGCTTTTTTTTGGTGGATGTGCAACTTCCACCTAAGTTCAGGAATTAATGCCCATACATTATCATTTTCTCCAGTTATAGGTTGATCAGGCAAAGCATCAGTCAATAAAAGATGAAAATCATCATTTTCATCAGCCTTTGGTTCTGGTTCTGAACCTTCTCCACAGTGTGGCTTCTCCTCATAGTGCCACGAACGTTCGAACTGACATATTTGACAAGTTGTCAGATGGTTGCTATGCAAACATAAATTATCTAACCAGTTACATGAGATTATATGATGGAATATAAGAACGATATATATTTTGAGGAAACCTCCTATAGAAGGAAATATATCGTAGTTTTATATTTTATTAATTTCTGTTTTTACTTTTTTTGGCAAGTGAGCTGTTTAATCATTAGATGTATCAAATAGGCTGCAAGAGGGGTGTTTCCTTCATTAGAAGGAAACATTTATTATTATTATTTTTTTATATTTCCTTCATTAGAAGGAAACCTTAGCAGGGGCTTCTATAAATAGCCACCATGCAGCACATGCAAGATAGACTTGATGAATGATATATTTGATGCTATGAGATTTAGATAGCTCCTCCCCCCACCCCCCAAGTTCTTGCATTCTGTCTCCTCTTCCCCCTCACTTCTGATCATGCTCCCCCCTCTCCCCTCTCTGTTTCTATATCTGTTCCCCCTCAACCTTTGTTTCTGCACCTCTCCCTCCTAAATCTCCTCTATTTGCATTAGAACTAGTGTGGTGTGAGTGCGTGTTGCATTATTATAATTAACATCAGCAACTACATGTATTGATGGGAAGAGCATCGGATATCAAAGAATAAAGAAACCACACAGGTTCCTTTTGGGATCGCAGTATTTAATCTATGATTGGTTTTACAAATAGAAAACACCTTCGTAATGCAAGTTGTGCCATCTTGATGCAAAGTAAAAAAAAAACTATTTTAAAACATATATAGTCATACTAACATGCAAAATCAACAAAGGTTTCAAAAACTTACAAAGGGTGGCAAAACATCTTTAATCTCTGTACTGACAATGCCACATAAGACACAGTAAATTCCAATTTCTTCATTCATTCTATAATCATGGCGACAAAGCGAATCGGTTTTTTCCCATGCCTCAGTAAAAACTGGGGCACCTGAATCCTGATAAGATAGCTGAACTGTATTAGCTTTAGAAAAGATCGTGAACAAAATAAAAGTAGCCTAACAAATAATAATAGAAATAGGCTTAGGCCCTTTGTGACCAGAAAACCAAAAAGTTATAATCAAACTCACCTCCCCCCATCCAAAAAACAGGAAGGGTAAGATTGGGGGGTGGGAGAGTAAACGGCCATACCTCTGTGCCTTCTTCAACATAACTTGATGCCAATGAAACTTCCATTTCTCTCCACAATATATCTAGTTCATCAGTTTCTTCCTCATCCTCTACTGGGGATGCCTTTGTTTCCCTCTTTTGTCCTAAGTTACTTGTTTCCTTGAATTGTATCCACTGCTCAGTAATAGGCGGCTCTGCGTTTGATGGTTTTGCATTCATATTCTTTAAATATGAGTCTATCAATTCCTTGTAGGCACCTGCACTTAAGGACCTAGCTTTATAAGTTCTTTCTTCATCAGATTGTCTGACTCTTGAAATTGTTGAATGATATTTTCTCCCTTGAACCACTTTATTGGAATTTATCCCTTCCCACTTGCCTTCAAAATTCATATCATTAAAACCACAAGAATTCTTCCCCTTCAATTTCGGAATGCCGTGATTATAATGACATCGGGAAGCAATATCATCAATCTCTTCAAGATCGGGAATCTTTGAAGGATGATTATAGGATTCAAAAGTTAACAAGTCCATATCATTCCTCTTTGGTTCAGGACTACCTATCATGTGATAATATTTGGAAGGAAATTCAACATTTCTTTGTGTGTAATGTTTAGAGACCTTGGCATTGGAATCAACATGCTCAATGTTAATAGGATCACATTCTAGAGGAACCGGAACAATGGCAAGTTGAGATTCAGTTTCATTTTCATTGGCATCACCTGAATTCACCTCCTTAGATTTAGGCCTCCTTTTATACACTTTAAGCTTGTTGTAGGACTTCATCTTATCAGACTTTAGTCCATTGTCATCGCCCTTCATTCCAGAACATTTTTGCATACCAATCAGGGATGACAATGGCATTGACAATTCATCATCCTCAGTATCATCTTTTCGGGTGTCCATCTTGTATGGCCTAGTACGAACAAAACCAACATCCAACACATGAGTCTCATCACAGCCAAGGTAGCGCTCGGGTTGCACATTCCGGCGTTTGGAACGACGCAAACCCTCAGGATTATAAGATGGAATTGCTTTATCTTTATGGGAGTCATCTGTGTCGTCAACCTTAACAGTGTCTGATGAAATAACTTGGGAAACAATGGGTACTAACATGTTGTTGTCTATTGTGAAATTTACAACATCCAATAGGGAGCTAATATCATCACCCCCCATGATTTGATAAACAATCTTGTTATCTGCAGATCTAACACAAAATGGAACCTTCTTTAAAACTGATGAGACAATTAACCATGAAATATCAGATAAAAATTTCCCTGTAAGCAGTTTAGTCTGTGGTACTGCATGCCAGTCCTCAGATGAATCCCACCGATAGTGATGATCTTCACAAGGACTATGCCCAAGCCTTTGGAGAATAGAAATTTGACTTATTCCAACTACTTCGATCTCCTTATTAAGAGTTCTTACCTCAGAACCTATACAACCTTGATTAACATAAAAGTTCACATAATACTGACACGAGCACCCAGGTTCATGTGGCTTTCTCTGTATAGAACTTATTTTAGCATCAGCCCACACCTACAATGAGAAGAATTCTGCTGATCAAACTTAAATTTAAGTGACGGAATGTCAAACAGGACTTTAACATATGCCAGGAGCAGGGCAACAATATTGAGAAAACCAATAATGAGGATCTAGTAATATCACAACTATAGATAACACTTTCCCATATTCTAAGATCACTGAATGTTCACTACATAAATAGGTCCATACACCAAGCCAACCCAAAAGCTTAAACATTTAAATGAATGCTCATTATTGGTTTTTATTATATCTTGAAGGGACTCTATCTTACCAAAAGTGGTTCAAGCTTGTAGTGTGAACAAAACACAAATGCACCATTTGAAACTGAATTCTTAATTAGAAAAAAATAGGGATATAGCAAGCATCAAATTCTTGATCAATTGATCATTCATGAAGAACCATACCATGATCAGTTTCTATAAATGCCTCTAAAAACTATCATCTCAAGAAATGAGAAATCATCAGCAAAGTGACTTTCCAGTTTAAGCTTCTATCAAAATACATAATGAAAAACAAGGGAACACGTAGAACTTCTATACAGCATGGAGAATTTATCCACACATACTCAATGACTCAGAAAGAAACTTCTAGACTTTGAAGCAATAAGATGGTGATACAATTTGGTATTTTATATTATCATACCACAAAAGATGATTGCAAATTTGTCTTTTCAGTCCATGCAATTCAAGAAGCTTGACTAAAGATTAGAAGTAAAAAAGCCAACTTAAATGGTCACTTACAGGATTAAGACCTTTTTTATCTGCGCCATTAGTAGATTGAAAGGAAGAAAGTACACATATGTCAATTCCGGGTCTTAAAAAGCTGGAGCAATCTGATACAGTTGCTTTCCTAGACCTTATCCGAATGTCTGAAATAGGAGCTTTCTCCCTAACCACATAGTTATTATCTTTAAAATGCAAGACCATTGTTCCTCCTTCAATTGTTAGGTACCTCAAAGCTTGCCATGACCCCTGGAGAATTGCCTCAAATGCTGTATAGAAATATAAAAGGATCTTAGCATGTTAAAAGAATCTCCGCTGACGAATGTGAATATATGGTCAAAGAACAACTGGTAAACAAATTAAAAACCAGTGAAAATGTCCTTTTTCCTTAATTACTGCACCAGAAGGTTAATTCTCTTTAAGATATGTAAAACCAGTGCTGTAATTCATGGAATGCATAGTAATTGATAGAAGTAAAGAAGAGGAAAGCCTTACGGTGAGAATCAAATGGATGCTTCAATTGATGTATACGTCTCTTTCTGGGCATTGTTGAGTTTAATAGCTAATTGATTTGATGTCTTCCAGTGAACTTCTGCAGTAGCTTGAATGTGACAAATTAGGAACATAGATGAAATGGAAATAAACATTCGTTACTCCCTTCTTCCTTTTACTTTATCTATTGTACCTTTTTAATCATTAGTCAACCGTTTCTATTCATGTCTTCTACATTATTTTTATTTTTTATTTTTTGATTAGAGACGAGATTATTGTACATCATCAAAATCAATTTTTTAATGACAATTGAACCTGAACCTGCAACAACGCTTAAACGAAAAAACCCATCCTTCCAAGCATATGAACTACCCTCAAGTAGCTTTTGTAATTCATAATTTCTCATTCTTATTCAGTCCACAGTCCAAATAAAAGGAAGATACAGCAAGAGAAACCAATGGTAAACAAATGGCGGGCGAATTAACAACTCAGCGTTCACATTTCCTACTCTTAAGAAGGGCCAATATTACTCGACAGTCTTCAGAACTTCAGTTCTATACATATTCACAAGAACATAATATTTCATATTCGCATACTCTTACACATAAATACCAAAAGACTTGCATGTAAAATAATAGCTTTTTACAGACAAATTTCCCATTAATAGAGTCAAAAGCCTCTCCGTTTTGGTATGTACATTTACCTCTTCGAACGCAGAGAAGTATGAAAAATCGGAAACCCAAACTGGTCGATCAATCAAAAGATCATCAGCATCGGAAACTTGAAGCCATTTCGATTTCGCAGAAACTACAGTTGATCCTTTCCGAAAGCAACTCGCTCAGGGTCTAGCACGTGAAGTAGGACGATTCCTCTAAACAAATGAGTTGAAGCTTGAAAGAGAGACCAAAGAGACGATCATTTCAGAGGCGAAAAACAGAGGAGGCGTATATGATGCCAGAAATGTACTTGAAAATGATGTGAGTGAGCCTGTGAGTGAGAGGGAGAGTGAGCTGACCGCTCATAGAAGAGTGAGAGAAAAGTGAACCTGTGAAAAGTGGAACGGAACGAAGAAAGGCATGAAGATCGCCTGAGCTGTCGAAAGCCTGGACAATGCTGAGTATTAAACATCATCCGTTAGATTAAATAAACGGACTCGATTATTACACGTGGCAAATAATTATACTTCCTAGATTATATATCCGTCCTTCTTTAGCCCTGCTTCTGCTGCGGCGCAGCACCTGATTCTTTTTTCCTGCTTCCCTATAACCTAATTAATACTCATTAATTGTTAAGCAGATTTTCTGCAGGAAATAAAAACAAAATACAGATTCCCCAAATAAGGTCATAACTAAAGCGGGAAATTTTAGCAAGACCAATTAAAATATCAATAAAAAGATATAGGGAAGCGCTTTTACTTTCTGCTCGCGTTGTAGTTTGTGCCACTTTTTTGTTTTTGTGGTCAGTTTTTTTTTTTCGCTAAAAAATTGTTTTTGCATCTTCTTTTGTTTTGGGGAGCACTTGAAATTTTGAATACTTTAACCGCCTCACGATATAAGTCGGTTTTGTTAATTATTAGAATAAAAAATGTGTAATAAAAAAGTGACAGTTAAATTATCAAATTTGTCTTAATTTAAAAATTTATTTTAATTTTATCTATATTAAATGAGGTTTTAAAGAAGAGAGAAAAATATTAGTAGGTGTCACATTTAAGAATTAATTATATAGGCAAAATTAATAAATAAACACTAATTTCTCTCCAAATATTACTCATTTAATTCTATTTATATATCACTTCCAATATATTTCCTGTTGATCAAAAAAGAAATTTAAGAGTAAAATAATATGACCTCCCTTACATTTTATCTTAATTACACGGATTTCCTTTTTATTTTGAAAACATATATATAAATCCAAACCATTAACTCCATTAAGAGTTTTTTTTAATTAAAATTTATATTAAAGTAATTTTTATTTACTAATTGATCCTTCATCATTACTAATTCTCTAATTTTGACTAAAATTGTTTATTTAATTTAAGAGGCTTTTTCTTTCTCTTAATATATTTTTTACTTTTGCGTATAGTTATCTGTTAATTTTTTTTCATATTAAGATAAAGACTTAATTAAATTAATTAATGTAGACATAGAAAACTTAATTAAAAATATGATTAATTTTTTTAATAGATGAATGCTTCAATAAATGTGTTTATAAATGTTTGTGCAACAAATGTATTTAAGAAATTAAAATTTGAAATTAATATATGTTATATAATATCTCAAATTAACATAATTAATAGCATATGGTGAATAAAAATATGTCTTTGAAATATGTTTCCAATCATTGTGGTTGTGGCAAAAAAAGAAAGAAAGAAAGAAATATGTTTTTAGTTATTTAAAGAATACTAAATAAATAAGTTTCAATAAATATGATAAGAAATTTAAAATTTTAAAATTTAATAATAAAATAAAATAAATAAATTTTATAATATATTGAAAATTTTGAATATACATGTATTAGAATTATTTTTTTGTTTGTATAAAAAATTATTTTTAGGCAAATATAAATGGTTATTCATTTGTTAAGAGAGGGGTATTTTGGTCAAAACTAATGTTTAATAGCCAAACTGAATGGTCAATTAATGGTTGGGTGGATGAAAATGGAATATCAAATATATAAAGTGTAATACCCCAAATTTTATTCACCAATATATCTTATAATTATTTATAGTATTTAACGAAATGAAATAGTGAATATTCATAAACTTGGAGTTTAAGAAGCTAATAAATTTTCATTTTCATGAAAATTGGACTAGAATAAGGCATAAAATTAATTTTTGGGCATTTTAAAAAGTCCAATATCAAAGCATAAAATGGAAGAATAGTAAAGCATAATATTTGGCCCAATATTAATGTTAATCTTAGCCATGAATGAAGAAAAAGAAATAAATCCAAAGATGTAATGGTAAAATCGTAATTTTACCAATTAAGCACAAAATTAATTATTTTCCAATTAATTGAAGTTAAATTCAATTAATTAAGAAAAATAAAGAAAATATATATATTTAGAACATTCTTGATCAAATAATCAAAGTTTGAAAAGTCAAGGTGGAACTTATGCATAAATTAATGGCTAAATTATACAAAACCCCCTGAACTTTGAGGCAATTGCATATAATCTCCCTGACATTTTGATGTTTAAATACAACCCCCCTGAACTTTGATTTTTTTATTTTGAACCCCCTGCCGTTAACACGTCGTTATCTTTTTGACGGAATTTGCCATGTCAGATTAATAAAAGACTCATCATCACATCTTACGTGGCATCCTTATTAAGTTTATAGTTGTATAAAACCCCCCTGAACTTTAGTCTAGTTGCATATAACCCCCTCGACATTTTAAACTTTACACTTAACCCCCTTGAAGTTTTATTTTTTTAAATATTGAACCCCTGCCTTTCCTTTTTTTATCTAATTCTTATTAAAGTGAGCTCATTACTTCCAAATGATCATATAAGCTTCTTCATATATTAAAGCAACATTTGTACAATTTTATTGTCTTAATTTATAATATTAATAAATCATTAATTTTTTTTTGCTATATATCGTTTGTAAATTAAAATAGTATTTGTTGCATGCAGAAAAATAATATTTCAAAATTCGCATTAACAAGAAACATAAGGATAGAAATTCAACCTCTAATTCTACAAAAAAATATGAACTGCTAGTAAAGATAAACGTGAATGCTGAAATGTTTAAATATGAAAGTGATATTTAAATGGTTGCATTGATAATAAGAGGCCGGTTATTCTGCATAACAAGGGACTTCATTCTTCTTCATGGCATGGATGAGCTAGAGCTTTGAGTATTAGGAGGCTGACTATCCTGCATTAATAATAAAAGAAGAGTTATTTTTCTACTAAATACATGTGTAGAGTAAATCAAATTTTATAATTAAGGAACATATAAGTGCATGTTCTGCTTGGCTTGATGCAATGTTCTCCTCCCCCTCCTTCTTCTTGTACACCTTTTTGTTTGGATTAGGGGGAGCCTTACAACCCCGCGAATTGTGACCCATTTTTCCACAATTACTACACTTCGTGGTAGCCCCCTTTTTACTTATCTTTGATGGATTTTGTTGCTCATTTGGAGCCTTCTTACTTGCCTTTTTAGGCCTACCAGGTCGCCTGTTATACTCTAGTGGTTGCAAGGGAACCATTGTAGATTGTGGTCAATGTTCTTCACTTGGCATTGCACCTATTACTAAGGCATAAGCTCTTATGAGTGAATTTTTACTATAATATGCAGAAACATAGTTTTCAGGTACCCCTCTGATTTGATAAATTGCAGCGACAACATGTCCACAAAGAATACCAGTCAAATCCCAAGCCTTACATGTACAAGTCATTGTCTTAAGATCTACCACCTCCCTCTTCCATAGACTTTGTAGCCCAAACCTCCCATCACCTGTCGTGTAGCATATATAATTCTTTGAGTCATTCTTTGCTCTTTGAAGCTTATTAATGATTCTAGGGCATATTACATTTTGTGATTTTTCTATGCCCTCTCTCTTTACAACTATTCTCTTCATTAGCATCCTTCTAATTATTTTACACATTGTAATGATTGGCTTATCTCTTGCAACCAATATAAAAGAGTTGAATGTCTCTGCAATGTTGTTTTGTACAATGTCGCACTTACATTTGTTGAGAATACATGCTTACTCCAAAGTCTAGAGTCATAGGGCCCGTTTGGTATGTTGGAATTGATTTTGATGGAAATGGAAATTGATATAGAAATGGGATTTAAAAGTGTGTTTGGTATGTAATGAAAATGAAATCTAATTTTTATACAAAAATACCAAAATGCCCATCTAAATTAAAAAAAAATCTTCAACATTGGCAAATCTCATTGTTGTCAAACCAAGCCCCCTCCATTATTGTCGAACCAAGAAACTTCACAGATAATAAAGAAACTTCACAGATCTGAAATCTTCAACGCTGTTTAGCGCCGCAGGATTGCTGTCGAACCAAGACCCCCCATTGTCGGCAACGTCGTGAGCTTTCACCTTCATATCCTCCTTCTACGGCCTCGACTTCATCGCAAAAAATGGGTTCGGCGCTGGTTTCCATATCTGAAGGAGGGGAAGAAGACGTCAGCACCATCGTACAATCTCGTTGAAGAAGCGAAAGAAGGCGAAAATGGAGAAGAAGGTGAAGATGAAGTTGGGGAGAAGATGAAGCCAGAGATCTGTGGGATGTCGCCGTTGCTGTCATGTTTGTGAGCACAAGCTGCCGACGGATAAATGGAAGGACGAGGGAGAAGGTTGAAGGGCAAGAAGGAATTTTGTCATGTTGAATTGCAAATCTTTGCTTTATTCATGGAATTCAATTTGGTGGAATTAGTGGGTTTTGGATTCCACATGGAAATGATTTCCATGACCATTTCAGCGTACCAAACACAATTAAGACATGGAATTAAATTCCATTTCCATTTCCAATAGCCCAATTCCAGCGTACCAAGCAAGCCCATACTTATCTAACCAGTTAGCAAAGTTAAGGTCAAGCTCCTTTAGTCGTTTCATGTGATTGTTGAATTCTTGTTTTGTTGTTGCCCTACATGCATTCCAAAGCTCATCTTTCAAATTCTTTCCCTTATATCTGAGCTTGAAATTAGCATATAAGTGCCTAACACAAAACCTATGCTCACATTCTATCGTGCTGAGCACCTCTTGCAACCCCTACAATTTAATTAAATATATTATAAAAATTGAATAATCAATTGATGTACTAGTAAAAAAATAGAAATACAATAAATATAAACACTATACCCTTTGCATTAGGGGTGTTCAAAGTGTCCTGGTTCCGGTTGTCCCGGCCTGGTCCCTGACATTTTATCCCGGGAATTTTCCGTCCCGTCCAGGACCGGGATCTAAAAAAATCGGGACCGAGACTGGGACCGGGATCACACCTTGTGATTCCGGGAATTCCCGGTCTCGGTTTTTTTTCCTTAAAAAAATAAGTTATTCTTTTATATTTGTATTTTTTACCCCATAAATTAAGTTATCATTTGATAAAATGTATATCACATATTTAGTTAGAGTTAAATCGTATATATCGTGATACTAATCCTAACTATATAATATATAAAGATAATAACAAAAATGATGAATGTGATAATAATAATAATAATAATAATAATAATAATATATTATTCTTCAATTCTAGCTCAATTTTTTTTTTTTTTTATGACTTTATTAGGTGTTAAATAATCACTTCAAACACTAAATTATAAAAAATTTAACTAATATAATTATATTATTGAAACCGGGAATTCCCGGTCTCGGTCCCAGTTATATCGGGAATTTCTCAGGACCGGGATCGGGAATGAATTCCCAGTCCCGGCTACCACCCGAGACGGGAACCAGGAATGGGTGATCCCGGTTCCGTCTCGGGATTTGAACACCCCTATTTTGCATGTTTGACATCACAACCCAGCCTTTATCTTTAGATGAGCCAATGTCCTCAAATAGTAATGTCATGAACCAATTCCAACTATCCTTGCACTCAGATTCTACAATGGCATATGCTATAGGATACATATTATCATTCGCATCTTTTCCAACTGCAGATAGAAGATGGCCTCCAAAACTACCTTTCAAGAAACAACCATCTACACATATAATTGACCTACATGCTGCTACAAACCCTTGTTTACATGCACCAAGACACACATATAGTCGCTTAAATCGAGAGCCTTGTGCCTTGACCATCATTGTACTTTCAGGGTTAAATTTCATTATTGCCCCACAACAAGCATATATTTTGGCAAATTGCTCTGAATCACGACCCTCAAGCACCTCTAATGCCATATTTTTTGCTCGATATGCAACAAATTTTGAAATTTCAACATTATAATCCCTTCTCACTTGATTTGCAAATGCTGTTGCAGTCCAATTTGGTTGCTCTCTAATATGTTCAATGTACCTATTTGACAACCAACCTGCAATCACCCATTTATTCTCTCTTTCCCATCCACAATTGTACTCCTTATGGTGGAATGACTTCATTTGAAATGCATCTCCAGCATGAGTCATTGATGCATGTATAACCCATCCACAATTGCGTTTGCAATTCATCCTAATTTGAGATGCTTCATTTTTTATATACTTGAACTCAATGCCATTCTCAACGGCATATTGCTTTAATGCTCGTCTATAAATTTTAAAGTTTGCAAAATTCATACCAACTTGAAGATCGATAGGTCTTTTAAAATCTGTTTTCTCATTAAACTCATTAGATGATTGCCTTTCTAATTCTTGGTCTTTATCATCTAATCCAATTAGACATTCTGACTCCTCACTATCATCATAATCAGATTCCACTTGTGCATCCCATTCACATCCACTTTGTGCCTGTACATTCCTTGTATCTCTACTACTAAACCCCCTCAATTGGTTATCATTCAACCATTGATTAACTTCTACCTCTATCCCTCCATCAAGATTCTCAAAAAATAAATCTAGTTGCTCACTATTGCTATTGAAAAATTCACACTCATTCAAATCAATTTGGGTGTCTAACTCCTCCTCTTCATCTCTTTATTCCTCCTCAGATACTGAATCACCTCGTAAGTTAGCCATAGTTTTGTCACTGATGTTACTATAACCTAACATCAAATAAAGGAAAGAATAAATAAAGAGAATGCAAAAATGGCAACCAAAGGATGATCTTATCCATTATTTGGACATACTATAATAAAGGAAAGAATAAATTTAGTAATCAAGCATATAGGACCCAAATCCTTTCTTACCTACTCTATAACAATAATTCCTTATGCCAAAAAATTGGTGTAAGCAAAAGAGCATGGGAATTTATTTATATTAGAAAACATGCCCCCTTATTCCTTTACGAACTACTCCTTCCCTTCTCCCCAAAATAGCCAAACAAAGTCAAAGCTTAGTGCAGACTATTCAAACAATGAAACACTAACCAATATTAATTCCATAATATCCCATTCATGAATGACTAACATAGGCCTTTACATTCGCTTTTGTTTCTACAATGCATCAAGAGCTCTAACACAATTAAAATGACAACTTTTCCTATTTATTTATTCGTCATGCTTTGAAAGAGAATACGTTTTGCACTTAACCAATAAAGTTTGATAGAATTTCTCATAAAATTTCTTCTTTTTATTTAGTAATGTCTTGATTTTAATTGGAAAAACTTGACTGTGAATAGCCGCAATAGTTCAACGCATAATGAGGGAAAGAAATATAGAAACATAGGGTACAGGGTAACATCTATTAGTGTGTAGAATTATAAAAACCTATTTATAAAACAAAAGAATCATAAAAGGCCAAACAAAGAAAAAGACTCATCGCTCACAATCATGAAAGAGAGTACAAAACAAAAGTGAAAGAGACAATAAGAGTATTATATTAAGCACCTTTTTTTTATGTGTTGTACTGTACTTGAATAGTTGAAGAAAGTGGCTTTGATTAGGATTTCTTGGAACGACAAATTACGATAGAAATAAAAATACCATTGCAATTCCATCCAATTCAATCTCGCAAAAGTACAGTCTACATTTTCCCCCTATTATTACTATTTCTCCTACCTCCAAGCGCCCCGATCGCACACACAAATGCTCAGCAGTTTGCCCTAACCAAGCTATATATAATTACATAACTAAATCTACATGTACATACTGTATCTATATATGTTACGATTATATATAATTCAAGAACAAGAAAATTAAATAAGGCGGCGACAAATATAAAAGTGGAATCTCTCTCCCCTCTCTCTGAGAAATTAAGGGGATGAAGAAAACATACTTAGCAGGAGGCTTGGCGGGATAGTTTGGTGTGTAGGTTTAACCATGAAACTAAGATCAAAAATGAAATTTCACTCCACTATGTGAATCTACAGTAGAGGTTGAGGGTTTTCTAAGAATTGAAACAGGAGGTTGCGTAGCAGACGACAAAGAAATTAGAGGCAAAAAGACTAAGGGTTTTTTTTTTAACATAAAATGATAGTTTCACCCTTATATAAAATTGATATAATAATTATAAAATTATTGCTTATGTTAGATGCCATGTAGGATGCCACATAGGGTATGAGTTGTGTTGTGTTAATTTGATGTGGCAAATTCTGTCAAAAAGATAAATGCATGTTAATGGCAGGGGGTTCAAAATAAAAAAACCAAAGTTCAGGGGGGTTGTATTTAAACATCGAAATGTCAGGGAGGTTATATGCAATTACTCCAAAGTTCAGGGAGGTTTGTATAATTTAGCCAAAATTAATTAAAGAAATTGTGAAAAATGTTGGAACAATTTTTATTTCCCTCTTCCTTGTTAATTTCACCTAGTATAAGGAAATAGGAGGGAAAAATAATTATTTGGATTATGATATGTCAAGTGTCCTCATTTTGAGCGAAGTAATTAAATAAGAATTGCTAAGATATGAGCACATGTGTTATTAGCAATAAAATAATAATTAGTTACGCAATTGACCAAGGCAATTACATGAAGCCCAACTTAGTGTAAAAGAATCCTAAAGGCCTGTTTGGTTCAAAGGGAGTGGATGGAAGGGGAAGAGCTCATTTTTCATCTCCAAAACCCCCCAATTTGGAAGGAACAAAAATGAGGGGATGAGAGGTGTAATATCCTGAATTTTGAGATTGGAGGCTTGGGAATAAGTCTAAATTAAGCGGACTGCTAAGCCCCGGTTTAGCATGTGTCTCAGACCTATTCACTAACATTTTTTTATATCTTTGAGGTATTAAAAGGAATAAAATGGTAAATTAAAGAATGTGGGAAATTTGTATACAAAAATGGAATTTGTTGGAGTTGTAAATGCATTTCGTTTCATTGCTTTCAGTGAGGCAGTGTTGTTATGTAATGCATTTCATTGACCAAATGATGAGCAAAAATTATGAGATTTTATAGGATGAAAATAAACATATCAAGCTTTAATTTGATATGTTATATGGCTCAATTAGAGATATATACAAAAATTTATGGATTTTTGAATTTTACCGAGCGAAATTGATTATTTTCTGGGACAACATACAAAGATTGAAATGCTGAGAATTGTGTGCTTCTAGTTGGCTAACAGTTATATTTTTTCTTGAAACTAGACGCAATAAGGGTTATATATCCTTTGGAATCACTCTAATTCAATTTTTCTAAAATTATTTATGATTTTTCAAATATTGGGTAGAAAATCTGAAAATGAAAAAAAAAATGTAAAGGCAAACTTGTAATTTTGCCAAAAAAGCACCAAATTAAATATTTTTCAATTAATTGAAGTTAATTTCAATTAATTAAGGAAAATAAAGGGGAAAATATTTAGAATATTTTTGTCAAATAAATATGAATTTATGGAAAATTGGAGCAAAAGTGCAAATTTGATTGAAATTGTGACT
This sequence comes from Inga oerstediana, assembly GCA_963210345.1. Lineage (NCBI taxonomy): Eukaryota > Viridiplantae > Streptophyta > Magnoliopsida > Fabales > Fabaceae > Inga > Inga oerstediana. The sequence goes on from OY723408.1 coordinate 27,039,179, forward strand.
TTTAGTGTATACGTAACCGAAATAAGTTGTGAAACCAACTGAGATTATAGGGATGGACTCCTAGGTGTCTTCTACATGTCGCATAAGGAAGGAAATATTGGTGGGCCTTCATGACTCAATTTCATGTACATAAAGGCTATTTACACAAAGTTGGAATTCTTGGAAATTGTTAAATATATGAATTATGACATCATCATAAGATTAAATTATCATCCACCTCCTTTATCCAGCAAAAAACGACGCCATGCACAACTAAAATAGATAGGGAAATTTGAGAGAAGTAAGAGATAAAAGGAGGAAGGAATTTCACAAGGTAAGCCGATTCTTCGAACGATTTAACTCCTAACGTTTATAACTCTACTCCTAAGCTTATCTTTCATGTATTTCAAGGGTGTTGGAGCTCAAATCGGCTGTTTAAAGAGTTAGGGTTCAGCCATACTTGGAAAATTCAGAAGGAAGTGAAAGGTAACTCCCAAACCTTCGTATATTGCTTGTTCTGGCTGTTGTGGACAATTTAATCGATAAAATTTCGCCGGATTGTCTTTGATTGTAAAAACGGAAAATGGGTTTGTGGGGCTGTTACGCTGTCAAAATTGGTACTAAATGGTAGTTGTAACCTAATTAAATAGTTAATAAAGTGATTAGGAATAGAAAGGAATATATCTATGGAGCCGAAATCGCAAAACCCTGATTTTTTCCAGAAAACGAATATATTTCGGCCAAAGTTGTAAATGGACCTTAGAGTTGGATTTTCAATGATTTGATGGTTCCATTGAGTTCAAGAGGGAAAATTAGGTGGGGTTACAGTTGGTCACTTTTCGGAAAAGGTCGAAAAGCATAATTACGAAAACACCCCTGAAACCCTTAAAGTGGGGCTGCCAAGGGCAATTTCGTCTTTTGGAAGTGAATTTGATAATTTCGAGTCCGGAAGTGGATTTCTTGGGTAGAAATATCTGAGGATATCCCATGTTAGAATTTCAAGAAAAGTGCAGCCGGACAGGATACGGTGGGGCCGGGCCGGGTCCCGGGGCAATTTTGTAATTTTTTAATATAGACTCATATAACCCCCATAAATACTATGAAAGTGTCTAAATGGTACATTTGGAATTGCAGGACCGAGTTAATAGCCCGAGTTGCTGGCACGCAAATCGAGGATAAAAGACTAGAGATAAGGGACTTACCTTATTTACATGTATTTGATATCTCTGCTTGTGTAGTGATGTATGTGATTTATTAACTTGATTGTGTAGAGCATATTTGAATAAATGAAGCTCTATTTATGTTACATGAAACATTGGGCATGCATAAATGTCATTATGGGGCATACATCTAGTTAAAGCTAACATGTCATACACATAGCATCTATCATGCATGCATTATAGTATATGTTTCCTACTGAGATTCTCCCGAATCTCACCCTCCCCAACCAACCAATTAGACAGATATAAGTAGGGAAGAGAACTACACGAGAGGCATGCAGTGGCAGAATGAAGACGGGAAGATGTCTCTGTTTTACTGGGACGGGTTTAAATACCCTAGAGCCTTGTGCGGCTATCTTAATTGTAACTATTATGTACGAACCCCTATGTGGAATTTCTGTAATTATGCAAATATTATCAGTATATCTCTACTATTCCTGTATTGTCCACCGAACCATGCATTAATATTCCGCTGCAAGTCAAAATAAGTAAGTGTTAGATATGAATAGTTTTGATGATGTAAAATATAGATGTTAAATATGAGCAAAAAGTTTGTATAATATACTTATCTTCTACACTGACTAACTACCATATTTAATGTGAAATATCTTGTAGATTAGTCAAGCAAAGAGAGAAGATATCAAGTTGGGTTGAAAAGATTCATGTGATTTAATACTGTGGATTATTCGAATAGTCAAGGCATTATCCGAATAGTCATTGTGATTTCAAACTCAGTTTCTAAATATGGTATTCGGATAGTAGGATAACTATTCGAATAGTAAGGGCACTATTCGAATAGTATGATGATTATCCGAATAAGCTTTTGATGAATTTCAACATCTAATATCACAAGACTATCAGGATAGTAAAGTTACTATCAGAATAGTAAGATTACTATCAGGATAGTAAGGAGACTATCAGAATAATATTTGACATATTTCAAAGGTGACTATCAGGATAGTAATTGAACTATCAGAATAGTCTCAGTGCAAAAATTCAAATATTAATCGAATAGTAATTGAACTATCAGAATAGTCCATAACTAAAAAAGAGTGATTTTATTCGAATAGTTAAAAGATTATCATATGAATAGTCAAGATAATGCATATGTTATTCGAATAGTTAAAAGATTATCATATGAATAGTCAAGATAATGCATATGTTATTCGAATAGTTGAAAGATTATCATATGAATAGTCAAAATAATGCATATGTTATTAGAATAACGCAGCAGACTCTGTTTCTTTCAGCACGGGCGACATTCAGTATTTTGATGATATCTCTCCAACCACATGTCGGATTGAAGTGAAACCAGTGGTATATGAAACTAGACTCCCAACAAAAACTATGGACACCAAGATCACATTCAAAGGAGTTCAGATGAGAGAGATATAAGCTTCGAAAGTTGATACATGAATCAGCGTCATATTCCTGGACAGTTTTGGTATTTTGGACATAACTCTCAAAATACATATGAGATTGAGACGAAACTAGTGCCATATGAAAGAAGACTCAAAGAGCTTTCCATGGATAGGTCATTTGACATATTTGAGGTTATATTCTAATAGCTATGCCATCTGGACGTTGCTGCTCGTGATTTCAGAGATTGTCTAAGAACAGTAGATACTCTTTGGATCATAACTTTCTGTACACAACGATTTTGGAGCTAATTCTTGTTGCATTGGAATGTAGATAATGAGGGCTTTCCGATGATATATAATTTTCCATCTTTCAAGTCAAAATCAAGAATTCACTCGAGGAGCTACTTGAGTAACTTACTGTGATAAGCAAAACTTGAAGTGGTTGCAGGAATATGAAGATTCATCATCAAAGTGCATTATTCGAATACAACAAGTTGTATTCGAATAGTATATCATATCTTGTGTAGAAAGGCTATTCGAATAAGGGTTCGGCTATTCGAATATTAAAGTTCATTATGAGAGAATATTATTCGAATACAAATGACACTATTCGAATAATATCATTTGTTTTACAAGGCAACTATTCGAATAAGGAATTCACTATTCGAATACACTTCAAGTTCCAAAAGTTTATTCGGATAGAGAATAAAGTATTCGAATAAATATTACTCATTATCAAATAAGGCTATTCGAATACAATAGATGTTATCCGAATAACTGATTTCCCAGAAAACAGAACAACGTCCCGAAGATTCTGGAAATCAATGGAATGATCATATAACTCATTTTTCTTGCTTCTAATCACTCTAACACTTCATTGTATTAGTGTTTAATATATTTCTCCAGGAGTACAATGAAGATATGATTGGAAGAGTCAAAAGGTGAATTTACGGAAGCGGAACGTCAACATTCTAACGGCTAGTTTTTCAAATGTGAAGAACGACCAAACGAAGCAATAGGACTCAACGGATAGGTTGAAATACTCACAACGGTCATATCCTACTCAACTATAAATACAAGAGATTCAAGCAGACGACAACAACATATAACATGATAAGATTATGAATCATCCACTTCTACCCGAATACTCTCTGTTCTTATCTATTTTCCACATCATGTATATTTGAGAGAGTTTTTGTAGTGTACTTCAATGTTCATCATATCTACTCTGTGAGAGAGTTTGTAAACACTTTCAACTATATTTCTGAGTTGATCTCAAGGTAGAGGGACCTTGAGAGGGTTGATTTCCTTACGGGAGAAGCTGTAGAGAGAATTGCCAGTAAGACATTCTGCTCGTAAGACTTACAAGGTGCAAACAGTAGAGAACGTTGCTGCTCATAAGACTTACAGGGGTGTAAGCAGGAGAGAACGTTGCTGCTCGTAAGACTTGCATGAGTAAGCAGGAGAGGAAGATCTTCGGGATTGCTCTGCTCGTAAGACTTGCTGTAAGGGGGAGTATCTTAGTAAGAACTTTGTAAAGGCTTTTCTTGTGCCTGCATTAAACAAGAAAATAGTGGATTTGAAAATCTCAGGAGGAGCCTGGGGACTGGACGTAGGCCATCACAGATTGGACCGAACCAGGATAAATCACAGTTTGCATATTCTCTTCCCTAAGCTCTTATATTTCCAGCATATATTATTTAATCTAACTATTGATTTATAAACCTTCATACTTACCGCTTTTGTTAAGATACGAAAAGATTTCTAAAGTTCTTAAGTTTTTATTATCACCCAATTCACCCCCCCTCTTGGGTGATAGCCGGTTCTAACAGTAAGGGTGTGTAACTCCTCAATCAAATAGCCAAATACTTAACCATAGTAATTCAAATATCATCAATAAAGATGTTCAACATCCAAACTATTAAAATACAAATCAGTTTAAATAAAGCCCAAGTCATAGTGTTAAATCAAATCCTCAAAATATTTCCTCAAAACAAATTAAAATGCGGAAGTCTTTTTTTTTTTATCTTTGATAAGAGGTATCCGGTGCTAGATCTGGACCCCGGAACCGGGCCGTCCGAGCAACCGACTAATCCCCCCGCTGATTTGTAGGTACCTCAATGGGTAGAACAGCTGGCCAGGAGATTTAACGCTGCTCCATACCCAAGGCTAGGGATCGAACCCCCGACCAAGGTTAAGGGTGGAAGAGCCCTTACCGCTCTACCACACGCTCCTGGTTAAAATGCGGAAGTCTTAGGGTCATGGCAATATAAATGACATAACATGAGCCCTAGGAGCACAAAAGAGCCTCCAAGGCTCACTCCATAGGTGCCTTCCCTTGCTCCCTACTAGAACAGTCACCTGAAAATGTTAATATATATAGGGATGAGATTCCACGTCTCAGTAACTACTGAAAGCTTCTATCGTACACAAGCAAAACTCATATGATAAAAAGGAACTGATTACATATATATTCATATATACCATAATTCTCATACAAGACAAAAACAAGTTTAATCACCATTATATCAATCTGTATTTTCATCACAACATGTAATATACAATTATGCCATATGCAATATGTAAGATGCAACCTCCCTTATATCACCGTCTATCCTTATTCCGCTAACTGGAGCCATAGGCTAACACATAGTCCAACAGAAACCCATCCATTTGACTGGATTGTCCCAAGCTCACCAGTTCTTAAGATACACCCGGCCAAAGATGTAGAGCGTGAGTCTGGACTATGGCTCCCCTCCTTACAAGAATACAACTAAGGAGGTGTCACATGTCCCACAGCTCCAATGAAATCCCGGCCAAAGGAAAACATGGAAGGAGGGGCCCTGACAAGTACCATCCACTGTGCACCGAGTGATGGCATACCACGTGGTAAAAGATCTCAACATACAAATTTTTCCTCACTCCAACCCATCACAGATGCAACCGCCATGACAGTGATAAATAAAATATCATTAAAAGATAAAGTACAATAATTCATGCTTCCATTCATATCAAATATAATCACATATTCAAACATGCTCAAAATAAAGGGAATGTTTATGTAAAACAGAAATGTAGTCAATATATTTTACTTAAACTTTAATCATCATTTATTTTATCTTAAAATTTAACAATTTTTCACTTTTACCCCTAGAGTTAATATAGAAAATACTACACGAGAACAAAATCCATTCAATAAAAATGAAGCTTAAGATTATACATTCACATAAAAAATTTAACGGGGTAAATTTAATGGAGTGCTTCATAAATAGCCAAGGAGGGGGAGGGGGAGGGGGAGGGGACTTTTTCTTTACCTTATAAAGAAAACCAGGTCAGTAACTTATACTGTAATTCAAAGAATTCTTTTAAAAGTGACTAGTATTATGAATATAAAGGAGTAAGCATTTTTACATTTTATTAAAATGTTCCTTAATGTATGTATCTCGATTTTGTATATTATAAAATTACCAAAAATAAGTTAATTCAAACAAGCACTAAATATTGTAAAACCATTTAAAATTAAAAAAAATTAAATTAAACAAACACTTGACTGAGTATTGAAAGCATTTAAAATAAGTGTTTTTATGTTTCGCAAGATAAATACCTTCTCACATGTATACATTATACCACGTAAAATTATTTAAAACTAGTTTATCCAAACAAACTTAATTATTTGTTTGAATAAATAAAACACAATGCTGAACAAATTTCTCATAATTTGTATAACCATCAAAACATAGAACTAGTATAATTAATCCTTTTCCAGATATGGGGAAAGCAAGGGTTAACTCTTCTCACTTTGTTAAACCTGTGAAATTTATTCTTATCATTCATATGATTTATTTTTACAATAGCTGATAACATCCAATTAATTGATGATTTCTCAATCTTTATTCAATAAAATGCAGAAATTTTCAAAATTCTCTGTGTCGAGTCAAATTAATAAGAGGACATGATTTTAAATGAGGATTTTTTTTTTGGTTATTTACCTGAAAATAAATGAACACGAATTCAATATTGAATCTGAAGTTATCATTTACTATTGCCTATAGATCATATGCTAAAACCAATTACCGCATTTTGGAATTGGAACTCATATTTATTTTAATTGGCAGGAATATCAATAAATTTAACATTATATTTAATTTTTTGGATATCGTAAAATTTAAAAAATAGGTGGGTGTGATATACTACAGCAGGCGAAAATCAAAATTTTGAATGCATATTCAGTTATTTTTATATTATTTAAGATTGATTGCATTTTAATATGGAAGTGATGTAAGTTAGAAATGAAAGTAGAATTTATGACCGAGATTAAAATGATTGATATTTCCGGAAAATTTAAAACTAAAATAAAATAAAATGATTGATATGAAATCAAATCATAGAGTAATTATTACTGATATAAAATGGAATATTGATAACTAAAATTAATGATATGTTTGTGAAGGCAATATTAATTAATAATTAGTCATATCATCCAAAAAATGTGAAAGAAATAATTATTTTTCTAATTTTTTGGCCTGAATTATTTTTCTAAATTTGATTTAGTGAAATTGTAATCACGTTGCACACTCAAACATTTATTTAAGAAAAATAATTAGGTCAAGTTCCTTATATTCATTTCATTAAATTCTCTAATCACATATAACCATGTATCTCATTTTTGAATTATTATCATTTAACTATAAATATATATAAAAATAAATAGGACATATGATCACATATAATTGAAGAACTTGATATAGTGGATATAAAGAATTTGATGTAAGTATAATTCTTTATTTAAATCCTTATTAATATGATTAAGAAATTCATATGTATGAGTATGACGTATCTCTTAGTATTTGAGGTGTGCTTGCAAGTGGTTGAATTAAAAGTGTGGCTTTCATTATCAAATAATTTTTACCTTCTGGATATTGAATTAGGCCACTTCAAGAAATTTGCCGAGAGATTTGGAGAACGTGATAGGCTTTAATAAGATTCCTTACTATTCCTTACAAGCAGCAGCCTCTTTCCTATTATTTTTTCTTTTTCAAATGTCATTGCTAAAGGTTTTGTTGTATTGAATAATTCTTTTTCTTTTTTGATTATGTATTTTAGACAATATTTTTTTAACACTGGTGTCTCGGTTTTATAAAAAGGGTTTTATTTTTATTTTTAGGTATGCCTTGTTTTTTAATTAAAAAATAAAGAATAAGAAAATTTGCCAGGCAATAAATTGTTGTCTTCGAATAAAAACCGGGCACTAATTAACAATGAAAAGGGCATACATCAAAACTTTTTTCTTTTTTTCTTTTTAAAAAAAGAAGTGATGTATGTCTGATTATTTTTTTTTTATCTTATTTATTAAGATTATGATAAAAATGCAGTTTTAGTGGTTTAATTTTGTACGAACTTTTTTTTTTTATTTTAAAATTTTATAAAATATCTGCTTCTGTTCTCTAACTCAAATACCGTCACTACCAAATGCTAATCTTTTATATTAATCATTATTATTTTAAAAAATTAAACTTAATATTTTAGCACTTATAAATATTTTGTCAACATTGAAAATTTTATTGCTAGTATCTTTTTGTTAATGAAATCCATTAGGGTGTGTTTGGTTTGAGGGGAGGGGAGGGGAGGGAGGGAATGAGAGGATAGGTAAATTACCTTTTTGGGTTGAAAGAATTTAAATTTTGGGCGGGAACCCAAAATTTAAAAAGAATGATAAAGTAAATTTTGGGCGGGAAACCAAAATTTAAAAAAATGAGAGGGTAAATTTTAAGTTTCTTTTGTCCAAAATGGTAATTTCCCTACCCTCCCCTCCCCTCCCTCCCCTACCCTCCCCTCAAACCAAACACACCCTTAAGGTTCAATTTTATCTTCAAAATTTTCGTACAAAAACTTTGGGTATCCAAAAGTTTTTTAGATCATTATTGCCCGAAAGTGTTATAATGGGAGTAATGTAGCCCTTAATCGTTAAAAATGACAACGGGCAACGCTAATTTTTAAATATCAAGAATAGTTTATTAACAGTGGGGGCAACTTTACTCATTTTTTAACACTTCTAGGTAATATCGGTAAAAAATTTTTTTTTTTAAAGTGTAATTTTATTAATAAAGTTCTTTTCTATGAACCTTTAGCACAAATAAATTTTACAAGGGGAAAATATATACATAAACAATTTAAAATGAAGAAAATTTAACAACCGGTAACTTTCTTCAAATGTCCGTTATGTACTACTTGAAACTGTCCAGCTGTATAATCTAAAGTCATACTTAACAGTGTTATTATACCCACAAATCCTAGAAAAAAAATTCGGGACAAAATTAAACTTAAATCTAATGGTGTTATGGTTAGAAAACTGAAATAAACTTTATAAAATTAAGGAAATCAAGATAAAATCTTGGGTGAAGTTAGAGCCGGTAATATGGGCTCAACCCGTGAGCCCGCGGGTTTTGACGGGTGTCCAAACCCGCAAAAATGCGGGCCTATGCATAACCCGCGGGTTGATGCGGGTCAACCCGCGGGTTAGCGGGTTGGCCCGTAATATTTTTTATTTTTTATTTACATATAATAATTTTACAAAACTTATAAGTTTTCCACTCCTATCTTGGTACCTCCCAATTCAAAGAGAAAAAATTTTAGCTTCTTCCCTTCTTCTTTAAACAAAATTATTATATCTTGGTTGCTTGAGGATGAGTTTATGTTTTGTTTATAAACTTTAACAAATTTGATAACTTTATCTCTTAAATTGTAGATTATGTTTTTAAATTTTTATAAAAGAAATGATTGATACTAGGAAGGTAAATTTAATTACTCATATATATGTGTATCATATTTTCAATACATCTTTAAAAAATATGAATTTTTTTTTCAAAAAAAAAAATGCGGGTCCGCAGGCTGGCCCGCAACCCGCACACTGCGGGTTAGGGTTGGCATTTTGCCAGCCCGCAGAAGTGCCGGCTGCACAGGCCCGCACCGCGCGGGCCAGCCCGCAACCCGCGGGCTGGGCCGTATTCCCAGCTATAGGTGAAGTTAAATGAATAAAAGTGTACTTCTTAGTATCAAAAAAAAATAATAATAAAAGTGTACTTCTACTTTTTTTTTTAATTAAAATATCCCCTTTTCATTCAAAGAATGAATAGTGCATTAAAATGTAATTATCAGGATTTTTCCCCTTTTGATTCAATATCACCAGCTATGGACATGGAGGATGGATTTGAGTAATATTATCAATAGGGTTCATGGACCCGGACCGGACTGGTCGGTCCAGCCCGGAACCCGCCGGACCGGTCACTAGACCGGTCTGGTTCCCAGTCCGGGTCCCAAATTTAAAAAAAAAAAAAAAATTTTTTAACTTTTTCCTTTAGAATTTCATACTATAAGTCTAAAATTTTCAATTACTCACCGGTTTGGTCCCGGTTTAGCTCCGGTTTGACCCACTGACCCTTAACACAGTACCCCGACCAGTTCAATACCCGATCCGGGTTTTAATACCGTGATTATCAATGACCAATCAATTAAAACCACTTTTAGCAAAATAGCTAATTTTCTCATTGTTTGCATACTCTGTGTTTTTTTTTTACCTTGTTTTCATATTCTGTTTGAAATGCACGGATCTCTAATAAACTCAGTCCATAATTACTTCACATAATTATTGAATACAGATTTGCTTGCATTCATATACTTATGTGACTAATTCTTGATTATATTAATTTTTCAAATCAGAATTTAATTTAAAACCATTTATTTCTGAATTAATTAGGCAACAATTGATTAGAATAAATTATTGCACTTTCTCTTTCATATATAGAAATGCACTTTTCGGGCTTCAATTTTACATAGGATTTTATTTTTTTCCTCCTTTAATTTTATGAAGTGTTTTTTCAGTCCAATAACCTCAACACCATTAGTTTTATTAATAAAAAATTATTGATATTAAAATTTAATGCACCATTCAAAAGCATTTTCAAATGCTAACATATTAAGTTTAATTTTTAAAAATAAAATTGATTAGCCCAAAAAAATATGAAACTAAAAATTTTAAGATTAGAGGACTGAAAAGATACTATGTAAAATTAAGAGACGGAATTGAAATCTTATCCTAAAGTTAGAAAGAAAAAAGTCCGCTTTTGCCTTTTTTTTTAAGTAGATAATTTTTTTTACCTGAATTTTAAGTAGAGATTCAAACCTATTTAAAGAATAAAGAATAAAGAATAAAGAATAAAGAATAATATGATTTTTGAAAGAATGAACATCATTAATAATTATATGTAAAAACATTTAGTATATGAATATAAATTACATATTGTAATATCCCTTCTATCTTACTAGATTTTTAAATATTCAATAAATGATTTTTTTTAAATCTAATAATGAAAGACCAAAATATTTCAAAATGTCTCCCTTTCGGAAATTTACATTGATATTGCGAGTTCGAACTTAGTGTCAACTTACAAGCAAAAGATTTCACAAACTCACAATAAAACTATTAGAATTTCAAGGATTATATTGAATTAAAGGAGAAATAAGCGCCTCTAAATATTATTGAATTCATAAAGAGTTTAAATAAGAGCCTTTATATAGGCAAAAAAATTAAATATACACATCTCAAAAAAAACTAAACAAATGTCTAATGATCCATATAAACCCTTGAACATAAATGAACAAAAACTCAAAATGTTGAAAGATTGATCAAGATTGATCAAGATTTAATATGTCACGCCCTTATTTTAATTTCACCTTTACCAGAGTATTCGCGGAAAACGATATGCGGTTCGGTGTACAACACAGAAATAGCATAAATATACTAATAATATGTGCATGATTACATAAAATCCCCATAAGGTTTCGTATATGATACTTACGATTAAGGTAGCCGCACAAGGCTATTAGGATGTTTAAACTCATCCCAGTGAAACGGAGATTTCTTTCCGTCTTCGCTCCACCACTGCAATCCTCTCTTGTGCATTTCTCTTCTCTGATTTCCGTGTACCTTCTGTATTCGTCTATCTAAATTGTTGGTAGGGGAGGGTGAGATTCTAGAGAATCTCAGTAGGAAACAGATACCATAATGCATGCATGATAGATGTTATGTGTATGACATGTCAGCTTTAACTAGATGCATGCCCCATAATGACATTTCTGCATGCTCAATGTTTCATGTAACAAAACTATGGCCACAACAAAACAGAAACAGAGTTTTATTTATTCAAATATGTACTACACAATCATGTAAAGCAATCACATACATCACTACACAAGCAAAGATATCAAATACATACAAATAGGGATGGGAATAGGCCAGGCCAGGCCAGTTTTGTATCAGGATGGCCTGATCCTGACCTGTAGCCTGAAAGAGGCTATTTTTTAGGCCTAAGCCTGGCCTGTACAAAGGCCTAGCCTGGCCTGAGGCCTGTTAAGGGGCCTATAAGTTTAAAACATTTTAAATAGACTTACAGGTCACAGGCTGCACAATATGTTTCTTGACAATCAGGCCGAAAACAAACAGGCCGAAAACAGGCCTAATTAAATTAACAATCCAATATACATCATAAAATATGAAACCAAATACAAAGGCACTGGATTTTCTCATCTTCACATCAAATCTTCAATATAATTTCTTCTTCTCCTTCAAAGACCTAAAAAATAATCAAATGTATGGAGATGACATAAATAAATCAACAAGAGTTTAAACGATAGATCCTGGAAAAAATTTAAACGATTAAATCAACAAGAGAAATAAATAAATCTAATTTGAATGATTTATTTAAACGATTAAATTAACAAGAGAAATAAATAAAAAAAATTTTAATAGAAAAAAAAAATAATCGATTAAATCTAAGAGAAATAAATAAATGATAAAGATGCAGGCAACGGACGCCGACTACGTTAGGATTTAGGAAGTAACATACCCGGATGATGACACAATGCCGAAGATGAAGACAGAGAACTAAGAAACGCTCCTCAAAGAGAACTGAGAAGCTATCTCCCATCGGAAATATGAGAAGCCGATGATGATGATCTGAGACTGTGATGGCGATGAGTCGACGGAGATAGATGATGAATTGATGATGAGTCGATGGAGTGCTGTGTGTGGTTACTGGTGTGACGTGATTATGTGAACTAAAGAGTGAAGTTTGAGGGGAAAAAAAACTGAAGCTTGAAGAGTGAAGAATGAAGATTCTGAGAAGTCGTGTGAGTGTGTGACTGCCGACTGATTTCTGTGAATTGTGAGAGATTGAGAGTGAAGTTTCAGCATGGGCCCGCACTAAAAGATTGTAGAAAAGAAATAACGAAAGAGAGAAAAGGTATAAGGAAAGAAGAAAAAAAATAAATTAAAGAAAAACAAGAGAAACAGAAATGGAGTATGCGTGCGGGTCCCATACTAAAAGAGTGGATGAGTGAGCTGTGAACTGTGATTGTGACTTAGCTTTTTTTGAGTGCTTGTTATGATGTGCGCTTGGGAGCTGTGACATTTGTCGGCCTAATTGACTGAAGTTTGAAAGAAAAAATTCTGTCGGTGTAGAGAAAAAAAATAGAACGTTGATTTTTTGTTTAATTACAATTTTATCCCTAATAACCATGGTTCAAGAACCCGGACCGGACCGGCCGGTTCGGACCGGAACCCGGCGAACCGGCCAACTCTCCGGTCCGGTTCAGCTAGTTACTCGTTACTGTTCCAGACCGGACTGACCCGGACTAACCCGGAACGACCCGGTATTGACCCGGCTGACTCGCCGGGTTGTGCGAGTCGGCCGAGTTACATTTTTTGAACTCTCCAGCGCATGAAATGTTGTCGTTTTTTTTTTATAATTAAAAAAAAAATCAAACTTAGGCACCTCACGCCCTTACCTCTTCTCTTTCTCTCATAGTTGCCTGGGTAACTACTTACCTGGAAATTGCTACGCTCCAGAAAGAAGAAGAAAGTTTTTGAGAGAGGATGTAGAAAGGAGAGGAAGAGCGAGGAAATAATAGATGATGATATATTATAAGATACTTACTCGAACTTCTGTAAAATCATGGTAACAAAGTGGAGGGAAGAAACCTTTTAGAATAAAAATTGCAAAACACAGGAGCCATGCGAGAGGTGACTGGAAAACAAAGAGAGAACGTCTCTTGCTCAGATTCAAAATGGTGAGAAGGAAGAAAAAGGTGAAACTCTTAATATAAAAAGAGAGAACGTCTCTTGCTCAGAGAGAACATCTTTATGATATGATGTGATGTGGTGGAAGGGGCGTACTATGAGTGTGATACTTCTTTCTTCCCATTTTTCAAATGTGTGCTCAGATAGTCAGAAGCTAGATCACGTGATGTCCTTGAAGAAAGTGCAACATGATATTGTAATTCCTTTATTAATTATTATACTATATAATATATATTTATATTAATTTTATTGTATAATGGAATACCTTTAGATATTTTTTTTGCATGCGGAATATTTTTATATATAAGTTTTATTTAAATATTTTTATATTTGAAGTGTGAATATTTTATTAGTTTTACCTATTTTAAGTAAATTATAATATTTTAATTATCACCGGTTTGGCTCCGGTTTGACTCCGGTCTGACCCACTAACCCTTAAACCACTATCTTATCCGGTTCACTCACCGGTCCGAGTTTTAATACCTTGCTAATAACAGGCCGGCCTGATAGGCCTAAAAGGCCTACTAACAGGCCTTGGCCTGACCTGATTAAGAAATCAGGCTTTGAAACTGGCCTAGGCCTGGCCTTTTAGCCTGACAGGCCAGGCCTGGCCAGGCCCGGAACAGGCCAGGCGGCAGGCCCCTGACAGGCCGCCTGGCCTGTTCCCACCCCTACATACAAATAAGGTATGTCCCCTACCTTAACCCTTTTTCGTCTCGAAACGTGTGCCTCGTAAAACGTGCTAACAGCTCAGGCTCCATATTCGATCCTACAATGCCAAAGGTACTGTTCAGACACTTCCATAGTGTTTCTGGGGTTATATGAGTCTATAGTGAAAATTTACTAAAATTTCCTCGGGGATCCCGCCCGGCCTCGCCGTACCCGGTCCGATTGTACTTTTCCCGAAATTTTGACATGGGCTATTCTGACATATTTTTACCCAAAGAATCTATTTCCGAATTTTGAATTATCAAATTCAATGTCAAATTACAAATTTACCCTTGGCAGCCCCACTTTAAGGGTTTTAAGGGTGTTTTTGTAATTATACTTTTTCGGTCTTTTCCGAAAAAAGTGATCAACTGTAACCCAACCTAATTTTACACCCTGAACACAATGGAATCATTAAATCATTGAAAATCCAACTCTAAGACCCTTAACTAGAGTTGGCTTAAACTTATGGATTCTCCGGGGAAAATCGAGGTTTTTAAGTTTTGACTTCGCAAACGTGTTCCTTTCTACTCCTAATCACTTTATCAACTATTTAATTATGTTACAACTACCTTTTAGACCCAATTTCGGCAGCATAACCCATAGGCAACTCAATTTCCAAACTTTAAAATCAATGGCAATCCGGTGAAATTTTACCGATTAAATTGCCCACAGCAGCCAGAATAAGCAATATACGAAAGTTTGGAAGTTACCTCAAGCTTCTTCTGGCTTTTCCCAAATATGGCTGAAAACTCTAACTCCTCCACACCAAAATATGAGCTTTACAACCTTAAAGAATATGAAAGAGAAGCTTAGGAGTAGAGTTATAAGTGTTAGGAGCTAGATCGTCGGAGAAATCGGCTTACCTTGCGAGTTCTCTTCTCATTCTCTCTCTAAACTCTCTCAAACTTTCTCTCTCTAATTTCAGATCTATTCACGTGATTTGCTGGCTGGAGGAAGAGGATGAGCTTATATTATTATATTTTATCAATTTTCCAAATTTTCGGATTTTTACAAAATTCTGACTGATTTTCTGCCTAAACTTTGAAAAATCATAACTAATTCTAAAAAAATTGAATTGGAGTGATTCCAAAGGCTATGGAACCCTTATTGAGTCTAATTTCAAGAAAAAATATAGCCTTTTGCTATCTGAAAAAACAAAATTCCCAGAATTTCAATCTTTGCATGCTGTTCCAGAAATTTCACAGTTTTTCTGTGCTGACTTCAAAAATTCATAACTTTTTGTATATAGCTATAATTGATTCATATGACCTATCAAATTAAATCTTAGAATGTCTACTTTAATTCTGTAAAATTTCATAATTTTTTCTCATCATTTGATCATTCAAAATCACATGACAAGCTCACTACCTCATAGGCGATTTCACCGAAAACATAATTATATTTTCCAAAATTCACCATTTTACTTTCTTAATACCTCAAAGATATAAGAATCATTAGGGGATAAATTTCGGCTCCTGCTAAATTGGAGATTAACAGTCTATTTAATTTAGGCTTATTCATACGCTTCCAATCCCAAATTTCGGGGTATTACATAATAAATAAATAAGTTCAATGAAAAATCTTAGAGAGAATTCATTCTCAAGTTTAAAAGTTCTAAAGTGCAACTTTTCATTTACAAAAATTTAAAAGGATTAAATGCAACCTAGAAACTCAAAATAATAAATATTATTACCTCCGATCTTTAATATAAGATATAGTTTGTAATGCAATTTTCGGACGTTGCAACTTAAAAGAAATAACAAGGAGTTAATCCCATGAACTTTAGAACTCAAAATGAAATCTACCTCCTAAATACTACTTTTCACTCAAACACAATTATTAAAATTTAGTAAGCATTTTAGGCAAAAAAAAAAAAAAAGGTTAAATTATACAAAAACGGAAAAACCCCCTGAACTTTGAACTTTGAACTTTGGAGCAGTCGCATATAAACCCGTGATATTTCAAAATTTAAATTTAACCTCCTTAATTTTCTATTTCCTTATTATGAGGCCCTTATTGTTATCTTTTTTACGGAAATTATCATATTATATTAATAAAAGACACCTCACATCTTACATGACATCCCACATAGTATCTTATGCAAGATAATAATTTTATAATAATTATATCATTTTTAGATAAGGCTGCAATGTCATTTTATTATTAAAAACCCTTCATTCCATTACCTCTCTTTGCGGCTACACACCTTTCACCTTCCAATTCTTAGAAATAGCATCGCGCCACAAATTGATTATCAAATTGAAGAAAGTTTCCAATATTGGTCAAAGCTACCCGTTAGACTAGTAGCTCCGATGGGCAATTGGAAAGCAGTTCAAGAACCACAATAATACCAAGGCAGCAGTCAAAGCTACTCAGTGTCTGTTTGGATTAGTGGTAGAAGTTATTTTTTCAATATGATTTACGGTGTACGAGGTAAATATATAAAATGAGTTTTGTCTCGATTTACGTGAACGTGCTTCTACAACGCTGGGGAGTTTGTGATAGCTTATTTTTGGGCAATAAGTGTTTATTGTATAAGTCGAGATAAAACTCCTCTCACGTATTTACCTCGTATACCGTAAATCACGATTTATAAATATTTATTTATAAAAAATAAGTTATTCCAGATAAGCAGGCTGTCATTAGATTAAATTGGCCTTGTTCTTCGGTATCTCTGACAGTAACTTCTCAAAGACTCCAGTGAGACTCAAAAACTGTGGCATCAAAGAGCTTCAGCGGCATTTTCCCAATAATCTGCTTCATAGCCAAAAATAAGGTAACTTTCTGTCAGAGACGATGATAATTTGCACGCCATTATATATAAAAGGATTCTGTAGGATTGAAATGGATCGGTACATCATGAGACTATCGGGCCACAATTTGATGTTTATTCCGAATTTAAAAGACTAGTAGTATTTTTAAGATTCTAAAGGCCACACAAGACTAAAAACAATGCGAAAAGCTTTCTACAATTTGAGAATCAATCAGCGGCACAATGCTGTTTCTAAGAATTGGAAGGTGAAAGGTGTGCAGCCGCAAGGAGAGGTAATGAGAATGGGTTTTTTAATGACAAATGACATTGCAACAGTCATCTAAATATGATATAATTATTATAAGATTATTAGTTTACATTGCTATGTAGGATGCCACATAGGATGTGAGGTGTTTTTTAATAATCTGACGTGTCAAAAAGATAACGGTAAGAGCCTCATAATAAGAAAATAGAGGATTACAGAGGCTAAATTTAAGTTTTAAAATATTGGGGGTTATATGTGACTACTCTAAATTTTAAAGAGTTTTTGTATAATTTAGCGAGAAAAAAAAAGTTATCCTTTAGAAACCATTGAGTGTTGCCATTTGTAGGACTTAGTCGGAACCCTTTAAATTGAAGTCTCCAAATCTAACATATGATCAGAAACTCCATTTTCAACCCAAATTGAATTTTTGATGCCATCAACATTTTTATTTAGATTTATTGATCTAATTGTGATTTGTTTTGTAAAAATCTTTTGACATAGATCATTAAATGCTTTTTTAATTCTTTTAACTCCTGTTCTTATGATTGATCCACTTAAAATTTGTAAAAACTCATTTGAAATTGAACATTGATCACTTGATGTGAAATTGTTTTTCATCACATCGCTAGGAGTTATTGCATCTTCATTCCTAGGGTAGCCTTTGTCATACTCACTTTCTCACTGAACAGTAGAGTTTGGACAACTGGACTTCATTCGCCATAAAATAGTATTGTTTTTTTTTGTTGATATTATCATTTGGTAACTGATTCAGAGTTCGTAATTACCTCTCCCAACATAAATATCTCCTGTAGGACTCGAACTTGAGATCCAAAAAAATCTAGCGGGGTTAACACTGCTAAAATCAACTCTATGTTAGTAAACATAGTACTGTTAATAGTCAGAAAAAAAACTCTAAATCTTAATTGAAATTATAGATTTATATGCTGCTACCATATGACTATTTGAAGAATAAAAAGAACAAGAAGAAAATTTTCGTTAAATTTATTTTTATATATCTGTTAGATTATAACTAATCCACTCTTGATGGATTAGAGCACAAACTCAAAAGAATAGAGTCTGTTTGGTATATTGGAATTGATTTTGATGGAAATGGATATGGATATGGATATGAAAATGGAAATGAGAACTAAAAGTATATTTGATATGTCATGGAAATGAAATCTAATTTTTGTATAAAAATACCAAAATGTCCTTCAATTTTTTTATTTTTTATTTTTTGAAGGTAGTGGAGGGTAATAGATGGAAATGATCATATGGAATTGTAAATCTGAGGTATTTTGATGGAATTTGATTGGGTGGAATTGAGCCTATTTGGCTTCCACATGGAATTGGAAAATTTTTCAATTTCATCAACCAAACAAGCATAATGATGGAATTGATCCTCAATTTCATTTTCATCACCCCTAATTCCATCATACCATACAGGGCAGAAAGTATGAGTGAAAGTGTGAAACTTTGTAAAGTACCCATTTATTTAGATTATAGGAGTATCATAACAGGGCAATAAGTACTTTTGTGTGTGCATACGATAATCTCCCAAATCTCTCTTCTTCTTCTCTCCTTCTCTCCTTCATCTGCGTGTGTATTTTCTGCATGTATAATCGAGTCCGACCGTGATTTCGTTTACGCAGGTGGTTCAGATTATTGCGATTGATTCAAGGTACGCCTGAAATTCTACAATAACAATGACAATCATAAGTTCCAGCTTTGGGTGGATCAACCATATATGTTTTTACTTCTTGTGGGTTTGCAACATATTATTATTTCACCCTCATTGTTCATTTTCCAAATGAAGGCTCTAATGTCGGGCAAGAGAAGCAATCTAAGATATGACACTCCCTTTATCTTTAAGACAAAATAATTGTAAATTTAGTATATTTTCTGAGAATATACTTATCAAAGAAACATATTAACAAAAATTGTCAGTGTCAGAACTTGCATTTTAGTATTTCTTACTTTTAAAAATATTGTTGCTTTGGACTGAATATAGCCTTATCTTGAATAGATGTTGACAGAAATCCTTCTGTATTTGATCCAATAATTAGTCATTATCATAGTTATTATGATTTGTGGACTTGAATTTCGGTTCGGGTTGTCGCGTATCTTGTCTTTCTTATCGAGTAGAAACTGACTTCAATCAATTCTTTGAGAATTGTGGTTATGTTGTTGGTTTGACTAAAATTAATGTTTATGAAAACCTACATATCCAACAACCATACTGCTACACTAGAAACCAATTTTCTGGGCCGATTACCTCGTTTCCGTTTCAATTAGAATATTTCAAATTTAATAATTTGAACCAAATTGACTTGTGGGTTAAGTTTATGCTGCCGGCATTGTTGAATCCAATTGACTTGAGCAACAATAATGATTTTAATGGATTAACACCATTGTTAGTCCTTATAGTTTGATTAAATTTTTGTCTTTGTAGTTTTAAATCATTGACTTTGATCTTTATAGTTTTATAAGAACTTGGTCTAAGTTTAAATATAAGGACCAAAGTTAAAACCTATTAAAAATATAGATACCTTGTTAAACTCAGATCAAATCTTTATAAAACTGTAAGAACTAAAACTAATGATTTGAATCTATATGAACCAAAGTCAAAATCCAATTAAACAAAGATCAACAATAGTATTAACTCCAATTTTAATAAAACTCAAGCAATTTTGATTTCGTTAAAATAGGGGTTTAGAATACATTAATTAATTATGCATGCTCTAAATAAGTTAGATACCAATCCGATTCCAAAGTTAGTAACAACAGCTTTTACTTCATAGCAAAGAAAATATGAGAGAACATATTATAAAGGGGAAATAATGAAATATGCTCCAATAATTATGCATACATACAAACAATAAATTATTTCCTTTTTCTTTTAAGAAGCAAACCCACATGCCAAACTCAGGGAATTGCAAAGACCAAAAACTCAATTTTTCTCATCAACAATCACTTGCACTTTACCCTTGAAAGTGCAGAGAGGATTAAAATCCTCTAACTGGATTTAGAAATCTATACCGCTGCATCGAAAATCTTGAGGACCATCACACTTAAGATGGCCTCAGAGATACATAGTTTCAATTCTGAATTGGCAGAAATGCATATAAGATCAATTACAAAAACCTGTTAGCTCTCCTCGTACACTCAGACTAAAATCTCTATCTTGTAAGAAGTTTGTATGAAGGCAAATCTTCCAGCCGTGTGATATCTTCAAGGAGAAGTTCCTTCTCCAGCTGATGACGTGTCGCTTTCATCACTCTCTGTTTAAAACATAAAATAAAATAAAATAGCAGTAGTCACTAAGAACCAAAATATGGAAATCTAGGTCAGCTGCCAAGGAGAAAATCATGTGTTTCTATAAACCAACCATGGTTCAAACAAGTAATATGGTTATTTCTCCATGATTGTTAGGACCACAAAAGTTGACATAAAAGTATAAAGGCCTACACAAAAATCTTTTCCCTTCATTTGCAAGAGTTATTGCCCTCAGTATTAAGGTTTACACCTCACTGTATTTTTCAAAGTTGATATTTAGTTTTTCTTTCCACACATCATTACCAATACAAACCTCAAAATTACTTTTAACAATTTATCTCCCTTGAGATTCTCAAAAATCTACAAGTGCACAACTCCTAGTTTCAATTTATATTAAACTCTCTCCCTAATTAACACCAAAATTGTTAGGCAAGCATAGATTCTGTTTTTTTTTTCTTTCCAGCAGCCAAGCATATATTCTGTTGTCATAAAAATGTACTTATAAAAACTCAGAACCCAATAGCCTAATCAAATATCAATGCAGCACAAGTAACCAAAAGGCGAAGCTAGTGCTCATAAAAGCTAAAGGGGTGTTAGTATAAAATTGTTGAAACTACAACCGCAAAACCTTTAGGGAAAGTAAAAGCAATTTATGCAAAATTTTAAATTCACATTCCATTTTGGATTTTCCTATTTCTACCAGAAGCATTCAGACCAGATAACACTTACGTTAAAATCCATGTATGATGCTCGCATGGTAAGCCATTGATGATCCATCAGCTTAAAAGTTATGCAATAGAGTAGATCAAAAGCCGATTCATTTTCTGTCAGATGATAATGAATGAATTTAGTTACTTTAAACAGCAAGCCAAGATGTAATACTGAAACGAGGATTCGGACCTTGAAGTGAAAAGTTACATAAAATACTTTTTCTTATTCTGGCCAAGTGTTGTATTCACCACATTGCACGTTTGGAAGTCCCATAAAGTATTACCGTTTAGATATTAGTATTCAAATATGGCCAAATTCAGATCCTACCCTTTTCTCCCAACTTAGAAGAGGGACCAAAATAACCAAGTAAAAAAAAAAAAAAACATAATATAGGCTACCTGCAAGAAGTCCTAGAAAGGTTGCTCCCACCAGTGTCTGTGGCTTGACTGTAAAGCCAAAGCATATTGTTAACAATTAATATCATAAGCTGAATTCAGTTCTTGAACGAAACAAAATTGAAATCAATTCATTGCTTTGCAAATACATCAACCATACATCCTGCATAAAAAGCAAGGTACTAAAACTCGGACCGGTGATTGAACCGGTCGGGGTACTGGGTTAAGGGTCAGTGGGTCAAACCGGGACCAAACCGGAGCTAAACCGGGACCAAACCGATGAAAAATTGAAAATTTTAGACTTATAGTATGAAATTCTAAAGGAAATTTTTTTTTTTTTTTTTTTTTTAGTAAAAACCCCAACCCGGACCGGACCGGGAACCGGACCGGTTTTCCGGCCGGTTCGCCGGTTACCGGGCCGGACCGGCCGGTCCGGTCCGGGTTTCACAACATGGATAAAAAGAAGTGTGGCAAGACTTTTTTTTTTTTTTTTTTTAATTCCGGGTTACATCATAGAGATTCGAGCTATTGACCAATACCTATATCTAACTCCACCCTTGCTACTTGAGATTGCCCCAAATGTCTTGCGTGACAAGACATTTATTATGTGCAAATTGTCAATAACAATATCAATCCACTGCAAAATGGAATTCTCTCCATTGAGTAGATCTAGCACCTTAAATTACTATATATGGCTCTACAAGTTATGCAGATGATTACAACCGCCACGTACTATATATGGAACTGCAGGTCAAAATCGGTTATTGAAGAAAAGACAAGTGATTTACAGTACCGTGGTCAAATCACAGAATAACCTGGTGAATTAAAATGTATATTAATTAAATATACTAAAATGTTCATGATATGATATTTTTTTTAAATAAATAAATATGTCTATTTATTTCATGACATGATCCTTTAGGATGACTAAATTGATGAATTTTATGAATATATCATTCATAAGATATATAGATATAGATATATATGCATTTCATCTCTTACATTATATGATAATATTATGTCAAAAAATTTATTTATCCTTTAAAAAATCTTTTCTGGTAATCCAAGGTATGAAATTTAAATAAATGAAATTGATTCTATCTAATAATATATATTTTGTTGTAGTTGAACACATGCTTAATCCTCCAGCTTGATCCGGTTTTGATCAGTTCAATGGCACCGTTTATAGTCTATGACTGGATTAGGCAGTAGGTTAGCTTCCAGGTAAAAAAAGGCAGTTTAGGTCTGGTTTTCTCAAAAATGGCAACGAAAAAAAGCATATCCGTATCATCATATAGAACTCTTGGCACTGGTAAAAGCCAAAGTTCACATTTTGTTGAAGTTCTGCTTGATGCAGCACTATGTATTATCATAGTTCAAGGAAAAAAGTGTAAAAAGCCCTAGAGGCAATTGATGAACAATGATAACAATAAAAGGTTATGGTAAGAGAAGATCTAAAACACCTGCTTCAAGATCAAGCATTTGGATTAGCATAAAGGTGATGTTCACACCAGCAACAGCAAATGGGTATTCCCATGCTGATCGGTCTCCTACCTGCTTCCATAAAAGGGCCTGAAAGGATTGCTGCGAAACAAAAACGTTTAAGTTTTACTTCTATGACAGACATGAATAGTAAAAACTACTGTCACATTTGATGCAATGTTTTTCCCCAAAATTAAAGTATGTAATCAGTCCCCAGTGAATAAGCAGGCTCAGATTTGTTGAGAATTAGCTTTTTTTTTAATATTAACCATCTCGAAGCCACCACGTTTGCTAATTTATTCGGATATCCAAGATGGTTGTTTCTGGTGTAATGGTATTCACTCTATAGTAACAGAGGATGACGTCAGGACATCTTTTTTTGTTTTTGCCTTCAGAGTCAGTACATCACTTTGGTGGTATCTCAAGTGTCAAATAAAAACTACACGGATCAGATTACAAGTCTAATTTTTAGCTTTCCTATATAAGGTTGTGGGTTCAAATCCCACCAATATGAGGACCTTGTCCGTGGATGATCTATAAGTAGCTCCATAAGCACACTGAGCACGGAGACATACCCTGACCCTAGTGAGCTCCCGGGACCCAACTCATCTAAACTTTTTTGTATAAAAAAAATGTGTTTCTTTATTTCTTTGATAACTTTCTATTAACATGATAAAAATGAAAATCTTAACCATGTTTTCTCCTATACAAAATACCAGGTAAGATACAAGTGCACCAAAACAGCTTCCAAATGGAACATTCAAGTAACAATAAGCAGGGCTAGCGCTAATAATGAGGACTCATCCTTCAAGCAAATAAATACCCTTCTGCACGATTCTCTTTTCATCTTCGGTTATATTCATTTAATTTTACTGACTAAGTAAGCCTTTTTCATTTCGAGATAAACTAGCAGTAGCACATTTGCATCGAGTTTGACAATGTAAACAATGTAACTTCCTACCATTTTTATAGATTTTTTTTTTTTGCCCAAATTTTTATAGATATATTGAAACATATTAAATTTTCACTTTTTCCTGGTTTTCACATGAGCTACCATTCAAGCCAGAAGACCTTCAACTTCAAAATTCCAAGCCTCGAAAATATTCCGCAAAGCATTAATTAAAAAAATAATAATTAAAGAAAAGAGCAAACAGAAAAGGAGACCATACTGGGAAATTCCTGGCAAAAAATAGCAAATTCTCCAAAGATATATACCCACCGCCCCTGCCAAATAAACCAAATTGGAAATCATTAAAAACAAGATGTAGTTAGAATGCTGACAAGATTAGGAAATCAGAAAACAAAATATCTACCTAAAGTCTGTTGACGGATCCTTTCCTTGCCAACCCATCTCCTTCCACTGCTCAGATATTAAGCCACAAAGTTCTTCTTCGGGAAAGGCAATATTCCATAGGGCCCTTAAAGACTCCTAAAATAAAGCAAAATTACCACATGTAAATTAGAGTCTAAGAATATCGTATTGCTCATGTAATATGGAATGGACAACTCATAAACCATGGGCACATAAAGATGAACTTCGACACAACTAATAGTTATTGCAGCATCACTTACAGAGACTTGATATTGTTATTAACAAAATGGATACCTGGTGCTCAATGATAGAGCTGTCATAAGGAACATCTATACGGTTCTGTAACCTCTGCAAGCATTCTTCCTGAGAGTCCAAGTTCAAATATATCATTTTTTTCTGGCTTAGTTACAAATAAAAATGTTTAATAAAAGAAGCTAAGGCCGTCCAAGCTAAAGATATTCTATTCTAAAATGAACACAACAAAGGGCATGAAAAATTAATTGAACAGGCCTAATCATGAGCATCATAGGTGTCATGGCCCCTATGAACTACAAAAGGGAACAAGAAACCACAAGCTGTGAAAAATTTAATTTTGACTAAAAAACGCAGTTCAATTCAATTTTTCATTCTAGAAAGAAGAAATCAAAGGGATGGGCTAACTCAGTTGCGTATTGTCCTCAATTTTCAATGAAGCAACATTGTATTGGAGGCAAACTCCACAAGTTAAATAGACGATAGGTCATATGTCTAAACACTATTTATTGACCTTGATGGATCTACTATGTTTCAAGCCACATACTATCCTATTTATGCAAGACCAAAGAACAAAAGGCATGGCCATCATTCATATAACAAATTGAATAACTTGATTCTGAATATCTGTTATCTTTCCAAAACAATACTGATAGCCATACTCCAATAAAAATATTACAATCAATCTGAACTCAAGTCAAATGAAATATGAGGACATATTTTTGGAGATGATTGCAGCAGCAGAAAACCTCAAAAATTCGATCACTACATGTCATATGTTCTTATACAAAATTCCATTTACTGAAACTACCTACAGCATAATATAAAAATTGCTTCTTCAATTATTTCAACAGTGTTTAAATAACAAGATTATTACCTGCGATGGAGTTAAATCAAAAGAGGGACGGGCATCACTGTCTCTCCTCTGTGCGCAAACACAAGATAATCCTCTTCCAAGCCATGCTCCTGATCCTGCCACAGCCTCAGCTGTAAACAAATAAAATGCCCATAATGTTATGGCAATAGAGAAAACACAAGTTTTTTAAAGAGTAATATATCATTCTAAGTACATGATGGTTCATTGGTTTAGATTAGTTAGTAAAATGAAATCAAAACAATTCAGCTTATTGGACTACAACAGCATATGGAAAGCCTTTTGCTTTCACGCAAAAGAAAAAAGGATATAGCCAAATAACAAATTATAATTGCAGGACAGGGGTCAACTACAATAGACACTGCGGAGAGGATATTAAGGAAGTGAATGGTACTGATGGTTGAGCAAGATATGCCACAGAAACTAGCTCTATCATGTCAATTTTAAAAGTAGGCATAGGTTACAATGCTTTCAAGGAAAAGTGGAAGATGATAAGCTACCTAATGCACAAAAATATTACTTGTCAACTCTTGTGAGAGTAATCAGATGGTGGGAACCAAATGGAAAAGCATAGAGATTGACATTAAATCCTCACAAATGATATAAAATAAAGAGAAAATTTCATAATAAATTGATAATAAATTAAGTACATTACCTAAGAATAGCCTGCAGTAAATTACTTAAATTATGATTCTCATTACTGCATACAAAGGTAAAATCTGGGTGCTACTGTTGATTCACATGCACAGACAACCTAAAACTAAGGGAAAGGGATACACATGATCCAAAAACTTTGAACCAAAGCAAAGCAACAGATTAAGCGGCGCTTTTGCCAAAACAATGAATATTTTTTAAATTTCAAGCCGTATCAGACAGGATTAAAGACCAGCACCTCACTTTATTTATAACTAGAATGCATAGAACCTGAAAAATGAGCCACACTCTTCATGGCTCATTAACAGCGTGGCTTGATAAAGTTTTCATATTGAATATAAATACATAGATTTTCTGCTACTGATGCATTCCTAAGTATCCTTCTCACATTTTATTATATGACTTACAATAAATTATCCCAGCTTCGCTCATAATATCTACTCACACCAGCTTCATAGTATAGATTTGCACAAGTCAAAATCTAAGTACAGTTAGCTGTATAGGCGCGCGCCATAAAGTAAGATCTATAGAGATAACCATCTAATAGATATAATTTATAAATTAAGCATAGAAAAGAGCTATGGCGCTCAAAAGAACGGAATATTCCCAATATGGAAAAAAAATAAAAGCGAAAAGAACCCGATAAATAGTTTGAATCCATTCGATCAAACAGAACAAGTGCGCATGTAGCGGAGAGAAAGGAAAGGTAAGAGTGAAGTGAGAGGGTGTGCCGTGTGGTGCCCAGAAAGCGCTTTTGTCAATCGCGCAAGACTTTTTTATTTTATTTTATTTTTTTGCCAAAATCGTGCAATACATAACTTGCATAAAATATTTGGAATATACACAAAAGTAAAACCCAAAAAATCCGTACTAAAAAGAAAACACACAGCAATATGAAATTATCCACCGATGCTATTTGGAATATCAGCAAGCATCATGCAAGTGTAAATTGCAAATTGATCAAGCTTCTCAAACATGACTCGATCTCGATTCAGAAAACCGTACTTCACAAAATTGCGAGATAGAGATAAATGCAGTATCATGACCATAGTCAACATGAAATGAGTGAAAACAACACTTCAGAAAGAGTAGCAAAATATACCGAAAACGATAAACAGTGATGAAATACAAAAGCATTTACCAGAAATAAACACTTTAGAGGAAGGAGGGTAGGGGAGAGTCGCAAACAACCGAAAAGGATAAATAGTTATGAAATTTAAATTTAATACATTTACCAGAAGTTGATTGGTAGGAGGTGTTCCCGCGCTCAAGAGTTTGCGACATCCTTCTGACAGCAACGAATGAGCCACCTCTATCATCCATATCCTACTATTCTTCAATACACACTAAAAGCACCGCATAAACAACTAAACCCAATAAGTTACCACTCCCTCAGAAAACCACTTCTCGAAAATCCAATTAACTGAAATCGCTAAAAGATGGAGAAGAAACCAGATCAGAGTCCGAAAATATTCCCAGAGAACCCGCCAAAACCAAAACGAATAGCACCGAAGGCTCCAAAAAAGGCCAAAACCAAACACACAACGCCGAAATCCAGATTTCCTCAGGAAACAAACAAGGCGGGGAAAAAGATTAGTGAACTGAAGAAAATGGAACAAATTTTACATGAAAAGGGAGATGAGAAGGATAGTAAGAAGATGGAGAAGAATGTTGAAGGAAGTGATAACTAGGGATTTTGGAAGATCTGAGAGAAGAAACAGGCCATGGGAGGCAGTTAAAGATTCAGCTCGCCTTCACTCACTCTCTCTCCCTCTCTCTAAAAGCATCGATCGTTTGCTAGCTCGCTTGGCAGCTTTCAGTGGCCGCTTGGTGAAGGCGTTGGCGTTTTGCTTATAACAGAGTGTGGGGGTGATAAATAAATTATTGTTAGTATTTTTTGCCGGAATAAATTATTATTAGTCTTATCATTTCTTTCCGTTACGCGAAAATATTTTATGTTGGTCCAATTAATTAATTCTGATTTGATTTTTTTTTAAAAATCAAAACAATTCGAAACGTTTCTGTGATTATAGGGACATGTTCATTCAATTTTATTTTTTGTTAAAAAAAGAGAGATATGCATCATTAAAAAAATATGTTGAAGCGAATATTATAACCAAAAAAAAAAAAGTCTTCTAATAAATGCGAAAAAGGATGGGTCATAGAAGTGGTCTTTCCCGTGGAATTATCAGAGAAGACATTCATTCTTTAAAAAAAAAATAAAAATTGGAAGATATCCAAGCTATGGACACCACCAAGCATTTATTACAAAATGTATTCGGCATGCCGGAAACGGTGGCACCAAATTTCTACAGTTTATGAGTTATAAAGCATTTACTTGATACTTACCCCCCCCCCTCTCTCTCTCTCTCTCTATATATATATATATATATGAGAGCTTTTTTTTTTAAAATTGACTTGTTCATAAATATAATATTTTTTTTAGAGTTTGTTTCAATAATAAAATAATAAATGCACTTTTTTCATTTTATCCTTAATTAATTATTATGCTACATTAATTTTTTTTCATCATTTTCTCATTATTACTCTCTCTCACTCATTCATAAATAAAAACATTTTTGAAAAAAAAAACTAAATTTCCTATATAATCATTACATTTAACTACTTTTAACTATTTTTTAAAATATTGTGATTTGATTGAAAGGTTCTTATACATAAGGACGGAAGGAGTATTCATATTTATTAATAATAATTGTAATTTTTAAAGGTTTTTTCCCATAAAAAGTTTGAATATTGACATTTATTAATAATCATTGTGGTAAAACTCACTAGCATTGTTATAAATCTCATGAGTCAACTCTTCAAGTTTATCCCCTAGTGGGAAAAAAAAACTCTTTAAGTTTATTGATTTTATATTTCTAATTTATAAAATTGTGTCAATTTGTTCTTAAACGTGTGTTACCTAGATTAAAATCGTAAGTGTACACATTAAGTTTACCATTATACCTTATAAAATTGTGTCAACTCGTTCTTAAACTCATATTAGTTTATATGTTTTGATATGATTCAATGACTTTATATATGAATTTCACAAAAAATTCTTTTTTGGATATGATAAATTATAAATGTTAATAAATTTAATTTCAATTGTCATATTTAAAATATATTTAAACTAAATTATTGTTATTTTTATATTTTTATTATTTTATTATATACTCTTAACACATATTTATTAATAAAAGTAAACTCTTTTGAATTTATGATTCGAGATTAAGATCCAAGTTTACATTCTCATCACGAGCTTATTTAAATTTGCGAGTTTAACAACCTTACTCATGAGTTGACTTATTTAAATTTGCGAGTTTAACAACCTTACTCATGAGTTGATTTACCAAATTTATCATTTTTATGTTTTCACCTTATAAAAAATTGTGTCAATTAATTTACTATTAAACTCATGTTAGATGCAAATTCAATTGAACTCACGAGTTCTCACTAAGTTTAACATTTAAACGTTTCGAACTTACAAAATCATATTAATTTACAATCAAAATCATACTAGCTTTGAGAAAAAGGAGAGGATTGAGACGGGAGAGGTTGGGCCAAAAAATAGGGAGATACAAGAGAAATTTTTCTTCTATTATTCCATATCCTAACACAAATAAAATGCTCTGCTATACTTTTTTGTTTGAACAAGTGCCCTGTTATACTCATGATGTCAATTTTGAATGTATATGTCTATAATACCTAAATATGTTTTAAAATAATTTATAAAAAATCAATGAAAGTTGCGCTGCGTAAAAGAAATTAATATAATTGTAATTAGAATCTTGAATTCAATTGTGAGTAAAAATTTAAAAAATATATATATAGTAAAGAAAAACTTCACTCTACTTGGGATCCAAAGCAACTCAAACTTGGATCACTTGGTATCAATACATGATATAATGGTTGGTTCTCACATAAAATAGCTATAAAAAATGTGATATGCAAAAAAAAAAAAATTATGCCATATTTTTCGAACAAGTGTTCTGCCATGTGAAACACAAGCTATTCGTGGAGCCCTATTATCACTGCTGTGTGTTTTTTGATTAGCTTTTGGAGAATAGTTTTTATAATTTATGAGGTAAGTATGTGAGAGGAGTTTTGTCTCGATTTACAGAAAAATGCTTCTGAAACCAAGATTTTAAGGGTATAAGAACACACATTTAATCAAAGAGATAAAGGACATTGGTCACATATTCACATGGGTTTGTTGCCAAACACGTACCAAGGATATTTTTTTTCTATTTATATTAGTACCATTTTTTTTTTATTTCTTAATATAAGAAATAAACTAGCATTGACTCTCCCATACCACGCATGGTAAGAATTCACTTCAATGCAATCAATAGTTTTAGTTGGTTGTACTTTGTATCACTAGTACAAAAGCATCAACTCAATATAATTACACTCAATGTACTTCCTCTGGTCCTAATTATAGGATAATATTTTAGAGTTGATCTTAATCCTAATTATAGGATAAAGTTCTAATTTTTATCAATTTTTTCCTAAAATACCCCCATTGATACTTTTTCAATAATAATTAAACATATTAATAATTTAATAAGAGCATATCAGAAGTTGTTGAGGGAGATTGGCGATGCTGGATTGTGTGAGAGTTTGGAGAAATCATGTATAAGGCAGGAGAGGTACAAGAAAAAACAAAGAATCAACGTAATTGGATGCCATTTTAAATTTTAAATGAGTGTATTTTAGGAAAGTAAATATGATTAACTAATTTAACCACTATCCTTAATTTCTCCAAAGTTAGGTAAATATGTCCTATAATTAGGACCGGAGGGAGTATAAAGTATAAACAATAATAATATTGTAATTAATTACCATGAAATAACTAATTAACCTTGATTTTGTCAACTCAATACCTTATGCTTCCTTTTTTTAAAATCAAACCTCATCAACAAAATCTCTTTTCATAAATAATAGTGCGAATACAGAAACAATTAAATGGCATTAATAAAGGAATTTTTTCGCATATCTGTTAGAATATTAGGAAATAAATTAGAATCCCATAATTCTAGTATCCTATCATATCCCTTGATTATAGCCACTCTAGTTTAGGAAGGATCTTGATATTATGTTGAGTGATTATAATCCTTATTTTTAATTCCCTTAATTCCTCTCTTTATAAGTGTTCTCCTTTGGAGCCTATAAATTATACTCCCTACTCATTGGAATAACACATTCATTGAGAGTATTTTACCTCTGATTTAAAACATGGTATCAGAGCTGCTGTGAGCGAAACAGACACGAGCGGAGGGAGAAAGAGATGGAGAAGTATCAGTGTTCCTAGATCTGGTGAAGGGCGACGTGTGTAAGTACACTGCCATCGCAGGCAGAACCGGAAGGCGCCAATCGGCTAATCCCAGAGACACGGCGGCTATTGGAGTGGCGCATGTCCTCCACGCGCCACCATAGCACCGGCGCGTGGAGGCCGTCTAGGCGTTTCCCGACTAGAATTTTTCCAGAATCATGAACTCGTCCGAATTCCCTCCTCTTTTTGGCTCTGTCCCTGGAAACTCATCTAAAAACGGACTTCATCCCGCTGCACTCATGTCCAGTACCAATTCCACAACCTCTTCTTCTTCTAGCCACTTATCTTCTGCCACACTTTCCTCCACTACCAGCAGCACCTTAATGGCCTCAGAATTTCCAGAACCTCAAAGTATGCTTATTAACCATAAGTTTAATGGAATAAATTACCTCCAATGGTCCCAAAGCGTGCTAAGGTATATCCGTGGAAAGCGAAAGGAGAAATACATCAATGGGGCAGCACCACAACCATCCCCAGATGACCCAACCTTTGATACTTGGTTTGCTGAAAATAACCAAGTTATTATTTGGTTATGTAACTCTATGACTATTGACATCAGTGAAGGCTATCTCCTAGAAAACACTGCAAAAGAGATTTGGGATGCAGCCAGAAGAACCTATTCCTCTCTTGATAATACTGCTGCCTTGATCCATTTGAAGCAACAACTTCAAGATTTAAGACAAAGTACTCTGATCGTAACTGATTACTATAACGCGTTGATAAAACTCTGGCAATAACAGGACTGGTTTGAAGTATACCAATGGAAAAATGTGGAGGATGCTTAATTATACAAGAAGATAGCAGAAGAAGGGAGAGTCTATGATTTTCTCCTTAGACTCAATGACTCATTTAAGGAGATACGGTGCAAAATAATGGGCATAAAACCTCTACCGCACCTCTTTGATGTTGTCAACCATATGCAATTTGAAGAAAGCAGGAAACTCTTGAACCGTAGTACCCCAATTCCAGTTGAGAGTTTAGCACTTGCAATACGTGGGCCATAAGAAGAACGAAAAAACAAATGGTGCAATTATTGTAAGAAGAAGGGTTACATCAAGGAGGAATGCTGGAAACTGCATAGCAAACCATCCACTAGTAAACCACAGGGTCATCTTACCTCAATTGAACAAAATGCTGAGGATACGACTTCATTAAGTCATGAAGAACTACAGATGCTTCGTCAGATACTTGAGAAATAGAATAAGTCTAACTCTTTGCCGAGTGTTAACCTTGTGCAATCATGTAAGTATATTATAGCCCTCAATACTATATGGACTAGCGACGATACATAGATAGTTGATTCTAGAGCCACATATCATATGATGAGTAATCAAATCTTATTTGCAACTCTTAAACTGTGTCCTGAGAACCTTCGTGTCAAAGCTGCAAATGGGGTATTCACCAAAATTGAAGGAATTGGCACAGTCACACTATCCAATTCACTATGCATGCATAATGTTCTATGTGTTCTAGCACTTACCTGCAATTTAATATCTGTGAGCAAGTTAACGAAAGGACATTTATGCCGAGTGATATTTGATGATGATGTGTTTATTTCAGGATTTACACTCGATAAAGACTTCTAAATAGTGGGATAAACTTTTCTACTTGGAGAGATCGGAGAAGGAGAATAAAACAACTTGGAACGCACGAAAAGCTCTAGTCGTTCCAGTTCTCAAGACTAAGATGTACTTTTATGGAATTTTCGTTCAGGACATCCTAGTTTTGAGTATATGAGACATGTGTTTCCAAGTTTATTCAATAAAAATTATGTTCCTTTTCATTGTGAAACTTGTCAACTCGCAAAATAAACACGTTCATCCTATCCAAAACAGTCTTACCAACCCACCAAGAAACATGAGAAATGGTTTGTTACTTTCATTGATGATCACACCAAGGTCATGAGGGTTTACTTGATGAAAGAAAATTCCAAGGTGGCTCAAGTTTTTCAAAGCTTTCACAAGTTTGTACAAACCCAATTTCAATCCTCTATCAAAATTTTTCAAAGTGATAATAGCCGGGAATACCTAAATCTTACCTTTAAAGAATTTCTTGATCAGCAAGGAATTCACCATCAAACCTTCTGTCGTTACACTCCTCAGCAGAATAGGGTCACTGAATGAAAGAACCATCACTTGTTGGAGGTAATCCAAGCACTGCTGATGGAAAGAAATGTACCCGCGACCTTCTGGGGGGATGCAGTCTTAATTGCGGCCTACCTCATCAACCGAATGCCCTCCAAAGTCCTCAATTATGCCACCCATGTCCAAACACTTCTTACCACATTTCCCACTTGCCCTCTTATAAACCCCTTACCTGAGAAAGTGTTTGGGTGTGTTGTCTTTGTTCATACCCCTGACGGAAGTAAGTTTGATGCCCGTTCCCTGAAATGTATCTTCCTTAGATACTCCTCCACACAAAAAGGGTATAGGTGTTATTATCCAACCTTAAAGAAGTTGTATGTCTCCAAAGACACCATATTCTACGAGGAGGATGCATACTATCCCAAATTACTTATTCAGGGGGAGTCCTCAAATATTGAAAGGCTAATTTCACATGAATCAACTTCCTAAACCACTAATGCCTTACCTGTTACCCCAGAAACCATTGATACCTTGCCTAACTTCCTTAATGGCAATGAGACCTTACCACCAAACCCGGATACCTTACCTTCTACACCTCGTAATACCAACCCTAATGAAATGGAAACATAGGTTGAGATTATGACTAGGATGGATGTAGAAGATGGATCAGAAGGAGATGCCAGGCAAAAACCTCAGAAGGCAAAGAGAAATGTTAATCCCACTCTAAGGAACGACAATGAATCTGACTCGAGGATAGATCTTGAAGAGATGGGCTGACCTATTACACTGAGAAAAGGGGTAAGGTCTTGCACTCAGCATCCAATCCAACGATTTGTTTCATATAATAACCTGTCTGCCAAGATGCAGAGTTTTATTGTAAACAGTGCATAGATTGAAATCCCTAACACCTTCCAACAAGCTATGGCTGATCCAAAGTAGAAACAAGCTACGGAAGAGGAGTTAAAAGCACTTGAGGAAAGTAAAACGTGGGAAATCATATCCTGCCCTCCGGGAAAGAAACCTATAGGATGTAAGTGGATCTTTACCCTGAAGTTCAATCCTAATGGAAGCATCAAAAAGTACAAAGCAAGACTAGTTGCGAAAGGATATATACAGACCTATGGAATTGATTACTAGGAGACCTTTGCTCCAGTAGCTAAATTCAATATAATCTAAGTGTTGTTGTCAATAACAGCTAACTTGGATTGGTCACTGCATCAACTAGACATAAAGAACGCATTTCTAAATGATGATTTGGAGGAAGAGGTCTATATGGAGGTTCCAGATGGAGTCCTAGCTCTAAATGGCGCAGTCTACAAACTAAACAAGTCACTATATGGACTAAAACAATCTCCAAGATCTTGGTTTGGCCACTTCAACAAAGCAATAAAGAAAATTGGGTATAACCAGGGGCAAGCAAATGACACATTGTTTATCAAGCATGATGATGGAAGAATCACTATCCTGATTGTGGATATAGTCATTACTAGGAATGATGAAGACTCTATTGCCCAACTGAAGAGGGATTTGTCCACCGAATTCCAGGTTAAGGATCTTGGCTAAATGAGATACTTCTTGGGTATAGAAGTGGTAAGAACAAAAAGGGGCATCAGTGTATCCCAGCAAAAGTATACCCTAGATCTATTCCATGAGATAGGAATATTAGGGGCACAACCCAAGGGAATACCCATGGAAGAATGTTGTCATTTAGAAATCAAAGAGAATGGTGTCCCAGTTTACTCTAAATGATATAGAAGACTTGTAGGGAAGATGATATACCTAACCCACACACGTCCAGATATCAGCTATGCTGTCGGAGTAATAAGTCAGTTCATGCATCAACCGTAGGAAGAACATATGGCAGCTATCTACAGAATTTTGAGTTATCTGAAATTCTGTCCAGGAAGAGGAATCTTCTTCAAAAAGTGCATGGCCAAAAACTTCGAGATCTACACCAATACATACCATGAAAAAGATAGAGAAACCAGAAGGTCAATATCAGGATACTGTACATATGTGTGGGGAAATCTAGTGACGTGGAGAAGCAAGAGGCAAACTATTGTGTCAAAGAGCAGTATAAAAGCAGAACTAAGAGCTGTGAATGATAAAACATATGAAGGACTCTGGGTTATCAGGTTACTGAACGAATTAGGAATTTTGTATGAGGGTCCCAAGCAAGTCTAGTATGACTAGGGGTGTTCAACAATTTCTCATCCCGATCTTCCCGTCCCGATCCCGAGCAAATCGGGACGGGATGAAAATTTCGAGATCGGGATCGGTATCGGGAATGGGACTTCCTGATCCCAATTTTTTCCCGATCCCGAAAATATATATATACACATGTATATTTTTTAAAAATATTTAAGAAAATAAGACCAAATGTGAAAATCCCTAACACCCTTAAGGTAATATCTATTCTTTTAGTTTAGTTAGTTAATTTTATTTATTATTTATTAAATAATTCTAATTTTTTTGTTCTTGTCTTTGTTCTTTTTACAGCTGAATCGATAACTTTAAGCATGTATTAGACTAGTTATATATTTATATTAGACTTATTTGGTACAATATGATATTAGACAAATTATATATTTATACTAGACTAAAGGAAACACAACAAAAAATTCAATATAGAGATTTTTTTTTAAAAAAAGAAGAAGCAAATTCGGGATCGGGAAATTCCCGATTCTTATCCCGAAATTTCCCGATTTTCGGGATCGGAAAATTTTCTGGATCGGGATCGGGAATGAAAATCATTCCTGAATTCTTCTCGGGATCGGGATTGGGAATGGCATTTCCCGATCCCGTCCCAATCCCGAACACCCCTAAGTATGACAACCAATCCAATATTGAGATGACGAGAAACTCTGTTTATCATGATCGAACAAAGCATGTTGAGATAAACAGACACTTTATTAAAGAGAAAGTTGAAGCAGGCATTATGACATTATCCTATATACGGTCTAAAGATCAGATTGCAGATGTATTGACCAAACCACTGGGCAGATCTAAATTTGAAGAGTTTGGATACAAGCTGTGAATGGTTGACATATATTCTCTAACTTGAGGGGGAGTGTTAGAATATTAGGAAATAAATTAGGATATTATGATTCTAGTATCCTATTATATCCCTTGATTATAGCCACTCTAGTTTAGAAAGGATCTTGATATTATGTTGAGTGATGGTAATCCTTGTTTTTTTTATAATAAAAGATATACTACAAACACCTCAGAAGCTATCCTCCTGAGTCAACATGAAATCTCATACTGTTTACATCATTAATTAAAAAATCGATAATAGCATCAGGGGGTGACTCTGTGATATAAAGATCAATAGCCATCTTCCAAGCTTCTCTTGCCATAGCATTTGCAACTGTGTTAACATCTCGAGTGCAATGTAAAATTTCCACGTCCCACTCTCTATCCAGCATCGTTTGAACCTCCACAATAACCTGAAAATTAGGGTGTTCCTGAGATACGTTGGCCTGAATTAAATCCATTACTTCAATACAATCAGACTCAATCTTGATTTGTCTGTATCCTCTATCCCATGCAACTTTAAGTCCCTACAAAACACCCCAAGCTTCAGCAGATACTATCGTTCCTCGCCCAATCTGATACATAAACCCCATAAAAAATTCACCATTGTGATCTCGCAACACACCTCCACACGTGCTAGTCCCTAGGTTATCATTCCTAGATCCATCTGTATTAATCTTCACCCATCCCAATGGCGGAGGCCTCCACTGTTGTTGATTCATTTCTGCACCCTTATTTTGAAGCAAGCTTATATTACCCCATGTTAAGCAGATACGAGCACGAGCTAATATGGCATGTCTACTCCAAGTATTGTTATTAAAACATCTGTCATTACGAGCCAACCAGATATGCTGGCATAAAACCGTAAACCAAAGACGAAATTTGAATCCCTGTATTATATCTTTTCTCCCCGCACACCATGTAAGCCAGTCATTTCTCTCAAACCTTCCAAAAAATAGATCATACCAATCCGGCGGTAAGAATCCTTTCCATAATTCTGAAGTGAATGGATAATCCCGCAAAACGTGGAGTAGTGACTTGCGTGAATTATGGCATATATCACAAATACCCGTGGGATGACTACCTCGCTGATAACGCATCATGTTTGTCATAAGACGACCATGAAAGCACAGCCACAAGAAAATACGGTACCTTTGAGGGACCTTCAGTTTCCAAACACATCTCCTCCAGTTATTACTATGAGATTGTTGGGTGCCTACAAGGTATTTATAAGCGGATCTGATGGTGAAAATTCCATCTGAAGACCATCTCCATACAGGAAAATCCTCCCCATTAAGGTGATTAACATTAACGCGTGCAATAGCTGTACTTACTTGGCTTGGAAGTAGGTGATTAAACTTGCTCATATCCCACTGTCTAGATGAAGTGATACAATCAGCTACTCTCCATTCAGTAACATCTCTAGGTAGTTCTCTGATTGCCAAACTTTGGAGCCTATCGAAATGTGGTACCCAAATGTCATTCCAGAAAGAAGTGTTCTGTCCATTGGTAACTCTCCATGTTAAACTATCTTTGATCTTGTCCCAACAGTTACGAATACCCCTGCACGTACTAGACTCAGATCGGCGCTTCTCAACTTTAGGAATAATATCATTACCGACTTTATATTTTTCACGTACAAACCTGACCCATAGCGAATCTCTTCTATTAATTAAATTCCATCAAGCTTCATCATGAACGCCTGGTTCTTGTAACGAGCCAACCTAAGACTCAGGCCTCCATCCTCCTTACGTGCACACACGATGTTCCATGAAACTAGATGAGGTTTTCTGCTGGATAAGCTACTACCCCAGAGGAAATTTCGACAACGTTTGTCAATTTCATCACAAAGCCCCAAAGGAAGAGGCACAGTCTGCATAGCATAAGTTGGCATAGCCGACATAACAGACGACACAAGAGTATGCCTGGCAGCCATGGATAACATGTTAGACTTCCAATTGGCCAGGCGAGCATCCATCTTATCAAGAAGAAAACTATACGTTGCCTTTGATCTTCGTTCATGCAAAATAGGCATTCCCAGATATTTCCCCAGATTCGACGTCGGAGTAAAATTTAGAAACTCACTGATTTCTTTACATTTTATATGATTTACATTCTTTGAGAAGTAAACTCTTGATTTCACGACATTGACTTTTTGCCCTGAAATGTCACAGAAGTAATCCAAAATAGCCTTAATAACCCCTGCATTATCCAGATCTGCTTCTACAAACAAAATGAGATCATCAGCAAAAGAAATATGAGAGACAGGAGTACCTCTTTTGGAGAGCCTAAAAGGTTGCCAAACACCCTCTTCTACTGCCGTTTGTATAAGATGCCCCAATCTTTCCATCATGATAACAAAAAGATACGGCGATATTGGGTCCCCTTGTCTAACCCCTCTGGAAGGTCGAAACATATTTGTAGCTTCTCCATTCCACAACAATTGCAACTGAGATGTCGACATACAAGCTTGAATAACTTTACTCAAATAATCAGGAATCTTAAGTTCTTTTAGACAATCGTAGACAAAATTCCATTTCACACGATCATAAGCCTTCTCTAAATCAATCTTAATGGCCATGAAACCCTTTTTCCTTTTTAAGAACTTCATAGAGTGAATGATCTCCTGCACAAGTATAACATTGTCTGAACTCTGACGCCCTTTAACAAAACTGCATTGATTCGGGGCTATCACCAAAGGCATGATTACCTTAAGTCTTTTTGATATAACCTTCGTAACAATCTTGTATACAACATTGCAAAGACTTATGGGACGAAAATCGCGAAACGTCTCTGGATGTTCCACCTTCGGTATGAGTACAATCTGAGTCCCATTAATTTGTCTAATCCACATCGGATCATTGAACACTCTTTTCACTAAATCAATCACTGACGGTCCAACAGTTTCCCATTGGCTTTGGTAAAAAAGTGGATTGAATCAGTCTGGACCTGGTGCTTTCAACGGCCCCATATCAAACAAAGCTTTTTAATCTCTTGATCTTCAACCGATCTCCCCAGAATATGTAAATTTACATCGTCAATTTCTGGATAAGTGCATCCGAATACCAAAGATCCATTATAATTATGGGTATCAGTATACAAATTTTCAAAGAATTGGCTTCCCAATCTCATAATTTCCACTGCATTATATGTCCATTCCCCAGACTCAAGCTTTAATGCTTCAATTTTGTTCCTTCTTCTTCTGCCATTAGCCACTGAGTGGAAGTATTTGGTATTACGATCACCATCCACATACCAATTAGCCCGAGAGTATTGAATCCACATGACTTCTTCCCGAGCTAAGAGTTTCTCAAGCTCACCCCATAATTCCCCTCGTAACTTTTCAAGGTGCTCCGAAATACCTACCACAGCCATCTTTGCATTAATCCCATCAAGTCTTCGATATAATCTATCTTTCATATAAGATATATTCCCAAAAACCTCTTTATTCCATAACCTCAGATCCTCAGTAAATTGTTTAATAGATCCGCACCAGTCATCATCCACCCCCCAGTGTGAGTGAACAAAATTCTTGAATTCATCATGCATAACCCAAGGAGCGAAAAATCTAAAAGGCCTTCGACTCTTTGCCGTAAGAACATGAGAATCAGTATCAACCAACACCGGTCAGTGATCAGATTTATACTTTGGCAAATGTGTCACTATGGCATTAGGATTATTTGTGAACCAGCAGTTATTCACCAAGGCTCTATCTATTCTGTTCTGGCTATTCAGATTACCTCAAGTAAATTGAGGTCCACTGGTAATCCTTGTTTTTAATTCCCTTAATTCCTCTCTTTATGAGGTCTCTCCCTTGGAGCCTATAAATTATACTCCTTACTTATTGGAGTAACACATTCAGTGAGAGTATTTTACCTCTGATTTAAAACAATATCATACTTTCTATTCCGCTCAAATTGGAAGCATAAAAAGTGAAACAGATTTTTTAAGAATCAATATAATTCTGTTAAGTTAATTAATTATCAATAGCAACCATCAAAACACATGATTATACACAGAAAGAATTATATTTACTTACAATATACTTTAAACAAAGTTCATTATTTAAAATTTAAATCCCACGTTGAAATATAATTTCCATTAAATTTGATCTAATTAATCTATTATGAAACATGTATTCAATAATTTTACTTCTCTCATGAAATGCACTGAGACATTAAGAATTAATAATATTTAAATGTTGAATATTATTATAAATGCACGATCCTGTAGAACAGTTCATTATTGGTGTCAATAAAAAATCTTGTGTTTTAGGTAGCAAGGATTTTTTCCATTTATAGTCAAACTCGCGATTTTAAGCAAACTCATGATAATGACGTAAACTCGTGAGAGTTTACTTTTATCATTAAATATGTATTAATAGTATATAATTAAATAATCAAAATATAAAAAAAATGACAACAATTCTATTTAAATATATTTTAAAATCTAAATAATTGAAATTAAATCCATTAACATTACTAATTTATCATATTTAACAAAGAAATTTCTATAAAATGTATATAGAAAGCCGCTGAGCATGATCAAATTGAAGAAATTAATATAATTTTAAAATTGAGTTGACACGATTTTATAAGCTAGAAACGTAAAAATAGTAAACTCGATATATAAATTTGTGAATTTAACTAAGTTTACAATGATCATAAGTCTACCAGTGATTTGACTCTATTTTTATAAACTAGAAACGTAAAAACGGTAAACTCGGAGAGTCATGACAACAATGTTTATAATAATACCAATTTTTTATTTCTTAATATAAGAAATAAATTAGCTAAG
This sequence comes from Inga oerstediana, assembly GCA_963210345.1. Classification (NCBI taxonomy): domain Eukaryota; kingdom Viridiplantae; phylum Streptophyta; class Magnoliopsida; order Fabales; family Fabaceae; genus Inga; species Inga oerstediana. The sequence continues at coordinate 27,080,809 of OY723408.1, forward strand.
TCAGGCACATTAGATAGAGAGATAGAAAAATAGTACTGATAAATTTAACATACCATCACGGGTTGTTCTTGTTTGCATTTGAGGCATTTGAAATGTTGATAGAATTTTGCCTCAAAGTTCTTATTCCATACTCAATATATCAATATCAATATAGCACATTTAAATTTATAACAAGGTACATTGCATTAAAGAAAAAGAAGCAAAAAAAGGGCATTTAATGATGCATGTAATCGAAGAGGCCCATAATGTTAATAATTTGTCATTTTATCGTGCAGAAACCTTTTTCTTTTTCGTTTATATAAACTTGGTCCTTTTGTAAGTTGATATTTTTAATAGTCAGAAAACATTTTCAGAATCGACCGTCTTGTTTAATTCTTATTTACAAAACAATTTTTAAAAAAATAAAAAAACCTTTTTTAATATAATTAATTTTCAGGTAAATGTTTTGTAAAAAAAATAATTTGTTTTTAAAAATAAAAAAAAGAACAACTTTATATGTTTTTCTATTTTCTGTTTTGTACAATTGGACAATATAATAAGTAGAGAGTCTTATCTTAATAGCTTAAGCTCTCACCTCTCAAACTTGAATTCGCCACTCTCTAATTTTAATGTGCATGTTGTCTGCACTTTTCATTTTACACAATGCGCTCGCTCTGAAATTGATTTTAAGAACACTTATTTCAAACAAGCTTTTGTTAGTGCAGGACTCACAAAAAAGGAGTGAATTGGATGATTATAAAACATTAATTAATTGAAATTTAAGATCAAATGACACCTATTAAATATAATGAAATTCGAATGCTCAAATAATAATTAAATCGGATAAAATGGAAGATTGGTCAAACAATTAAATACGCAAGTGATAATTAAAATATAGATAAAAAGGTATCACCATATAAAATCAATGCAGGGATGAAGCACACAAATAGTTTATAAAGGTTCACTCTAATAACTTGTCATATGTTTTGTCCTAAGAGCCTTTTGAGATTTCTACTATATACATCCTCAAGATTTAACACTGACTATTGGTGCATACAATTCCTTACGTTTAATTCATGTACTTGAGAACCACTAAAATGTCACAAATTTAATCCAACTATTTGTGAAGCTAATTACAATTTCTAAAATTTAGTCTGGTACTTTTTTGACCTCGACACTCCGTCAAGTTTGATCTGAGTACTTAAGAATCACTCCTCCTTACAACTTATAATATTACAATATGTTTCCCTCTAGATATCAATATCTTGAGTTAATTAACTCTCACACTAAATGATTACAATGAATGACAAACTGAACAATTAATGACAAACTTTACCCTTTTTCTCTCTTTAGGCATAATAGATTGTGGCTTTATGAGTTTGTTACTATCATTGTAAATAGACTGTTTCCCTTTCCACTGAAAAAAAGGATTTGGTATCCCTAGAACACACATCCCGATATAAAAGTAGGTATTACATGTAGCCGGAAAAATTGTGAATCATTACCAATTCAAAAGTAATACCACAACTAGTTTTAAAAGTGACTTGCTTATATTTTCCTATATATAGTGAATCATTTCCTTATTTATATACTACATATCAACATCCGTTTTCATTTCGATATTAGGAGAGTAATAAAGACAGAATTCTATATGCATATAAAAAAGTACTATTATACTGATAAAAATATTCATTTATGATACAAATATCGTTCATCGATGGAAAACAGAAAAGTACAGTGGAAACTTAATATTTACAAATTTCTTCAAAATATCAAAACATAGATTAAATTATAACCACGTTCTTGACCTCGCCTCGAGACACGTGCAGCTCACTTCCCGGCATCAACGTCTTTGCCCTTTGTCCCACTGGTACCCGCTGAGTTATTTGTTTAAAACTAGGGCGATATTCTGAAGAATCCCCGTAGAGACACGATATCGTTAGTAGAGAATGCAAAAAGTAAATATGACATGCGCCAAGGTATGCACAAATTAATGAACAATATAAACACATCATCATCATGTATACATGAGTAAGGCCCAGCCTCATAATTTACACCAATTAGACTTCTGCCAACTCCCAGTGTAAGTGCACCTCTGGTACTAACTGCCCATCTCTAGGCAAATCGTATTAATTAATAAAGTGCATTTACAAACAATGGCATCCACACAATCACATAACTATGGCATAATATATGAAGGATAATGTCCCTACCTCAACGATTTATAATCCTCTGTTTAATGGTGTCTCGTAACGCGTGTCGTTCCGGTTTTCGACTCGGTCTTAAAATATTAAATGTACAAAAAATAGGTCATAACCTATCCAAGTATCATTTTAGACTCTTCCATAGTGTTTCTTGTGGTTATATTAGTCTATGGTAAAAATTTACCACAATGCCCTAGGGACCCCGGCCCGGCCCCGCCATACCCGGCCCGATGGCACATTTTCCCAAAATTTTGACTAAGGTTATTCTGACTAATTTTCACCCAAGGAATCCATTTCCGGGCTCGAAATCACCAAATTCACTATCAAATTATGAAAATACCCTTGACAGCCCCTACTTAAGGATTTCAGTGGCATTTTTGTAATTATGCTTTTTGGTCTCTACCGGAAAAGTGCTCAACTGTAAACCCACATATTTTTTCCCAATGAATCTAATGGAACCATTTATTTCATGAAAATCCAGATCCTACCTCTTAAAACAGTGCTGGCCGAAATATTCAAGAAAAATGGAAAAATTGGAGTTTTGTGTTTTAACTTCCAAAACTTATACTTTTCCACTTCTACTCATTTAAACACTTCTTATTCATGATTCAAAGAAATTTGGGCAGCATAACCCCTTAGGGTTAGGACTTTCCAAATTTACAAACTCAACAAAATAATCAAATCCAACCACAATCATCAACAACAACCACATACTAGCATAGTTTTAGGATTCGTGAAGTTACCTCTTGAGTTCTTGAAATTCCTCCTCTCTCTCTCTCTCTCTCTCCTTGAGCTCAAGATTTTCTTGCTAAACCATGGATTTCATGGAAAGAAAGAGATTAGAGAAGAGTTTATGGAAGATTAGAAGGAAAAACCTTAGGAAATCTCCACTTACCTTAATCCTTCTCTTCTTCCTTCTCTCTTGGCTTGAACTTTCCTTAAGCTTTTCTCTCTCTTCTTTCTTGTTGCAAGTAATGAAAATTAAGGCAAGAGAAAAGGATGAGGCTTCATGAAAAGCCTTCACCTTTTCTCTTCATTTAATAATTGGTAGTAATTTGGTTTATGACATCACTTTGTACTTAAGTCTATCCCCTTCCAACTTATGTCATAATGTCCATTTGCATTTGAACTAATTTCTTCTCATTTCCCTCTAGCCTAAAATGTCCAAACGCAAGCCCCCACTAACCAAATGGGCTTCATCCAACTTATCCAACTACATGCTCAAGTCTTGTACCATAATGATAATTACCATGTACAAGAAATATTATGTTAACACAATTAAGCATGTGCTCAACTTTAACAATTATAAACTAATAATTGATCTTAGGATAATGACACTTGGCATGTTTAATTCCAATAATTATTTTTCCATAATTTCCTTAATTGAATTATGCATAAGTTCCTCCCAATTCCTCAAATCTTAATTTATTCCATCAAGAATATTCAATTTATACATTTTCCTTTATTTTCCTTGATTAATTGAAATTAACTCCAATTAATTGGAAAATAATTAATCTTGGGCTAAATTGGTAAAATTATGATTTTGCTATCACCTTTGTAATTTAATTATTTTCTTGAATTAATTTACCCATTTCCTTATAAATATGAATATTTCAAAATTCACAAGATCCAATTTTCATGAATATTCACCATTTTATTGAATTATTCAAATAATTACAATATATTTTTGGTGAATATAAAATTTGGGATGTTACACTACACTCTCCTATCCTTAATATAATGTATATTTATTTAATTTGATTAGAGTAAATGAGTTAATTAATATGACATGTATTTTTAAAAACATCATAGTCATTTTCCTTAATTCCCTCATTCCCTCTCCTCCTTAATTATTGTTGATGGAGCATTAATAAGGGTAAATTAGAAAAAGATTAATAAATATGAAAACTATGTCTTATATTAAAGATATGAAGGAGTATTGACTATTGATATTGATAAAAAGATAGGTTAAGGTTCAAATTTGTCCCGAAAGTTTTCATTGAGGTGCAATGTGTCCCTAGAAGTTTTAATTTTCAGGTTCAATATCATCCTAGAAGTTTTAAAACATAGCAATATTACCCCATACTGTAAAAAAACTAACGTTGACTATTAAAAAGTTAACGTTGACCGTTAACTTTTTAACAATATGGGGCAATTTGAACTTAGAAAAACTTTCGGGGCAACATTACTTCTCAGCAAAAACTTTTAGGAAAAATATATACCTTAAACCTGAAAGATTAACTATGCTTTAAAAAATACAATTATTTAATATCCACCTTATTTGCATCAAACTCAAACATTGTCTTCTATGATTGAAAATAGCCAATGCTTTTTCATCAAGAGTTTTAACTTCCTGACCTTATTTTTTTTTTAAAAAAAAGGAAAAATCCCATTTAAATACCATTTGAAATGTCAAAACCCACAAAAGTCCATTAAAACTTATAAAAGACAGATAAGGGACATGGTAGGAATTAGGGTTATTGATGTTTTGAGTTAAAGACCAAAGTGTCCTTCACACTTATTTGATCAAACGCGGGATTGCTCTTTGCTCAGAATGAAAGAAAGCTCTGGAGTGGTTGTTTCCTATTAGGTCAAAGTCAACGTCGTTGCTGGAGAAAGAAGAGTCAATGTCGTTAGAGGCGAAAGAAGAGTCGGCACCGGCGTCCGGATCGTTATAGGCTAAAGCAAGGTCGGCGTCGGTGTCAAATCGTTGCAGGTGAAAGCAGAGTCGGCATCGACGTTCGGATTGTTGCAGGCAAAAACAATATGTTGATTGCTCAAAACATGAGGAGCTGATGTTACCCAATCATGGGTAGAAGCTATCCCATAGTCATATAGTCGTAGGTGGAGTATTTCGCATTCTTCATTCTCAATGTCTTCTTTTGATCTTGTGTACTGATCTATAGCTATGGTATTTTGTGACCTACTGTTAGTGTATGGAGATTGGCTAAAGTTGTAGTCCCTTTAATCCAAAACTATTTTATTGTGCATATTTTTTGTACAGGACGTACTGGGAATCAAGACATATTATGTGAGAAGCATTACAGGTTTTGAAAAAATGTGTAATGGGTATGACAGAATTAAAAAGGGGAATGACAACTAATAAATGACATACGGACCAATTGTAGTGTAGTGTTATAGGGGGCCTCTGACAAAATCACTAATGGGAATGACAACTTCATTAATGGTTTTCACAAAAAGGATAGTGGGAATGACAAAAAATGCAAAACGTTCTGAATAAATGTGTGCAATTGTTGGGCAAGAGGGGGTGTCTAACATATTTAGTAATGGGAATGACAAAGTTGTCAATGGTGTTCACAAATTCATAATTTGTTTTGACACAAAGGATAATGGGATTGACAAATTTTGCAATGATTTTAACAGATTCGTTAATGGTTTTGATAAAAAGGATAATGAGATTAACAAATTAATCAGCGGTTATCACAAACTCAATTGGTTTTGACAAAAAGGATAATGGGATGGACAATTTCAATAATGGTTTTAACAAAATCGTTAATGGTTTTGACAAAAAGGATAATGAGATTGACAAATTTATCAGTGGTTTCACAAACTCAATTGGTTTTGACAAAAAAGATAATGTGATTGCCAATTTCAGGAATGGTTTTAACAAAGCCGTTAATGGTTTTGATAAAAAGGATAATGAGATTGACAAATTCATCAGTGGTTTTCACAAACTTATAATAGGTTTTGACAAAAAAGATAATGAGATTGACAAATTTTGCAATGGTTTTAACAAAAAGGATAACAAGATTAACAAATTCATGTGGTTTTCACAAACTCATTATTGGTTTTGACAAAAAGGATAATGAGATTGACAAAGTCGTCAATGGTATTCACAAAGTCATCATCACAAAAAAATGTGTTAATGACAGTAACTACCATTTAAATGACAAGTGAAAAATTGGATTTGTAGCAAACCAGATTCTTCAACACAACGACTACCCACAAACAGTCAAATTGCATGTTAACATTACTCATTCCTAAGGTTGGGAATCAGGGCCGGCTCGGCCCTATAGGACTGGCCCTTGACGGGCTAGGGCCTAAAAGGGCCGGCCTTTTTAGGTCTGGGGTAAGAAAAATTGCTATTTTGTAAAGCCTGGCCTAAAAGCATAAGGGCTAGAGCCGGCCCGTAGGGCTGAAGATATTTTCACAAGATTGAATAAATTTTATTTTTTTTATTCAGTTTTTTTTAAAGTTACAACAATGGAATTCCTAATTTAATACATAAATATTGTCAAAATTAGAGTGTAAATAGTATGCATCATGCAATAAACAAACACGGTCATTAAGTCATAATCAAAGGTAAACTATTGTCTACATACCACAATTACAAATAATTAATGTGTCAACACCCGTTTCCATTTTGATATGCGCAGGGCAATAATGAACAAGTTCCATAGGCAAACAGAAAAGTACAGTTATACTGATAATAAGTATTTGTTTACAGACAGACATTAACAGAGCAAAATTCACTAATAATTACAAATATATACAGAATATCCCAAAATATTCCAAGTACAGGCTAAATATAACCACCAACTGTGTCTCGAGAAACAAGCCCGTCAGTTTCCCGGAACTATGTCCTTGCCTTTTGAACCGCTGGCACCCGCTGAGACATTTGGATTAGAAAAAGGGGTGAGATTCCAAGGAATCTCAGTAGAAACATACGATCAACATATAAAATGCGAAAATTAAATATGCAATGCACTGTATCAAGTAAAATGAAAATTCATATCATCCGTGTGTGTACACAAAATTCAGGGCCAACTAACCCATTGAAACCCCTACATGTACCTCAGCCGAGTCCTTGACTACAGCTAGGTAAGACCAGTGTACCTCAGCTAGGTCCTAGACCACAGCTAGGTAATGTGCCTCCAGCACGTGTTCAGATCACAAAATACAGTAACACGCATCATACAAATAGTCACATAGTATATGAGAGATAGTAGTCCCTACCTTAACCTCTTTTTTGTCTCAAAGGGTCCGCCCCGTAAAACGTGTCAACTAAAGGCGTCCAACTCGGTCCTAAAACATCAAATATACAAGAAATAGGTCATAACCTATCCAAGTATCATTTTAGACACTTTCATAGTGTTTCTTGTGGTTATATTAGCCTATGATGAAAATTTACCAAAATGCCCCCGGGACCCCGGCCCCGCCGTACCCGGCCCGATGGCACGTTTTTCCAAATTTTTGACTATGGCTATCCTGACGTATTTTCATCCAAGGAATCCATTTCCGGACTCAAAATTACCAAATTCAATGTCAAATTACGAAATTGCCCTTGGCAGCCCTACTTTTAGGGTTTTAGGGGCGTTCCCGTAATTATGCTTTCTCAGCCTTTTCTGAAAAAGTGCCCAACTGTAACCCCACCTATTTTCGCCCACTGAATCCAATGGAACCATAAAATCATTGAAAATCCAACTCTAAGGCCCTCAAACATCCCTGGCCGAAATAATTGTGTTCTCCGGGAAAAATCGGGGTTTTACGATTTCGGCTCCGTAAACACGTTCCTTTCTACTCCTAACCACTTTATTAACAATCTAATTGAGTTATAACAACCATTTGAACTAAAATTGGGCAGCATAACCCTTAGATATACACTTTTCCAAAATTTAAAACCAATGGCAATCCGGCGAAATTTCACCGATTAAATTGCCCACAGCAGCCAGAATAGTTAATATACGAAGGTTTGGAAGTTACCTCAAGCTCCAACAAGCTTTTCCCAAAAATGGCTGAAACCCTAACCTTTAGAGAACAGATTTTTGAGCCTCCAAACCCTAAAGAACAAAGAGGAGTAGCTTAGAGTCGGAGATATACGCGTTAGGAGCGAAATCGCCGGAGAAATCGGCTTACCTTGTGATTTTTCTTCTATTTCTCTCTCTAAACTCTCTCAACCTTCTCTCTCTCTATTTCAGGTTGCTGAGCACGAAATGGGGCTGAAGAGGATGATGAAGTTTATATTATCATATTTCATAATATTATAATAATTTATTTAATTTTCCAAAATTACTAAAATCCAATTTATGTACATAACTTCCTACATTCACGTAACCATGCCATCATGTCCAACCAATATTTCCTTCTTTATGCCACATGTAGGAGACACCTAGGGGTCCCTCCCTATGGTCTCAATTGGCTTCACAACTTGTTTCGGTTACGTATACACGTAAAGTCTCAATTTTGGTCAAAATTGCACTTTTTGCTCAAATTTTCCATAAATTCATATTAAATTGACCAAAATATTCTAAATATATTTTTAACCTTTATTTTCCTTAATTAATTGAAATTAACTTCAATTAATTGAAAAATAATTTATTTTGTGCTATTTTGGCAAAATTACGATTTTGCCATTACCTTTCTAATCCAATTTCTTTTCTTATTTTTCTTTGGCCAATTTCCATCTATTTTTGGACCAAATATTTTCTCTAATATTCCTTCATTTTTGGACCTTAATATTGGGCTTTTTAAATTACCCAAATTAATTCCATAATTATTTGTGCCCAATTTCCCATGAAATCGAACATTTATGAAATTCATAAATTCCAAATTCATGAATATTCACCATTTTATTGAATTTCTCAAATAATTACAATATATTTGGTGAATATAAAATTTGGGGTGTTACATAATGAGAAGGCTTAACAAAATTAAAAATACTTCTTCTAAATATGTTTTGAAAAGTGTAAGTAGTTAATAAAATAAACAACACAAGATATAAATAAAACAATCACAAGAAAATAAATCAAAAAAATACAAAATAAGTAAGAATACTTATGAAATAAGAAATATTTTTTATAAGTTTTTAATTTTTAGGATTATTAATACAAGATATTTTTATGAAATTTAATTCTAAAAAATTTAATATCAACTAAATATTTGCAACATCATTAACAAAATATAAAAAATCAATAATAATATTATCATCTAAATAATTTTAAAAAATAAAAAAAATATATACAGGGCCTAAAGGCCCGGCCTTTTTAGGCCCTCGGCTCTACAGGGCTGGTCCTTTTAGAGCCGCTTCATTTTTTAGACAAAAATATGAGGCTTGGCCCTTATAAATTCATGGCTTAAAAGGGCCGGCCTGACGGGCTCAGCCCGTTTTCCCGGCTCTACTCATTCCACCAACACCAATTGCATAAAAGTCATGAACCTAAAAGAGCATGTTTCTTCAAGTCTGAATAGCTTACAATAATGTGTAACCATTAACAAAAATAGTAATGATAATGATAATGATAAGTACAGTAATGAGTTTTACAAAAAATCAGATTTGTGCATGACAGCAACTACCATTTATATACTCAAATGACAAGTGAACATTATAATTTCACCTCAATCTAATGTTTTCTTGTCATTCCCACCAAACAACATAATTTTCTCACTATAAAGTACTTACAAAAGGGCACCCTATATGCCTCAACCTAATGTTACCATATGCTCCTCACATTCTGAGCAATCAATAGATTATTTTTTTGCGTGCAACGATCCGAATGCCAACGCCGACTCTGCTTTTGCTTGCAACGATTTGACACTGATGCCGACTCTGCTTTCGCCTGCAACGATCCGGATGCTAGCGCTAACTCTTCTTTCGCCTCCAATGACACCGACTCTTCTTTCTCCAGCAACGACGCCGACTTCGACCAAATAGGAAACAACCACTCCAGAGCTTTCTTTCGTTCTGAACAAGGAGCAATCCCGCGTTTAATCAAATAAGTGTGAAGGGCATTTTAGTCTTTAACTCAAAACATCAATAACCCTGATTGCTACGACATTCCTTATCTGTCTTTTACAAGTTTTAATGGATTTTTGTGGGTTTTGACATTTCATATGGTATTTAAATGAGATTTTCCAAAAAAAAATTCTCATTATTAACTCAATTCAATCGCCATTTATTAAAAAGATATAACATATACATAGAAACAATAGTTGATCTATGTGTGTGTGTGTAACAATCAATAGGCGTTAATTTTAGTAAAAATGGTTAAAGTCGCTTAAACATAAGATATTGGATCAAGTTTATATAAATGTACAAATTGCCTTTGAGAAAAAATATCTCATTAAATTCACAATGCTCGAATCTGATTTAATAGAAAACTCATGATAAAAGTGAAAGATAAATGAATACCAATATATTTATTGTAAAATTTATAGTAAGCTATCCCATTTATAAATTCTACTTGAAGAAATGCGTCTAATTAGTTTGAAAATCAAACCAAAGAATCAATCAATTAATTAAATATATTTGTGGACTAATTTAGGTCAACCAAAAGAATATGATGAGTTCCGTAATAATTTTAAAATTATCTGGTTCTCATATGACGTAAACTGAACATAGAATAGGGAGAAGCAGCTGTGACACAGCAACTTTAGGTGAAGGAAACTTATAAGAAGATGTAACTGCTAAACCTACACACAGTCACACAGACACATCGTATATGTTGACATTTATGAAAAAATTTCTTGAGTTATATAAAATAACCTTTCAATTCGTGAAAATTATAGTGGCCTCTTTTTTATTTTAAAATATATACAATCGATTAACCTGATTAAAAAGAATGTCTACAGTAAAACTGTAAAAGTTGTCAACACCCGTTTCCATTTCGATAATCGAAGAGTAATAAAGACGGAATTCAATGGGCATACAGAAAAAGTACAATTATACTGATAATAATATTTGTTTACAATTCTGATATCGTTCATCGACGAAAACAAAAAATACAACGGAAGTTTTAATATCTACAATTTTTATCAAAATATCACAAAATAGACTAATTATGACCACGTTCTTGTCCTTGCCTTGAAACACGTGCCGTACACTTTCCGGCGTCTATGTCTTTTCCCTTTGTCCCATTGGTACCCGCTGAGGTGTTTATTTAAAAATAGGGTGCTATTCCGGAGAACCCCAGTAGAAACATGCTATCGTTCATAGAAAATGTGAAAAATAAATATGATATATGCCATGTATGCACCAATTAATGAACATTATAAACATATCATTTGCAAGTATACATGAGTAGGGCCCAGCCTCACTATTCTGCACCGGTTGGATTTTCACCAACTCCAGTGTAAGTGCCTTTGACACTTCTGGCCCTTTCTGGGTAAATCATGTTGATTAATAAAGTGCATTTACAAACATTGACATTCACACAATCATATAACTATGACATAATGTATGAAGGATAATGTCCCTACCTCAATGCTTTATAATCCTCTTTTTAATGGTGTCTCGTAAAGCGTGCTGTTCCGACGTCCGACTCGGTCTTAAAATATTAAATGTACCAGAAATAGATCATAACCTATCCAAGTATCATTTTATACTTTTCCATAGTGTTTATTGTGGTTATATTAGTCTATGGTGAAAATTTACAAAAATGCCCCCGGGAACCCAGCCCGACCCCGCCGTACCCTGCCCGTGGCACGTTTTCCCAAAATTTTGACTAAGGCTATTCTGACTTATTTTCACCCAAGGAATCCATTTCCGGGTTCAAAATTGTCAAATTCATTGTCAAATTATGAAAATACCCTTGACAGCCCTATTTAGGGATTTCAGTGGCGTTTCGTAATTATGCTTTTTCGGCCTCTACCGAAAAAGTGCCCAACTGTAACCCCACATATTTTTGCCCACTGAGTCCAATGGAACCATTTATTTCATGAAAATCCAACTCCTACTACCATTTCTGGTCTGACTGAAATATTGAAGGGAAAATAGAAAAATGTAGCTTTTTGTTTTAGCTTCCAAAACTTGTACTTTTCCACTTCTAATCTTTGGTTAACTCATTTAGAAACTTCTTAATCATGATTTAAAGGATTTTGGGCAGTATAACCCCTTAGGGTTATGACTTTTCTAATTTTACAACTCAACCCAAAAATCACATAACCAAACAACAATCATCAACAACAACTTCCATACACTAAGAAGTTGAGGTTTTGGAGATTACCTCTTGATCCTTGATGTTTCTCTCTTTAGGACGTCCTCTCTCTCTTCTCCTTGAGCTAAGAATGAGTCTTCCAGATCATAGATTCATGAAGAAGCATGGTTTAGAGAAGGATCTAGGGGAAATGTTACAAGGAAAGCTTAAGAATCAACTCTTACCTTAAGATTTCTTTTTCTTCTTCCCTCTAACTCTTCAAAGTTTCTCCAAACTCTCTCCCTCTCTATGCTGAACGAAAATGCATGAAGGGAAGGGAAGAGAAAGTCTTCATAAAAATGCTCCATTAGTGGGGCTGGGCCCTACTCATGTATACATGTAGATAATATGTTTATATTGTTCATTAATTGGTGCATACATGACATATATCATATTTACTTTTCGCATTTTCTGTGAACGATAGCATGTTTCTATTGGGATTCTTCGGAATCTCACCCCTTTTTTTAAATAAAACATCTCAGCGGGTGCCAGTGGAGCAAAAGGCAAGGATGTAGACCAAGGGCAGTAATTGACATGTGTCTTGAGGCAAATACAAAGTTCGTGGTTATAGATAGTCTATGTCTAAAATACTTTTAGATATTTTGTAATAGTGGTATATATTGTCGTATTTTGTATGGTTGACTTTGGATTGCAAACAAATACTTTTATCAGTATATATGTACTCTTCTGTATGGCTGTGGAACTTGATCTCTATTACTCGTGTATATTGAAATGGAAACTGGTGTTGACACAAGGTAATAAGGTTTTTTGGCTTTACCTTTTTCTCTTCTTTCTCTCTCTCTAGGTGCCATCTTGCTCTCTCTCTTTTCTTAGAGTTTTGCTTTCTACACATGATTTTCAAGAGGGAAAAGAACTTAGAAGAGTTTTTCCATGGTTTTGAGAAGCTTAAGCACTTGAAACCAAGAGTTTTTATCTTGATTTGTGCTCTTGAACCCTAGCTGTTCCTTTCTTATTCTTGCTCTTTCCATGATACTTTCTTTCTCTATTTCTCTTGTGCTATGCGTAAATGATGAAGGAAAGAGGAATATGAAGCTTTTAAAATATCTCCATCTCTCTTTTAAAATATATTAATTTAATGAGTTTATGACATAATTTTTGCTTAACCTTATCTGTTCTTAATTGTGTGTCATAAATCCCATTGATTTTGAACCAACTTCCTTCCTCCTTTTTAAGCTCAAAATACGCCACCCAAAGGTCGTCCATGAACCAAAGGCTTTCTTCAATTACTTTCATCCATCTCTTGATTTAATGGTCATTTATCACTTGTTTTACTTTTTGACTTTTCAACTCATTTTCATTGGTCAAGAATGCTTCAACTTTTGACATATCTATCACTAATATTCATTTCCAACGTAGCTAGAGCCCTTGAATTGGGAAAATATGTGCTTTTATTTTGTTCCACAATTTACACAATTATCATTATATTTTTTTCCTAAATTCGTAATAGTTGATAATTCTGGTAGATTTTCTGACCAAACTTTGAAAAATCATAACTTTATTTGTAGAACTTCAATTGAAAAATCATAACTTTATTTGTAGAACTTCAATTGAAGTGATTCTAAATGCTATGAAACCTTTATTGAGTCTAATTTCAAGGAAAAATATAGCCTTTAGCCAACTGAAAGATCAATATTCCCAGAATTTAAATCTTTGGACGTTGTCCTAGAAATGGCCAGTTTCACTGGGTAGATTGCAAAAATTCATAACTCCTTGAGTACAGCTCCAAATGATGTATATGACCTGTCAAATTAAAGCTTGATAAGTCTACTTTTATTCTAAAAAATTTCATAGGCATTAAACACATTTACCTATTTAAAAATGTCACATAACAAGACTGCTATATAGGAAAACTCACCGGCAGCAAATTCAATTGTTTACACTTTGTGTTTTAAACATGCTCATGTTGTGTGTGGCCACCAATTGGAGTATTTACCCTTTTATGTATATAATCATTCACCATTTTATCCTATTAAATATCTCATTACATAAAGGGAATATTGGTGATAAAAATTAGGGTGTTCCAATTTGGGCAACTTATTTTAATATTAGATTATTTGTTTTAATTTTATAACTTTTTTTATTGAATTTAATTTAAACTAAATCAAATAGAAGCATGTGTGTAAATCCTTATCTATAAATCTAACTTGAAAAAAAACTAAAGTGGATGAAACATATATTTGCTAGATTAACATATTCAGTCAATTAATCGTCAAACTTAACCTAGATAACAACCGGAGTGAAATTGCTATACTTTCAAAACTTTTAGAGTAACATTGCTTCTGAGTGATAACTTTCCGGGAAAATTTCCACCTTAACCCAAAATAAAAATGATGTGTATGACACGTGAACCTAGTAGCTCGGTCTATCTGATAAACTTACTATCAAACTTAACCTAACTATCAGTGGGGGCAAAATTGCTATAATTTAGAAACTTCTAGAACAACATTATTTCTAAAAAAATTTTCAGGGCAACATTGCTTGTATGTGATAATTTTCAAGGCAAAATTGGAACTTAACCCAAGACTATAAAATACCTCTAGCCATAACTAGATGGATAACTAGATGGTTTGGAGCAATAATCCACAAGGTTCATGATCTAAAATAAGGGTATTTGGAAAAATAGAACACAATCAGAAAAAAGTGTGTCAAAGAACCTTCTGAATGGAATGTGTAGAATTAGCTAGTGATGACAACTGAAAATGACCATTATTTGTGAGGAAACCGTGAGAGAGCATATGGTAATTAGGTTTTGTGTTAAGGTGCAATTTTAACAATAAAATTTTTCGTTATAAGTGTCTAAGATAATTAAGTTCTGAAGGCTACAAAATTAGACATAATCTTTTAAAATAATGCAATTTTAGTAATTTCGTTAAATTGATCCAAACATTAGTTATAAAGCTAAGGGAGAACAAATGGGTTCCACATAAAAAAAATAATAGACATTTGGGTTAATTTAATGGAATTGTTAAAATTACACTATTTTAAAAATTTATATCTACTTTTCACTCTTTAAAACATAATTGTGCAAGACACTAATAGTGAAAATTTTAGCTGCTAAAATTGCACCTTATTAACCCTTGGGGTTTTCGTATATCCACTCTACCTCAATCTGCCCTCATTTAATAACTTCCTATCAATGCTACTCATTTAATTTAATAAATAGCTAAATAAATAAGATTGGATAAAACTCTAAACCCAGACTCAAATAATAAATTTGTCTATCGGACGTCATTCAGATATTTTATTTAAAACAAGATATCTGAATATCTAAAATATCTTAATATAATTCAAATATTCAAATATAATATAAAAAATAAAATATTTAACAATTTATTCATTTCTATCCAACATGTGCTTAGCCAAAGCTGGTTGCACACTTGCACTCAAAATGCTGGTTGCTAAAGATGTCTTACCTTTTGAGTCATAATCTATCAACCATGCATCATCCATCCATCCATATATATATATATATATATATATATATATATATATATATATATATATTTTTATTATGGTGTTATTTCACTCATTGATTCAAGTTGATTGGATAGGTTTGGTTTAGTGGCCAAACAACCTTTTAGGTTGCATGAATAGGATCAATGATTCCACCATGTCACACCCACTGGTGCGTACGACTTTTTCTGAGTTGTCAATTTTTTATTTAATTATTGTGTGTATGAAAGTGAGCCTTTCATTTGGCTCATATCAACTATTATGAGGCGGAAATAATTGGGAGCATGTTTTTAAAATTGTCGAATTTTTTATACATATATTTGTAGCATAGCGGTCACTCATATTTTTTTTTATTAATTTTGTGCATGAAAAGTTGACAACTGTATATTTTTTTTAAAATAAAAAGTCTCATATAACTTATAAAGACTAGCTAGCTAATGATAATCTAGAGCTGAAATTTTTTATGAGAAAAGTTCTGTATTTTGCAGAGGAAATCAAGGTTATCAAATCGAGATACGAATTATGAATCGGAAACCAACTTTTAGAATCGTGAATTGAAACGTTTCATGAATTGTAAGATTCATGATCAATTTTAAGGATGATATTAATATAACTTTCACATAAGAAAACATCAAAGGTTTGTACATATTAGTATAGGTAAATAACACTTTAGGAAAGAAAGAAATAAAACATAGGGTTTTGATTGGGATAAGCGAGAGGGAATAAGGAATAATTATAGAAATAAAAGGAAATTATTAAATAAATCTGGACAAAATTAAAAAAGAAAAAAAAAGAAAAAAGGGGTTTTCTAAAGTCAGGTTGTGCCAAATCTGACTCGATCAGTGCGCAACCTAGTTCACCTAGAATCGGAAGAATCGCCAGTATCGTGCGATTTCTACAATTCTGGATTGTATCGCTCCTCGAATCGCAAGATACATACATAAGTAAGATACATAAATAGATTCGTATCTTTCCCACCTATTTTTGAATCAAATCGTGAGATACGAATCGAGATTCATGGGATTCTAATAACCATGGAGGAAATATCTATGAAAACAACCTCACATTTATTTGATGATCACATATAAGAAATATCTATGGAATTTTGTGAAATGGAAAAAATGAAAAAATATAAACATGATTTTATGTACATAAAAATATTTTGGGGGAATTACTGTAAGGTCCCAACAAGGAACATATTTAATCACTTAAATGTTTCATAACAACTTAGGAGTATGCGATGATAAGTTCCAATATAGGAAATGATAATCGGTTTTTGCTGATCACCTATCATTGAGACATTTTAGTAATGAAGTTTCTTTTTTGGGATCTCATAATAATTCTCCCAAATATTTTTATAACCCTGAACCAAAAAAGGTGTATAAAAAGAAACGGACAATTTGAATAGGAACACTTTTTTATCTGAAATAATAGAAAATAAATCCTTTAAGGGTGGGAGTGTGCTGAAGCACAAATTGAGATTAAGTTGGCCAGGACATAAATTAAAAGACTGAATCTAAATCTAAAAGTACCCCTATAAAGTTTCTACATTAAAAATTACAATTAATTTTTTTTTTTAAGTAAGTTAAATCAAAGTTGTCGACAAAAGAAAAACGTTTAAGGGGACCAACTTTGAGATAACTGAGAAGGCCCATCACATATATTGTGGAGCCAGAATAGGACACTCTTTTATGAAACTTAGCTTTTTAATAGGAAACTTGTAAGGCATATTAGGTATAGAATTAGATGTTCAATTAATTTTTCCCCTTCTGGTCAAAAAAGGAAAAAAAAAAAAAAGATGTTCAATTAATGAAAACGACTTGCCTAATTTACTTTGAAAATAATTACACACACACACATCCTTTAAAGGACAAAGGTGCAGAACACTCCAAAAATGATCAAACAAACCTTTATTCTTGATTTAGAAAACTTTAATTAAATTTTAGATTTACATGTTTTAATTTTTTTATTATTTCCATCTTTTAAAAATGTAATAATTTTTAAAAATATATATGTCTTTTAAAACTTATACAAAATAAAATAAAAATGACATTTACTGTTATACATTAATGATATGAATGAATATAATACATATGAAACACGCATATTGTTTTACGCAAAAGAAAAAAAAAAAGGCATATGCTTTATCACGATTGTCACCAAACCAGAGGCCATGTATGAGCTTTTACCAAACGAAAGGTTTGTGGTCCCTTCTTTTTGCCAACGAAAGTTTGTGGTCCTAAAAGGGGGAGAAGGTCCGTTTGGTTGGATGATAAAGAGCCATTTGAGGAAATGATATTCGGTTATTAAAAAACGTAATGAACTTCTCTAATAACCCAGGTTCTCTAATCTGGATCGAACCAGAAACAGGCGACCCGGCCACAAACTGATCGGGTCCGGGTCAAAAAATTTTTTAAAAATATTTTTTTTAATTTTTTTTTTAGAATTTCATACTATAAATTTAAAATATTCCATTTCTCACCCGTTTATTCTCGGTTTAGCTCCGATCTGACCCACTGACCCTTAACCCAGTACCCTGATCGATTCACTGACCGATCCTGGTTTAATTACTTTGCTAATAAGACTAAGAAAACTAAAGAAATTTTGAGTTCGAATGGTGTTAAGTGTGAATGTATAAATCGTTTTGGAAAAGCTACTTTTAATTAAATATGATAATGTTTGAATCTGACTTATTAGCCGATAGCCATATAAAAAAACTAATAAAATTATCAACTTAAATGATAAAGTAAATTGGATCTTATATTGATGTGAAAGAAAATCCGTCAATTATCTCATATCTTTAGGATTGGAGGGAGTGAGTTTTTACATGGTATGTTGGGTGAGGTTTTAAATACTAAATCCCAATGATTCAAAAAATATGTATTTGTTTTCCAGGTTAAAAAATATGTATTCGTTTTGGAAATAAAAATTGTATTTGTTTTGGGGAAAACAGAAAATATGAATTATTAATTTCTTATATTTGAAAGTTCTATAAATACAGGTTTCAAAGAATATATTATTATAATAGATAGATGCGAAAAGGATTTAAATTTCAACAATAAATTAACAGGATTAACCTCAATAAACAACAACCTTTGGTGAGGCTTGAAGAATTGAAACTTGAAGCACATGGGCTGAAGTATGAGTCGTTTGACTTGCTTCGGCCCAAGACTTGTCTATTTGATCAATTTATTTTATTTGGGTCAATTAGATTTATGTGTTCTTTAGGTATTTGTCATAAGCCCATCAGCGTTTATTTCGACTCAATTTTTTTTTTTTTTTTTTGCGTTAATTTCCCATTTTGTGTGTGATGGGTGAAATTAGTTTCTTAAATTTTACATATACCTATCGGGATGGTCTTTGAGCATTTTCTTTGAAGATAATTGTATGTACACGTAAATTTAAAAATAATTATAAATAAACAAATATATATTTGTTACTATAATATATTTGTTTTCTTCTAGAACAACGGGTAAATTACTATACCACTCTCTATAATTTCACTTTATTTTGTAATCAAGTTTTTGCAATCTTTTATTAACTCCTTATAACTTGTTCAATCATAGGATTTGATCTCTCATAATTTGTTAATTTGCGAGAGGAATAACAACAACAACACCTCGCTCAATAACTTTGTTGATAATTCTCTTCGGTATTCTTTTATTTATTTTTTAGGGCTCCATACTTCTTAATCAACCCTTCCTACCAGCACATCCAATTCCTTTCTTTGAACATATCCAAACCACATCAAAACATTTTTTACCATTTCCTCTTCAATTGGTGTCACTTCGATTCTTCCACGTAAAAGTTTGTTATAGATCTTATCTTTTTTTGCATAATCACATAACTATCCCATTATCCTCATCTTAGCTACTCTCACTTTATATTCATGTTGTCTCATTACCATATATAGCATAGCAATGTGTAAAAATTTCTTTTGCTTTATTAAGAACCTTCTATACACAAATAACTCTCGTTGCTTTGCTTCATTTAAACCACTTAACTAGAATTCTATGATTAATATCTTCATCAATTTTACCATATTTTTGTATAATTGATCTCAAATATATAAACTTTGCCACATGAGGGATAATTTGATATTTCAATTTAACATTCAAATCACTTTTAACTTATCTCTTATCAAAACTGTAATGTCTATACTCTGTCTTACTCTTATTCAGGTGAAAATCCTTTAACTCCAAAATCTTTTCCATAACTCAAGTTTATAATTTATTTCTTCTCTTGACTTAGTTAAAAGAACTATATCATAATTAACAATAATAATCGACCGAGGACATTTAGAATAATTCTTTTAATTAGTCATGGATCCTTGTGATAAAGAAAACATGCAAAACAATATAATAAATAAACATTTGATAGAATTCCTTTTATTAAATTAAGGGTTAATATAACTTTTGGTCCCTGAAGTTTGATCCAATTTTGGTTTTGGTCCCTCAAGTTTGAAATTGGTGGTTTTGGTCCCTGAAGTTTCACCCAATTTTGGTTTTGGTCCCTCAAGTTTGAAATCGGTGGTTTTAGTCCCTGAAGTTTCACTCAATTTTGGTTTTGGTCCCTCAAGTTTGAAAAGGACTTAGTTTTTTCTGGGTCGGGTCGGGTTTCAAAAACGGGTGCCAAGTCCTTTTCAAACTTGAGGGACCAAAATCAAAATTGGGTGAAACTTCAGGGACCAAAACCACCGATTTCAAACTTGAGGGACTAAAACCAAAATTGGGTGAAACTTTAGGGACCTAAACCACCGATTTCAAACTTCATGGACCAAAACCAAAATTGGATCAAACTTCATGGACCAAAAATTATATTAACCCTTAAATTAAATATAGTCTACATGCAATCGACTGGGTTGGAGCACAGTTTCCAACAAATAATATGAGTCCAACACCCAAGAAACCATGTATGTTTAATTAATATTTTTTTATGTCCTAATATGTTTAAGAAACCATGTAAGAAAGCTAGCAAGCAAAAGCAAGAAAGATCCTTAAAAAATGAAAGGGTAAGATTGGAAATAACTTTCAAGCAAAATTTCTGGATATAAATTGGAAAACAGAATCTGTTTTGAATTATTGTTGTCAAATAGAGAATTTCAAGAGCTTTAATGCAAACTAAATCATCCTGATATGATTTTTCTAGACTCATTTACAAATTTCCATATAATTTGTAAAAAAAATGTAGAGTGACCAAATGAACAATAATTTGAGGGTGCGTAGTTTCAAGAAAGCAAAGTTGTACTCCCTTCGGTCCTTTATATAAGCAACTTTTTTCTTCATTGTGTAAAATGAACTGACGGCTAAGATTAGTTAAAAACAATAAATGTGTCAAAAATGTCATATTTGTTTCAAATATGCCCCTATTTATGAAAAGAGTATAGGAGAGGGAATGAGTAAAAAATATGAGAGAGAATAGGTAATAAATGATTATATGAAAGAGAATTAGTGGTGAGTGGGGGATAATTAATATAAAAATATGTATTTAATAGTGGTAGAAAAGGAAAAAGTAGTTTAAAATTTAAGAAACAAGAAAAATTTGCTTATATTAAGGACTAGTCTCAAGAAAAAGAAAGTTGCTTATAAAAATGATCAAAGAGAGTAGTTATTAATTTAAGTTGTCCAATGCTTTTGTATGACTTCCATAATGCTCTTAAGAGGTTATTATATGCTCCTTTTGGTTCAAAATATAAGACATAGTTAACTAATTTAAATGAAACAAGGAATATTAGTTTAGCCATTTAACATGTCTTAAATTGAAAAAATTTATTTATTTTACCCTTATTAAAAATTTGATTTTCAAATATGTAGTTATTATCTATCACATCTCTCTCTCCCGTAACGGGTAAAAGTGAAAAACGATAATTAATTACCTGTCAACCTCTAATAATTTGGACCAAATTTTTTTTTAGAAGACTTCTTGTATTTTGGACAGGAGGGAGCAGTTGAGGCATTTGTAATTGGAGGAAGGAGAACGTTCACCAAATGTTATGGTTGCCCATCGCAAAATACTCCGGGACAAGAGATAAAGCACAAATTACATAACTATACAATCAAATGATAAAATCCCATGTTGTACTAAATAAAATGAACTGATAAAACAGTCACAATTATCCACCAAACCCTATAATTTATCACCCTTAATTAGCCTTATCTTTCATAACACACGAATCTCGACAGATGAAAAGATATCAGTTTTTCTGTGATTCCACATACATAGATAGAGATATATTGGAGAGGTATCACGTATTACATTGAATTATATTAACATATACATATACATATACACACTGACACAGTACAGACATGAAAATGATCCAGAAATGTAATGCTCTAATACACAGGCTAAGAATGATAAGGGTTAAACAAAATCTCACTTGTGTTTGAGTTTACTTGATCTCTAATTAATATTAATGGTGATATATGGAAGCCCAAATTTAAACATGATGACAAGTCTGGAGACAGTAGCCTAAATGTTGAGAGTTTGGTTTTACAAATGTTTGGAGCAGTCAAGACCTTGTCATTTTTGGATACTTCATAATATCAAAAGAACAAGAAAACTAGAGTGTGTATGTGTGATCATATTTTATATGAACGCACACTTCAGACAAGGTTAAGAATAAGGCCCATATTTAACAAAATGAAAATAAAGACGTAATATACAAGTAAAAAGAAGACACAGAAATGCTTAGAAATTTTATATCACCAAGAAATATATAGTTTACCATTTACATATTTTCTCACAAAAGTTTAACTGAGAAGGTTGATTGAATATCTTCTTCCTATTTCTTCTTTTCAATTAAGAGGGCATGTACTAATGACATGATGTTATAAGTGGGATCGAATTTGCGACCTCCCACTTAAAGAGGGAGCTCTTATGCCATTAGGTTATAAAGCATTTGGCATATTCGCTTCGTATTTGATGCTCCCCTTAAAGCACTAATAATGTCTGTGTTGTTAGAAAGAGACATAAAGAGAATGTGAGTGTGACTATTATGTGAATAAAGAGACATATGGGGGTCCATAGAGGAAGTTTTCTCTTTATGATTTTGAAGTTTAAATCCATGTAACTGCCGGGTATTTGATATATGGATATCAGTTGAGGGGCCGGATGCAAAATATATGCAGAACTTCCACATGCCCTCTTGCTCACCCCCCCTCTTGGTTATCTTCCTCTCTAACAGTGTTGTTTGCTGTGTATCATAACCCTAAGTCTTAATTATCGTGATTCGGGTTCATGTGAGCAATCGGGTTGCCTCGTCAAACTTCCAAGTACGTCCCAATTCCTTCAATATGTAACCAATTCTTTTACTATAATACATGTCTTTAAAGAACGTCCAAATTTGGATGCACACAGACACATTATTATGGCAAGAATATAGCTAAAATATGTTATATCTATATTAACACATATACACAAGCAAGAGAGTCCTTTTCTAACAAATAAAATATATATAAGAGTACACCTTTAAAGAAAAGACTGCACTCGATCGGTAATATATATAAGGTACACGGAAATACCTCAAATTAATAGCTTGCTATGGCCTATGATGAGCAAAAGATATTGTACGTCACGATTAAACTAATACCAAGCTGTCAATGAAGCGACAATGCGTTCTGTTTTCTTCAATTTTCCTCTCCTTTTCTTGCCCTTTTTAATTTGGCTACAATACCTATTATATTAGAAAGAGGTGAAGCATTCATGTTCAGATGAATTTGAGTCGTCGCAAGGAGAGTGGTTGTGCCTTCCTTCATAAGTTGTTATCACCATACGACAATCCTCTGATAGTCGTTCAACCCTCTTCTTCACTCTGCAATTGCTGTGGGTGCAACGGTAGTAGCTTCTGTGAAAATGAAGATTTTCTTGGTCAGAATTATATTGAACAAAACAGTAATTAAATATAATATATACTAGTATCAGTGAAAAGTCCCTGTTTTTTGGGACAAAAGTGAAAAGTCTTTGTTTGGAAATATTTTATTGACCAGAAAGAACTGATATATTTTTATATAGAGAAAATATCAGTGTTATGCAGGATTTCATGTAAAAGAAGGACCATATATTTGAATTGATGTCCTTTTTGATCAATAAAATTTTCTAACTGTCACATTTCACCGATTTTTATTTATAATTTATAAAAAGCTGACATAAACAATAGTCCTTTTCTGCACAAATAGGTCATATTCGTTTAACATTTTATCAGATTGCTCACAAAATTAAATGCATATGGGATATTTTGAGAGACATTATAATATGCCAAAAAAAAATACCAGGACAAAAACAATATGCCATATTAAAATTTCAGTTTAGTCAAAAGAACACTCGATCATGTAACTACAGTAGGCCCCATACATCTGCATGGAATTCATGGTGAGGTGTAAATAATGCTCACAGCATGTAAATACTGTGGCATTTTTTTATTTTTATTTTTGTATTTTATTTGATATTGTTAAATGATTTCTAATTATTAGCATGTCACTTGTATATGTTGTTTTAAGACAACAAAGATAGGCTCCAATTTGTACTCATCTATGTTATGTAGAAACAATCAAAATGATTAGTACATGCATAATAGAAGACAGGCTCCAATTCATTAAGCTCATCAAGAAAAGATTATGCAATTAACTTTCATTTTGCATGATTTGTAATAAATATTCTATTTGCATATATGAGTGTGTATATGTGTGTGTGTGTATGTGTGTGTGTGAAAATAACTACATGCACTCACTATTTCCCCAATTGTATGCATGTTATTTTCATCAATCAATCAATCAAAATAAAATTGAGCAAAGTAAACACATTAAACTTAAATGAGAGTTTTCAAGAAAACATTTATTTATGGCCATTATCAGTGATACTCCCCATATCTAATAAATCAGATGTCATCCAGCATCAAGAATTGAATTTTCACCTTTCATGTACATTCTCAAATTCTTAACCTGCTGTATAAATTGACTTTTCAAAACCCAAAAAAAAAAAAAAAACACACACATAAATGAGATCCTTGTCACAACTTAAGGAAAAATTACACCTAATGACTTGTATCTCATAAATCTAGACTTAAAAAAAATCATAAATGTGGTAATTATATTAAGAGACCAATGTTACTAATCAAATTTCACAGGATTTATTTTAAGGTTTTAAGAATTTCTTAAAAATAATTTATTAGAGCTTTAGCATAAAATTAAGTTAATTCACTAATACAATCAACCATATATGCATGGATATGTGTGTGTATATATATATAAAGACAATCGGTTGTTATAAAAAGAAGAGAATTTTATTGTCTCATTCAAATCCCATCATAATTTTTTGACCACTTATATAATAAGAGCCCCCTTTATTAAATGACAGTTTATAATAAAGACATTATATTTATTTTTAATCCAATAACTTACTCCATCTTCCTCGTTAGCTAGCTAACTGCACTTATATCTAAGTAAGTACATACCTTTAAGTGCAAACTTGTAATGATGGTTTTCATCTGAACCCATTTTGGATTTAATTGATATGCCACTTTGACAATTTTCACATTATTGTGTCATGCATTACGATATATATAATCTCATTTAACCTAATCGGTTCTTCCTTTATATGCACGCATGTGAAGAATATTAAGAAGATATGGCCAAGAATTTGCATATTTCGTTTTCTATATGTTAATAATTATGTCTCACTTGATGTAAGTGACTTAGGATTTCATCATTGTATATTACATTTCATTTCTTTATATATACAATATATACATGATTTAATTAATCTTATTTACGTTTTTCCTTTTATATAAGAAGGTGTTGTGAAACAACCGACCTATTTGTCTTCTGTTTTTTTTCCCTCCTAATGAAAATAGCCACTAAAATTACTTGAAACTTCTCATTTGTTGTCCTTGTTTTGATATTGATATAGGTTTCCTTTTTCATTATAAAAAACAGGTGCAAAGTCTGTTTGGTACAATTATTTTGAAAGCAAATCCTCTACTATTGTCAATGCAACAGCATATTTTAACATGTGATTGTCATTTTTAAATTTTACAGTTATATTATTTTTTCTATATTTTTTAAAATAAATATTAAATTGAAAAAAAATTATAATATACCGAATTGTTTTATATGTCATTTTATTAAAATTATATTAAGCATTTTGGATTTTTTTTCCAAGGTCTGTTTTCTTCCTTTCCATAATTAAAGATGATATATTAAATAATTTTAAAGAATAATAATAATAATTATATAATCATATTTAGTTCATTTTCAAACATACTTTATAAAGATACTACTCAAATATGAGAATCCATTTATTTATATATATATATATATATATATATTTTTTCGGGGACCCTTGGCCAGTTGGCCTGACCTAGGAGAATTATTTGATGCATAATTCAGTGTGTTTTTTTCAATCTCAGTCCTATTATGTATTATTTCTTAAGAACATATGTACGGTTTTAAAAATTACTTACTAAATAAATTTGAATTCTTAGTCGCGCTATAGAATAGCAATAAGCCAATAACTATAAAAGCCTAAACAAACCAACCTCTTATGATCTATAAATATGAGAAAAACAACAAAGTTACACAAAGAAACATTATTTTGGTTGATTTATTGATGGAAATCTTAGATGAAAATTTTGTGAAAACATTTTACCAAAATATATTATGCACCATAAAAAATATAAAAATATGTTGGCCCGTATATAAATATATTTGGTGTTTGTCCATTATTGTTAGACTGTCTTTAATTAATTACTTCTAAGTTCTAATATTTATTACCAAAACATATTTGCACGCCATAAAAGATGAGAACAACCAAAGATTAGGTGTAAGCATACAAATAAATCTATATTGTTTAATTATTTAAAAAAATCGCATTTTAATTATTTACTTCATCGCAGTGCATTTGCTGAAAACAGTTGGACCAAATGTGATAGCTGGTCTAGAAAAAACCCTTCAATACCTTTAAAAACTATTGTTTTGATTTATTTCTGGTTGCACTTTTTTCCTCTGTAATGTATATTTATCTTAAAACACTTTAATGATTTTTTTATTATATTTGAAAAATTAAACTGCATCTATACTAGAAAATTGTCTGGAGCTATCTATATGTATACTCGAGTTATATGGAAAACTTTATTTGAAGTCGCAGCTTTTTTCAGTGAAAGATATGAATGTGTGGAAGAACTTTGTATGTGTCATTGAAATTGAGGACTCTCTAGGGGTCCCTATAATGTGTCCTATTGTCAAAATAATAATCATTCATGTAATACACCAAATATTCTCATTATTAATATTATATTTTTTTTATCTCTATCAATGTCAATAATTTGTCTGAAAACTAATAATAAATAAAACCAATTGCTAGCTCATTCTGTTCCATCAACCCTTCTCTTCAACAGTATCATTCAGTAAGCTGGAGATTCTCTCTCTTTCTCTTTCTATCTCTATATACTGTACCTTTATTAATTTGTAAGTTACATTATGTATATACAAATTATTTAAATTTTGTATTAATATGTGTAAATAATTATTTATTTTTCTAATAACTTTGTAGAAAGCTAATCTATAATGAACTGTAAAATTTGTTATGTGGGATTACACACACATGCAAACACACTAGTCTCACTATCTAATTTTTTATAATAAATTCTTAAATTATTATATTTGAACAAAAATATTTTTCTAAATTATTCTCTATCATTGATTTTAATAAAATATAGCCAAGTCTTCTAAAGTATTACAACTTATTAACATCAAAAGAACCATAACAAGGAGTTTATTATTAAGTTTTAAAAGGTATGAAAATTGTCAGTTCATAACCCATAATTTATATATGCACAATTTACCTTAAGGTATTAATCTTTAATTAATTCAAATTAAGCCTAAGAAAACTTATTTCTGAAAATATTCTGACCTGTGATAATGTTGAATTCTTCATTATCATCACATACGTTATTTCAAAAAGAGACATTTTACCTTAATTCCCCGACGATATTGCCTATGATGTAGCTATTGCAATCAATAGTTCTTTTAATAATAATTTGATGGAGACACTATTAGACACCAAAAGTAGAAAAATTAAAACAATTAAAAAGCAATAATTATTTGCTAATAACTTAAACTGCAGTGGCTTAACTTCAGAATTTTCTTATCTTAATTTACTTTTTTCAATATGCTTTTACCAATTTAGTAAAAAGGTTTGCTTAAACCGTTACTGTTAGATCAAATGGTTAATTATATTGGCCAAGTCTTATATATATCTGATAGTAACATGACTGTTATAAAATTCTATACCAAAGATGCACAAACTGGAATTTGTTAAAAACCGAACCTTTAACTCTATAAACCAAACAATATAAAGAATAAAAATTTCCAATCCTCAATATATCGAAAAAAAATATTTCCAATTTCTCTCTCTTTCTAAATTAAGCAAAATGAAATTGGATTATTCTCTACATTTATGCAATATTTATGTCCAGTTCTTTATTCTAATCTTCAAATATACTCTACATGCACTCACTTTTTATTTGTGAATGTAGTTGTTATAGATAATAGATCAGACATGAACAACAACACAAATTAAAACAAAGAGAGGGAAATTAAAATAAAGATATATTTTAAAAAATAGAATTGATTATTACCTTGGATGGAGGCTATTTTTGACAACTTTTTGGCCATATTTCCTCCATTTGTAGCCATCATCAAGAACATCCACATCGCTTCTTGTTTGGAAACAAAACCTTGGTTCTCTCAGCTTCCTCCTCACCTTCACTTTGCTTTTCTCTGATGCTGTGTTCCTCCACCTAACATTATCTCACGTATTACAAATAATTCAATTATATCATCAATGATCCATTTAATTATTTTATAATTCATCAGCAAAATAATTAAGTCTTTCAAAGACTACCCAATAATACAGCACTGCGACCATCCAGTACAATCCCTGATCTTATGAGAAAGAAGGCTCAAATCAGTAGTTACCAAAATCACTACCGAGTTCATAAACCTATATATTATTGACACATATATTAATGAAAGCCCTATATGTCTTGTATAATTAATGAAGCCCTACATAATTGGGTTTGTTTGGATTTGCTTATGATAAACATGTTTATATAAGTTAAGATAAAACTTCTCGTGCGCTCTTACCTTGGAAACCATAAAATTAGGATTGAAATGCTAGAATAAGGCTCCAAAATGCCAATATATCCAAACAAGCATGTAATTACTTAAGATATATATATATATATATATATATGTGTGTGTGTGTGTGTGTGTGTGAAATTTGTTCTACCATATTGAAGCAAAACAGTTGGTATTTGTGTGTGGGTGTGTGTTGAGGAGAATGAAAATAGAAAAGTGAAATATATATATAACTGAAGGATTATTGTTGGGTGGAGAGTGATGGAGGGAGTAGTGGATTCGAGAATCGATGAGTATCAGGACTTTCAAGTCCCAATTAACCTCTTAGCTTGTTCTTCTCTCACAGCCCCAAGACAAAAAACTGAGAGAGAGAGAGAGAGAGAGTTATAATGATAGCTTGCCGTACGAAAAAGCAAAAGAGAAGCAGACTCTATAAGGTCTCTCTCTGGTTACATAGAAGGGCGATGAGACCTTTAGATTCTTCGCAGAAGCCTAAAGGAATATCTTCTTGGGTTCCTAAATAAGCTATTTACGTGCATGTCTTCTTCCCTCATAGCCACATAGAAAATGAAAGAGAATAAGCATATATATAAGAGAATCAAAAAGAGTATTGATGTTTCAGTATGAAGGAGAGAAAGAAAGAAACCAGAAACAATTATATATATATATATATCATACCATGTATTGTTGCCGTCACTAGCATTTCCAGTGCAGTTTTCATCATTGACAGCCTTGGGATCCAGAGTTCCCACCTAAAAAGTTTGTATTGCCAAATAAATAAATACATAAGAAGAAAATTCAGAAACAAATTAATTACCCTGAAATCTTGTATTGAATAATTATATAGGGCTTGGTAACTTGATAATTCTGATGTGGATTTTGCAGATAATAATTAATTTGAAATAAACAACCTGGTCGGTGTTCCATGGAGTTGATCTGGTATTAACAAGGTCATTATGGCTAAACCCGACCGAAGTGGCTACTGCGCCGGCGGCTCCTCCTCCTCCGTTTGTGGCCTGTGCAGAGGAAGGGGCAGCCGCGGCCGCGCTGCCGCCGCCGCAAGAAGAAGATTGAGACTGAGCAGAAGGTGCTAAGAAGCTGAGAACTTGATTCTCTTCGAATTGAACAAAACCCATTTCGTGGATGGCTGCTTGATGATGAGCATGATGAGGGTTTGTGAAGGAAACCTGAAGTTCATAATTATTCGGAACGCCTCTCTCTCCTTCCATGATGAGATAATTTGAAGCTTTGGATGATTCTAGATATGAATTCTCTGAGGAAATAATTGGTCTTCTTCTTCTTCTTCTTCTTCGTCTATAGCTTTGAGAATAGGGAGACAGAGAGAGAGAGAAATTAAACAGTTGAAAAGAACAAAGACAGAGAAGAATAATAAAGTAGCGCTTGATTGAGGAAACAGGTTTTTGGGTTGGGAGAGAATAAGAGAATTAGCAGGAGAAGGGTATGTAGTTTGGTCAACTTGGATTCATATATTTTGATTTCTCTGCGATTAAAAATGCTTAATAAGAATAAGGGAATGTTTGTGTCTTGGGAAAATTTTATATATATATATATATATATGGTTTTCTTTCCGTCATTTAAAAGGGTAAAAGGGAAATAGAAGTCCACTAATTCAACTCTTGAACAGTCTCTTTCTCTCAATTCTCATTAATTCTCATTCTTTTCTCTCTCTCTATTGGACACACGTGCATTGTCCTGAAATGTTTTCAGGGGAATCTACTTGAACAACCTGGGGCTACATGTATGTGTTAATGGGACAAATTTAGTCACATTACCAGCCAGTCTGTTTTTAAATGTTTTTTTTTTCAACTTCAATAGCAGTTTGATGCAGATATATAGAGGATTTTGTTGATAAAAAAGAATATTCTTAACAAAAATAACGAAGTTGTTATTATAAATTATTATAATTCCCTCCAATCTGATCTTAAATGTGGGAGCTAATAATTGTAATATATGCTTTAGCCCTAATTGTCATCGCTAGGACCTTATTTACTATGTCTACAAGTTGTACAATTTTTCTTGAAGACTGTTGATTGCACATATTAAATAAGGTTTTCCATATTTTAAGGAAATAAACATGTGTTTTTAAAAAAAAAAAAAACTCAACTAATTCTTTTGTCTTCGTAAATTAGTTATCTATCTCTTATTTGTAACACCTATGTGGGAGTACTAATTGCCAATTTAGAAACAAATTACTAATTTAACTTGAGATATTTTGATAATTACTTTGAACACCGCTTGTGTCCCCCTTATTTTAATTTATTAACGGATAATAAGAAAGTTTTCTTAAATTCAAAGAGGCAAGACATCTCAAAACTGTGAGACTTAAGGATTGTTAATGATTGGTTGCTTTATTTTTAAGATAAAATTTGATAGAAGTTTATCAATCAGGTTATTTATATAAGTCTTCAAATAAAAGAATGATATTATTTTTTAAGACTCAAATTGTTTAATTATTAAAATACAATTGGACGTATCTTCATCCCATACACTTAATAATTGTGAGTATCTTCTTTGTCACTCATCAAAAATTCTAGATGCATGCATATATATCAAGGATTTGTGGTGAGATAAGAATTAATGTAAATAACAAGTTTTAAACATGTCACTCAAAAGAAACCACCTCAATTGAAGAAACTAAACTTTGACACGCAATTATAATTGTCATTAATTACATTAATAATCACTATTTGCTTTAGGTATTCGTGGCTTAACAAGGTTCATTTTTGTTTCCGGAGGTAGTTTTCATTAAATTGATCTGAAAGGACAAGACATAATTAATTAAATACGTGTTGCTTTGTAAAATTAGGTTCCGCAGAATAGATGTTTATTAGGTTTTTGAATATATCTATGATAGACAAACGCTAATTTAATAATTTTAATGAACTAATAATTAATTACTAACAGTAAAATTGTAATATGAAGACAAACGAAATGATTAACAGCGATCAACTTCTTGAGATACGTTAAATAGTATTGGTAGATTTTTTATTTTATTTAAATTAAAATTCCAATCGGCTACTATAATATTATATATATTCAGAATCAGAAAGTAGAAGGTTGAGTAATTTTTGACTACACAGCTTGATATCTAATAAATGTGTTGCTAGAATATATAACATGATGGAGACAACCATAAAAAAAATACAAACTCTAAGCCTCTTGTTTCACTTAATTGCCTCGGCCGATTGAAGTGGTCTGTTTAAATTTGATTTAAACTGCGGTTTAGATATTATTATTTTTATTTTCTGAACCTTATGTGTAATATTTTTTTTTTATTTGAGAGCAAAATGAAGAATATAATAAGGTAATTCTATCAAACAGAAAGAAATTGTTCACGAACTCTTTTTATGCTGAAATTTGCTGTTTGATCAGAAAGAAATATTTGAAAAATAAAGTCCAATGTTTGGTTTAATCAGTTTTAATTCGGTCGATTTTTCATTTAATTTCCCCCTCCGCTCCTGCTTAAGCCTAATAATTCAAAATTGAAAACATCATTAGGAAATTTGGAAATGAGAGATAGATCACAAGACTTGTTAAGCAAAGTATTGGATTAACCTATCTAAAGTCAGGGATAAAGTCACAAACTCAAAACTATGTTCATATTGATAATTGCAATTCACCTAGTGGTTTCTTCAATACATACTACCAGCTCCAATCCTTAATATAAGATCTCTTTATCTAATTTGAGAAGACTAAGGAAGCTATATATATATATATTATTTAATTATAATGTAAGTGATGATATGATCTCTATGAAATACTTTTGTGTATCATTATATTATATATCAATTTATAAGTCAGATAAATATATTTGAAAAATAAATAAATAGAAAAGATAAAAAAATATCTTATATTTATAACCAAGATTTAATTCCACACTAGGTTTTATATTTTGTATCGGAGGTAGTAGTATCTTAAAGGGATACAAAGACACCCCAAAAATCTACATATTTGAAATCAAGACTCCGAAATGGCCTAGTCAATGTAAAGTCCTTAGGGACTAGTCAGAAATTAAATCTGTAGCAAAATTATCCGTATGTCCTCAATTAGAAATTTAAGGGGGGGAAAAAACAACAATGTCAACACCCGTTTCCATTTTGATATGCGCAAGGCAATAATGAACAAGTTCTATAAGCAAACAGAAAAGTACAGTTATACTGATAATAAGTATTTATTTACAGACAATCATTAATAGAGCAGAAGTCGATAATAATGACAAATATGTATAGTATGTTCCAAAACTATTTCACATACAGACTATACAACCACTGTATTCGTCTTAGGAAACGTGCCCGTCAGTCTCCCTTCTCTGCATCCTTGGCTTTCGAGCCACTGGCACCCGCTGAGATATTTTGATTAGAAAAAGGGGTGAGATTCCAAGGAATCTCAGTAGAAACATACAATCAACATATAAGATGCGAAAATTAAATATGCAATGCACCGTATCAAGTAAAATGAAAACTCATATCATCCGTGTGTGTACACAAAATTCAGGGCCAACTAACCCGTTGAAACCCCTACATGTACCTCAGCTGAGTCCTTGACTACAGCTAGGCAAGACTAGTGTACCTCAGCTAGGTCCTA
The DNA here is from genome assembly GCA_963210345.1 of Inga oerstediana. NCBI lineage: Eukaryota > Viridiplantae > Streptophyta > Magnoliopsida > Fabales > Fabaceae > Inga > Inga oerstediana. The sequence goes on from OY723408.1 coordinate 27,114,139, forward strand.
GACCACAGCTAGGTAATGTGCCTCCAGCACGTGTTCAGATCACAAAATACAGTAACATACATCATACAAATAGTCACATAGTATATGAGAGATAGTAGTCCCTACCTTAACCTCTTTCTTGTCTCAAAGGGCCCGCCTCGTAAAACGTGTCAACTAAAGGTGTCCAACTCGGTCCTAAAACATCAAATATACAAGAAATAGGTCATAACCTATCCAAGTATCATTTTAGACACTTCCATAGTGTTTCTTGTGGTTATATTAGCCTATGGTGAAAATTTACCAAAATGCCCCCGGGACCCCGGCCTGGCCCCGCTGTACCGGCCCGATGGCACGTTTTCTCAAAATTTTGACTAGGGCTATCTTGACATATTTTCATCCAAGGAATCCATTTCCGGACTCAAAATTACCAAATTCAATGTCAAATTATGAAATTGCCCTTGGCAGCCCTACTTTTAGGGTTTTAGGGGCGTTTCCGTAATTATGCTTTCTCAACCTTTTCTGAAAAAGTGCCCAACTGTAACCCCACCTATTTTCGCCCACTGAATCCAATGGAACCATAAAATCATTGAAAATCCAAATCTAAGGCCCTCAAACATCCCTGGCCGAAATAATTGTGTTCTCCAGGAAAAATCGGGGTTTTACGATTTCGGCTCCGTAAACACGTTCCTTTCTACTCCTGACCACTTTATTAACACTCTAATTGAGTTATAACAACCATTTGAACTAAAATTGGGCAGCATAACCCTTCTAATGTCACATTTCCAAAATTTACAAACAAAGACAATCCGGCGAAATTTCACCGATTAAATTTTCTACAGCAACCAGAATAGTCAATATACGAAGGTTTGGAAGTTACCTCAAGCTCCCACAAGCTTTTCCCAAAAATAGCTGAAAACCCTAACTTTTAAAACACCAAATTTGAGCTTTCCAAACCTTAAAGAACAAAGAGGAGTAGCTTAGAGTCGGAGTTATACGCGTTAGAAGCGAAATCGTCGGAGAAATCGGCTTACCTTGTGATTTTTCTTCTCTTTCTCTCTCTAAACTCTCTCAACTTTCTCTCTCTCTATTTCATGTCTGCTGTGCGTGAATGAGCTGAAGATGAAGATGCACCATATATTTTATAATATATAACATTATGCTTTAATTGTTTAACAATTTTTCCAAAATTCCAAAAATGAAGTTTTATATACATAAACCTTATGTACATGTAACCATGCTCATTAAGCCCAACCAATATTTTCTTCTTTATGCCACATGTAGGAGACACCTAGAGGTCCCTCCCTATGGTCTCAATTGGCTTCACAACTTGTTCCGGTTACGTATACACGTAAAGTCTCAATTTTGGTCAAAATTGCACTTTTTGCTCAAATTTTCCATAAATTCATATTAAATTGACCAAAATATCCTAAATATATTTTTAACCTTTATTTTCCTTAATTAATTGAAATTAACTTCAATTAATTGAAAAATAATTTATTTTGTGCTATTTTGGCAAAATTACGATTTTGCCATTACCTTTCTAATCCAATTCCTTTTCTTATTTTTCTTTGGCCAATTTCCATATATTTTTGGACCAAATATTTTCTCTAATATTCCTTCATTTTTGGACCTTAATATTGGGATTTTTAAATTACCCAAATTAATTCCATAATTATTTTTGCCCAATTTCCCATGAAATTGAACATTTATAAATTCATAAATTCATAAATTCCAAATTCATGAATATTCACCATTTTATTGAATTTCCCAAATAATTACAATATATTTGGTGAATATAAAATTTGGGGTGTTACAAACAACAACAATTTCATAAGCGATAACATTAACTTATCAAATGATAACAATAACTAATACAATGACAACTAATTTTGCTTAAGAGAATTGGATCATTTCACAGAAAAAAAGTAATTCCTTATAGTTCCTAAGGATTTTTGTAGGAATTTAGTCATTTTGAGGAACCGTTTTAGGATTAATTATCATATTTTGTTTCGTCCTTATGTGTCTTTCTCCCGACCTTAGGGCTTGTTTGTTTAAACGTTTTGTATAGGAAAAACGCACTTATTACGCAAGCCGAGAAAAAACTCCTCTCACATACTTACCTCGTATACCGTGAATCACGAATTATAAACACGTTTTGGACAAAAATAAGCCATTCCAAACGCACACTAATTTCGACAACAATACATATACCTAACGGCATAAACTTGGGAAGGCATAGTAGGATTATATGTTTCTTTTTTCTTTTTTGACAATGGAGTATTATATGTTTCTAACATAAATAAAGATGAATTGGACTTTTCATTGAAGAAGGAAAGTGTTACAGCGAATCCATTTTTATTTGGCCTCCCAAATATTAGAAACCAACTTAACTTTGTCGTGAGAAAAGCTCATTACATTTTCATTTGCCTCATCAGATAAAGCAAATATATATTCACTATCACTTTCATTGCACACCAAATAAGGTAACCAATATCACAAATTTGACAAGCCATTTCCAACATCACAATGGGTGTGTTTGGATTGGTGATTGAATAAGTGACTTATTTTTATTTAGACTTATGGAATCTTAAAATTGGAAAAAAGTTAGATTATAGGTAAAATGATGAGTGTTTGGATTGACGATTGGATAAGTAAGTTATATAAAAGTGAATAATGTTTGGTTTGACTTTTGCATAAATGGTATTTGTATTATTTAAGAGAAAAAATTATAAAAATTATGAAAAAATGAAGGGATAATTGTGAAAAAAGTCGTCAGTGGCAACTTAATTGCCAAATGGGACATGGGAAGATATCTATACACGGAGGGATTTTTTCACAATTTTCTCAAAAATTAACTTTGAAAATTTGGCAATAGTTCAATTTTAATAAAATTATATCAAACTCTAATTTAAATTGGTACACTCCAAAAGTCTTTTCTATTGTGCACCTCAAGCTTAAATTTTATAAATTATATCAAACTCTAATTTAAATATTAAATCCTAACTCATATTTTCATATAGCTCAAAATCTAACAAAATAAACCGATTGAAACCTCAATAATACCTCCAATAATCCAAATAAATTATTTAAACTAAATTTAATCTATAAAAGCACCATATAGAAACTAATTTATAACATGTTTATAAAATAAATTGATTATAAAATCATAAAACAACTAAATAATAAATCTAGACTGATTAAAATTAATTATTAATTATTCTCTACATTTCTACAGTCATATATTAACAAAACTCAAAACTTGCCTAAACTCTTATCCCAAAATATTCTCTAATTAGCAGAAGATTACTATCTAAAGAAAGATAAAATTATTTAGAACATTTTTCATAAAATTTTTTTGTGATTAGAAGTGATTTTGAATACCTCATTTATCCCCAAAGACATGAAAATATTCCTATCAATATTATTTTATACACATACATATGCACATAAGCTCTAATAAGCTCTGTTTTGAGGCTTATTACTTTTTCCAACTTTTGAATTTTTTTACCCCAAATCCCATCGCTGAACCAAACACTCATTTTAGCTTTTTCACTGCTTAAGCCCGTTTTCATGCGCAAACGTCAAAACAAACACCCGCAATATCTATGTCCCAAAAATTTAGCAGTGGCCTTTAATTTCTTCTTATAGAATATACCAAAAGTATGTGTTCTCCAAAGTAAAACAATTACTCCCCTGGTCATACATACATACATACATACATACATACATATGTATTAGGCAGAGAGAAGAAATTTTTTGATCTTATTTATAAAGTAGCTAGGGAGAGAAAAATTTTTATATGAAAGTACAATTTTACTTTTTATTTATTTTTATATTGACTTTATTCTCATGTGTATAATATATATTAAATAGGGGTAAAGTTGACAAATTATTGAATTTTATAGAAGAGTTAATGAAGTTTAAGATTTTTTTTTTGATCTGTATGAAACATATTGGAAGTGCTTTATATAAAGGACCAGAGGAGTATCTTGAGCTCATATGGTACACATCATATGAAATATATACTCCCTCTGGTCTTGAATATTTTTCATTTTTACCTTCAGTTAATTATATGTCTCATTTCTTTTTCTCATATTCTCTCTCATCTCTTTTACAAGTCACTTGTTCTCTCTTTCACTCATCATCTTCATAGGGTTATATTTGAAAAAAGAAACATCTCTTATATATTATTGCTTTTAACTCATTGTAACCAATATGTTAATTCCCGTGCTTTATGTAGTTGATGCAAAATATCTTATATACATATAATATATTTAATTTCTTAAATTATACTGAAGATGTGATCTCAAAGTGTTTCTTCTTGAAATCTAAAGGCAAAGAGATGACGAAAGGGTGATCTATATATATGCTAATTTAGTGATTTTTTTTTAAAACTGAATTAAGTGGATTTCCCGCTCTTTATCATATGTAATTTGAGAAATGAGTAACACTATTTGTAATTTATTTTGAATATTATAACTTATTAACTATTGTTTTTATATTGATATATTGATTGTCAAAAGTCCAATTTGTTCTCCACAAACCCTGCAAATTGTAGGCACAAACATATGGGGCAAATTTTAATGGGGCTTGTAATTATAGCAGAAGCACAAGTCACAGTCCAAGCCAGATAAGGAACTTTTTATCAACCTTTACAGTGAAAAGAAAATAACTAATATATATATATATATATATATATATATATGTTTGTATGTATGTATGTTTGCTTCTTCATTCACTCAATAATTAAACATGATTAGGAATAATAGCTAGATTGCTTGATGGGGGAAGCAGTGGAAAACATAAAACCAATTAAAATCCAAGTCATCATACTAAATTAGAAAAATTATACATTTTGATCCATATATATATTCATTCAATTTAAAATAAGTCAATATAATTTAAAATTTATAATGTAATCTTCAAAAGTTATATTTTAAGTTAGTCCCACTTAATTTGCATACTACTATATATACATTTATAACTAAAACAACCCCTCCGATTGCACTTTGGGGATTTTTTCTTTTTGGCGGGGGGGGGGGGGGGGGGGGGTTTGGATTTCTAAAAGTTGATTTAAAAAGAGAGGAATTTTTTTTACATAATTTAATATTTTGACATGTCCATTGTAAACAGATATTCTACTCATGCAAACCGCAAAATTACTGTTAAGAAACCAAATGACTTGCCGCTTGCCGCTTGCCGCTTGCCGCTTGCTTGTGTTTGTCAACATTCATTAACATTTTTGATATGCGCAAAGTAATAAAGGTACAATTCCACAGGCATACAGAAATAACATAATTATATTGATAAAAATACTTGTTTACATACAGAAATCATGCCTGTAGGGTTTTTTAATATTTACAAGTTTGTCCAAAATATTCAAAAATAAAGACTATATATAACAACTAGCGCCTATCTCGGGGTCCGAACCCATCAATTTCCCGTGTCTGCTAAACCCTTTGAGCCATTGGTTCTTGCTAGAATGTTTATTATTTATGAAAAAGGGCGAGATTCCAAGAAATCCCAGTAGTAACAGATTATCATTCATATAAAATGCGAAAAGTAAATATGTTATGCTCCATGTTATGAACAAATTAATAAACAATATAATATATATATATATATATATATATATATGGGATAGGGGCTCAACCCTACTATCTGTACACCTTGGTTGGATTGTTGCTCAACAATTAGGTAATAGTGCTCTTCTCGCACTAATTGCCCCTTCTCGGCAAACCATGTTAATTAATTAAAACACAAACAATGGCATACAAAATCATATGAGCCATGACATAATATATGAAGGATAATGTCACTACCTTAAACCTTTTTCACCTCGTGACTAGTGCCTCGTAATACGTGCCAACGACTCGGCTTTCATCTCGGTCCTATAAATGTTCAAGAATTAGGTTAAAACCCATTCATGCACCATTTTAGAGACTTCCAAAAGTTTTTTTTGTGGTTATATGAGTCTATATTGAAAAATTATCAAAATGCCCAGGAACCCGGCCCGGCCCCTTTGTACCCGATCCGACCGTACTTTTCCCGAAATTTTGACCCAGGCTATTCTTATATATTTTCTCCTAAGAAATCCATTTCTAGTCTCAGTTTTCACAAAATCACTGTCAAATGACAGTTTTACTCTCAACAACTCCTAATTAGGGTTTCGGGGATGTTTTAGTCGTTTTGCTTTCTAGGGCTTTTCTAAAAAGGTGTTCAATAGTAACCTCACTTAATTTTCCCTTCTGAATACAATGAAACCATCAATTTTATGAAAATCTAGCTCCTAGCCAAAACTTATGGCAAGAAAAAGGGAAAATTGTGATTTTTGATTTTCGGCCTCAAATTTTTGCTCTTTTCTACTCCTAATCACTTAATTAACTACTTAATTACCTTCTAAACCTGATTTAGACCAGATTTAGGCAGCATAAAGGATAGGGTTTCTATTTCCCCAAATTTTATAAATCACACCAATCAACCACAAAACCACCGATCAATCCAACAACAACAAATATTTGAAGTTTAGGAATCTACCTTTGATTTCTCTTTCTTCCTCTCACGTGGCCGAAACTTTAGCCTCCACAAACCCTAAAGCTTTGCTTCCTGAACACCTTTGAAGTTTTTCTCCCCCTTCTCTCTAGAATCACTAAAGCTCTCTCTCTCTCTCTCAATGGCTGGCGGTTTTGGTGAGCAAGGAGGAAGAGAAATGTTTTAATATTTGTCGCATTTATCCCTTGATTTATTTAATTACTCAAAACTCAATAATTTTGACTTTTGTGTACATAAAAGAAGTTGGACTTATCTACATGAAACTTAATGTCTTAAAGCCCAATTAGTATCAAACTAATTCTCCCCTCTAGTGCTACATAAGAATGATGCCTAGGGGTCCTTCTTTTGGATCCAAATTGGCTTCAACACTTACTTCAAGTTATATGTACACATTATGTCACATTTTGGTTAAATTTGTACATGTTTTCCAATTTCTCCATAAATCCATATTTATTTGACCAAAATATTCTAAATACATATTTCCTCTTTATTTTGCTTAATTAATTGAATTTAACCTCAATTAATTGTAAAATAATTAATTTTGTGCTTTGTTGACAAAATTACGATTTTACCACTACATTTTTAAATTAATTCCTTTTCTTCTTTTCTTTGGCCAATTTCCCTGTATTATTGGACCAAATATTTTTTTACTATTTATCTATTTGTGGGCTTTCTGAATTACCCAAAATTAATTCCACAACTTACTCTAGCCCAATTCTCATGGAATTGAAAATTTACAAACTTCATAAATTTTAAATTCATGAATATTCACCATTTTGTTGTACATTTTCAAATAATTACAATAAATTTTGGTAAATAAAATTTGGGGTGTTACAATGTTTGCATAGATTTGGATCCTCTCTTCATTTTTCTTTTTCTTTTTCTTTTTTCCCTCCTTATCCCATTCCCACCATTAAATTGAAAAATGAACTATTGGGATTTAGTATTTTATAAAATCATTATTTCTTTTTATTTTCATGTAGTCTACAATTGTGAATTCATACAGATCAAATTTTAACAATTTATTTTTATATAGTAGCATAATACTCCCTCCATTCCTATATATAAGATCCTTTGTTTTAATATACTTGTCTCTTTTTATAAAATTTATTTTGAATTTGTCTCAATAATAAATGCACTTTTACCCATTTTTCCATCCAAGTATTAATATTTTATTATCTCTTATTACCTTTCATTCTTTCACATTATTTATTTACCATACAATCTTTTTCATTCTTTTCTCATAATTAATCTCTCTCTTACTCATTCATATATAGGGGAATTTTTGGAAAATAAATTATATTTCCTACATATTTATTGCATTTAAATAATTTTAACTATTTTTTAGAATCTTGCGATTTAGTTGAGAAGACCTTATATGGGACGGAGAGAGTATAAGTTTATAAGACATTAAATCTTAGTATAATATAAGCTTATGATATGATAAAATCTCAAACATTCAATTTTTAACTCAAAGATGGAGATGAGATGAGAACAGGAAAATGAAAGAAAAGATAATGAAAGAATCCAAATCCTTAATTTGTCCGCGTATGCATATGGCAAAATATTAGCTAAAATAAATTATAGGGGTTGAATATAAAAGGGATTGAATTATAAGGACCTAATTGCAAAATTCTAAACTGTAATGATCAAACTAAAAATTGAGTAAGCTTATAAACAGAAGGGGGAAAAAAAATGAAATTGCACAATAGCAAAGGTCATTGCTTTCACTGTTGCTTTTCTCTTCATTCCCTCCCCAACTCGGACAAAATATTTTTCTTAATGCTATCTTCTGTTTGTTTTCCAACTTCAGAACATAAAATATGATTAATTAGATGTCACTATGAATACAAAATTCCTTTCCATGTTTGCTTACTCTTTTAAGTTGAGTAACTCTTAGATAAAATTTTATGCTTTTCTTAAGGAGTACACCAAATTCTTTATCTCTCTCTCTCTCTCACACACACTTTTTCCTTTGAATGTTTTTTATTAACAGAAAATTTAAGGTAGTTGTTTCTCTAATTATGCAATAAGTACACGTTAGATAATTTTTCTCACAACACGCACATATTTCTAAAGGGCATTTCTTAAAAATATCATATTGGTATTTTTTTTTTCCCATTCATTCTTCTTCTTAAACTATATTCTGAGAAAAGCTTATGACCAAAATGCGACTTCATTAACATGTATTTTACTTTCGAGTACTTTTTTCCCCTCATATCAAAACAAGAAAAGGAAAAAAAAAAAACTTTTACTTTGAACGTATCTCACAAAGCAAGCAAGCGGCACGCGCATGCATCCATTATATTATATTATATGAATTTTACTTATAAGAAAAATTCACCTTACCAAGAATTGATCCCTTCTAAAAAAGTGATATTATTTAAGCGTTTTTTAATATCTTGAAAAATTGTGTTACAATTAAAAAAATAGAAAAAAAATCTAGTTAGACTTCAATTACAAAAAAAATTATATAAATATTAAATATTAGAGTGACACCTTTCATATATATATATATATATATATATTTATTTAATTTAATTCATTGCCTTATTTTTGTTTCAACCAATTTTAATTACCACATGATTGTGTCAAAAATATATTAGTCACCAATTTTCCAAGTAGGAATTAAATGTTAAGAAAATCTGCAAATATTGAATTAATTTATTATATAAAAATTATTCTAATATTTAATTACTATTTATAAAAGAAATATTTTTAGATACAAAAAGTTTAGGTGTTTTTTAATATTAAATATTTCTTTGAAGCACAATATATGAAAATTTTTCTACTTAACTTAGTGAGGACTGAGGCCTTCCTTATATTTTATATTGATATCTTGTATATATGGTATTGATGATTTTACTTTATTTGAATTTGAATTGAAAATAATGTAAAGGTTTTAGGGAGATGGAAGTCTAAAAGACAATAATTAGTGCTGGTGGGGCACATCAAGACGTCCATCAAAGCTAAGAAAATAAGACTTTAAAATTTTTTTAAAAAAATGAGGAAAATTGAATTTTTGATAGGGTTTCAAATTAATCATGTTCCAATGCATTATATACATGTAAGCATGTGTCCACTCAGACCACCCTTCTCTGCAAAAGGAAAGAAGCCTCCAAAATTAGATGGACCCACCCTTGCATTATTTACTTTGAAATTATATAGCATGTATTTGAAAATAATTTTTAATGTTATAAATTTTGATGTATAATTATATATGATGATTCAATTCAGTAAAATATTGCAAAAAATTCTTATCTCCTTTATTTTAATGTATAGTATCCAAATCAACATTATATATGGGGACGTTGATATATATATATATATATGGGATTTGGTTCAAAAATTAAGTGTGCAATATATAATATATTTAAATTAAAATTAAATATTAAAAATTATAATAATTTTTAAAGAATAAATTATTTCTTTTTTATATGCATAGATATCCTTTTATTGAAGATAATCATATTTGAAGCATGACAATAAAAAAATAGTGGTAAAATGTCTTCTGGCTCCTTCATTCCTTATGAATGATCTTCGAAAATAATTGAAAATTTTATTATATTTTATCAGATTAGTTAGTCATATAACAAAATAAACATGGGCCTCCTATATTTTCATGGAGTTTTAAAAAAGCAGCAATATTTACAATTTGAGTAGTTTTTTCATTTCTCTACAAACATGCATCGCTATTAGCAACTGATTAGTCTAATTTATAGGAATATAGGCTTACAATTAGGGGAACTTCTGCGTAATTATCGTAACTGTATACCTGAGGCTCGAACATGAGACCATTGGTTAAGTTATGGAACGATTCACAGCCAATCAATCCAAGGGCTTGGTGCTAAAGTTTGAGTAATTTAAATAGCTATAAATTTTATAAACATGAATGGTAATACTCTTTCTTTATTTCTTCTTTGGCGGGCAATGGTAAGACTCATTCTGAAACTCCATGCAGAATATAAGAAAAATGTGTCTGATTTATATAGATTTTAATTTTCAAAATCAATGTAAATCTCACTTAAATATGGTTTTACTAGTATTTAAAAAATTTCTTTTTTATGTTTTAAATCCCACAAGCAACATTTTTTAGATATAGAGTAGATTATATAATTATACCTGAACTTTATTGATATTACTGTAAATTCCTTTTGATTTGTATAATCTACAATTCTTTTTCCTAAAAATAAATGGGAGATTTTTAAATTATTAATATCTTTTTGTATTTTTATAAAAAATAAATGGGAGCTTTGTGTAATTTTCCTTACATATTAGGGAAATTTTGTATACTTTCGTTTTTTTAGACATATTTATGTAAATATTTTGAAAATAAAAAAAATGTCCGTGTAATTTCACTACCATCATAAAATAATTAATATGTATTTGGGAAAAATAATAAATATACCTACATATTTTTTTAAAAAAATGCAAGAAAGTATTTGAAAGTATATATAAACGCACCATATAACATTAGTAAAATTATTATATAAAACAATTAGTAGAATTAATTTCAAAGGAGGTCTATATAATTTATTGATTTAACTTTATAAATTATGGGTCTTTATTTTTCAATTTTCCAATAAAAAATTAAAAATATTTTACACAAAATAAATTTCTCAAAACTTTAATAGAGAAAGAGATGGATGACCACTAAAAATGGAGCTATCATAGCTTTGCCATCTTCTCTTGGTATCCTTTTCTCCATCCTTTTCCACTTGCTCTTATCTCTCTCTCTCTCTATCTCTATCTCTATCTCTATCATTCCCATTGAAAAGACCCTCCCAACTCACTCCACAACACCAACATTTCCTATCTATTCTCTCTTTTCAATCATCCTCCTTTTATTGTATTCTTCTGGTCTTCTCAGTCTGATACTAAAAAAAAAAAAAAGAGTTAACAAATAACTAATCTACGAATATTAAAAAATATAATTAAATTATTATTTTTTACATAAAATGTGTATTGCTTTCCCTCAAAAGTCTCTCTTTTGATATGTACAATCAGTTTAGGAAACAATTATTTATTTGGAAACCAAATTAAAGTGGAGTGGAATTTTATATTTACCAAAACAAAAATCTCTTTTTTTTTTTCTCCAACCTTATTTTATTACTCTATTCTAATAACTTTTTCAAATTTCAAAAAGTTTCATCTCCTTGTCATTTTACTTCTAAGTTCAACTTCCTTTTTTTTCTTAGTATGGGGCGGCAGCAAAAAGTTTAGTCGCTTAAATAAACTCATCATATTCATACCATATGGAAAAATCCAGTTTCTCACTATATCATACTATTAATTAAATTAATTAATTTTTTATTTAAAAGCTCATTACAATTAACTTCGGTTTTTGTGTGCGCGCGCGCGCGCTATTTTCAGACCAAAATGTCTGTTAATATTTAGCTAGGCGAAACAATTTAAACTAAGTTTACAACGTAAATATTCTCAGATATTAAACCCAAATAATAATTTTGAAATATTGATACATTATTCTATCATTTTTATTAAAAAATAATATTTATAAAAAAAAGGGTTAGCCTCCTATACAAAAACCGCTTTAGAAAACACTGCTTTTGGATGTTTATTTAAAATGTTTTCAAAATAAAGAAAGGAAATATGTATGTGTACTTCTTTCTCATCATGGTTCAAACTACGCATATTTTTTCATGATCTTAAATAAAATCTGAAGGAAAAAATTATTACACATGACTTCCCTGAATAAAACAATAGTTTGAAATGATTAATCTATATCTTATCACGCATCATAATGGGTAAAATTTAGTTATAGGAGTAGTCTTCCATTCTTCATCTTTCCACTCATATTAATTAGATAAATATTCTATTTTAATTACTTCCCTATTAAATTATTCAATTTTTAGAGGCTGACATATTTAGTCTATTGTCAAACTAAGAAATGCAATAAATTGTCTAATTACACAAATTATTAATACAATTTTAAATTGAGAGAACATTATTTGGATTTGGTCATTTAAATGTATCAAACAAGTCATGCTATTTAACTGATTTTTAACGTAAAATATACAATTGATTGATATGTATAAAAATGAATCAAAAAGCTATATGAGTCGGAATAACAATGATAATATTTTATTTTATTCGTTTTCTTCCAGAAAGTTAGAGCCTTTTAACGTCCATTCACATACTCTTTCATATTAAATCAAAACAGATATATTTACCTAGAAAAACAATGAAGATATTTAGGCCTAGTCAAATGAATTATATAGATGCGTGTATATTTTTAAAAGAATTAAGGATACTAAATTTTTCATCCGTAATTTTTTATTTATTTTTTGATACCATTAATCAGTATTCGGCATCTTTTCTAGATTATGTTATAAGGTATCTTAGCAACTAACTATTCTGATTTTTGGCAATTTTTTTTCCCCATTCTAGAAGCAGTCCATTTATTTGACAATGTGTTTTATATTTTGTCAAGTATAGCCCTGAAATTAGCAACTTGTAGTACATACCTACACCATCAGAAAAAAAGTTTTTGATGATCCACTTTAAATGGACGCTTATCCAAATATATATATATATATATATATATATATATATATATGTATTTGATGTAACACCCCAAAATTTATATTCACCAAAAATATTGTAAATATTTGGGAAATTCAATAAAATGGTGAATATTCATAAATTTGGAATTTATGAATTTTATAAATGTTCATTTTCATGAGAAAATGGGCAAAATAATTATGGAATTAATTTGGGTAATTTAAAAAGCCCAATATTAAGGTTCAAAAATGAAGAAATATTAGAGAAAGTATTTGGTCCAAAAATATATGGAACTTGGCCAAAGAAAAATAAGAGAAGAAATTGGATTAAAAAGGTAATGGCAAAATCGTAATTTTGCCAAAATATCACAAAATTAATTATTTTCCAATTAATTGAAGTTAATTTCAATTAATTAAGTAAAATAAAGGTGAAAAATATATTTAGAATATTTTGATCAATTTAATATGAATTTATGGAAAATTTGAGCAAAAAGTGCAATTTTGACCAAAATTGAGACTATACGTGTATACGTAACCGGAACAAGCTGTGAAGTCAATTGAGACCATAGGGAGGGACCTCTAGGTGTCTCCTACATGTGGCATAAATAAGGACATATTATTTGGGCTTAATGAGCATGGTTACATGTGTAATATCCCAAAAAGTGATTAAAGGCAGGGTGTTACATTTTGGTATCAGAGCTGTAGTTCCTGGCAAGGGTAGAGGTTGCTAGGATAGATCCCTTAGATAGTAGTAGGGATAGAAGATTATTTGTGAATGATTGTTGTGTATGCACATGTATGTTTTATTGACATGGATATATATATGAGTTTTGTGACTATATGTGCATACTATCTCTGCTAAATTAATGGGGCAAGTTGTTTGTAGAATGAAGAAAACTAGAGGACGCCCCAATATTCCGCGTGTAGACCCAGAGGTGGAGGTCGTCAATGATAATCCACCAGATCCTATGCAAGAGCTGATGGGTCTAATCCAGGATCAAAGAGATATGATAACTGAGTTGAGAGAAGAGCTCAGAGCAGAGAAGGCGAAGAACAAGGAAGGTCTAGTTCAGTCCACTCCGGAGGAAACTCAAGGAGAAACCCGTCATGAGGACACTGCTGAAGGGTCAGCACGACCCCTGGAGTCCCCACCTCACATTGTCCCAAATCAAGGATCACATGGGATGCCGCTTAGAGAGGAAAGAGACCTTCAGTTTTGGGTCACCAGGTTCTGCAAGCATCTGCCTCCTGCATTCAGAGGGAGGTTTGACCCTTAAGCAGCCGAAGATTGGATGAACAGACTGGAGAAAATATTTGAGGTGCTTAATTGTCCGGATGAGGTGAAGCCACGACTGGCCGTTTACAAACTCGAAGGGGATGCAGACCGTTGGTGGCGGAATATCGCCCTAACCTTGAAGAGCAACAAGATGCCATTGACTTGGGAATTGTTTCAACAAGAATTCAACGAGAAGTATTTTCCCAAATCAGTGAGGCTCGAGAAGGAGACAGAATTCCTGAATATCAGGCAAGGGGACGCGGAAAGCTTTGATGATTACTTGTCCCGTTTTGTCCGATTGGCTCGATACTCCTCCTATCTCCGGTTCAAGGATGATGAAGAATGGAGTTCTGATATGCTCATTCGCGGTCTGAGGCCAGAGTTGAGGAAGCGCTTAGCTACTCATCAATTTACCAAGTTCAATAAGGCGGTTGAACAGTGCAGGATTACAGAGAACAACTTGAGAGATTTGTATCCTGCCAGAGCTACTAGCCACCGCAATGAACCTAATAAGGGTGCTACCTCACAAAAGCGAAAGGGGCAAGGATCTTCGTCTGGAAGTGGTAAGAAGCTCTACCAGTCTGGGAGCCGTGACTAGCAAAGAACATATCCTGGACCATGGATTTGTCGTCGGTGTAATCAACCACATCAAGGCAAAACTTGTGATGGCAAAATAATATGCTTCAATTGTAAGCGTGTGGGTCATACTTCTGCTGAATGCAAAGAGCCACGACCAGACCAGAGACCGAGGACACAGGGCTGAGTATTCACTATGACCCATGAGGAGGCCCACAAATCTCCTGAGCTAATACAAGGTAAACTTCTACTTCATGGCCATCTGTTGCAAGTTTTATTTGACTCGGGTGCAAGTCACTCCTTCATTGCCTATGATTGCGTGAAGCGCCTGGGATTGCATGTGCACAAACTGCCATTTGAATTAGTAGTGTCAACTCCAATGGGTATTAAGGCCTTGACCACAGAAGCTTGTTTGAGTTGTGTTATAACTGTGGAAGGGCATCAATCTATTGTAGATTTGATATGTTTGCCTCTTAGTCAATTAGAAGTCATTTTGGGTTTTGATTGGTTAATGGCAAATAATATATTGCTTGATTGTGGAAACAAGAGGATAGTATATCCTGTATCTCAGAGGGTTGAAGATGTGGATGCTAGTATGAATTTTCTTTCGGCAGCCAAAGCTGAAAAGTATCTTGAAAAGGGTTGCCAGGGGTATGTAGTGTTTTTCTCTGTGCAAGGGGAAAATGGCGAAACCTTGAATAATATACCTGTGGTAAATGAATTCCCTGAGGTGTTTCCGGACGATCTGAGCGGATTACCTCCAGAAAGGGAAGTTCAGTTCCCAATTGACATTGTACCTGGAGCTGGTTCTATATCCAAGGCCCCATACCGCATGGCCCCAAACGAAATGGCGGAGTTAAAGAAACAAATAGAAGATTTGCTTGAGAAAGGGTTTATTAGACCCAGTGTGTCGCCTTGGGGAGCTCCAGTGTTGTTTGTAAAGAAGAAAGATGGGAGTCTTCGCTTGTGTATCGACTACAGAGAGCTGAATAAAGTTACTATAAAAAACAAGTACCCTCTTCCCCGAATTGATGACCTATTAGATCAACTCTCTGGTTCGTGTGTGTTTTCAAAGATTGATCTAAGGTCAGGGTATCATCAGCTGCGAGTGAAAGCAGAAGATATTCCAAAGACTGCTTTCAAGACCCGATATGGTCATTATGAGTTCTTGGTGATGCCATTTGGGCTAACCAATGCGCCTGCGGTTTTCATGGATTACATGAACCGTATCTTTCGGCAATAACTGGATCAGTTTGTTGTTGTGTTTATCGATGACATTTTGATATATTCCAAGAATAAGGATGAGCATGAGCATCATTTGAGAATCGTATTGAATATCTTGTGCGAGAAGCAATTATATGCTAAATTGAGCAAGTGCGAGTTTTGGCTATCAGAAGTGAAATTCTTAGGCCATGTTATCTCGCCAGAAGGGGTCTCTGTGGATCCCAGCAAAGTGGAAGCAGTACTGAACTGGAAGAGGCCAGAATCTGTGGCGGAAATACGCAGTTTTCTGGGTTTTACTGGTTATTATCGGAGATTTATCCAAAATTTCTCCCGTATTGCGTTGCCGATGACCAAGCTCACGAGAAAAGATCAGCCGTTTGTGTGGGACGAGAAATGTGAAAACTGCTTTGTGGAGCTGAAGGAGAGGTTGACGTCGGTACCTGTATTGATTTTACCCGATCCCAGTGTGACATATATTGTGTATTCTGATGCCAGTGGGCAGGGATTAGGGTGTGTCCTTATGCAGCAGGGACGTGTGGTGGCCTACGCCTCTCGACAGCTCAGACCTCATGAATTGAATTATCCCACTCATGATCTGGAGCTTGCGGCCATTGTATTTGCTTTAAAGATTTGGCGTCATTACCTGTATGGTGTGACTGTGGAACTGTACTGCGACCACAAGAGTCTTAAATATCTATATGATCAAAAAGAGCTGAATATGAGATAGTGTCGCTGGATGGAATTGCTTAAGTACTACGACCTGGAGATAAAATATCACCCGGGTAAGGCAAATGTAGTCGCTGATGCTCTTAGCCGAAAGACTGTGCTCGTTGCAGCTATGATGATACAAGAAAGGAAATTGATTGAAGATTTCCGTGATTTAAATTTGACAAATCAGATCATCTGTGCCAATTACACTGTTTCTCAAGAGGAGAGTGATCTAAGGGTGGAAATTGAAGAAGCTCAGAGTCAAGATGACTGGATACAGCGCAATCTGACTCGAATCAAACAGGGAGAAGTTTCAGGCTACGACATATCGCCTCGTGGATTGGTTCGTTACCAGAAAAGAGTCTGCGTTCCACTTAAGGCAGAGTTGAGGCAGAAGATTCTGGATGAGGCACACAAGAGCCGATATACTCTTCATCCTGGTATGACCAAGATGTACCAGAATCTGAAATCGGTGTATTGGTGGCCGGGTTTGAAGAGTGACGTGACCAAATATGTTGCAAGGTGTCTCACTTGTCAGAAAGTGAAAATCGAGCACCAGAGACCGCCTAGTTTACTTCAGAGTCCTGAGATTCCGGAATGGAAATGGGAAAGTGTGACCATGGATTTGGTTGTGGGATTACCCAGGATCAGAAACTATGATGCGATCTGGGTAATTGTGGATCGATTAACAAAGTCAGGCCACTTCATACCAATCGATGCTGGTTACTCTCCGGATAAGCTAGCAGAGATTTATATCCGAGAAATTGTGAAACTCCATGGTGTACCGAAGAATATCATTTCCGATCGAGATCCCCGATTCACTTCGAGATTCTGGAAAGCATTGCATGAAGCCTTAGGTACTCAACTAAGATTCAGTACGGCTTATCATCCTCAAACGGATGGACAATCTGAGAGAACAATTCAGACGCTGGAAGATATGTTGCGAGCTTGTGTTCTTAACTTTAAAGGAAGTTGGGATCGTTTCCTTCCACTAGCTGAGTTCGCCTATAACAATAGCTATCATGCGAGTATTCAAATGGCTCCGTATGAAGCGTTGTATGGAAGACGGTGTCAATCACCATTATGTTGGAATGAACTATCCGAAAGGAAGCTTTATGGACCAGATTTGGTTGATCAAACCTCAGCACAGATTCAGATTATTCGCAAGAGGTTGCTTACAGCGCAGAGTCACCAGAAAAGCTACGCTGACAAGAGAAGACGGCCTCTAGAGTTTGAGGTTGGAGATCATATTTTCTTAAGAGTATCTCTTGTCACCGGTGTTGGGCGAGCGATCAAGAGGAAGAAGCTAAGCCCTAGATACATAGGTCCTTTTGAAATCCTTGAGAGGATTGGGCCTGTAGCTTACCGAGTAGCTCTACCTCCGAGCTTGAGTAGACTCCATGACGTATTCCACGTTTCTCAATTGAAGAAGTACCAACCGGATCCGTCTCACATCATTGAGTATGAGGATGTTGAGCTTCAAGACAATTTCACATATGCAATGGAGCCAGAGCAAGTCATTGACCGAGAAGAGCGACTGCTCAGACACAGGAGCATTCCATATGTGAAGGTGATCTGGAAGGGAATGACGCAAAGAGAGGCAACTTGGGAAGCGGAGGAAGATATGCGAAGACGATATCCGGAGTTTATGGCTCAAGTTGTGTAGCAATTTCGAGGACGAAATTTAATTTTCGGGGGAGAAATGTAATATCCCAAAAAGTGATTAAAGGCAGGGTGTTACAACATGTACATAAGATTTATGTACATAAAACTTCATTTTTCACTTCCATAGAGTTGGCCTCAGTTCCATCATATGGGGGTTGGAACTCACTTCCATCATTTTTGATGGAAGTGACTTCCATGAGGAAGTGAGATCTATGCTACCAAACAAACAAAATGGTGGAACTCACTTCCACTTCCACTTCTCTACTCTGAGTTCCTCCCTACCAAACGAGGCATTAGGGTTTTCAGCCATATTTGGGAAAACTTGTGGGAGCTTGAGGTAACTTCTAAACCTTTGTATATTGACTATTCTGGTTGCTGTAGACAATTTAATCGGTGAAATTTCGCCGGATTATCTTTGTTTGTAAATTTTGGAAATGTGACATTAGAAGGGTTATGCTGCCCAATTTTAGTTCAAATGGTTGTTATAACTTAATTAGATGGTTAATAAAGTGGTTAGGAGTAGAAAGGAACGCGTTTACGGAGCCGAAATCGTAAAACCCCGATTTTTCCCGGAAAACACTATAATTTTGGCCAGGATGTTTGAGGGCCTTAGAGTTGGATTTTCAATGATTTGATGATTCCATTGGATTCAGTGGGCAAAAATAGGTGGGGTTACAGTTGGGCACTTTTCAGAAAAGGCCGAGAAAGCATAATTACTGAAACGCCCCTAAAACCCTAAAAGTAGGGCTGCCAAGGGCAATTTTGTAATTTGACATTGAATTTGGTAATTTTGAGTACTGAAATGGATTTCTTGGACAAAAATATGTCAGGATAGCCCTAGTCAAAAATTTGAAAAAACGTGCCATCAGGCCGGGTACGGCGGGGCCGGGGTCCCGGGGGCATTTTGGTAAATTTTCACCATAGGCTAATATAACCACAAGAAACACTACGGAAGTGTCTAAAATGATACTTGGATAGGTTATGACCTATTTCTTGTACATTTAATATTTTAGGACCGAATCGGAAGGAAAAAATCGACACGTTTCACGAGGCACACAAAAAGGGGTCGATAGAACTTCGAGGTAGGAATTACTATCTTTCATATACTATGTGATTATTTGTATAATGCGTGTTACTGTATTTTGTGACTTGAACACGTGTTGAAGGCACATTACCTAGCTGTGGTCTAGGACCTAGCTGAGGTACACTAGTCTTACTTAGCTGTAGTCAAGGACTCAGCTGAAGTACATGTAGGGGTTTCAACGGGTTAGTTGGCCCTGAATTTTGTGTACACACACGGATGATATGAGTTTTCATTTTACTTGATACGGTGCATTGCATATTTAATTATCGCATTTTATGTGTTGATCGTATGTTTCTACTGAAATTCCTTGGAATCTCACCCCTTTTTCTAATCCAAATGTCTCAGCGGGTGCCAGTGGCTCGAAAGCCAAGGATGCAGAGAAGGGAAACTGAAGGGCACGTTTCCCAAGATGAATACAGTGGTTGTATATAGTCTATATGTGAAATAGTTTTTGAACATTCTGTACATATTTGTTATTATTATCGATTTCTGCTCTGTTAATGACTGTCTGTAAACAAATACTTATTATTAGTATAACTGTACTTTTCTGTTTGCCTATGGAACTTGTTCATTATTGCCCTGCGCATATCAAAATGGAAACAGGTGTTGACATTTGATCTCACATTCAATGCAGCACTTGTTGCTATCAAGTTTACTTCTTCCTCTCTGTATTGTTGTTGGCTTTAATAGAATCCTTTGTCTCCAAGGAATGTATGGTATGAAGAATTATACGGGTATGATGTCATGGGTCGGGGACCAATTATATTGATTTTATGCCCTATAAATTAATATTGATATTATATTTGAAATGTACAAAAAAAGTTATGCTTATGAGAATTGAGTTATATCAACCTTTAAGTCGGAATAATTGACCATGGTATGAAAAGGGTTTGAAGAAAACCGAATAATCCATGGACTCGTCTTATATTCAGTCCAATAATAAAATAAATTATAAGGAAAAATTTGGAAACACATAAAAAAGTATTTTTACCCTTCATGGTGCAAAATTTATCTCACAAATTACTTCTAAGGTATTTTATATATTATGCCAGCATTACTGAATATATAACTGTTGTTTAAGTAAAGCCGTTAGCATACATAACGGTTTTTATGAAAGAACCGTTATGTATGTTCCTGAATATATAACAATTATTTATTTGAGAACGTTATGTATTATGCCAACATTAATGTATATATAATGGTTGTTTACATCGGCCCATTATTTATTATGTCAGTATTACGCATATCATGACCTCATCAATACTCAATACATAACTGGTGTTATATTATAATCGTTATAATAGATACTGGCTACATCACGGTTCAAAATCATTATATATCTGTGCCAAGCATATATAACACATTCATGTATAACAATTCGGAATAGTCATGTATGGTCGAGAATAACCATGATAAAAGGCATTTTTGCAGTAGTGATTAATAAGATTTGAATTAATTGTTTTTTTTTCAAAATAATTTATTAGGTTATATATAGAATTTTTATTTCGATATATATAATACATAGACCGATGAACTATTTTGAATATATTTTACTAGATATAAGTGCCGTTATATTTTTAAAATATATTTTACTAATCATATACAATGTTTAAGTTTGGTATAATTTTATGCTGACCAAAAAAATGTTTGGTGTAATTTTATAAGTATATTTTTAGTCCTTTTATCTAAACACTGTTAGTATCAAAAAATGAGTTTTGTTACTGAGTGATTATTATTTTTGAAAAATTAAGCTTAATATGTCAATATATAATACTATTTTTTCAATAATTACAATTTCAATGTCAATGTTTTGTATTAATAGTGTTAGAGTTAGAGGACTAAAAAAACACTTTATAAAATTGAGAGACCAAAATAAATCACTCCTTCCAATCCTTAATGCAAGGACAAATTGACTAATTTGAGTAAATTAAGGATGTTAGTTAAATTAGTTAATATGATATGTTTTTTTAAATACCTTAATCATTTTCCTTAATTCTCTCCCTTCCTCTAGTACTTGATTATTATTGAGGAAATATCAATATAGTTAATTTGAGAAAAGATTGGTAAACATATCAAATAGGCCTTGCATTTAAGACCAATATCAACTCCTTAATTAGATCATACGTTAAGGACCTGAGGGAGTATTATGAAAAGTTAAAAGACAAGAGATGCCCTATCATTTTATATGTCATTAAACGAAGAAGAGATAAGTGTGGGACAAACAACACGTATGCGCATGAGACAAAGGAAACATGAAATAAGAAAACGAAGAACGGTGCATAATAAATAGATACTAATAAAAACAATCTTATTATAAAAATAAGGAAAATAAAGAGATGAGATGGGGGAGGAAGAAAGATAAGAGAGAATTGTAAAGATGAAGAGTGAAGAAAAACTCTGGTTCATATAGCATTTCTATATACATCCAACTCTATGTCAAAACTCTATTTATAGACCTCAAACCCTTCCAAGAGTTGTAATGTCCTAAACATAGGAATTAATCTATATTATGATACAATTGAAATCATTGGAGGTTATAGCTATTAATCACAAAATAGAATATTCCTAAGAGTGAGGGGTTATGAATATGCACTCATACAATATTTACAACACTCGTCCTTGAATGTTCATAATAAATATTGTGCCCATTAAAACCTTATTAGGAAAAACTCAATGGGACAAAAACCTGGTGATGGAAAAAGAGTACACAATACATATTGACGCTGCCTCATTAAAAACCTTATCAAGAAAATCCAGTGGGACAAAACCTTGGGTAAGGAAAAGAGTACATTATGGTCTCTACTCCCCTTGATGATAATGTTGTATTTACTTCCCAGGTAACAATATTAGTTTTACTCCCCCTGATTACAACATCACTTTCAATGTATTTTCGAGCATATCTTTCTTTTAATCACCAAACTATGAATGATGCATTGTCACCAAATGTTCTGCTGGAATGTATTTCTCTGACATATCCCTAACATATCTTTTAGATACGTTAAATTATTCATATACACACTTGTCTTGTGCATTGTGAACATAACATAACAAAAGTTATTCTGAAAATAATTGTGATATATCTTGCATCCACATATTAAATTTATTTCAAATAGAATGATCCCATATAATAGTTTTATAGAATTATCACATCAAACCTCAATTTCAAAGTATCCATAATGGACCTGTAGAAACTTAATTTTTTTTGTTAAAATAGCAGTACAGAGTGTATTCGAAGGCATCTAAAATTAGTTCTCAGGCAACCTACTACTCAGAAGCCCGCTGGAAGAAAGAAACTCTTGTTGTAACATTTAATGCTTCTTTAGCCAGTTTCTCAGCAACAACGTTTGCATCTCTGCTACACCATTCAACCGAACTTCCCATTCTAAATGTAGCCAGTGCCTAGTCTCCTCCAGCAAACTTTCATCCGAATGATCTTCCCTCCAGCCATGTAAGAGGGCATGTGCCAGATCCCAATAATCTGTCTCGATCACCACCTTCCTTCATTTTGAGTCCCATGGTTGCTTAAGGCCCCAAAGGACAACCCATGCACTACAAAAAAAAAGGTATTTCATAGGGGTGCACTTGTAGCGGTTATATTAAACCGCTACAAATTATAGTATTTGTAGCGGTTTTTACCTAAACCGCTACAAATTTGTAGCGGCAAGAATATTTGTAGCGGTTTCCTACAAAAACCCGCTACAAATTTGGCGCGATAGCGGTTATTTTGTAGCGGTTAATGCACATAAACCGCTACAAAATACTAAAGGTCAGAATTTTGTAGCGGCTTTTACTGAAAACCGCTACAGAATTTCAAGAGACTCCAAATTTGTAGCGGTTCTGGGCAATAACCGCTACAGAATTTCAAACGTTGTGAAGATTTGTAGCGGTTATTGTAGAACCGCTACAAATTTAATTATTTGTAGCGGTTAAAGTAGCGGTTATTTTAAATAACCGCTACTAATATGTGGCCTATTTAAACCCCTCGCCTCCTCCATTTCTCATTTTGCTCATTTTGTTTCCTGAGGTTTCTCTGAGTGGTTTATTTGATATTTGAGCGTTCAGACGAGTCTATAGGAGTTTTTGGTCAGTATTCCGTAGTATTTACACTTGAGGTACGTATATAACACGTATTTTTATTTATATTTGTATTTTTATTATATTTTTGTATAATAATGGACTAATTTTTTTTTTAATTTGTACAGTTGATATGGCTTCAGGACAGGATAAGGGGAAGGCCCCTATGCTCCCCAGACCGACTTTACGGGGTGGCAGCAGCCGGGCAGGGGGCAGAGGGAGGGGGCAGCGCGCAGGCAGGGCTACCGAGGCATCTCAGCCCATCCCTCCACAAGAACCGCAGACGATCCCACAGGTGACGACCACAGCTGAGGTGCCTGAGGTGGAGGTGCCAGAGATTAGCGTTGAGGACTTCCTCAACGAGGAGGAGTTCGAGATCCCGATTAGTGGGTTCAGGGAGATGGAGCAGTTCCTCGATGAGGAAGAGGCTCGGGAGCAGAACAACCCATGAGGGTCGTCTTCGCGGTCCACTGGGTTTAAGGTGCAGGTCGAAGGTAAATTATTTAATTTTTTAATTTTTTAACTTTTTAACTTTGAATTATAATTTATCTAACGTGCGGTCAACTGTGCAGATGAGCAGGGGAACGTGTCGACGAGGAGGCTGGATGTGGCCGGTCTGAACAGCATGGACCGATCCCTGCGAGTTGTAGTGCCGTGGAACGAGGGCACTGACCAGCCGATCCACAATGGGGGTCACCTGATCAACCGCTTCCTGAGCGACCTGGGATCGAATTGGATGCGGTTCCCCCTTCACTTCCCGACGTGGAGGCACATTCCGAAGGGCCCGAAGGACCAGGCTTGGGAGGAGGTGGTTCAGGTAATTAAAACTATGTAATTAATATTTTTTGTAATTAATTCTATTTAATTATTATTTTTAAATTATGGTTTTTATAATTATTGATATTTAAATGTATTTTTTTCAGCTGCGGTTTGCCGTCCGGGCCAACCGGAAGAGGTACGCCCTCGTGAAGATGGGCGACGCCTGGAGGAACAGGAGGAACCGTCTCTTCCACAGTGTGGATAGGGACGGGACGATGCCTCTGGAGCAGCTGCAGGAGAGCGTCCTGGACGGCGTGCCGCCGAACGACTGGGCGCGTTTTGTCCAATTCAGGAGGAGCCCTGAGGCGCAGGTAATGTATTTATTATATTTTTTATATATAATTTTGTAATTGTTAAATATTAAAGTATAATATCAATTTATTTTGTATTTAATTTTAAATTATAATACATTTAATTTTTTTTTCCAGGAGCTTGCTCGGAGGAACGTCGCGATCCGGGCGCAGCAGACGATCCACCACACAGCAGGATCGAAGACCTTTGCTGTGACCTACAGCGAGCTGGTAATTTTTCAAGTGCTTCACTTACTTTTAGTTGATTATTTCATAATACTAATTGTTTTGTAATTGTTTCAGGAGACGAGGGCGCAGCAGGAGAACCGTCAGACGGACTATGCGGAGCTGTACGCCATCACACACAGACACCGTGACGGGACTGGGACCTCTCAGCAGGCAGAGGCGGCCATTGTAAGTAATTTTATTATTATATTTTTTATAAAACCAAGTTAATAATGAAAAATGGTAGTTATTAATTGTTTCATAAAATGGCAGGAGCGGATGCAGCAGTCGCAGGCTGAGCTGCGACAGACCCAGCCTGAGGAGTCACAGGGCTCAGTGGACCCGACGGCTCCTCTGAAGGCGGGTCTGGCTCAGGCTGAGCACCCCGGACGAGTGCGGGGGATGGGGATAGGCGCCAGACCCAGCATGATCTACGGCAGGAGCGCCGCCTCTGAGGCTGGCAGCTTTAGAGGGGTCAGACGTCGGAGGGACGAGTCGATTGACCAGCTGCGGTCAGATTTGGAGCAGACGCAGCAGCAGATGGCGCAGCAGATGCAGCAGATGCAGGTGCAGCAGCAGCAGCTGCTGCAGATCCACGCAGACACTATGTACGCACAGCAGACACAGTGGCGTGAGATCGCGAACAATATGCTCGAGGGAGCATGGAGTCGGCTGTTCCCGGACGAGCAGCATCCAGCGGTCCCCCCTGTCCCTCGCTATGTCGTCCCGAGCACTACTCCTCCTCCTACAGCTCCTCCTCCTGCTGATGAGGATGGTGCGGTTCAGTCTGCGCAGCGGCCCGATCCAGCGGCATCTGAGGGAGCCCCACCTGAGGGAGCACCAGAGGATCAGCCCCCAGCTTCTTAGTTTAGGACATTTTCTTTTCTTTTAAACATTTGTAAATATTTATGAGATTTTATTTCAGAATTTTCTTATTGTGTTTTATATAATTATATTTATATTATTATATCGCATTGAAATAATTTATAAATGATTTAAATCTAAATTTTAAAAAAAAAATTATATATATATTTGTAGCGGTTTTAACTTAAAACCGCTACAAATGTATCTATTTGTAGCGGTTATTAGTAAATAACCGCTACAAAGATATATATTTGTAGCGGTTTTTAACTCATAACCGCTACAAATTTACTTATATATTTGTAGCGGTTTCCCTTCAGAAACCGCTACAAATATCTATCTTTGTAGCGGTTATTTACTAATAACCGCTACAAACACTCAAATCATTTGAATTTTGAAATTTGCCGCCTTTGTGCACATTTGTAGCGGTTATCTTATGTGTAACCGCTACAAATTAGAAAATTATTTTTATATTTAATGTACAACGGCTTTAATATTAGTAGCGGTTTCATATATACAACCGCTACTAATTCGTTGAACATTAGTAGCGGTTATATATAAAAAACCGCTACTAATACTCAACAAGTACAGTTTGAATTTCCCACCAATTAACGGCTTGAATATTAGTAGCGGTTTCATATATGTAACCGCTACTAATATTTTATAACTGTAGCTGTTGTATATATATAACCGCTACAAAATTATAAACGTTGGAATTTCTGTAGCGGTTGGTGTAGCGGTTTAATAACCGCTACAAAGTTATAAACGTTGGATTTTCAGAATATAAGGTTCTAGGCATTCTTCATTATCTTCTCACTCATCTTCTTCTCTATACTTTCTTCTCTCTCACTTGTAGCTATGGATAAATCTTGGATAAGGTTGCCGCGCAATTCTCCTGAATATTTGTACGGATTAAACAGTTTCTTAGATTTCGCATTCACTCACGCCAGCTGTAACGGCAAGATCGTCTGTCCGTGTCGGAAATGCAAGTTCAAGAAGTGGCATCCACGAAATGTTGTGAAGGAACATTTGCTTGTGAAGCCTTTCCCTGAGGACTATACGTTCTGGGCAGTTCATGGTGAGAAGGCCGGCGTTAGATATGACGAGGCTCTTCCTCGAAGTTCTCAAATAGGCGTTCAAGTAGATAAAGATGATCCTGTGAATGATGCTGTGCGTGATGCGTTTGGATTTCAAGGCGACAACTTCAACGAAGAAGTGCACGGCTCTGAGCCGGCTTTTATGGGGAATGAAGCAGCTCGGTATTTTTTCAGCTTGATGGATGAGGCAGATCGTCCTTTATATCAAGGTTGTCGCAAATATTCTAAATTATCTTTCTTG
This sequence comes from Inga oerstediana, assembly GCA_963210345.1. Taxonomy (NCBI): domain Eukaryota; kingdom Viridiplantae; phylum Streptophyta; class Magnoliopsida; order Fabales; family Fabaceae; genus Inga; species Inga oerstediana. Next base: position 27,141,331 of record OY723408.1, read on the forward strand.
ATCAAATTGTATCATATCAAGTGCTTGTGTGGGATCACGGATAAGGGAATGTCGATGTTGCTCGACTTATTACAAGATGCATTCCCCGACGCCGAGATTCCCACAACCTTCTACGAGGCCAAGAAGATCATCAACAGGTTGGGGTTGAATTATCAAAAGATTGATGCGTGCCCAAATGATTGTATGCTGTATTGGGGAGACGATTCCAGCAGGGAGACGTGCAAGAGATGTCACACATCGAGGTACAAGACAATTCGGAAGGGGAAAAAGCAGAAGAAGAAACCCGCAAAGATTCTCAGGTATTTCCCTTTGAAACCTCATCTACAAAGATTATTTATGTCGTCTAAAACTGCTGAGCACATGAGGTGGCATGCCGTTGATAAAAACGAAGACGGTAAATTAAGACATCCACGGGATGCAGCTGCTTGGAAAACATTTGACAACGACTTTCCAGATTTTGCGACTGACCCCAGAAATGTCCGGCTTGCGTTGGCGACCGACGGTTTCAATCCTTTCGGGAATCTTAGCACAAGTTACAGCATTTGGCCGGTAGTCTTAGTTCCCTACAACTTACCCCCTGGATGTGTATGAAACAAAGCTCTTTCATTATGTCTATGATCATTCCAGGCAAAAAGGCACCGGGCAATGACATCGATGTGTATCTCCAACCGCTTATTGCGGAATTGCTTGACCTGTGGAATGTCGGCTTGGAGACGTACGACGCTCACAGCAAGACTTTGTTCAACATGCGTGCAGCCTTGATGTGGACGATCAGTGACTTTCCTGGCCTTGGCACATTATCTGGTTGGAATGTGCACACTGGGTCGGTGTGTCCGGCTTGCAATTTCGACTCTGACGCACTGCGCCTTCCCCACAGCCGAAAGTGGTGCTTTATGGGGCATCGGAGGTTTCTCGATGGAACGCATAAGTTCAGATTGCAACGGAATCGCTTCAATGGGAAACCAGAGAACAGAGGACTACCTCAGACTTTATCCGGTACAGATATCTTACAGCAGCTTGAGCATGTTGATGTCGAGTTTGGAAAAAGCGACGATTCAGCAAAAACTCGCCAAAAGACAAGCAGGACTTCGGCGCCTCAGCAGTGGAAGAAGATAAGTATCTTCTTCACGCTTCCGTATTGGAGATCTAATTTACTTCGCCACAGTCTTGATGTAATGCACATTGAAAAGAATGTTTGCGACAATGTGCTGTATACGCTGCTTAACGAACCCGGAAAGACAAAAGATCACCTTCAAGCTAGGAAAGATTTACGCGACATGGGAGTTCGTGAAGAAGCTTGGCCAGATGAGCATGACAGATTTACACCGTCAAAGTTTACCCTCACAAAATCGAACAAGGATGTCTTCCTCGCGACGTTGAAGAAAATAAAAGTTCCTGATGGGTATTCAAGCAACATTTCTCGATGTGTCGACTTGCAGGCTCGGAAGGTTGCTGGCCTGAAGAGTCACGACTCACATGTTCTTATGCAGCAGTTACTCCCTCTGGCTATAAAGAATACACTTCCTCCCGATGTTTCCATCGTTTTGGTGGAACTTTGTTCTTTCTTTCGGAAGTTGTGTTCTAAGGTTTTGATCGTTGAGGAGCTCGATCAGCTGCAGTCAAAAATCATTCTTACGCTTTGTCACTTGGAGATGATCTTTCCTCCGTCCTTTTTCACTGTGATGGTTCACCTCACGGTCCACCTCGTTCATGAAACAAAGCTCGCTGGACCAGTACAATATCGTTGGATGTATCCGATTGAGAGGTACTCATTTTAAATATGTGCTTTCATTTATTGTCCGTATTTAATGTTTCCTAGTCGTCCTTTTCATCATTTTATATCAATTTTCTCTTATGTACTTCGTAGGTTCCTTGGGAAATTAAAATCTTACGTGAGGAATAAGGCGTGGCCAGAAGGTTCTATAGCTGAAGGCTATATAGGGGATGAGGTGCTTTATTTTTGCTCAAGGTACTTTGATGATCTTGAGACGGCTTTCAACCGCCCCCCTCGTGTTGATGATTGTCCTGAACCTGCGCCGACATCAGGAGAATTTATCCCTCGTGTTGGTAAACCAGTTGGAGCAACTGAGACCTTCAAACTAACGGCAACTGAAAAGTTCCAAGCACATAGACATGTCTTGATTAATTGCACTCAAGTTGAGCCTTTCATACGGTAAGAATTGTACACTCACATGTATGTTAATCGATCTATATCTTTCGTAACATTTCTCACTTTCATTTCACTAACGCCTTTCCATTATTAATTGCAGGGAATTCAGAAGTCATGTCAAGCGTCAGCTCAGGATCCGTACACAGACATCCTCGGAAGTTGATAGGAGGGTCCACAGAGAATTCCCGGGCTGGTTTGCGCGCAGAATACTAAATGACCACAACCCACACTCACCAGATTTCAGAGCTCTCGCAATCGGCCCTCTTGATCATGCAAAACGGTTTACAGCATACAATGTGAATGGTTTTAAGTTTTGCACGGTTTCACGGGATCAAGGATTGCAAACACAGAATTCGGGTGTTTATGGCACATTTGGTACAAGGAGTTATGCGAGCAGCAGTGACGCCAACATGCAGTTCGGAGGCGTCCCTTACTATGGCAAGCTTCTTGATGTGGTCGAGCTTAATTATCAAGGCCGTTTCACCGTGACGCTGTTCAAGTGTTTATGGGCAAATACCACTACTTCTCGGGGACTGACAACTGACGACCTAGGGATCACATCAGTCAATTTCTCACGCACGATTCATACTGGTATTTCTCAAGATGATGAGCCGTATATTCTAGCTTCAGAGGCACATCAGGTTTATTATGTCGAGGACGAGCGGCATAGGGATTGGCACATGGTCGTTCATTTAAAGCCAAGAGACCTTTACGACATGGGTGAAGGCGATAACATCGCCTACGAGAGTGAGCCATTTCAGCCAGCTGATTTTGAAAACTACTTGCCTGAAGGCGATGACAATTTACCTCTATTGCGGTGAGTTTTTTTAAGTCCACGTCATTTCAATTAAATTTTTTAAATTTAATAATACATCAATAACAATAATTTTTCTACAAAATTTCTGTAGGGATGGCGACGATGAGTGATCAAATTCAAGTGTAAAAAATTTGTCTTTACAAAAAATGCAAAACATTTGTGTTAAAATAAAATGTAAAAAAAAATTAAAATAATATTTGTAGAATTCAAGTGTAAAAAATTTTTCTTTACAAAAAATGCAAAAAATTTGTGTTAAAAAAAATTAAAAAAAAAATTAATATAATATTTGTAGCGGTTATTAAACCGCTACAAAAATATAAATAACCGCTACTAAATAAAAACCGCTACATTAACCGCTACAAATAATTAAACCGCTACAAAAATATAAATAACCGCTACTAATTAGTAACCGCTACATTAACCGCTACAAATTATACGTGAATCCCTATAAATACCCTTATCACAACTCATTTCAAACACCCCCCAATTTCTTTTCACCTTACCCTTCTTTCATTTTCTCTCATTTACAACTTCTTTCATATGAGTAGAGGAGCTGAATAATACGATCAAATATGGTAACAAGATTTTCAATATCTTTTAGAATACTTCTTTTCTTTCTATAAAATTTATTCTAACCATTTTTTTTTAGATATATCATAACTCTATCTCATTTTCATCTATTTTCATATACAATTACATTATATTATAAAACATAATAATTCCTTATTACCTAACTATCCTTAATAATATTATTAATATAAATTTTATACTAATCATATTCAATTACAATTTTTCTTTTTAATTTATTAATAAGTTAAACTATTAAATAATAAACTAATTGAAATAGATAAAATAATAACAAATTAAACTATTTAATATAATATTGAAAAAAAAGGAAAAAATCAACGTATATTTTTAAAATTTTTTTTAAATATTTGTAGCGGTTATTAAACCGCTACTAAATAACGCGCCTTTATTTAAATTTTTTGGCGCTAAATTTGAATTTCATGAAATTAGTAGCGGTTTTTAAAACCGCTACTAATTTCATGAAATTCAAAATTAGTAGCGGTTTCTTAACCGCTACAAATAAAAAATGTCATTTTTAACAAATTTTCATTTTTATATATTTGTAGCGGTTATTAAACCGCTACAAAAAAAAAATTTCTTTTTAATAAAATTTTTTATATTTGTAGCGGTTATATAACCGCTACAAATATCTCTTGGTGTTGTAGCGGTTACTATGAACCGCTACAAAGGTTGTAGCGGTTATTTTTTATTGAGTAGCGGTTTTATAGAACCGCTACAAAACCGCTTGCAACGTACGATTTAGTAGCGGTTTTCGTAACCGCTACTAACCTAGTTTGTAGCGGTTAGAACCGCTACGAATACCCATTTTTAACCGCTACTAAATCACGTTTTTTTTGTAGTGATGTTTCAGCATGAAAAGAAGATGCTGCACCAATATGGAACAAAAACCCATTTAAAACCTCATTGTCATGATTTCTAGCAATCCCTCCACATGCTGCAACACCACACCCTATTCCCGTCACCCTATCTGTTAAATCCACATGTTTTGATAATAACAAAGATTGGATTGATCCTAAAAAAAGTTTTGATAATAAACAAAAGAGATTTAAACAAAGGAACTAAGTTTTTGGTGGCAGGAAAAACCATTACTTGAGTAGGCACTTGAGTAATGAAGAGGAATAAGAATTCACAAAACAGGAGAAAGAAGGATAGGTAGATTTCAAAAAATGTTAATTGAGGGATCACTTAAGTAATGATTCCCCATTATTCGAGTGACCACTCAAGTAATGATGTTCTAGAGCTCTCTGCCAAGATTTGCATGGACTTACTCGAGGGATCACTCGAGTAATATAGTCACTGAGCTCTCTACCAAGTTTTTTATGGTGTCACTCAAGTAGCCACTCAAGTAATGACAAGTGATCACTTGAGGGACCCCTCGAGTGACCAAGTAAGTTTTCAGACGGTGAAGACTCTGTCAATATTTTATTACGACCACTCAAGTAGCGACTCAAGTAATGCTTTTGAATCACTCCAGTAACCACTCTAGTGATCAAGTTAGAAGTGTTTGACTTAACTCTCTGCCAAGATTTTTAATGTCTCACTCGAGTAGCCACTCGAGTAATGAAGTATGGTCACTCGAGTAGCTACTCGAGTAATGCAGTACAGAGAGTATGATTTTAATATGATGTTCATTGATTTGTTATTCATATGATTAATCTTTCATTGTATTAGTTTCCTAAGTGTATTTGCAGAAAACAATGAAGAGATCATGCATTGAGAGAAAAGTCAAACATATCATCCGCAACGTCCAAAAAGCTCACCTATCGCAAACGGCTAGTTTTCAAATTCAAAGAATGGTCAAATGAAGTAGTGCGACTCTAACAGACATGTTTGAAATACTTCAAACGGACATTACAATTCATCTATATATATGGAGCATTCAACGAAGAACAGAACACAATAACTGAGAACACACGAACATACATCAATCAACATTTTCTTAGTGCTATGTTTTTCTTACATTCACTCTTTATACTTCAGTGATTATATATTTGCTCTCTGAGAGAGATTTTCATTACAAACTTAATATTTGTTATTGAGACAACTTAAGGTTGTGGAACCTTGAGTTGGGGATTGGTGTACAACGTGTAAGGGGGAATGAGTGTCCAATGAAGGAAATTTCTGTGTACTGAGATGCCAAGAACCCACTGAATCTTGAAAGATATAGTGAAACTCTCAGAAAAGCTCTAAGAACTAGACATAGGTCAAAGTGGTTATGGCCGAATTAGTAAAACTCCCAGTGTACACTTCGGTGATATTTCTCCTAGCTCTTAACTGCTTTAAATTTCTAGTCAATTTCTTATATACGAAATGAATATTCTGGTATTACCCAATTCACCCCCTCTTGGGTGAATGCTTGCTCTAACATTTGGTATCAGAGCATAGGTCTTTTGGTTAGGTATAACAACCTAAGAAGGATCCAATGGCAAGCATGGGTGAAGGAATTCTTCCTGACAGAGCTTCTATCACCAGGCCACCAGGTTTCAATGGTGAACACTTCTCTTTCTGGAAAGCGAAGTTTAGAATATTCGTAATGGCTATAGAATACGGATTACGGGATGTGATTGAGAGTGGGAATCATCAACTTATGAAAATTGAAGATTCATAGAGGGTTCCTAAGATGCCAGCAGAATTTGATGAAAATGACAAAAAACTCATCACACTCAATAGCAAGGCAATTCTAATGATTCAAAGTGCCTTAAGTCAAAACGAGTATTTCAAGATTTGCACACTTCTAATCGTAGGAGGTAAAACATATTTGAGTCATTTTCAACATTTTGTTCATACATTAAATCCTTTTGCATTTTGTAATTATTGCAACAGAAAAGGTCATTATACTTCATCATGCATTCATAAAAAGAAAGGAAACATAGGAACCTATAAATGGGTACCTAAAGGTTCATATGTTCAGAAAATAATTTGTACTAACTTAAAAGGACCCAAAAAGATGTGGGAACCTAAGACTTAATCAAACTTAATTGTAGGTATGTCTTAAAGCATCTAAAAATAACAAAGGGTACATAGAAAGTAGATGCTCCAGACATATGACCGATGATTTCAAAAGTTTTACCACATTACAACCTAAGGAAGGTGAAAAGGTAAAATTTGGAGGAAATCAATCTTAAAAGATAGCAAGAATTGGTGAAATAAAAAATGACAAAGGAATACAAGTCAAAGATATATACTACGTTGAAGGTTTGTGTCACAACTTGCTGAGTGTAAGTCAAAGTGCAGATAAAGATAACTGGGTAATATTTTACTCAGAGGAATGTCTAATTATAAAAAAGAAAGACTTACAATTAGATAAGAAGAATCTCAAGGCAAAGCTCAGAGCAAAAAGGGAAGGTAACTGCTATACTCTGGATATCAGTAGAAATGATTTTGAAAACTGTTTTCTAAGTAATGCCAATGAAAGTTAGTTAAGGCATAAGAGGCTAGCACATGTCAACATGCACCAACTAGGCAAACTTATCAAAAAGGATTTAGTACTAGTTTTACCCAAAGTAAGTTTCAAAAATGATTTGATCTGTGAGGTATGTCAGAAGGGTAAACAAACTAAATCATCTTTCAAATCAAAAAATGAGATTACAACAAACAGAGCACTTCAATTGCTACATATGGATTTGCTTGGTCCAGCGAGAGTTAAAAGTCTTGGTGGCAACTTATATTCATTGGTCATTATTGATGATTTTTCTATATTTATATGGACTATTTTCCTATCATCGAAGGATGAAACCTTAGGAGAATTTATAGTTTTTGCCAAGAAAGTGCAAAATGAGAAAGATATGTCCATTGTAGGTATCAGGATAGATCACAGTAGAGAATTTGAAAATAAAACATTTGGAGACTACTGTGACACTAATGGCATTGATCATAATTTCTCTGCTCCAAGGATGCCTCAACAAAATGGAGTCGTGGAACAAAAGAACAGAGTACTAACTGAAATGACTAGAGCAATGCTGAATAAAAAGAACGTGTCTCAAGGTTTTGGGCCGACACAATGAGCACAACATGCTATATTTCAAATAGAGCCTACATCAGAACAAAACTTGGAAAGACACTGTACGAACTATATAAAGGAAGGAAGCCAAATCTTGCTTATCTGCATATCTTCAGTTGTAAGTGTTTCATTCATAATAATGATAAAGAAAACCTAGGAAATTTTGATTCTAAATCAGATGAAGGAATATTCCTAGGATATTCTAACCGAAGTAAAGCATAAAGAGTTTTCAATAAATGAACATGTGTTGTTGAAGAATCAGTTCATGTTGTATTCAATGAATTTGAATCCTTTGACATAACTATTGACGATGAGTAGGAAATTGTTTTAAATCAAGAGAATGGTCAACCTAATTCTAAAACTTTCATCCCAGAAGTTGATTAAACCAAGGAAGAAGAACAATTACTAGGACAACCTAGAGCCTGAAAATATAATAAGAGTCATCCCCTAGAGCAAATCATAGGAGATGTGAATGAAGGAGTCAAAACTAGAAATAAAATTTTCAACAAAGTTAGTTTTTTTGCCTTTATTTCTGAGATTGAAACTTCTAACATTGACGAAGTTCTATCAGACAATGATTGGGTAATAACAATACAAGAAGAACTAAACCAATTTGAAAGAAATCAATTTTGGGATTTGGTACCCTGACCTAAGGATCATCCTATCATTGGCACTAAATGTGTATTCAAGAACAAACTTGATGAATCCACAATCATTGTAAAAAGAAGGCAATATTGGTGGCCAAAGGCTATAATCAGGAAGAAGGAATTGATTATGAGGAAACGTATGCTCCAGTGGCTAGATTGAAAGCTATATAAGTACTCTTGACCTTTGCATGCATCAAGGGATTCAAACTATATAAAATGGATGTGAAAGGTGCATTTTTAAATAGATATATTATGGAGGAAGTATACGTAGATTAACCTCCAAGTTTTGAAGATGTAACTAAGCTTGACCATGTTTTCAAACTAAGAAAAGCTTTATACAATTTAAAAGAAGCCTATAGAGCATGGTATGAAAGACTTAGTAAATTTCTCATTGATCAAGGTTTAGTACGAGGAAAAGTTGATACAACACTTTTTACAAAATGAAACCAAGCTGATATTTTAATTGTACAAATATATGTTGATGATATAGTTTTTGGTGCTACTAATGAAACCTTGTGCAAGGAATTTTCTGAGATAATGCAGGGGGAGTTTGAGATGTCAATGATGGGAGAATTGAATTTCTTTCTCGCTTTGCAAATCAAATAAAGAAAGAATGGAATTTTCATATCTCAAACAAAGTATTTGAAAGAGCTATTAAAGAAATATGGAATGGATGAAGCAAATGGAATGAACATGCCTATGAGCTCAACTATATTGCTTGATGCTGATGTCAAGGGGAAAGATTACAATATCACAAGATATAGAGCAATGATTAGATCATTACTCTATCTTACTACAAACAGACTTGACATCTAATTTAGTATTGGTATGTGTGCAAGATATCAATCAGCACCAAAGAAATCACATGCTGAAACCGTCAAACGAATCTTTAGATACCTCATCGACACAGCAGAATTAGGTCTCTAATATCCTAAAGGAAGAAATGAATTTCTAGTTGCATACTCAGATTCTGATCCTGGGGATACAAGACAGACAGAAAGAGTACTAGTGGACAAAGCTAGTTTTTTAGAGGTTCACTCGTGTCATGGTTTAGCAAGAAACAAAAAACAGTGTTTCTTTCGTCAACAGAAGTCGTGTATGTTGCAGCATCAAGTTGTTGTGCACAAGTGTTATGACTGAAGCAACAATTACAAGATCTTGGTATGTATCTGAAAGAAATACCAATATACTGTGACACACTAGTACGATAAGCTTGCCAAAGAATCTAGTTCAACACTCCAGAACCAAGCATATTGATGTTAGACATCATTTCATCAGAGATCATGTTCAAAAGAAAGATGTCAAAGTGATATTCATTCCAACTCATCTTCAACTAACTGATATTTTCTCAAAATCCTTAGCAAAAGATCAATTTCTATTTATTAGAAGAGAATTGGGAATGGTAAATCCTAATGAATTGTAAGTTATCTAACATATACAAAATATTAGATGATGTTATTTAGTGATGTTTTGATGATTACTAACTTAAGCATCGGAGTATCTGTAATGCCCCAAATTTTAATTAAGGGCTAAAGACAATTATTATGGATAATTGTGAATTTAAATTGGAATTATTGTGTGCTTTGTGGCAATTTTAATTAATATGCCATAATTGGTGGAAAATTGGAGGAATGAAATCATTAGCCATAAGTTGGTGATCAAGGGAAGAAATTAATTACTAACTAAGAGAAAATGAGATGTGTAACTATATGGCTAATGGAGGGATTAAAGTGATTAATTTGGTACTTACTTTATGAGAGCCAATCAAATTTTGACATGTGTCAAGTAAGTAAGAAGATAGAGGATGAGGAAAGTCAAAATTGCATATTTTATTGCTTTTCTCTCTCCTCTCTTCCTTTCTTTCGGCTGGCAGTATGGGGAGGGGAAAATCATCATTGTTTCATCCTCTCCAATGCTCATCTCTCTCATTCGCTCTCTCTCTCTCTCCATTTCGTCCTCCATTGTTGGCCAAGTGAGAGAAAGAAAAAGCTTGTGATTAAGGTGAGTAAATGACCTTTAATGCCAAAACTCAATTCTTTAATGTTGTTCCTTGGGTTGAGAGCTTCATTTTGATGGTTCTAAATTGCCATTTGGTGTTGGTTTGAGCTCTCAAGGGATTTTGGAGATTTGAGAATCAAGAAATCTTTTTAGAAAAGTTGAAGAGGTAGGTGTAACAAACCATTCTATCTATGTTTTATGCTAAATGATTTACTTTGGAATTTCTAGAATTTTGGCCTAAATTTCGAAAATAAGGGTCATTTGGTATTTGGCATGTTGTTGGTATGGAAATGGGTGTTTGGTATGTGTTTTGGATAGATTGATTGATTTGGGAATGAAATGGTATGTTTGGAGATTTTGGAATTTTGGTGTTGATTGTAGCCTATGACCAAAGCATGATAATGGAATAAGAATTTGGTGATTTTGATGTTTCCATTGGGTTCTTTGGGTGATTTTATGTGGGGATAGCCTTGGTTGAGGCTTTGGGACCTTTGGAAACATTTAGGTAAAAATCTGGAAGTGTTGTTAGTTTTCTGCATTTTTTGGTTTTGATAAGCATCACTCGAGTGATCTGGGGTTCACTCAAGTGCAGGAAGAACATACTCGAGTGAGAATGAGCCCACTCGAGTGTGGTAGTGCATTTTCCCTTTCTGCCTTCATTATTTTTGTTGCACTTCTGGTCGAAAGCAAGAGTATTGCCTCACTTGCAAGTGTTATGGGTTCTCACACTCGAGTAAGCCTCTTCTCACTTGAGTGTAGGTGTATTTGACACCATGAACTCTCGTCTCGGGTTGTCACTCGCTGCTAAGTTTTAAGAGTGTTCCTTAACACTTACGAGTGTTAGGCTGTCACTCGAGTGCTCCTCTTCTTTGAAAATTTCCATTGCTCTCAGGTTAACACTTCCTGTGCTTCACTTCCTATAACTCGAGTAAGCATTTGGCTATCACTCGAGTATTAACCTTTGTGCTCAAGTGCAAAGTGCATTATCACTCGAGTGAGGCCATCTTCACTCGAGTGCAATAGTGAAAATTCTGTTCTTGAGCTTCCAAAAGGGGATCTTTGAGATAGTTCTTCTAACCTTTTAAGGCTTTTGTTAGAGGTGTTTATAGCATCCTAAAGAGCATAAATGATAACCAAATTAAGTGATATGAAGTAATTTGAGTATTGGTATAGATAATAACATTTTGTCCCTAATTATGAATATAGGATTTGACATTTGCTCTACTCGGGAGAGATAGTGCCAGAGCACGCCCGGAAGGACCAAGGTAGTGACTTTCTCTCATGTTGTGTATGATGCTTGGTATGCACGACTTATCATTGTTTTGTGTGAAAATATTTGGCATGAGGCCATTGTGTTATCTCCCATAGTGCATTACAGCGTAAGCAGTTCAGCGTGAGCAGTCGTAGGGGGTGATGGTTATCACACCTACCCCTGTCGTTGTTTCTGCCGTTGTAATTGCCAGGGGTGTGTTGTGGAATCGTGGATTCCTGTTTGAGTATCTGGCCAATGAGGCTGTGTGTGTATGTGAAATATTTGATATGGATCCCAGCTGTGATAATATATGTGATATGATCATGTGATTGTGCAATATAGCGTGAGCACTTCAGCGTGAGCAAACATAAAGGTGACATGAGTCATACTTGCCCTTGCCGTTGCAATTGCCGTTTTAGTTGTTGTGTGTTGTGTGATGATTTGCTTTCATGCTTTGTTGTTGTGCATATTATGAGTGATTTGACACTACGGGGATTCCTTAGAATCTCACTCTCCTAAAAACAAATTTTTAAACAGGGTTGAAGGATCTAAAGGCAAGTGGGTGACGAAGAGTAGTTAAAGCTCCGGGCAAGGAGTTTTACTTTTAGAATATTTGGTTATCATGTATAAATCATTTGGATGTTTTGTTGGGAATTACATGTACATATTGGATAGTATTTACGTAATCCCTTGGTAAAGGGAAGAGATTATGGGCATTATGCCTTGTAGAACCCTTTATTGATTATTGGAACCCGAGTGTGTCAGGAATTTACATTATACTCTGATATGTATGAATGAAATCAACGTGTACATGCCATTTATGTTTGAAATGTAAGTATGAGACCATTTTTGAACAGGTGTTGTAAAAGTGTTTTTTGAAAACCCTGATTTTGGGACGTTTACTTTTATTAAGTCCTAAATCATACATGGTCTCTAATTCAAACTTAATTATGTTTTTACGAACTAATCTCGGCCTTAATCATGAAGGGGGTTACAGTATCTAGTAATTTGTTTTGCAGGATCTTGATATTTTGTTTTGGGGTATGAAAAGCAGAGGTTAACAGAGTACTATATCACTCAAGGGACAACTTCAAGTAACCTATATTATCCAAGTGATAACTAGAAGTGATGATAAGCATCACTCAAGTAAATACTCGAGTGATGACCTTGAAAATGAGGCAGAGAAGCATTAATTCAAAAGAAAATGGCATAACTGTTGAAAGTAAACAGTCAGGAGCTGAAAAGACTGATCACTTAAGTAGCGACTCGAGTGATGCCTCAGAGTCACTCTAGTAAGCCCTCAGAGTCACAAATCAACCTTGTTTATATTCAAATCTGCCTTAAAGTATCATCAAATCATCAAAGGAATATACATTGTTGAATACAATATCATTCATGGTAGGTACACATTTAAATTTGCATTGTTTTTGATTTTTTAGTATGATTACTCAAGTAGCTACTCGAGTGATGCCTCAAGATCACTCGAGTAACCTCTCGAGTGATGTTGGGCGCTAGGGCTTTATCTGTCGCAACTCAATCATTTTTCTCAAAATCTCTTTAAGTGATTCTCCTAGTGGTCTGCTAAAGATTTTTCACAAACTCTTTCTAAGCCTATTTCTGTCAAAACCCATTGATTTGTGGCTCCAAAAATCCGTCAAGAGTTATAGGTTTGAAGGAAAAATAACCACTCCAATGCCTTATCCCTAGCTCATATCTTTATTCTTGAAAAAGAATAAGATTTGGTACTTGGAGAAGAGTGAACTAATTGAGAGGCTAACTCCAGTGGGACGAAATCAAATTGGGAAATTGAACATTGACATTCCCTTAAAGAAGCCACTTAAGTCTAGTCCCAAGAAGAAAAAGACTGAGGCCGGATCCAGTAAGTTGGAGATACTCAGTCATCTACTTATGTTTCTACTCCTACTCCATCATTCCTTGGATCCACATTGCAGACATTTATGGAAAATATCCTTAAGGCTTTCATATGGATATCACCAACACCAATGCGGAACTCATCTCTGATATGACCAACAAGATGGGAGAACTTGTAGAGATTATGGACAAGAGACATGAAGAGATGTTGGTAGAACAACGAGCTCAGGGTGAGCTTCTGAGATCACTTTATGTCAGACTTGATGCTATGGCACCTAGTCCATTTACTCCTAGTCCATCTATGCCTTCTTCTACACCTGAGCCAGTATCGGCTTCTGAGCTTGGACCTTCTTCTATTCCTCTTCCTATCATACCTATCACCATCCCCAGAAATCTCCTTTCTCTATGCCTGATCCTGACCCAGATATATCCAAACCTATTCACATCACCATTGATGACCCAGCCCAGCCTGTCCAGCCCCAGCCAGTGCCTACTCCTATTGCTTCACCTAAAGACACTGAGGAAGTGATTATTTCTTCCAGTGATCATCATTCACCTACTGGTACAGAGGAGGTAGAGGTTACTTCTCTTATCCCATCACTATAAAAGCCTCCAGAGTATCCTCTACAGATACCTCTAGTGAATCTCCCTGAACCTCAACCAACATCTTCAGATCCTTCCAGTTCGAGTGATTCACATGGCTCTAGATTTACACCTTTTCCTGTCACTCCCATTTCTACAGTCCAGCCATCTAGTCCTAGTCTTTCTCTCGATTGATTCCCACTTTTATGATGAAGACAAAAAGGGAGAGAAGAACTAAAAGTGATTTTTTTAGAAATGACATTAATGTTGCACAGATAGCATACACTTATGGGTGTATTGGGATTTAGGGAGCTTTTGATAGTACATTGACTTGTTTTTAGCTATATAATGAATGAAATACGCAGTTAAAGTTCTTATATAGTTAGAACCTATTATTATGAACTGATGGATTTCTATTTGTGTATGGAAGATGATTATAGGTTTTAACTCATTCTTGTTTTAGAAATTTCAAAATCACTAAACTTGAATCCAAAATGATTTCAAAGATATTAAGAATTTCATAATAGTTGAATTTGAAATCATAGGAAACTCAAAGATGTTAAGTTCTTGATTTCAAAATAAGTTCAAACAAAAGATTCAAAAACATAAATTTGAACTTAAAATCATTTTCAGATAAATTCCAAGTCATTTGAAGTTAAAAGTAGCCTTTTGTAAAACTCAATAAATGATATTTGAAAAGAGCTCAAGAATTTTAAATGCATATGATTCTAAAAAAAGTCACAAATGCTTTCAAACACCTTATTCAAAAATCACTAAGTTTTGTCATCATCAAAAAGGGGGAGAATGTTAGATCTACAAGTTTTGATGATAACAAATATTGGATTGATCCTACCAAAAGTTTTGATAATAAACAAAAGAGATTTGAAAAAAGGAACTAAGTCTTTGGTGGCAAGAAAAACCATTACTCGGTAGGCACTCGAGTAATGAAGAAGAACAGGAATTCATAGAATAGGAGAAAGAAGCACTAGCAAATTTCAAGAAGGTTACTCAAGGGATCACTCGAGTAATGATGTTCCAGAGCTCTCTGCTAAGATTTTCATAGACTTACTTGAGGGATCACTTGAATAATATAGTCATTAAGCTCTCTACCAAGTTTTTGATGGTGTCACTCGAGTAGCCACTCGAGTAATGACAAGTGATCACTCAAGGGACCCCTCAAGTGACCAGGTAAGTTTTCAGGCAGTGAAGACTCTGTCAATATTTTGCCATGACCACTTAGTAGCCACTCTAGTAATGCTTCTAAATTACTCTAGTAACCAGTCTAGTGATCAAGTAAGAAGTGTTTGACTTAACTCTCTACCAAGATTTTTAATGCCTCACTCAAGTAGCCACTCGAGTAATGAAGCATAGTCACTCGAGTAGCTACTCGAGTAATGTAGTACAGAGAGTATGATTTTAATTTGTTGTTCATTGATTTGTTTTTTATATGATTAATCTTTCATTGTATTAGTTTCCTAAGTGTATTTGTAGGAAACAATTAAGAGATCATGTATTGAGAGAAAAGTCAAACATATCGTCCGCAACATCTGAAATGCTCACCTACCGCAAATGGCTAGTTTTCAAATTCAAAGAACAGTCAAATAAAGTTGTGCGACTCTAACGAACATGTTTGAAATACTTCCAATAGAAATTTCAATTCATCTATATATATTGAGCATTCAACGAAGAACATAACACAATAACTGAGAACACATAAACACACATCGATCAACATTTTCTTAGTGCTATGTTTTTCTTACATTCACTCTTTATACTTCAGTGATTATATATTTGCTCTCTGAGAGAGATTTTCATTGCAAACTCAATATCTGTTATTGAGACAACTTGAGGTTGTGGAACCTTGAGTTAGGGTTTAGTTTAGAATGTGTAAGGGGGAGCGAGTTTCCAATGAAGGAACTTTCTGTGTACTAAGGTGCTAAGAACTCACTGAATCTTGAAAGATATAGTGAAACTCTCAAAAAAGCTCTGACGACTGGACGTAGGTCAAAATGGTTGTGACCAAACCAGTATAACTTTCTGTGTACACTTCAGTGATATTTCTTTTAGCTCTTAACTGCTTTAAATTTCCAGTCAATTTCTTATATACGAAACGAATATTCTGGTATCACTCAATTCACCCTCCATCTTGGGTGAAAAGCTTGCTCTAACACCATCAACATTTATTTTAACCTATTCTGGCAAAGGTGGCTCCTATCTTCGCCGACCTTCATTGTGAATTGTATCAAACAAGTATTAGGCATCAACCTATTTAACAATGGTCGATATTTGCACCAAAATTGACCTCCTCCCTATATCTTTATCTTGGAACACCCCCGCATTCCTATTCACCCAGAGCAGTCTACATAAAATGGCAAATCAGATCCTCTACTTAGCTCCATTTACCTTACAAGTTTGTGAAATATTCCACTATATCCACAAAATTGTTTCAGAAATACCAAAGAATCTATCTTTTATTTGCATGGGAATTAGAGAGATCCAACACTGACGAGCCATTGGACGTTCCGTAAGCATATGGAAAATATCTTCATGCACCCCTCACATTTATAGCAATCCATACATGATGCGATACCTCTAGTAGCACATAAAACATTGGTAAAAAGTCTCCCTCGAGCACACAACCAGAGAAACGTCTTGTATTTCTGAGAGACATGGAGTTTCCATATTTTATGCCATTCTCCCCTATGGACACCATGAGAAAGTTCATTTGCTAGATACTATGCTGAGCGAGTAGTAAACTCGCCATTATGCGTTTCACACCATATCGGTATATCCTCAGTACCCACAGGGCCATTCGAAAACACCCTCTAGAGATCCTAAAGTACCAAGAAAGGTAAAAGACTTTAGAGTTGATCTCTGTCCCACCCACCTGATAGCAAAGTATAGCACGACATAGTCGTCTACCGCTGATCCTCAAGCAATGGTTCTGTCATGTAATTCTTTAGCTTCTTATAGTTTGGGAACCACCGGTCTACCCAGAACTTAACACACACTCCATCTCCTATTTTCCAGTGCCCTTGTTCACCAAGTTCCAAGTTCTCCTAACCCTTTCCAAGTCTGAGATTCACACTTTCTTTTCTCAACCTTAGGTATCATATGCTCAACACACTTATACTTTTCTCATAAGAAATTTACCCATAAAGTATCTCTTCTTTTTACCAAGCCCCACCCAATCTTAGCCATGAATACCTCGTTCTGTCTGTGAGCATGTCGGATTTCAAGTCCCCCTTCACTTTTCTCTCGTCCCATATCCTTCCAAGCTACGTGATGCATCCTTCTATGTGACTCTGTTGAACTCCACAAAAAATTTCTATATTTTTTATCAATTGCATCACATATACTTGAAGGTAATAATGTAGATTGCATAGTATAGGCCGAAATAGCAAACATCACTGAGGATACTAACGTCTGTCTTTCAATCATAGATAACAGGTTAGTCTGCCAATTCACTAAACGATTATCCATTTTATTTAGCACATATTTAAACATAACTTTAGACACACTCTTTTTTTTGAACTGGAACTCCCAGATATTTACCCCAAGTCATTTGTCAAGTTAAAACCCAAGAAATCACCAATCTTCTTCCTTTTCGCATGACACACATTGTTGGAAAAGAATATATCGGATTTGGCCACATCTAAACAAGCTTTTATTATGGTAGCTTGATTAGGACTTGCTTCCAAAAAGAGTATTAAATCATTTGCAAAAATACATGCAAACGGCCATACCATTTTTTTTAGATGGAATGGGTCAAGCTCCCCTCTTAAACCACACTCTGTATAAGATGGGCAAATTAATCCATAATCAAAATGAATAAATAAGGAGACAAAGGGTCCCCCTGTTGAATTCCACGTGCTGGTGAAAAAGGTACACCCTTCTCCCCGTTCCACAGAACCTGTATTTCAGCAGTATACAGACTATCTAACAATATCCACAACGTTAGATGGAATACCAATCTCCTGCAAGCAACGTAGAATAAAATCCCAACAAACACTATCATATGCCTTCTCTAGATCAATTTTTAGAGCCATAAATCCAGTCTTCTTTTTCATATTCCGTATGGAGTGGATGATCTCTTGAACCAGAATAATATTATCTGAGCTTTAACGACCTGGCACAAAGCTACATTGATTAGGAGCAACCATTATAGGCATTATACTTTTCAGTTTATTTGCTAATATTTTTGTTATGGCTTTATACACCACATTGCAAAGGTTGATAGGGCAAAAATCTCGAAAGGATTGGGGAACCTCCACCTTAGGAATGAGGACAATATTTGTATCATTAATCCTTTTGATCTCCTTTGGTTTTTCAAATATGAATCTAACCAAAGAGTAAATTGAATTCCTACTATTTCCCATTGACTTTGGAAAAATAGAGGGTTTAAACCATCCGAGCCAGGAGCTTTGAACGTTCCCATACTAAAGATAACATGTTTAATCTCTACAGGACACACCATGCTTCCCAAGGAGTTTAATAACATCTCTGACACATGTGGAAATGAGCCTCCAAACTCAACTGTATCACTATACTCCTGGTCCTCTAAATATAATTTTTTAAAGAAATCAGAACCCACTTGTTTTATAAGATCTTTATCATAACACCACTCCCCATCCTCTCTATTCAATGCTTCAACAGTTTTACGCTGTCTAATAGACTTAGTGGTGCTTTGAAAATATTTTGTATTCTTATCTCCTTGATTATACCAATTACATCGAGACTGTTGGAGCCACATAATTTCTTCTTGGACTAAACACTTCTCTAGTTCCTCCTACAGCTCCTTTCTTGCACACTCCCATGTCAAGTTCTCATCCCCATTCTTATTCAATTTTTTGAGTTGGGTCACTAAGTTCACTTTGTGTTTGTTAATATAACCGAATACATCTTTATTCCAATCCCTCACATCTTCTTTAAAAGCCTTCACATTCTTCGCCCAATGTCTACCACGTCACCATGAATTCTTGACAATCGACGAGAAATATTCATGTGTTACCCATGGTACAAAAAATCTAAAAGATCTATCTTACTTCTGTCTATTATCATTCCCATATATCTTCAGAATAGGGGGCAATGATCTGATTTTGTTTTTGGGAGATGCATAACCAAAGCCTCAGAAAACTGTTCAAACCATTTACTATTAGCCACTACTCTATCCGATCTGCTTGACACACCCCCTCTACTCCATATGAAAATGGGACCTTGAAACTCAACTTCATCCATTCTACACTTAGCTATTCTTTGAAACCCCTGGTCTAGATTAACCGGATTTTGGTGCACATATTTACGTTCCTCAGTTCGTAACATTACATTGAAGTCTCCTCTTACACACTACTTAGCTACCCCATTTGAAGCAATAGCATTCAACTGGTTCCATAACTCTCTTCTACGAGCTTGAATAGGATGGCCATAAACCACCATTAGGTACCATGCATCTCTCTTCCCTTCATTTACACACCTATGCATAAGCTGAGATGTTCTAGACTTAATTGAGAAGTCAAATGTATCATTCCAAAAACACCATAATCCTCCACTAAAGCCTACTACTTCCTCTATTTCTACATTTCCAAACCTTATTCTACGAGCAATCTTTATAGCTTCCTCACCTTCTCTTCTTGGTTCGAGAATAGCAATAAAACAGAGATTATACCGCATTTTCAACTCAAGTAAAAGTCTCACAAAAAGATTCCCCCAGTACCTCGGGAGTTCTAAATCATAATATTTCCAATCATTAAACTAACCTTAATGAGTAGTTTGAAGCCCCAACACATGGTACTTTTTAAACGTCATTATCCATGTCAAACACACCGTCTTTAAGCACATCAATAGCTAATGGGTTAGCTCAAATACTAAACCTCCTCGCCCCCTTATCGCCCAGATCTAAAGGGTTAGCTGTAGGGTGCACAACTGTCTAGAGGTGATTTTTATCAGAGTGAATAGATTCATTTTCCACAACATGCAACATGTTTTGGTGTCTTGGTATGGTTTCTCTATCTTGCCTAGCTACACCAAAACCTGTTACGATGTGGTCCACTGTGCTGCCATTTGGTTGATCCAGCCCTAAATTCTTCTTAGACCTCATTAGTTGGTCCATGTTATCGCTATCTCTAGATCCAGTTTTGCTCTTATTTCGGCTTTCTTCTTAATCTTTGTACCTACTGAAAGCCCACTATTCATCTTGGTAATTTTTGGTCCATTAGCTTGCTCATTTCTACTCCTACGATCCACGTTTCTCTCCTTTCTTTGCACCGACTCTGACTTAGCAATATTAGCAATATCATTAAGCGCCAATTTTGGTCCATTCGGGCCATCCACATAGTCCATGTCTTGACTTTCTTTATAATTCAATGTGCCATATTGTAACCCCCTACCGTAATTATATCTAAAATACGCAATTAAAGTGAAATAGAGACTAATAATTATCAAATAACATTTTACAAACCCATCTACCAGACGGGGTTTTCACAAATACCCTTCAAAATCATTTATAACCTTATCTCATATTCACATTCCGAATACAATTACTACACGAAGATAAATCACATTTAAATATATCAGAGTACGCAATGTAATAATCTCAGAAATCCCGGGTTCCATATATTAATCAAAGCCTTACAGGGCACATTCGCCCATATACAATTTCCTAAATAGGGGATTACACAAAGTCATTTCCAAATACCAAATCAAATACTCATCCACATATATACATCCAAATCCAAATACATAATACTCCCATATATGATAACCAACAACCAGAATGACAACCTGAAGGAGTCCTCATCGCCCTTGGCTGCTTGCTCCATCCTCGATCCACTACCCTGTCTGAAAGGTTAGCAGGGGAGGGTGAGATTCAAGATAATCTCAGTAGGTAAACAATACCAATATGCATGTATGATAAATATTTAATGCATGACATGCTTGCAGCACATAACTCATACTAACACAATGACAAATTTGTAAGCTCAATGCTTCAAACAACATACTGATGGCCATAGAATAAATTGAAACATAGCTTCAAATTACATATAATCATGCAAAGCAAAGACATACACCAACACACTAACACAAATATCAAATACATGTAAGAGAGATATGTTCCCTACTCTGGTCCTTCCACGTAAGCTCTAGCTCTAGCTATTCACGATTAGGGCGAACATCAAACCCTATAACCAAAACAAGGACATAGGGTTAATCCCTTTTTCCAATTCCTTAACTTTCAAACACTTATGTTGGTTATCATGCATGACCTTTAGGTGGCTACTTAAAGCCTAAACACAAGCCTAAAGGGTTGGGAGAAACTTGACCAAAGTTCTCTTTTGAAACCTCAAAATCCCATTTTTGGCTTCACTCGAGTGATGGATGGCGTACTTGAGTGATGGATGACTCACACTCGAGTGAGTATGGCTCACTCGTGTGAGTGCTTGCCCGATAGCACAACCAGAGACAGAAAGTGATCACAGCACTCGAGCATTTAACCTAGTACTCGAGTGATGGTCCCACACTCACCTGAGTCCCACCGAGTGAGGCTTAAGAAGTGACCACCTAAGAGCAACAGAAAACCCAAAGCCATAATTGCACTCGAGTACTAGCTCTGGCACTCGAGTAAGGCCACAACACTTACGAGTACTAGCTCACACTCTTGACAAATCAACTGTGAGTGACAACCCGAGAAGCGGATCTTAGTACAGAAGCACATGATCACTTGAGTGAGACCACCATCACTCGAGTGATAACCCACATCACTCGTAGGTGAGGAAATGCACTCTTGCTTCTTCCATGAACAAGTGCAACCAAAACAGAAGGGAAAAGGAAAAATATCACGCTACACTCGAGTGAGACCCCTGTTCACTCGAGTGAGGCTCTATCAGAAGCTAGAACACAACAGATATCAGAATTTTCCCGAACTTAGGTAATATGTTTCCAATGGCTCCAAAACTCTAACACAAGGCTATTCCCACATAATTTCACACAAGGAACCCATTGGAAACCTCAAAATAACCAAAATCATATCATAATGACATTTTCCTCACATTGGTTACACTCTTCACACATATAACCAAATTCTATAATTTTTACTCTCAATGTTCTAATTCAATTCTAATGGCATCAAAACACACTATAACACCATTTTAATCATAATACAACATGCAATTCTCCCAATTACATGTTACAAAAAATCATGGCAAAATCCATAATTCACATAACTTAACCAAAAATCACAAAACTTAGATCAAAAGGGTATAAATACTCACCTTTCCTCTTTCCCAAGCCAAATCCTTGATTCTTCATCTTTCAACTTTCCTCAAGCTCTTAAAACACCTTCTTTCACAAATCTAAAACCATAGCAATGAAGCTCTCATCACTATGAACAACTTTAAAGAAAGTTATTTGAGCTAAAGAGGACAAGAAGCTAACAAAAAACCCACCCTTTATTTTCTCTTTCCTCCTCTTGAGCTCAACGTCCATGGAGAATGAGAAGAGAGAGAAAATATCATATTTTTGAGCCAAGGAAGGCCCTTGACCAACCTAGAAAGAAAGAGAGGAGAGAGGGAAGAGCTTTTGAACATTTGACCAATCCAATGATCTATATTGTGACACTTGTCACAATATCACCACATCTCCCATGAGCTTATATACACACAAGCACATAGATTCCACCCTTTGAACGTATGCAAAAATCAATCCTAGCCATTGATCTTTGAGTTACCAATGAGCTTCCTCTTTGGTAACCGATCAATTGGTCGATAACTTTACCGTTTTGCTCCTGATTACGACAATTCACATTGAATCACCACCAAACTTATTTTCTCATTCTATATCACCACCTTATACGCCCTCCCTATATTTTAGTCAATTTAGATGTTAATCCATGATTGAGCTTAAATACAGGGCTTTGGCACTGCTCATATCACACTTGAATCATAAAACATATTATCTTCTCCAAAAGTATCGCGTTAACGATAATCACATTCACTTTTGGAGTCATAATCCCTTAATCGAAATTTGGGATATTACACATATCTTGACCTATTTACTCCGACACTATCATTTCCCCGTAAATCATACAGAGATTCCCTCACTTTCCCTTTTAAACTTTTCGGTCGTCTGGATTACCGTGGGCACTGAACAACCATCGAATCATATAGGCCAATCTCACCTCCCTTCTTTGTCGCGTTCACTTGATCACTAATATTCGTTGATTTTCTCGGTAAAGAATCTACTGAATCAATCTTCCTAGCACCATCGGCTCGTTGTTTTGTTTGATTAGAGGTAGAAGCATGAGAACAATGGTCAGCTTCATGCCCATACCTCTTGTATCTCAACCAAATCAGGTGTATCCCCTCGTACTGTACTCTTTATATCATCCTATTGATCAAGATAAATGGATGTAACTACACATCAAGATCAAGTTCAACACATAGTCGTGAAAACTATCCACATAGAAACTTAATTTAACTAGCAAAACATAATAAATGCAATATTAGCATGATGTAAATATTCATAAAAATATGGTTCTTTTAAACCATAAAATTCAATATACTTTTTCAATCAATTATATATATACTGAAATTATTTTAATCATGTAGCATTTTATATATTGAATGCTTTTCTTGAACACGTTTCTGGCATTTTGGATTCTTCAAAGATTCTCATGTAAACTTCACTGTTTAATGAGCTATATTTATAGGCTCTATATAATAATATATAATAGACACTTAATTGTATTTTTATATGCTGCAAGAATAGTAATATATGCAAAATTATTGTATCTACCACAAAATAATATACCTCATTATAGTCTTCATTAACCTTTGTGAAAGTCTTTATTTTCACTTAAATATTTATATATTTCATATTTTAGATGTTGGAACTGCAGGTCTATAATTTTAACATCAAAATAATGTAATCATACTCTAATGGCATCTTTTTCCTTTTACTTTTTTTTGGCCAATCACCATTATGTCTACCTTGCAAAACATATTTCTGCATATGATCCTCACTTGATCACATGAAATAATTATCAAAATCTTAACCGACAACTTAATCTTTTCAGTTCCATGTTTCCTATGACATAGTTCATTGAGATCTTTTATTACTTTCAGGTACTTGAACCTCTTCTAAGGTTTTTGTAATTAGTTATGTCTTGGAACTTTTTTGGAGTACTTGCATCCTTAATATGATCATCTTAATTAAGTGTTGTAATATGTAAGATCAAATATGCCAGCATTGAAATAGAAATTTTGTTCTCACATGAATTAATCTAACTAGTTATGGAGGCTTCAATAAATGATTTTTGCATCATATGATCTAGAACCTTTAGAACCTTAATTAAGTGATGTTAAAACTGTGAACTTTCGTTCAAAGGTTCATTATGGTTGTAAATTAAGAACTGTTAAAAAAGACCACCTTTCATAACGGTTCTAAAATTATAGCCTAAGCAAGTTTCGTCAAATTTCTTAAAACACCTGTTATCTCACACCTCTTCACATTCCCATGTTATACACTTAACACGCTTGTCTTTGGTTGAACGTTACCCACCATCCTCAGAACCCCATAACTCCAGTTGACTTTTCTAGTTATCGATGGTCACTTTCAAGAGAACCACATTCTCCACCACTTGCTTTGAAGTTCGGTCTGATGGTCAAGTGGGTTGTGTCAATTGCCCTAACTTGCTTTTTTGTTTCAAAGCCTTAGATAGGTCACATTCCTTTACATGCTATGTTCTCCTTATTTTAAAGTATGATCTCTCTTCTACATTTTGCATTCTCCTTATTTTTCACTTCACCTTGCCTAGGTAGGTTTTGACCTTAGTCATGTATTGTGTATTTCTGGAAAACCCATTGCTCTGTTCCCTGTGGCTGATTGAATAAGTTTTTTTTTCCAGTTAAAATGGCCAATTCTACTTCCCACGACACTGATAATGCCCCTAGTTCTGATCGTGCTTATACTTATGATAATGTTCCTAGTACTGGTATTCTCTTTAGTACTAATGTAGTCCCTAGGCCACCTAGAAACGAGACCCAATGAGAGGCGTTAGAACAAGTGTGAGATATTGTAAAGAGGGGTCATTACGTCTTGCCTTTTGTGAACCAAGCAAAGTCTTTAAGGAGAAGAAATCACGTGACATGGAACAATGATGATAAACCTTTTAAGCAGTCATACTTCATCAGCTACATCAGCTTAACGGCAAGGACTAATGTTCCTATCACTACGGGAAACTGGCGAGGGTACAGGGAGATTATGTAGGCATTATTTGGGACAATATCAGGGTAAGATATATATGTATGTTAATTACTTGCTAAGTACTTGTAAAAAATGTTAAATTGAATTGTGTGCCTTGCAGTCTACATATCATGTAGACAGAGATTTCATCAGGGAATTTGTCATCAAGATGGATGTGCATTGATGAAGGTTTACTTGAAGAATTCTGAAGAGGCTAATGAGATAAAAGTTCCCATAGAAGTTCAGTCCACCATCAAACCGGATGATTGGAGAGAATTTGTCATCTCATGTTGTGACCTGACATTCTAGGTAATTGTTATTCACAATTCATAAATCCTATATGTATTTGTTTAATATTAACTTGAGTGTTGTGTGTTTCGTAGGAATTAAGCTGGTTGAATAGGGAGAGAGTGAAGGGAGGGCAAATAGGGTTTGCTTGGATCTTTAAAAAAGTTGGTTGCTGGGAGTGGGGACGGTAGTTGACCTCCCTATCATGAACTTTGGTTGTAGCCAGGCAAGATAAAGATGGCTCTCATGACGATCCTTAGGTAAAGGAGCTTACCGATAAAATGTTAAGTATTAATGTTAGTCCCCGATTCATGAAAGTAATGTCTTCAATTAATTATCAATATTAACATTATTGTTAAATACACAACAAGCCATGTCCCAGGAAGTGACAACACAAGGGGGCTACCTTTTCGGGGATGATGATGTATTGGCGAAGACATTGGGGTTTGACTATCCTAGTTTTCTTAGGAATTCTGACTTTGGATTTACCAAGATAAAATATTATGGTCACTGTCAAACTTGAAGAAATAACTGAGACAAAAAGTATGAAAAGCTCTAAAAACAGTTTGATGAAATGTAAGAACAAATACGATTTCTCACATAAGAGTTTATGAAAGATCGTACTACAAAGCATCAAGGGGGAAATGGAAAACCGAGTACTAGAGGCTGATGCACATTTCCCCCCATGATCTACTTGAGGGTTTGACAGATGTTGAGTATTTTATTGATAGCCCTGGACACCATATTGTTGAAATGGCTGCATGTTTAACTGCCCGGAGGATAACACGCTTCATAAAAAGCCTATGTCTTTTGAGCATTTGAAGGTACAAATTAACACTAACATCGACTACATCTATCCGTTCCTTGTGCCTACCAAAGGCACAGATATAGTATAAAGGGCAATGGGCAGATGGCCTTGTCATTTCCTTAGAGTATGGAAGCCTACTCAAAAGAAGCCGCCTACTTCCAAGACCCCTACTCAGTCTAAGAAGAGGAAGTATCCGAAGAAGTCTTCTTCAGTGAATAAGACCATTGGTCAATCTTCCTGGAAGTCCCTATAGGAGTTCACTGACAAGTGCTTTACTTCAAACTCATGTCCAATAATTGCATTTGAAATAGAGGTCTTCGACTTTCTAGACCAAGTGGAAGCTATAACTGAAGAGCTTGTTTCTAAGATAATGAATAAGGACATGGCAAGTTCAATGTCTGTCAACTTTTTTATAAGGTATTTCTTCAATTGTAATGGAATGGTTGGCTGCTTAGAACTTTGATTATATTTTGATATGTTAGTTTTGCCATTTCAAGCACCTGTACCATAATTACCTTGTCCCCCTCGACCTCTAGGATAAGATCAAATTTATCCACCCTGACCAAATCAATAACCAGGGTGATGACATGAAGGAAGATGTCAAGCAACGTCATGCAAGGTTTCTAGGGGATGAATTACTTAGGAGGGCTCCAAACAGAAGTGACACTTACTTCTTGGTGCCTTACCTTTAAGGGTGGAAACATCATTAACTCTGCTTGAATTAGTGTTTACTTATTTTGTAATTTTTCTGATGGTGTGATCTATTATTGTACTTAGGAACCACTGGATACTCATAGTCATAAATCCAATGTGCAAAAGGATTTGGTACTATGACTCCATAAGTGGGGTTCCAGACATGAGACCATATATGTAGGAGACTTTCAACTAGTAAGTTATTCATTCATCATCTCTTATAATTCAGTTCATCTTGCATGTTTCTGTATATGTAATTTTATCTTGTATCTTCTCATAGCGGTCTACACTTACCACACTCAAAATAGTCTCGAGTGCGCCAAGAACAAGCTCATTAATGCACCTACAGATGTGCCATCCAATGGTTGTGTCCAAAGGTATATATATTATTCACTAATGACAATAAATATTAATAAATTGATGAAGCACTCAATATAGTTTATATATATGACTGACTGACAAATTTTTCTTCTCATTTCTTTATAGTGCCCAAGGCAACTAGAAAACAGCAATGATTGTGGGTACTGCTTGAAGCAGTACATGAAGAATATTATCACCCACAGTCCTAAAAATATTGATACAACTAAGGTATATTATATGTTCAATTCGTTCATATATACATTCGATTAGCTATATATTACAAGATCTAACTTCCATCTTGTTTCATTTTGAGCACCATATATTTTGATGCCTCCTGCACAATGTTTAGAAACTCACAAATGGAAGAAGTTGCTAAAGAGTTGGCGACATTTGTGCAATATCAGTGGAAGAGTAATAAATACATATAGAATGACTGTAAATTTTTAGATAATGACAATTTGTTTGTTTTAAAGTTTTAGTTTTAATAGTGTATACATGTGCATGAATGACTCTAAATATATTCTAATTTGTTGTATTGTTCTGTAAATGAATGAATGTAAATATATGTTGTGATTCATTCTATATAACTGTATATGTAGGGGATATCGAAAGCAGAGCCCCTAAAGTTTTTTTTGAAAAAAAAAATTAGCTTCAATAAATCATTGTTGATATCTAACAACCATTATTTATATCAACTATATATAACGGTTGTTAAACTAGAACTGTTATGTATGCTGCAAGCATTACCATATATTATGATGGTTATTGACATGTGCCCGTTAATTATTATCACACAATGGGCATATCATGGTCTCACCAAGCCTCAATATATAATGAGTGTTATATTATAACTATTATAATAGGTCTGAAATAAATAACGGCTCGAAACTATAATGTATCTATGTTGAGCTTTTATAGTGCCTACATATATGATGGTTCGGAACCATGAAGTACGGTAGTTAATAACCGTTATATATCATGATTTCTGTATTAATGAATTGCAGTTCTGGCTGATGATTTGAGTGGACCAAGCTTGAAATAAATACTCTAATGCACAACTTAGTTTAAAAATATAACAAATTAAAGTTAGATGAAAGTAATCAAAATGTATGAATAATTGTGGAATATGAAATTACTAGACAGTAGTAATCAATATCTGTTGAATTTCGGATCAGTCCTTGAGGGGTCGAGATGCTTAATGAAGTTATTTGGCCGAATCAACTGATATTAAATTAATTGGTACTCTTCTAATCTTTAATGTAAGATTTACTTACCTAATTAAAGGAGATTAAGGAAGCTAAATAAATTATTTAATTATAATATATGTGACATGATCTCTCTATAATATTTTTGTGTAATGTTACATTATGTATCGATTTGTAAGTTAGAAAAACTAGTTTGAAGAATAATGATAAATATAAGAGATAAAATGGAATAAAGTCTTACATATAGAACTAAAATCCACACGGAATTAGGTTCTACATTTAGGATTAGAGAACTATTTAATTTAATATCACTTGAATTGGTTTTAACTAAATAGAAGATCATACTTTGTAATATCAATCCTAAATTTTAGACATAGATAAAGTAAATGGCTTATAAAGTGTTTTAAGGCTGAAGATAAGAGTTTAAAAGTGAAAGCCTCACTAATAGGGGCTGGTTCTTCACAATTAATAAACCAAGGTTCAAATCCCAATGGGAGAAGTGCCCATATATAATGCTGGACAATGTGCCTACAACAGGAGGTTACCCATGCCTATTAAAAAAGGTGAAAGCCTTAGAAAGAGATTAATTATTCAAAAAGCTTAGTTTAGGAGAAATTTTATAAAGGATAAACAATTATTAAAATTATCTACAGGCCTTGAAAAACTGAGGAATCATTATGTAATGTTATTTTGGACATTTAGAAAATTATGAATAGGTTTAATCCCCCCATGAGTAGCCTAAATTACTTCAAAGCTAATTTATGATAATTAAGGGCCTATTTTCTTGGATAATTCAAGAAAAATAGCTAAAAGATAATGTTTAGCCCAAATAATTTTAGGAAAGTATTTCATAAGGTAAAGAAGCTAATTAAGGAAGGAAACCCTTAAAATGTATTAATGATTAATTTCTAGGATTTATTTAGTAATTCAATACTGATCAAGAAGGGGTAAAATGGTAAGTTTGCTACCAAAAGCCCAAAAATGAACTGTGCAACAAATAAACCCAAATTTAAAATCCATTACGTGCTGCCATGGCCAAGAAGATTGGGATCAAATTTAAATGGATTTTACCCAATAAGATGCATAAAGAGAGGGCTTGTGAGATAAGCTTTGTAAAAGGACTTAACAGAAAAATTAAAGGAAGAGAATACAAAAATTGCTGGACAATTGACCACAGCTAGGTGGCGTACATACATTTGTCAATGTTAGCTTAATACAAGATTAAGTGTTTAACTGGGCCAATTTAAGCTTCATCTTCAGCATTCACCTTATTGTTATGTCTTCCATAAGCTGAAAACCGAACAAGAAAAGAGAAAAAGAAGTGTAAAGCTCTTGAATGCGACAGGGAAGGAGTTCAAGAAAAGAGTTGTATGTTTCCAAATTCTTCGACTAAACCACCTTTGTAGACAAAACACCCTTCACAAAACTTTCTCCTCTCCTTGAAAACTACCTATCGATGGCTGTAGATTCTGGAGAAAGAGGATTTAAGGGCTTTACAAATTGTAGACAGAAAGAGAACGAGAAGAGGAGGTAAGAATATTTAGACTTTTGTTATGGTTTGCTTGAAGTATGGTCAAGTAATTGTGATATATATATATATATATTGCCCTGGTCTGGATAGTTGAGAAACACAAGAATTTGTTAAAGTTTTGAACATATAAAAGGTGCAAGAACATGAATTAAGCAAAGGAAATTGAAGTATCAAAAACTATGAAGCAAAACTCAAGTAAGAGTTTTGGAAAAGGCTCTCGGTCAATTTGGGTTCAGAAGGCAGCTTTTGGAATTTAGTTAGATTCAATCTACCAACGGATTTATCTTTACAGACATTGTAGGGCTGAATTTCTAAAAGAACATAAATTAAATGTTAAGCCTAGAAAGGATACTGATTGAATGAGATACAATATGAGTCTTCAGGGGTTAATCTTGAGTTTCTATGGGCATAATGTCTGTCTAGGGGCATTTAGGAAAAGGAAGAGAGGTGCTGAACAGAGGAATAATCTTGAAAGTATAAAAATTGAGCCTATAGGTGGGGGGTTTTTTTTATTTAAAAAGAAAACCTGCAAGACAATACCATGACATCGAAGAACAGTCAGTATAGTTTGGGTGGTACTCCTCCGGTCCTTAATATAAGACATATTTAAGGAGTTGATCTTGGTCATAAATAAAATATAAAATTTTCATATTTATCAATATTTTTCTAATTTCCTCCTATTGATGCTCCCTCCACAATAATTAAGGAGGAGAGGGAATGAGAGAATTAAGAAATATGACTAGGGTGTTTTAAAAAATACATGTCATATTAACTAAATTAACCAACTTCCTTAATCTAATCAAATTAGATAAAATATTAAGAACTGGGGAAAACTGTGATGGCCCCCAGGATTGAGGAATCACCCATAGTTCTTTTCAGTATTCTTGGTTTTTGCAAGTCTCAGAGTATGACTTCCACCTTAATAACACATGTGGCTTCATTAAGCACATGGCTTGGAGAGTAAAGGGATGCTGCTAGCAAAACTCGGTTCTGCATGGGTCATCATTAGAGTGTTGTCTTATAGTTGCAGTACTCGAGTTCAATCAAGCCGAAGTTGTTCAACACGTGCTAGTCTCGGCTCTCCTTGGAGCTGCCACCTACAACATACCCCCTCTCCTTGGTCTGTCTGTAGTCATGATATTTTTCATGCGGCTGGAAATTGGCTGTAGTTTCCTTTTATCCCTCAGTTTATGGAAGGCTTTAATTTGGCCATCGGTTTGGGTCATTGTCATAATGGGTTTTAATGTCTAGTTTCTATTTTTTGCCTTTGAACAGTGAGTGTTTTTGTTGTACGTATGTCTATCTTTATGTACTCCTATTTTTGCATGATTGGCTATGTTATAAAAAATAACTAACTTAATTAATTTCTTTAACATATGTAAATTAGTAACTTATAACTAATTTTCTTAATGTTTGTAAATTAATTACCTACCTTCTATGTTCAGGATTGAAGGGGAATTACACTTAGGTCCCAAGTAAGAGAAATGATTATTGCAAGGTCCCATTACATTTTCAAATTATTAACAAGTCCCAAGGGACATCGGAGTGAAAGATTCAATTGTGAATTCACCAAGTTGCCCTTGTTTAGTTGAAATCAGAATTGAAAAATGGGGTTAGGGCTTGTTGTCATTAAAAAACGATCAACTCTAGGTCTCTCTTACTCACCATATGCTCATCATCATTGGCATGCTCATCGTAGTTATTGTGGTCACTGGTATTCGTGTTGGTCGTGCTCACCAGTCTACATTGCTACCTTTGTCAATGGTGTGAGATTATTGGTGATTTCATGGACTCTAAGATTTGAGAAAATCGTTGTGTCATCATCTCTCTTACTCCTTCAGTCGATTACTCTCGCTCTAAGATTTGGGAAAATTTGGCTTACTTCCCCTTGTTAGACACTTTGATTGATTAACCAAATTCATGGAAAATCTCTCCTAATCTCTATGCCTTCTTGAAACACACATGTAGCAAGCAACAACTTAAAGGAAAGAAGGAGAGAGGTGATGGTTTAGAGAGAGAAAGAAGAGAAATCAAAGGTAAATCATGAAACATTGCCTAACATGTTGATTTATGTTTGTTGTTGGTGGTTTGGATGATTGTTGGTTTTGATTTTCATGACTTTGTGATTTTGGGAAACACAAACTCTAAGAGGAGGTGTTGCCCAAATTTTGATTAATCATGCTAAAATGATGTTTAAGTGGTTAGACAAGTGATTAGAAGTGAAAGGAAGGAGTTTGGTTGAATGGAATCAAGAAACTTCAATTAATTTCCCAATATATTGTGATTTTTGTCCAGACCTGTTTTTGGGTGTATTTGGGCTGGAATTTCATAGATTTGATGATTCCATTCTATTTAGAATGAAAAATTGTATAGAGAACATGTGAAATATGAAGTGTGAAGGCTTAGGATGTGAAATGACAATTTTACCTTTAAAACCCTAACATAGTGGTTGCCAATGATAAATCTGTAATTTGAGCATGAATTTGACTAATTTGAGGTAAAAAATGGATTTTACAAGCGAAATTGTGTAGGAATAACTTGGGTCATAATTTTTGATAAAGTACAGTTGGACCGGGTATAAAGGGGCTTAGAGCGGGTTCCTAAGGACATTTTGGTCATTTAGCAATTTTGAGTGAAGATAACCAACAAAATGAGTTTAGAATGTGACATGAATGAGTAATAACTTATTTACTATACATTTGGAATTTTATGACATATCAATAACCCGAGCCGGATCAAAGGTATTGGACAAACAGTAGAGCAGGAAAGAGTAATTCTAGGTAATAACTCTATCTTTCATATACTATGTGGTGGTATATATGTTGTATGTTGTTTTATTATGTGATATGAATAATGAACACATTATCTAGCTATGGTACGGGAAAAGCATAAGTATCATCCGATGGGAAAAACACAAGTACCATTCGGCCTCTATAATACATAGTACCCGGGGGTACATTACCTAGTTGTGGTCTGGGACCCAACTGAGGTATACAGACAAGTAGGGGTTTGGCCCTGAATTGTGTACACACACCGGTATAAAGTGTTAATGTTATATTACACTATGTAGTGCATTGAATATTGATCTTTCGCATTTTATATAATTGATAGCCTGTTACTACTGAGATTCATATGAATCTCACCCTTTCCCTAAATATATCATTTATCCAGTTCAAGAAAGTGGCTCTAAAGGCAAAGTCGTAATTACCAGTAACTGAGGGTTCTGGTCCAAATCTAGCACTGACATTGGTTATCTGCAAGCTTTTATTATATTTTAAGTCTGTGATTATTATGTACAATCCTTGTGGAGAATTTTTGTAATATAATCAAGTACTTATTATTATTATTTTTATGTTATTTCTGTTTGTCCACTGAACTGCGCACAAACCCTATGATAAATGGGTTCAAAATTAAGGGTGTAACAAACCCACCAAGGGGCGGGCTGAAAAAGCTCATCCCGTTCAGCCCGTGGGTTGTGGTGGGCTAGCTTAAATTAGTTCGATTGTCAAATAATTAGTCTTAATTGTTTTTAGGTGCTGTAACTGAATATTCAGGGTTCTACATTTGTTCTTTCGATTTGTCTTTCCCTTGCATATGTGAAGTACAACTATACTCCAACGGCATCGTTTTTTATTCATTATTCTTATTCTTCTTTAAGTCAATAGTCTCTCGATTTATTTCAGCTGGGGATGGAAATAAACTAGGTTTCTAACAGGGCCCTATAGCCTGACTTACATAAAGTATAACCTAGTTTATTTAGTAAATAGGTTAGGTTTGGGCTTAAACCTATTGCCAGGCCTATTTAGATAAACATATTATGCCTATTTTCATAAGGTCTAACCTATAAGCCTGACCTATTTAATTTTTTTAACTTATACTATTATATAAATATATATAATATCATCTAAATAATTTTATAAATTATTTATAAATTTACCAAATTAATATTAATTTTAAGTTTCACATCTCATCGTTATTATACTTAACCATTGCTTTTGCATAAATCATTCACTCTTACCTCTCTTTTCTTCGATCGCTTAAGATGATAACGCTAACTCACTCCCTCTCCCCTAATTTGTTTCATCCACTAAAGCATAATAATTTCTATGAGTTTATTTGAGTGCCAAATGAAATATTATAATCTTAGTAAGAGAAGTTTGTCTCAATTTATGTGGGAAGACTGAAGGAGGTAAAATCTAGTTTTGTATGTTGCTTGTTATGCTTGGTCAATTTTAGAAAATATATTTCATTAGTCAATAGATGATTAGTTTTTCTTATTCCTATTTACTCGAACAATATTTGTCACTAGATTTTCTTTTCTTTTCTTTATTAAGCCCTAATATTACGATGAGAATGAATATTAGGATTTTAAGACATAATATAGGATTATAAATAATCGTAAAGGGTTATATATAAATTTGGAGGCATAGGCTTTAAATGTTATTTAAAGGCCTATATTTTAAGTAGGCTTTTAAATAGGCTTCAGGCCTTGTCAGACCTTTTGAAAGTTCAGGCTCAAGGCTAAAAAAAACATACATATAGACTCAAGCTTTGAATTTTTGTTACATGCCAGGCCTATTTAGGTAAAGGCTGGCTTGGCCTGGCCTATTTTCACCCGTAACTTCAGGAAATGGAATTAGAAATTTGCATATTGTAGGCTAAGAAATTATGCTTCTAAGAAATTCATTGGATTGCCTCAAGCTAGTGATTTAAACGCAGTGATACTTCTGCAAAATTTTTGCTTGAGTTGTCAATTATTATTGGTTAAGTTCTATGACCCTTATACTTGTGGATTGAAAGCCCTAAAAGTCCTGTGGGAAAGAAAGTCAAAAAGGGAAAGCTTGTGAGTTTGAATTTCCTCTTTCTCTTAACATAAACACTCTAGTCATCTTTCTTAATTTCCTCATTTTCTCGCCTCCTTGATTATTGTTGAAAGAGCATCGATAGAGGTAAATTAGAAAAAGATTGACAAATATGAAAAATATGTCTTATATTTATGACCAATAGTAACTCTGTAAACAGGTTCTATTTTAAATACCGGATAGAGCATATACTTTAATCATTAAAAATTTGAAACCGTTATATGTCTTGATTGTTTTCAGTGTTTTTCCCCCAATTTTGATGCTTGTCAAATATATTTCTTAACATATTGGTTCTTCATATTGCATGCCAAAGATGTTTTAGCCATTTTCTTTCATATTGCATATGTAAATGCTCGGAGCAGGAAACCCTTGTTTTTTTAAAAAAATGAGTAAGGGCATGTTGGATGTATTAATAACAAGGGTAGCTTAGTAATTTTACTATTACATTCTTTTCTCTCAAGTCCTATGAGACTTGAGATTTATTTAAAGGTTTCATGGGACTTTATATTAACTTTTGTCTTAGTTGGGACTTTGCAGTAAGTTCCTATTGGAATAAAAAGGTTAAAGAATAGTTTTTTGGTATAAAAAATTTTAAGAGAGTTGGCCTGAGGGCTCACTAAAGTTAGGCGTGCCTCAGGCTTCAAATAACATTTATAAAAGTATTTACAAATCTTTTATCAATAAAATTCTAATATCAGTTAGATTTACACCCATAATCTTAAGTTTTAGTATTGGCCTAATTGGCAAAAGAAATATTAGAATAATTGACCGCAAAACCCTTGATTATTTGAATGGGCTTGCCTGGCATCAACTTTATTCTACTTGTGACATAGACGCACAAAAATAACCAAACATTTGGCCCCACAAAAAAGAAAACAAAATTTTAGCTACGGCACCGACACTGTTCATGATTTCTAGAAGAATACTTGATACTATACTAAAAAAACAGGGTAAGTTTCGGAAATTGATTCTAATCTAATTAACCCTAAAGTTGGTATCTAACACCCCAAATTTTATTCACCAAAAATATATTATAATTATTTTGAGTAATTCAATAAAATGGTGAATATTTATGAATTTGGATCTTATGAATTTTGAAATATTCATATTCATAAGAAAATGGGCAGATTAATTCAAGGAAGGAATTAAATTATAAAGGTGATAGAAAAATCATAATTTTTCTAATTTAGCCCAAGATTAATTATTTTTCAATTAATTAGAGTTAATTTCAATTAATCAAGAAAAATAAAGAAAAATGTATAATTGATTATTCTTAATGGAATAAATCAATAATTGTGAAATTAGGAAGAATTATACATAATTCATTTATATGAATTATGAAATTGTTGAAATCATTTTTCCCTTTCCTTTCTCCTCCCTAAATTTCAGCCAACACATGAAAATAAGGAAGAAGAAATAGATTTGGTTAGAGTAAAGGGAAGGGAGGGTGGTTGGTGTAACTAGAAGGGAAAAATTTAATGCAAACCCAATAAAACATAAGTGATGAGAAGGCATGGCATAAAGTAAGGAAGTATGGCATAAAGGAGGGGGTATGGTGTGAGGTATGGTTAGAGGGATGGTGCATGCAAAGTGGAGCAATCATAACCATTGATTGAATCAAGGGCTAGGAAGAAAGATAACTAAGTTAATACACATATTCTCCTTCTTCTTTCAAGCCATATTTCATCCAACACCAAAGAAAAATAGAGAGAGAGAGAGAGCGCGCGCTTGGGAAACTTTGAAGAGTTAGAGAGAAGGAAGAGGAAGAAGCTAATGTAAGTATTGATCTCTTTAGTTTTTCTTGTAGCATGTCTCTAGATCCTTCTCTAAACCTTTCTTGTTCATGGAATCCATGAATTTGAAGACACATTCTTAGCTCAAGGAGAGAAAGAGGAGATGTCTAGAGAGAGAAGATTCAAGATATCAAGAGGTAACCTCACAAACCTTAGATCTAAACTAGTATGGTGTTGTTATTAAGGTTTGTGTTTGGTTTTGGTGATTTTTGTCAACTTTGTAAATTTGAAAAGTCCCAACCCTAAGGTTAGGTGCTGTCCAAATTTAGTCTAATCATGTTTACAATCTAATTAAATGGTTAATCAAGTGATTAAAGGTCATAAGAAGACGTTTTATGAATTGAAATCATAAAACTCCATTTTCTCCAATTATTAAAGAATTTTGTTCAAATCTGTGTTGGACAGTGTTGGGATTGGATTTTGGAATTTTTGATGATATCATTGTGTTTAGAGTGGAAAATTGTGTAGGGTTCATATTGGGTGTGAAGTGAGAAAAGCCCTAGAAAGTGAAATGACAAAAATAGCCTTAAAACCCTCACATAGGGGCTGTTAGGGGTAAATATGTAATTGGAGCTGGATTTTCATAAAATAAATGATTCCATTGCATTCAGTGGGCAAAAATAGTTGGGGTTACAGTTGGTCACGTTTTTGGAAAAGGCCGAAAAAGCATAATTACAAAAACGTCCCTAAAACCCCAAATTGAGGCTGTCAAGGGTATTTTTGTAATTTTATTGTGAATTTAATCATTTTGAGCCTGGAAATGGATTCCTTGGGCGAAAATATATCAGAATAGCCCTAGTCAAAATTTTGGGAAAACGTACCATCGGGCCGGGTACGGCGGGGCCGAGTTGGGGTCCCGGGGGCATTTTGGTTAATTTTTACCATAGACTAATATAACCACCAAAAACACTATGGAAGTGTCTAAACTATACATTTGACCTTCTAGGACAGAGTGGAGAGTCCGAGGGATAGGCACGCAAATCGATGCATGTTATTCGAAGATCAGGTAAGGGCGATTAAGGTAGGGGACTTACCTCTCCTGCATGTATTTGATATTTGTGTTGGTGTATTGATATATGTTATTGCTTTGCTTGATTTTGTGAAACATATATGAATAATTGAAGCTCTGTTTTTGTTTATTCTATGACCATACGTATGTTGTTTGAAACATGCACGCAGATAGGTCATTGTGTGAGCATGAGTTATGTAATGCAAACATATCATGTATTAAGCACTTATCTTGCATGCATATTAGTACTGTTTTCCTATTGAGATTCCCCAGAATTTCACCCTCCCCTACCAACAATTTAGACAGGAGAAGACAGAAGATATGCTGAGAACAATGTAGAGAATCGTACGAAGGGGATCGCAGTGGTGGAATGAAGTCGAAAAGATGTATATGTCTTACTAGGATGAGTTTAGACACCCAAGTAGCTCTGCACGGCTACGTTAATTGTAATTATCAAGTACGAACCCTTATGGAGAATTTTCGTAATCGTGCACATAATATCAGTATGTTTACGCTATTCTTGTGTTACCCGCTGAACTAAGTATTGTTTTCTGCAAGTACTCTGAAATAAGTGAAAACAAAAAGTGGGTGTGACGGGGGAGGTCAAATTATAAGCCTTGATTTGATTATACAAAAATTGATTGCATGTTTTATAAAAATAGTAAATATACAAGAAATTTGACATTGGATTAGGAAAAAAAAATATCTATTCAAATTGAAAGATTACAATCTTACATGAATTACATTTGTACAATATTTATTGGATGTATTCAATAAATTGAATTATACCCAATTTATTTCATATTATTTGTTGTCATAAATGATAGAATGTTGTTAGTTTTTATATCTTAACATTTTCATATTTATTTGGAATATTATTTTATTTAAAAATTTCTTGAAAATATTATTTTACAATTTTCTTATTATATATATCCGTGTTAAAAGTATTTCCTAATTAAATTGAATAATCAATTATAATTTTAAATATTAAAAATTGTTCAGTTCGACATGATTTGAACAAAAAATCAAGTATATGTAAAATTTTTAAGTGAGATACGCATATTGATGACTCCCTATTTTTAAATAATTTAAAGATATATTTTAATATATTTGGGAGTCATCTATAATAAATCAAAAGGGTTTTAATCAAATTTTGATAAGATATCGATTTAAAGGGATTTCATTATAAGTATCAAAGTTTAGGATAAAATAATGATTTTAATATTAAAGATAAAAATAATGATATTAATAATAAAAATAATAATTTAAGATAAAAAGGAAAAGATATTTCAATTATTATTATTGTTTTTGTTGTTATTATCATCATTATCATTATTTATTTATTTTATCTTTTTATTGTTTTATATTTTTGTTTGATTTTTTTTGCTAGGGAGATATTGCATGAGGATCTAAGAACCTGACCTATATATAAGTGGTTAAGTTCTTCAGGAAGAGAGGAGGAGAACACACGTTCGAGTACGGACAGAAGGAGAGGCAATCGGGTTTTGTTGTCATCTTCATAGGAGGATGAGAGGACTGTGGAGGCGATTGATTTGAAGACCAGAAGCGTCGTTGTGCACTGGATCAAAGGACGCTGTGGAGAA
The DNA here is from genome assembly GCA_963210345.1 of Inga oerstediana. NCBI lineage: Eukaryota > Viridiplantae > Streptophyta > Magnoliopsida > Fabales > Fabaceae > Inga > Inga oerstediana. The sequence continues at coordinate 27,180,648 of OY723408.1, forward strand.
TTGAGGGCAATTAAAGCCAAGGAATTAAATCTTAAAAGACATTTGAGGCTCAATTTTTTGGTTTTATTAATTTATTCTCTTTCCTTTTAGTTAACTCTTATTTTATTGTGGATTATTATTGCTCTGATTTAGTTTTGGTTATGACTATGAGTAGCTAAATTTCTTATTCTAGGATTCCTTTGAACTATTAGATGGATTAAGACTTATTTATTTATTTCTTTTATTTATTAATGAAATTTATATGTTAATTTTACCTCATCCTTACTACTTCTGGGTAATTGGTCACAACCTAGATTGTTGGGTTTAATTGAGTGATGCTTGAGAAAATTAATTTAATTATAGAACTTAGATAAAATCATACTAAACTTGAAGTTTAGGGTTAAATGGATGGCTTGTTAATATAATAGAGATAGATCTATTAGCCTAGTGTTGTCTAATTGTGGATAGAGCTTAATGAGTATTTTCGTTAACTATGACAAGAGATTGCGCAAGTTAATTGAGAATATAAAATTGGTTTTGACTTGAGAAAGATGTATAAGTTAATTTTGAACCTCTGACAAGCACATCTTTTCATTACCAATTTAAGATTTAAGTTAGTCTTATGAAGTACAATAGGGATAAGTAATCATAGATTCCTCCCATCTTGAAATTACTTATTCCTATTGTACTTTATAAGACTAATTTAAATCTTAAATTGATAATGAAAAGATGTACTTGTCAGATGTCCAAAATTAATTGATAAACTTTTCTCAAGTCAAAACCAATTTTATATTCTCAATTAACTTGCGCAATCTCTTGTCTCAGTTAACAAAAATACTCATTAAGCTCTATCTTCAATTAGACAATGTTAGGCTAATAAATATATCTCTATTCTCTTAAAAAACCATCCATTTAACCCACAAAATTCAAGTCTAGCACGATTTTATCTAAGTTCTACAATTAAATTAGCTTTCTCAAGCATCATTCAATTGAACCCAACAATTTAAGTGATAGTCAATCACCCAAAAGTAGTAAGCACGAGGTAAAATCAACACATAAATTTCATTAATAAATAAAAGAAATAAATAAATAAGTCTTAATCCATTTTATAGTTCAAAGCAATCTTAGAATAAGAAATTTAGCTACTCATAGTCATAATCAAAACCAAATCAGAGCAATAATAATCTACAGCAAAATAAGAGTTAACTAAAAAGAAACAAAAGAAATTAATAAAACCAAAAGATTGAGCCCCAAATCTCTTCTAAGCTTCAATTCTTTGGCTTTAATTGCCCCCAATTCTCCACAGCGTCTTCTGATCCAGTGCACAACGATGCTTCTGGTCTTCAAATCAGTCGCCTCCACAGTCCTCTCGTCCTCCTGTGAAGATGATGACAAAACCCGAATGCCTCTCCTTCTGTCCGTACCCGAACGTGTGTTCTCCTTCTCTCTTCCTGAAGAAGCTTAACTCCCTATATATAGGTCAGGTTTCTAGGTCCTCATGCAATATCTCTCTAGCAAGATAAAAAAAATAATGATAATGATGATAATAACCAAGGTTCATGAACCCAGACTAGGCACTGAATCGGTCGGGGTACTGGCTTAAGGGTCAGTGGGTCAGATCGGGGCCAAACAAGAGCTAAACTGGGGCCAAACCGGTGAGAAATTGAAGATTTTAGATTTACTAATATGGAATTCTAAAGAAAATAATTTAAAAAAAAAAAAGTGACCCGGATCGGTTTATCGGCCGATTCACCAATTTCCGGGCTGGACCAGCCAATCTGGGTTCATGAACATGGATAATAATAATAATAATAATAATAATAATAATAATAATAATTGAAATATCTTTTCCTTTTTATCTTAAATTATTATTTTTATCTTTAATATCAAAATCATTATTTTTACCCTAAACTTTGATATTTATAATGAAATCCCTTTAAATCGATATCTTATCAAAATCTGACTAAAATCCTTTTGATTTATTATAAATGACTCTCAAATATATTAAAATATATCTTAAAATTATTTAAAAATAGGGAGTCGTCACGCATTTAAATGGAAAATGCTACATCAAGGAGACTCCTTTTTGGCTTTCAAATGTCTAAGAGGTGGACTGGATTGTTCACTCACCATTGTTTATTTCCGACGAAGCAATATTCTCCATCTATGGGCATCGAAAAAGCATATCTACACTTGTAAGTAGATTTTTGCAAGATCAAGCAACACATTCAAAAGATTTACTGCACTCGCTTAACATGTATAGGCTTTATTAAAGAACTTGATCCTGAACTTATAGCTTTTCTATGTAATTGTTGTTTACTGAAATCTGTAAATAAGTGTCGATCAAAAAAAAGAATCTGTAAATAAGTACATTATCACCATTTTAATATCATTTTGATCCTTTCATTGAAAAATAAGGAAAAAGGTAAGAAAATATCACTCGAACTTCAAAATCCCTAATCATTATTGTTACCTATAAGATTATAGGTATTAACTATAAGAGTATAATAATTGACAACTCATTTTAGTAGGAAATCACTAATTTAGGATTTTAAAGTTCAAATGACATTTTTTTATTTTTTATCCAAAAAAAGAATGAAGCGTGCTTGTGTCTTTTTGTAAGAAACTGAATTAATTTTTTTAGGAAGAATATCATTTAGGTCCTAAATAAAAAAGTTAATATCATAAAAATCTCTATTAACAAGTGAAGAGTTACAATTAATAAGTGAAAATGCTACAATTGGCAATTTTTGAAACTTATTAATATATTATTTTCCTTAATTTGTAACCTAAATTATATTCTCCCTTTTTTTCTTAAAAAAAAAAAAAAAAAGGTTTCATAAAGTCCGAAGGAAGACAATCAAAGAGGGAACCGTATGCGTAAAAGAGTGCTGAATTCCATGCAGCAATAATGGCTTCCCTAATCAATCCACAAAGGTCCTCTAAAATCTCATGATGATGGAATGAAGCACCAGATGTTTGATGGGTCCTGCTTTGTCTCCACTCTCAACCCTTCTCTCTCTTACATATTACATACAACTCGGTTGATTTCTCACATTGTCCCCATTCTTATTTTATTTTTATAGTTTTATATATGCTGTTAGATTAAAATAATATATGATTCAAATTCAATATTTTATAAAATTATTTCTATAAATATAAATAAGTAAATTTAAATTATTGAAATCTAATATATACAATTCATAATTACAATCCACAAAAAATAAATGAATTTTAATTTATAAAATATTATAATAATAATTTTGTAAAATTATTAAATCTAAATCATACATTTCATGATCTAAGGGTGAAGATAAGATGATGAGAAAGAGGACAATGAGAGTACCCTCTTCCTATAGGTTAAGTGTGTTTTATTATAGCCAAAAGGATATGACTGATTAATTGGCAAACCACATTTCTCTTTGATGAGAGGTTAAATATTTTGGGGTTTAGGGTCTGAGATTCTGTCCTCATTGTGGGTAATGAGATGAGTGTGTGAGCGGTAGGGAAGGGCTATATTAAAGGTAAATTATTTTTTAAAAAAGTTGGTTTCATTGAATTTTTTAAAAAACTAGAAGAATGCAAAAGAAATATGAGAATAAAACAAGCTTTCAAAAAGAAAGAAATTAAAGAATGTTCTCTCCCCATTCATGTTCCTGAAAGGTGAGACTTTGCTATCTTCACCAACTTTCCTTCCATTCATGCCACAATTATATGGATTCCTCCATAATTGTTCTATACCCTTGTTCAATCTTTTCAGTTTTATTAATCTATTAATTTATGCATATTCAAGACACTAAATATTGTTTCCAATAACTTGGTTGTAAAAGTCTGCCACAATCTTTGTGAGTTCCCCGAAACCAAAGTTACTTAATCTTTTCTTTATATCACTTTGATTCTATTTATAAGCCATTTTAATTAATTCTTGACTAAAGAGAGTTAGTTAACTCATTAATTATGAGCTAAATTTTCAATTTCACCCTTATCTATAATTAATTTCAAAATTCAACATGAATAAATTCTTTTTGTTTATTGCATTTAATAGGGGTAAAAATATACAAAACAAATTTACTATCCTGAAACTGAACTTATAAATAGGACCCAATTTTTTTGTTAAAAAAACTTATAAATAAGATTAGATTGGTACCTATTAAAAGTGTACACTAAGAGGTCATACATTTTTTATTCACATAAAATCCCACCGAGCCAGGCTCAATAGGCTTAGTTGAAACAGTATCGGTCCAATGGCTCAAGGGTTGGCCCAAAAATCCAATGGCCCAATTGACTTGAGCCTAGTAAATAATACTAAATTAAGTTAAGAAATTGACCTGAGGGAATCCTGACCGTACTACCCTAGAGTGTTCCTGCCCTCACCCAATCCTTCTCCAAATCTTGTTGTTATTGGCCTCTGTTTTCTATATACTTTCCGTCATTTTTAATTAATTAATTATGTAGTAAATTTTAGTATTTCAGTATTATTTCTGTAAAATATTAAACTGAAGTCATTCAAATTTCATTCTCACCATTCTTATTAGAAAAAATGGAGAAATGGAGATTGTGCCAATTGTACGACCTTCAAGATTCATTAGGAAAAATTGAATATTTGCTATAACACACACACACACACACACATATATATATATATAATATAGAAAAGCATACTATTTATAAGTATAATGGCACCCAATAAAAAAAAATCAAACAAACAAATTCTACAAATATATAACCCGCTAACTAATAAAATAAATATTTTAAAGAAACTTATAATACGAACAAATAAAATACACAACCCAAAACATAACAAGTTATATATTCATCAAATCATATTATTATGGGAAAAAGATAGAAAAATACCACTTGAACTTCAAAATCTCAAATTAGTCGTTTGATAAAGATTTGCATTGTCAATCTCATTACCATTCTTGTCAATCCCATTACCATTCTTGTCAGTGAGATTTTAAAGTTTAAATGATATTTTTCTGTCCTTTTCCCTATTATTATCCATAAGCTATTAAATTCCTTCAAAAATCATATGATGATTGTTGATAATTTTTGTGCAATATATAAGACGATAATATATTTGGTCTTTATGGTCCCAACACTCACCATACACCATTGGGCTAGACACATTGAGGCCCAAGTTAAAATAGAACATTTCACAAGCCCAAAATACCCAGTTCAAAACTCAAAACATATTAATTTCGGAAATACACTTTCATTCATTCATCTTAAGCTCTCAAGAGCGAGGTCACGGCCTAACATGTGATCCATCATCTTTTGAAAAAGGTAAATCATAATTTTATCCAATACAGTTCATCCAAAGTCATAAATGTGGAAATGCTAGAAGAATATTTTTGTATCAGGATAGAAGATGTGGCATACTTCTTCAGCTGACTCTTGAAACTCTTATATTGGATAAGAAGGCTTTTTTTTTTTTTTTTTTACAAAGGCAAGCAAAAGCTTGTATGATACAATAGTCTAAAATCTACACCGTACTAACTGTACCTTTTGTCATATATCCACATTCTAAATCAAAAAGTTCTAAACAACTCACGGGGGGTGATTCTGGATAAGAAGCTTTTGACAACTACCTATATCACACGGATTAGTGTAAATATTTAAGACATACTTCTACGTGTTGTACCAAGTTTGCTTCATGTTTCTATTGGTAGGATGTCTTCTTTTAATATTTTGAGATATATGTTTGTGTGTGTGTGTTGTTGTGGAGCGAAGCTTCGTACCTAGACTGTATTGAACTATCAAGCTATTGTAGAATTTTCGAAAATCCAACTTACAGAGGACACTCAACTGAAATTTCTTAAAAAACGCTAATATTTTGATTATAAGAAATACCCACACACAAATACACAAAATAGAAATGGTATATCATATATGCATGCTCAAGATTATTAATCATGATATTGTGAATGTTATTATAATTATTATATTAGGTATTTATTTATATGTTTTAAGGTTTGAGGAATGTGAGCTTTTTCATATATTTTGTGTCAGTGAACCAAAATTTTTTAGGCGAATGGATTGTGACCTTGTAAGAGATTGCAAGTAAGAAAGTTTAGCAATTTAGAAGTACAAGTTACAAGGTTGAGACTGAGCCTTAGGATAGATTTTAAGCGCCCTGCTGCGAAACTTGCAAGATAATGAAAATTTTAAGTGTGCTATTAAGGAGTAGACGTAGGTCAAGTTGTTAGATTTAACTAATATAAATCTTTGTGCATTATTCTTCTCTTCTTATATCTTTTAAGTTTCCTATTTCATCTTGCTTGCCCGGTTATTGCACTTGCTATTCTATTCAATTTTTATATTTGCTAAATTTTATTCCCTATCCAATTCCTAGTTCCTTCCACTCTCCTTATCCAATTCCTAGTTCCTTCCACTCTTAAGTGCAAGCATGTTCCAACAAACAAAGCTTTCATTGTTCAATGTTTGCCTTTGGAAAATTCTCAAGCACTACTAGAAAAAAGGGTTTTAACGTCCCTTTTTTTGGCCTTTCAATGTCTGAAAACAGAGGGACGTCTATGTGAGAGTCGTAGAAAAAAACGTCATTAACGTCCGTAAAACAGGGGACGTAGAAGGCAGACTTTAGACGTCCCCAGGTTCAACTAGGGACGTCTAAGGTCCACCTTAGATGTCCCCAGAAGACTTGGGGACGTCTAAGGTGGACCTTAGACGTCCCCAAGTCTTCTGGGGACGTCTAAGGTGGACCTTAGACGTCCCCAGTTGAACCTGGGGACGTCTAAAGTGTCGCCAGCAGTACTATCCACGTCCCTTTTTTATTAAGGACGTTGAAAGTTTTTTTTTTAAATGGACCTTTTATACATATTGCACTGTCTGGAAAATATGTAAACTGCAGAAATAGAATTCCAACAACAGAGTAAAACAACAGCAGTTCAGCAGAATGAAAACAACAACAAACACAGTGATCAACCCAAGGCTACTACATGCCACACAAACTTTCAAACCACACAAACTACACAACAATCTATATCCAAGTCTACTACATGCCACACAAACTTTCAAACCAGACAAACTACACAGCAATCTATATCCAAGTCCCCAGTTTGTACAATAACCAAGACTAAAATCCAATCCATATCCAACAACAATAACGCTAATTATATGTACTACCACAAAAGTATGTCCTACACAAACTACTAAAGACTTTACTCTTCTGGTACACGTTGAAGAAGATGTCCAGCCATAAAGTCTCTAATCATATTTAAGTCTTCATATGAGTAGGCATCTTCATTGTCAAAAATCTGTAAATTAGAAAATAAGCTTAGATGAAATAATGAATGAAGTGAATGAATTCCCATTGAATCACAACACCAAGAATATTATCCTCAGAGAATGAAGAAGCGATTACTTGTTCAAAATCTATCGTAATGCCACTCTGAATGATGTTAAACATATAAAGCAAGACATAATATCCACATTCCCAGCCGCCAGGTTGTCGAGGGCACTATAAATCAAAAGCAAATGGTTAAAATCAATAAAGGCATATCTAAAACGACCGTCAATCAAAAGAACTTGATTTGAAACTACGTACCTTTGGAAACAACCATCTTGGATCTTTGCCACCTCTACGTTCGCGTGGCTCGCCAAGCGCTCGATACGTCGTGCATGCGCTATCATGAAAATGAAAATCAACATAAATTAGAATAATTCATTAAGTCAAGAATCAAGAAGCAATGAAATACAAAAAAATAACTTACTGGTTGAAGACGCTTTTAGTTTCTTTGTCTGGTCTTCTATTTAAGGAATCAAACCAGTAAACAATGTGCGACCGAGGACAGACAACACACAAACTCCAGTGATAACTATCACAACATATACAGATTAAAATGAAGTTAGATGGCAAGGCAATTATTTACTAAAAATCTCAAATACACAAAATTAAAATGAGTACCCTTGAACAATCGGTGCTAGATAACAACTATACTCGTCCTCTGACAATGTAAAGCCCACATAGTTCATCCTTCGTTTCAATGTATTCTCAACCCTTGTCGTATGTGCAGGAGACAAGAATCCATATAAATCAACTTTCTGAGAGTCAATGCATATACGACGGAAGGAGCTATAATAGAATTAAAATGATGAATGTATTAGCTAGTTAAAATCAACTTAACTAAATGAATCAAAAAATGGGAAATAAAAAACTTACAGGATTGCAAATTTGCCCCATCCAATATCTAGCTCCTCGAACTTCATGAACTGTTTAAGATCTTGTTTATCAATTGTGAAGTGATACTCTGTATTCTGGCCCACAATCCCTGGAGGCATATGCAAATCAATCTGGCGAATGCCTTTATAGATATGCTGCAATCGTGCTAAGAAGGGCCATTTCTCTGCTTCCTGCTCGTTCTTTTAGAACATAAAAACACATACTGTTAGTAGGATGTCAACACATCTCAAGTAAAAGTGAGGTAGTTCCATACCATTGGAGGTGTTTGTGGTAACAAGCCAATAAGATGTACAGGCCAAAGGATGAAAGATCCTTTCGCCTGAGCTATCGTGGCAACCTCGTCATCAGGAATAGGGATGGCTGTACCTTCTTCCCCCTCTCGAACACACGTCACAGTCACCCTACGCAAATGCTGTGGAATTTGCTGATGGTAGTGGGTGGTAGCTTGTGTGTGAACGAGAGCATTTGCAACTACACGCAGCACTGGGGCATCCAAAGAGAGGATGGCAGGTTCTCCCTGCGCTGGAGGGGGAGAAGGGTCGCCAAGTGGTTCCTCCGCCGGGTTGTAACTTCCTTTGGTGCTGTGGAAGGCCGGGGATGAATGGGTTCTACGCTCGGTAGTTGCCATCTGCGAGTCAAACATCTTCTGCATTTCAGCTCGTAGCTCAGGCATCAGCTCAAGACGTAGCTCTGGCAACAGCTCTTGTCGGAGCTTGTCGCGAAGGTTGGCCTCGAGCTCTTGTGAGACTTCCTGACGAATCTTGGCCACAAGCTTCCTACTGGGTTCAGCTTGTGACGAATAAGGATGTGAGGCTGGGCCAAAATACTTCGTGACACGAACTCCCACTGCCTCCCCTCGAACATGACCAGGGTGATCTGGCTTCCCAATCGCCGTTGACAAGATGTCCATCCGTCCACTTGGAGTGAACGAACCTTGGCTACTATGATCTTCCAGTTCATCCTGCAGCATAAAAGTTATCGTAAGCACTCCCAATATGAAAAAATAAGTTTGTAATTATGCTCTAACTACTTACAATTCTTGCGGCAACCTCAGCAACAGTCGGATTTACGTACTTCCCACCCTTAAGCCTTCTGCTTTCCATTTTTTGTGACGTGGTGGAGGTGGCGGGGGCTGGACCACAACGGTAGGATCTAATGTGGCTGCTTCCTTCAATTTCTCCAACTCTTCTGCCATCATATGTCGCTGAAGCTTCCGATAACCACCACGAGACATGCAATGTTGATAGTTATTAGCTGCTTGCCTCTCTGCATTTGCTGCACTTAATGCCTTTTAAAGGAAAACAACGAACACCGAATCAATAATGTCAACTATATTCAAATAAAACACTATGATTACAGAAATCTTACCAAAAAGTTTGGATCTTCTCGTGATGCCATAAACAACCTCCAGTCCTCTGGAGACAAAAATGGATACTCATGACATGGATCCTGACCCCTCAAGTCCCCTCGAATGTAATCTCGTGTGAGCCTGTTCTTGAAATCTTTCCATCGTAGACGAACCTCCGTCATCCACTCCTTGTACATCTCCGCGGTGTCAGGGACATCATAGGTTTGCTGCATCGTGAATCATTCTCTCCATTGTATCTTCATCTATGACATCCACAGCTTCCTTCTTGTGTGACGGACAATCAGTTACTTCCTCACCATGCCATATCCACCTTGTGTATCGAAGATTTATTCCATCACAAAGTAGGTGATCCCTTATAACTTCAACATCCCGTTTTCTCTCATTTAAACAATTGACACAGGGACAAAAATATATCCCATTTTTTGCTGGAACGTTTCTCCTAGCAAATTCAATAAAGTTTTCAACCCCATTCTCATATTCTTCACTTGTTCTCAGAGCATTCATCCAACTATGATCCATTTTATTACCACCTATGCCATTTCCATTTACACTCAAGTTTAGAATAATTGAAAACACGGGGAATTGCCTTTTACAAGCATGTTTTTCAAAATTTTGGCAGCATTTCCCCTTAAAATTGAGACATCCCAAAATCAAAATAACAAACCATCTCAGCTTAATTTAAATGAAACAAAACTTTAGCTTCTAGCACCAAGCACAAATATAATACACTTATATTTTAGCAACCAAATTATTAAATCAAGTACGCGAATTTAATGAAAAATTGTAAAAAAAAAAATGCAAGTACGCGAATTTCTTATATTAATGTCTATGTACACTAAGTTACAATAAGATTGCCTAATTCTAGCACTAAATATATATATTAATGCGTGTGTCTTATGGCAAAAAAAAAAAAATATTGTGTGTCTACAAGATAATTTTTTTTGTATTTTTTTACTTTCTTTTTATTCTTTATTCTTTTCTCATTTCTTTTCCTTTCCCTACTAATTAAAAGCATTATCATGTGCCAAAACTAATAGTTACCATCATCAACCTAATCAAAATGCATAAACAGAGTAATAAAATAAACCTCTAACTAATACTAAAAATATACTATACTAAAAATATAAAAAATTAAACACTTATTCAATTCATCATACAAAACTAATAATAAAAAGAATAATAAAACGCCCTGCATTTCTTTTCCTTTCCCTACTAATTAAAAGCATTTATCATTTGCCAAAACTAATAGTTACCATCATCAACCTAATCAAAACGCATAAACAGAATAATAAAATAAACCTCTAACTAATACTAAAAATATAAAAAATTAAACACTTATTCAATTCATACAAAACTAATAATAAAAAGAATAATAAAATGTCCTGTCATCTTATTCAAAACGAAAATGCTAACCTGAAAATTTCTCACAGCTTTGGAGGAGGCCGACGGTGGTGGAGAATCTGCAAACCAAGAATCTCAAAAACTGCAGCAGGGGAGCAAAGAAGATGGCCTGGTGACGGAAGTGAGGAAGCTTTGGAGAAAGAAATTAAAAAACCAAGAAAGGGAGAGGAGACCGATCAATGGGGATGGAGTGATGAATTTGGGAGGAGATGCAGCAGGGGAGTGGAATGGGAAAGGAGAAACAACGAAAAAACTGCAGCAATGGGGACGGAGTCTAACGGAGATGGGAGTGAATGAGTGATTGAGTAAAGTTGGGAGGAGGAGAGATAGATGGGAGGAAGAGCTCTCTGACATCCTCACATGCACCGGTCACTTCATATCAGGCGCATGTGAGGCTCTACAACGTCCCCAGCTGTGCTGGGGGCGTCTATACATACCTTTAGACGTCCCCAGCCCAGCTGGGGACGTCTAAAGGTAGTGTTTAGACGTCCCCAGACCAGCTGGGGACGTCTAAAGGTAGTGTTTAGACGTCCCCAGCCCAGCTGGGGACGTCTAAAGGTACCTTTAGACGTCCCCAGATGGGATGGGGACGTCTAAAGGCTTTCTTTTTTTTTTTATGACGTTTAAAGGTAATCAGACGCGCCAAAAGATAAAATTTGAACCTGACCATATTTTGGGCGTCCCTTTTTCAAAAAGGGACGTCCTTTAGGGACTTTATAAGTATCTTCTGTAGTAGTGAAGTGTGATTTTCCTTGACTTCCTAGCATGTTAACTAAGCCTTAGTAGTGTCAAAACCAAATTGTGCAGACTTTTATTTAACACATTAACTCTTTGTTCCTACTGCTTTAACAAGCTTTTGAAAAATCTTGCCTTCGACTTTGCCTTGCACTTAATGAATTGATTACTCTACTTAATGTGTGAAGTTCAATTCCAATATTCAATTTCTTTTTTTAAAAATTTCTAATGTGTTAACATCATTACTACTTAATGTGTTAACAATATAGCATTCACATTTTCTCACTTAACGTGTTAACCTCCACACTCATGCTAGCATTAGACATTAACGACTCTAAGTAATAGTTTTACAGTAAATGTATTAAAAAGCTTTTGACTTGCATTTATTGCGATTGGTAAAAAGCACTTTTTTTTTATAAGATCTCTTGAGGGTTTCCAATTGCTATAATTTTACTGCATCCACATTCCATGCTCATCGGCTGATGAAAAAAGAATTTCTCATCTCCCAAAAAGACGTAGTTTAGTTTAATGAAGGGATATGAGCCGTTAATAGAAAAAATAATCATGGTTGTCTGATTAGGGGTTTTTTTGCTTGAGACTCTGCCGTGACATCCATGAAGAGGCAAGAGGGTGGACTCTCAGATGAGAGCGCTCGACGAGTCGATGGTCAAATTGGAGGGTACCGGCATTCCATGATGGTTAATTAGTTATGTTGGTCGTTGATGTACGCTTGTGACGGTCATCCCTACTTTAGCGGGTTACGACAAGGGAGGAAAGTTCTTATAAGGTAATGATTCTGAAGAACTTCTCTCAAATTCGTGGCAAATGTCTAGATATATTAAAATTTATAGCTTCATTGTATTAGGAGATAAATAGAAAATTGTTACATGTTCCACAGTTTGTAAGTACGGGGTTAGCGTTTAGACTATGAAATTCCATGCTATCAATTTTGGTTAAATCAAATTAGCTTTCTCGAATAGTTATTGGATATCCTATATTTTAATTATCCCCGGTGCTTACTAATTATAATATCCACATCATGTTTAAGACCTTATTTACATTGTTGTTCTTCATTGTTGTCCAACCACTTGGTTTGGATGTCAAGTTTTGTATGTGCCTTGTGATTTGGCTTATGATGGAGTTTTTTTGGTTTATTTTAGGTCTCACTTTTAAGTCTTTCTATATATAATATAATATTTAATAGCAAAGTTTGTGCCTTGAATCCTGGTTTACTTTAGGGATAGTGATAATGGTTGCAAAAAGCCTCACTTACTTTCCAAAATTGCAAAACTAGAATTCAACAATCCTTCAGTATATCTATACTATAAAAATTCATGCATATTTGCTGAATTCTAATAAAATTGTTTTTTAAGCTTAGTTCTATATCATTCATTTTTTAGTTTTAGCATGCTTAAGTTTTTTAATCTAAAACAAACTTAGCATTCATGACTAACCCTGTTCATTTACTCCTTTAATCATGGTATTGATACGTTTATGTTCAAATTTTTAGAATATGTTCCAAAGGCTTATCTTACTGCATAATCATGGACATTTTCTTTCCTACTGCATAAATCTTGCTTGTATAGAGGTAAGGCTTATCTTACTGTTCACTTTACCTTCCTAATTGTGTTGGCACTACTTGACACCCATTTTTAGTATATAAATGTAGTATGGAAGAAACCTATTAAATTGTTTGCAGGAATTTGAGTGGCTGTATATTATAGAGGCTTGTTGCTATTGTCTTCTTATTATCTCTTTTGACTTCATCATTCTACTCCATTCTTTTGTAAGAAAATTACTTGTTGATTGCATTCTTCTTAATTCATGCCTTTGGTAATAATAAAAGTGCCCGTTATGTTTATATATTTGATCAAGTAACAAGGGTTGTGGAGACAAATGTCAACACCCATTTCCATTTCAATATATATAGAGTAATAGAAACTAAGTCCCACAAGCATACGAAAAAATACAAATATACTGATAATAAGTATTTGTTTACAGACCAAAATCAGCTGTACAAAATTTGATAATATTTACAAATATGTATAGAATATCCAAAAATATTCCCAATACAGACTATGTATAACCATGATCTTCATCTTGGGAAACTTGCCCATCAGTTTCCCTTATCTACATCCTTGCCTTTCGAGCCGCTAGCACCCGTTGAGATAGTTTTATTTAGAAAAAAGGGTGAGATGCCAAGGAATCCCAGTAGAAACATACTATCTTTCACATAAAATGTGGGAAGTGGATATGATATGCATCATGTATGTACCAATTAATAAACAATATAAAATATCATCGTCAAGTATACATGAGTAGAGCTCTTACCCTACTAATCGTATATCAGTTGGATTTTTACCCAACCCCCAGGTGTAAATGCACTTCCGGCACTAACTGCCTCTTCTAGGCAAACCATGTTGATTAATAAAAGTACAAACAATGGCAATCACACAATCATATAAACTATGACATGATGTATGAAAGATAATGTCCCTACCTCTAGTCTCTTTCACCCCGTTTTGAGTGCCTCGTAAAACATGCCAAGCTCAGGCTCCCAACTCGATCATAAAATATTAAATGTACAAGAATTAGGTTAAAACCCATTCATGTACCATTTTAGACACTTCCATAGTATTTACAGTGGTCATATTAGCCTACTATGAAGATTTACCGAAATGCCCCCGGGGACCCAGCCCGGCCCTACTGTACTCGATACGATAGTACTTTTTCTGAAATTTTGACTAGAGTTATTCTTACATATTTTTGCCTAAGGAATCCATTTTCAGACTCAGAATTACTAAATTCACTTCCAAAAGACAGATGCCCTTGGCAGGCCCGCTTTCCAGGTTTCAAGGGTGATTTCGTAATTATGCTTTTTCAGGCTTTTCCGAAAAAGTGATCAATTGTAATCCCACCTAATTTTCCCTCCTGAACTCAATGGAATCATCATAAAATCAAAAATCCAACTCAAACCCCTCCATCTAGCTTTGGCCAAAACTTATGGACTCTAGAGAAAATTGGGGTTTTTCTATTCCGACTCCACAGACGTGATTTTTTCTACTCCTAATCACTTTATTAACTATTTAACTACATTATAACTACCATTTAGACACAATTTTGGCAGCATCACATTTCCAACATCACATTTCCCAAATTCAGAATCAAAGACAATCTGGCAAAATTTCACCGATTAAATCGACCATAGCAACCAGAACAAGTAATATTTGAAGTTTCGGAGGTTACCTTAAGCTCCTTCTGGCTCTCCTTAATGTGGCCGATGTCACGCCCTTATCTCAATTTCAATCTTTTTCAGAGTATTCGCGGAAAATGATATGCGGTTCTGTGGGCAACACAAGAATAATATGAATATACTGATAATAAGTGCATGATTACATAAATTTCCCATAGGGGTTCGTACATGATCATTACCATCAATGTAGCCACACAGGGCTACTTGGGTATCTAACCTCGTCCCAGTGAAATAGAGACGTCTTCTCGTCTTCGTTCCACCACTACAATACCCTCGTACGATTCTCTTTATTGTTCTCAGCATATCTACTGTCTTCTCCTGTCTAAATTGTTGGAAGGGGAGGGTGAGATTCGAGAGAATCTCAATAGGAAACAGATACCATAATGCATGCATGATTGATGCTATGAGTATGATAGGTTAGCTTTATCTAGATGTATGCCCCATAATGACATTTCTTCATGCTCAATGTTTCATACAACAAGACTATGGCCATAGTGAAAACAGAAACAGAGCTTCATTTATTCAAATATGTTCTACACAATCAAGTAAAGCAATCGCATACATCATTACATAAGTAAAAATATCAAATACATGCAAGTAAGGTAAGTCCCCTACCTCTAGTCTTTTCTCCTCGATTTGCGTGCCAGCAACTCGGGCTTCACATTCGATCCTACAATGTCAAATGTACTATTTAGACACTTCTATAGTATTTCTGGGGGTTATATGAGTTTATATTGAAAAATTACTAAATTGCCCCTGGGGACCTGGCCCGACCCTGTCGTACCTGATCCGGCTGTACTTTTCTAGAAACTCTAACCTGGGCTATCCTAACATATTTTTGCCCAAGGAATCCATTTCCAGACTCATAATTACCAAATTCATTGCCAAAAGATGAAATTGCCCTTGGCAGCCCTTATTTCAGTGTTTTAGGGGCATTTTCGTAATTATGCTTTCTCGGCCTTTTCCGAAAAAGTGCCCAACTATAACCCCACCTAATTTTCCCTCCTGAACTCAATGGAATCATAAAATCATTGAAAATCCAACTTTAAGACCCATTTCTAGAGCTGGCTGAAACTTATAAGAACTCCAGGGAAAATCAGGGTTTTTGGTTTCGGCTGCATAAACACGTTCCTTTCTACTCCTAACCACTTTATTGACTATTCCATTAGGTTAAAACTACCATTTAGTATCAATTTGGGCAGCATAACAGCCCCCACAACCCATTTTCCATTTTTACACACAAAGACAATCCGGCGAAATTTCACCGATTAAATTGTCTATAATAGCCAAAATAGTCAATATGCAAGAGTTTGGAAGTTACCTCAAGCTCCCATTGGCTTTTCTTCTTATGACTGAAACCCTAGCTCTCTTGAACACCAAATTTTCTTCTCAAACACCTTAAATAACATAGAAGAGAAGCTTAGGAGTAGTGTTATACGAGTTAGGTACGAATTCACCGAAGAAATCGACCTACCTCGCGAGTTTTCTTCCTCTTCTCTCTCTAAAACTCCTCTCTCTCTTTCTCCATGGTTCTGCACGGTTTTTGGCTGATGGAGGAAGAGGATGATGATTTTATAACATTTATCTTATGTAATCTTTAATTATGATGATGTCATAATTCCCATTTTCGGATTTCAGCAATTTCTGGCAGATTTTCAGCGCAAACTTTGAAAAATCATAACTAATTCTAGAAAAATCAAAATGAGGTAATTCAAAAGGCTATGAAACCCTTATTGAGTCTAGGTTTAAGAGACAATATAGGCTTTTGCTTTTTGGAATCACAAAATTCCCAGAATTTCAATCTTTACATGTTGTTCCAGAAAATTTCCAGTTTTTCTGGGCTAACTTCACAAATTCATATCTTTTTGTATATAGTTCTAATTGAGTCGTATGACCTATCAAATTAAAGCTTAGGATGTCTAATTTCTTCCTATAAAATTTCATAATTTTTGGTCATCATTTGATCATTCAAAATCACATAACAAGCTTACTACCTCATAGGCGATTTCTCCGAAAACATAATTATATTCTCCAGAATTCACCATTTTACTTTCTTAATACTTCAAAGATATAAGAAATATTATAGAATATATTTGGGACACCTGATAAACCGGGGCTTAGCAGTCTGCTTAATTTAAGCTTATTCTCAAGCCTTCAATCCCAAATTTTGGGGTATTACAGCCGAAACCCTAGCCCTTATAACACCAAGATTCTAGCTTCCAACACCTTAAATAACATAGAAGAGGAGTTTAGGAAAAGAGTTATACACGTTAGGAACAAATTCACCGAAGAAATCAACCTACCTTGTGAGTTTTCTTCTCCTTCTTTCTATAAACTCTCAACCTTTCTCTCTCTATTTTGGCTGAAGATGGTGTCGGGAAAATGGAAAGAAGATGAAGATTAGCTTTTTAATAGCATGCTTATGTCATCTAAGAGCTTGCTTATGTCATAATTCCCATTTTCGGATTATCTGCCTAAAATTTGAAAAATCATAACTAAATTTGTAGACATCATATCGGAGTGATTCTAAAGGATATAGAACCCTTATTGAGTCTAGTTTCAAGAAAAAAATATAGACTTTTGCCAATTGGAAGCAAAAAATTCTCAGAATTAATTTCTTTGAATGTTGTTCCAGAAAATTAACAGTTTTTTTGGGCTAATTTCAAAAATTCATAACTCTTTGCATATAGCTTTAAATGATTCATATAACCTATCAAATTAAATCTTAGGATGTCTAATTTTATCCTGTAAAATATTATAATTTTTGCTCATCATTTGGTCATTCAAAACCATATGATAAACTCACTGCCTCACTGAGAATTATCACTGGCAACAAAATCACATCTTCCAAAATTCACTCTTCCCTTTTATTAGATATTTCCACATATTTACAATGTATATTGGCAAATAAAAGTTGGGGTGTTGCACCAAAACTCAAATCACTAGCTCCTGCTTCATTAATAAATAAAGAGAAGTTTGTTATATCCCCTGTTTTTGGGTGGTGCATTCACAATATCTATTTTAAGGAGAAAATTAAAATAGTGCACAGCTGAACATTTTTAGAAAAGGTATTGTCACATTCAAATCTAAGTAGAAAGATTGCAACACGGTTTGAGAAATATTATTCTCATGCATACAATTAACTTTCTAATCAATAGTAGGAAGGATCCACAACTGTTGAACATCTTCTTGATAAATAAGCACATCAAAAACATAAAAACTGTCCAATAAATGATGGAGATTGATTTGCTCTATAATGATTGCAAGGGTAGATTATTATTGTCCAGTGAAGCAAGTGTCATCCTACAAAAATCATCCTATGCTCCAAGAGAAAAGAAGATGGACAACACACACAAAAAAAAAAAAAAGTCCAAGAAGTGGTTCAACGTTGGTGCATCCAAAGAAAAGAAGGCAACAAAATATATCCTTTACATACAACATACAAACAGTTCAAGCTATGAAATGCTGGTGCATCCCAAAAAACCAAAAAAAAAAAAACCAAAAAAATAGCCAGCAAAGCCTATCCTTTATATACAGCATACAAAAAGTCCAAGCTATGCAATGTTGGTATATCCAAAAAAAGTAGCCAACAAAATCTATCTGGTATGAAGAAAACAAATGTACAAGTGTGTAATGACGTAGATTGTATGCAAAAATATTGATATGAATAAAAGATTGTTCTTTTGTTGATTACCTTATGAATAATTTGCATTAATATCCTTGGCTTCAAGTGATGCCATTTTTTTGTTATGAGCTGCCTAAATTTTCCAAATGTCAATGGTTGTGAGCTAATGATATGATAACTACATGTAACTATTTGTGGTAACTCATTTATTAATTCTTACTATTAATAAGCTTATAAATGACAATGGTTGGGATGTAGATCATAGAAGAACATGTTGAGTTGAAAGTTTTAAGTATGAAGATGATATGAGTTACAACATAAGGTGACAAAACCTCATGTGCATCTTTGTTTTTTTGAACCTTTTGTTCCTTTCCTCGACGATAAAGCCTCTTGAGTGCCCTACAAAATATAAATATAAAATTAGTAACAATTTTTTCCTTTATATAAATATAATTTAAATAAAACTCAATACCTCTTACTCTCTTGTAAGTTATCTTCCTATCATTCAATTTTTTCCTCCCAACCTTTTACCCATTGCCTTCTTTTTCTTCCTTCTCTCTTTTTGAACCCCTTAGGAACATTTTGTGACTCTATCACCATTTCTCTACTTGGTTCAAGAATATTTTCATTTTTTTTAAGAACTTTATTTTCAAACTTAGTCACGTATTTGTCAACACATTCAAAACTTTCATGACTCTTGAATGTATTTCTTGCCATTAAATGTCTATATATTTGCGTGATTTCAAGTTTAGGATCTACTCATATCTTTCTCCCCCTAACATCATACACAACACCACTCCTTGATTCCCTAGGCCATTGCTTGATAATGTATTGCTTAGCCATAATTCCCACATCTGTCTCATACACATTCAATGCATGACAACACAACATCACAGTGTCTCAAACATTCAACAAGTGCAAGATATTTCATGTGTTTCAGGTTTAAACTCAACTCTTTATTCCTATTCTTCACCAATCATTTGGGCAATGTATATGTATATTGGTCCTTTCTCATCATGTTGAGTTAACATCACAACAAATTGGAGATCCCATTGTACTTGGAACATGTCAAATGCACTGAAAGTATAAGTTAGCACAAGTTGGCGCAATATGGGCGCACTTGGATTGATCATCCTGGGTACTTTTTGTGAGAATCAAACTCAAGTTTAACTCCTTGTCTCGCTTCTCTGAAACAACTTTGTCAAAAGTGGTAAAAAATTCATTGATGTCTAAATTTGGTGTTGCGCATTTTTTCACACTAGCATTTACACTTTCACTTAGTTGTGTACTTCTTATGCCTAATATGCAAGCATTTTTTGCATAGCACCAAGCCCATTTCTCCTTGATATTATACATGGATATGTCAACCATTGATTTTTGTAGACGTCATAAGAAGAGATTAATTTGGTCCATGCTTCTTCAAACGTTTCTTCATATGAAATTTCAGACAAGCACTTATAGAAGTTGGTCAAAAAATGCAACCCATTTTTCATCAAGTTTCCAATGTGTTTAATGCCTTTTTCTTTAAATGCCAAGTGCACAAACAAATGTTGTGTCAAGAAAAACTTCATTCAAAGCTCTTGCCATAGCTTGATCTTGATCTTGATATGTAAACATAGTTTTAGGCTTTTTTTTTACATGAGTTTATAAGAAAGTTTCTAATAACCACTTGACAAATATAGTAGTATCATCATACAACAATGCTGCTTCAAAAATGACTACACTTCTATTATGATTAAAGCTAGAAAAGATTGCAAGAGGTCAATGATCACGATTTGCACAATATATTGTGCCTAGAGATACAACCTCACCAAAAATTGCATAGTCTATTAGTATTCTAGCATCTGCTCAAAACACATTAGTGTTATGCTGATGTTAATGGAAGAATGCTAGTTTCACTACAATTTGCTTTTTGAAATATTCAAACTTACATCTTATCTCTCCATACTTCATACTTTTTTGTCAAATAGATTGCAAATAGTTTTGCATATCTACTCGAGTGTATCCTAAATTTGTTTTACCCCCTGCATATGTACTCATTAAATCAAAGGTAGGATTTTGTTAGAGTCTAAACTTTCTTGCCAAGTCAATTCCATAAGCACAAACTTCTAATAAGCTTTTTTTGTGATGGCAACAAGTGTATTGTTTCTTGTGTCTGAAGAGATGATTATGCTCTTCATTAAATTTGGTGATTTTATACTTTTGATCAACAACAAATACTTTCATTCTTGTCAGATACTTGTTCTTTAGCTCTGCCCGGAGCTTGGAAGTATATGTCTTTTGTTTACCTTTTATTCGAAGACCCTCCATAGAACATACATATCTATATGTAATAAGTGAACCATCCTTTTTACTTTTTGCACCATTATATTTTTGAGGCCCAAAACCAGTTCTTTTAACATAATATTTTCCAAAACTTCCATGCTTCTTCCCAGCTAGAGTCGAGAAAACGGGCCGAGCCCGTCGGGCCGGCCCTTTTAGGTCCTGGCCCTTCAAGGGTCGGGCTTGTAAATTGTAGCCTAAAAAGGAAGTCGGGCCTAAAAGGGCCGGCCCTGTAGGGCCTCGGGCTTTAAAGGGCCGGCCTTGGAGGGCCTCGGGCCGGCCCTTTAGGCCCGTTTATTTTTTATTTTTTATACTTGGAAAGGAACCATGTTACATTTTTGAATTGCCTTATTAAATCTATATGTCACTCTGTCCTCATATTGTATAGGGTATGATTTTTGAGTATATTGTTTTGTCTAATTGAATCATATTGTGATTTTTTAGTATAATTTTTAAGTATATTGTTCTGCCTATTTAGACTAAAATCATATTATATACTATTCTGTTTGATAGAGTATGATTTTTTATGGAGGTTGTGATTATTTGACTACTTGAACCTACTGCTCAAAGTGAAACACAATCAAATGTCATTGAAATTGATGATAGTGGCGAAGAAGGTGAAAATGATAGTCGTCATACTCATGTTATTTAGAGGTTAGAGTATTTAGCTTCTTGCCTTCTTATACTTTGGCTTTTCTATGAGTTATTTATGTACATGATTTTACCTTTGATTATACATTAGTAACTGTGTTTGTTTGTTGCAAGAGACGTGTTATTTAAACCTTAATGTTGACAACATTTATGTATTAAATTAGAACTTTAATTGTTGTTATTTACTAATTATATTTCTTTGGGAAAAATACGCAGGAAAAATAGTTAAATATTATGAAAAGGATTTCTCGGCCCTTCGGGCCAGCCCTGGCCCTGATGCTCTCGGGCCGGGCCTTGAAAAACTGCAATTTTCCTGATCCCGAGCCCTTTAGGGCCGGCCCTGTTAGGCCCTGGCCCGTCAAGGGCCGGCCCTAATTCCCAGCTCTATTCCCAGCTCCCAAACTCCCTTCCTCTTTTTGGTTTCAATTAATCCTCCATTGTAAAGTTCCTATACACAATAAAACCATTATATATTTAACAAAAATCATATCTTTATTTTTAAAAAAAAAACATCTCTGCTAAAATTATAATCTCATCTTTTTATATTTAACTCTAAATATTGTGTGTGTGAGTGTGAAAATAAAACACCAAGCTAGTATGTGTGTGTGTGTCTATATATTTTGAAAGGACCAGAGGAAACAAACCAACGTCTTAAACCTGAAAATGAAAATCTTTAGAGAAAATGCCAAAAGCTATAGGGGAGAATAAAGTTTACATCCAAACAAAATTGGGCTAAAGCCCTGTACTTTACCAAAATTAAAGCTATAGGGGAGAACGTTTTTGCAAGAGAGAATATTAAAAAATTACCCCTTTCTTCCTTCTCCTTATCAGATGATCGCACTATTTCGCATCCTTTTGTAATGATCACCCAAACAATCACCAAATAATGTACTCAACTCAATGATATTGAACAACTTTTAATGAAAATCTTGAGCTCAAATACATTCAATAGGTTTAACTATATAAGGGAAAACAACAAAACTTGAACATAATAGAAATGCGAAGATATAGAGTAACAGAGTAGCAGAAAAGAAGAAGGAATCCAGTCACAGAGGAAGTGACGACCAGAGAAGACAGACATGAGAGATAGAAGAGAATTCACAAAATTCATCCATGCCTCATCCAACAGAATTTGCCCTTATTATAAGGGAGGTATCTTCTTTGTGTTATGCATATGATCTCCATATGGGCCTTGTCCTCGATCAACTTCTAGGCCCAACATATGTGGGTCTGTTACATTACTCCCCCCTTTGAAAGGACCTTGTCCTCAAGGTCCAAGCAAGCAAGCAAGTAACCTTGAGAAAAATGAACAATGTAGTCTCTGCATATCTCACTATATAAGAAACATAGAATGAAGTATATTGCAATTAATAATAATTCCGAAATGTACATCAGTCCTATAGTGAAATGGCAAAGCCTTTGGAACTAGAATTTCTTGAAGTGCCAATCCAAGTATTGTGTCAACTGATCCATTACAGAAGGAAGATTTTTTACAGTAAAGGCTATAAGGCAATCATGGTATACGCCCACATTACCAACATGAATAGCAACTCGACTTGAAAATGGAACCTGATGGTTGGAACTACTTGTATCAAATATGAAAGTAAGGGTTGCAATTCCAAATGAATACAAATATGTGTTCTGGCAATAATCAACATCCTCAGAAGGTGGAGAAATACAGAATATAATAATCTTTTTGTCCTTAAAATTCAAAGCAAAAACCTCCATCTTGAACCTTGACAACAATTGAGTCTCCGTTTCCTTTATGTAAAACCAGATTACATATAAAATAGTACCAGTACTAGTAACTTTAGATGCATAGTAATGGTGCAGAAATGTGGTAGCAAGACATACACCTTGGATAGATTCAAAAAGTATAACTTTCTCAATGCATCCTTCATCATGTGGTGAGAAAATTATAGCATTCAAAAAAAATGATGAGAATGCCCTGATATAAGTATAATATAACTTCAAAACCAGTATGGCTCAATAAGACAGCAAATATTGATAAAACATGATATCCCAAGTTATATTTTGCAATGATGGAGAGTTCCTTAAAACCAAATTTAACTAGCATTAATACACATTGAAAACATGTGTAATGATACATGCTAACGTCAATGTGCAAAACTTCTGAGTCAAGTGCTTCTTCACCAAGAGGAATGGATGTCAATTGGTGCCCAAGATATGTAAAATATATCCAATGAAGACAACCTTCAAGATGATGCACATTTAATAGAGTTGTATGATAATCTCTAAATCGACAATATATGCCAGCAATATGACTTAGTGTACAATGGCCTTCTGCTACAGTAGATATGCATTTGATATACCAGATAGTATCTAATGGAAAGAAAAGAAGAAAGTCAGCAAAATTTCCATATGAATAAGCCATAATCTTGGAGCGTGGATGGAGAATTACATAATTTGGTTCAAGGCCTAACTCAATCAACTTCATGAATCTATATTTCAACTGAATACCCTGGTCAAACATCTACATAACATAAATGAAACTAGAGGCAAATGCCGCATGATGGATTCCAAAAGATATAGAATCAATCAAAGGCAAAATTGGAGGGAGCCCACAAGTAAGAACTCTATCATGATGGAAACATATGACAATTATAGGAGCCCAATTTTCATATTGCTGTCCAAATATACACAAAAAATCCACAAAATGACTATATAAAATAGGGACATATAAAAGAAAGTGAAGATCTTGATTCCTGTGAAGTTCTACAGCATAGAAACATGAATCCATTCTTTGTACATCAGTTTTAGAGTCAGCCAACTAAGGTTCCATTACATCACACGATTGACACTTCATGCATTTAGTCTATTCAATTCCATTGTCTAGACTAAATTCAAATGTTAGAATAACGATTGCACCTGGTAGTGGCACCTAAGCAAAGGTGGACAAAATTAACCTCTCAGCACTAGCTTTAAAGACTTGCTTCAAATTCTCTTTAGGTGTAAAGCGTCCCAAGATATGATAAGAAGGGAACACATATGCCATTTCAGTTACAACAGTAGGAAGCCCCAGCCACTAGCCATACCAAGATCAAACCCCCAAGTAGAAAATGGTGGCAAAAATGAAAAAATAGGATAAAGAAGTGAAATACCAGGATAAAAAATCAACCCATGTGGTAATGCATAACAATCATAGGGTTGAATCTGTAACCAATTATGCTGAGGGAAAAGATGTAATATGTCAATATCACAGTAGCAAGATGTAACCAGAGAAAGACAGAGATAAGCAAAATCTTTGGTAGGACAAAGAAATGAAGGCAGCAACCTAGTAGGACCCTCACGTTTGGTTACTGGTGGTATGAGACAGAGGGAATCGTGGAGCAAGTCGCCCTTCGAGAGACCATCGGCGCTATTGTCGAGCACCATAAACCCTTTAACAGAGGTATCTAGTTTAGAGTCGAACAATGGTGTCACTATCATGGAATACGGGAAACTGCCAGTAAATTTAGAAGCATCAATGGGTATATTGATGGAACGCGGCAACAGAGTGTTAGCAGCCAATGATGAATTAGGCGCATCAGAAATAGAGCCATCATAGGGAAGATGTGAGTCGCTATGTTCGTTAGTCTTATTTTCTTCAGTCGTGAACACTAAACACTCTTGAGTTCCTTGTGCGACGGGGCTCGTCGGTCTAAGAAACAAAGATAAGCCATCAACAACTTGTACCATAGATGCAATCTGTTGGGTAAAAGTGCGAAGAGAGGCTTCTAATCGATCAAAACCAATATTAAAAACTTGATGTATCTGAGCGGATGATCGTTTGATCTCATCCTCAAGCTTGTCGAGTTCCGCATCATCAAAATCGTTAGCCATTTGGAAAGGTCTCTCAATGAAAGCACCAATTGTAACGATCACCCAAACAATCACCAAATAATGTACTCAACTCGATGATATTGAACAACTTCTAATGAAAATCTTGAGCTCAAATACATTCAATAGGTTTAACTATATAAGGGAAAACAACAAAACTCAAACACAATAGAAATGCGAAGATATAGAGTAACAGAGTAACAGAAAATACGAAGGAATCCAGTCACAGAGGAAGTGACGACCAGAGAAGACAGACATGAGAGGGAGAAGAGAATTCACAAAATTCATCCATGCCTCATCCAACAGAATTTGCCCTTATTATAAGGGAGGTATCTTCTTTGTTTTATGCATGTGAGGGTCTGTTACACCTTCTCCCTCTTCCTGTTGGGTTTGTCCTGGTCTATTTCTTCCTTCATCCTCTTGCCTATCTTGCAACCCTCTCTTCTTTCTTCCACCTCTATTTCTAACCAGTCTCTTCCTTCTTCCTCCTCCGTTGCTGCACAATCCATCTCCTTGGTTTTGGTTTGACCTTGGCAAGAAATTTAGGAGAGGGTAAGCAAATATAGACGTGGGAGTGATGACCAGATGCGAAGACGTGAAGAGACGAGCGACACATGGCGACCCATTTAATTAAACGAAACCACGTTGTTTTGGGTAATGAGGAATTCTTTTTTCATCAGCTCATGAGCGTCGAATGCGGACACAATCTTATTTATATTGATAGTTCTTTATGAAAAGTTATAAATACCATCACATTTAAATTGTTATGTATATGAATTAAGTGTAAAATATTTGAGCATTCATTGCTCTCATTTAAATCTATCTCTATTTCATTCTTTGAGCGTTGCTATCTCTGGTCCTTATTAATATAAGATAAATATGAGGAGTTGATGTTTGTCCTATTAACTTAGATATTTTAGAAAATACATGTCGTATTAACTAACTTAACTAATTTCTTTAATTAAATTAAATAAAATAAATATATCTTATATTAAGGATTGGGGTGAGTACATAAATAATCAATGCTCTTTATCCTGTGAAGATTACTCAAGGTTTGGTATCCTTAAATGCGCTTGTTAGGCTTGCTAATTACAAGGGCTTTGAAGATAAATCAAGACTAAGTTTGTCTTGTGGTTGTGCCGCTTGATTTTTTATTTTAAATTTGCTGGACTTTAGTGAAAAATGCATAAAGTTTTGGGGACTAAACATATTCTAAGTGATATGAGTTAATTTAGTAAAAATCGTGGTGTGTTTTTCTCTTCCAATGTTTCACTGTTTTCCCATTGCTTTCACTGTTTCAATGCTTTTGAGTTTGCAAAAATATGCGTTAGATTGGTTGGAGGGGAAGGGAGTAAAGGTAATTAAAAATTGCAACTTGCAAATATTCCATCATCTTTTTATTGAAATTTTTTTCTTTTGTTTTTTATTTTTATAATTTATGTAAACTTGTATTTTGGTTTCAGATCTTTCTTTTTTTAAAAAAAAAAAACAATTTAGATTTTTTTTAGCATAATAGAAATTCTGAAAACAGTGAAGAGAAAAAAAACTCACAAAAAGATTCTAAAAATATTTGAGGAAAGAAGAAGAGCACAAAAAGTAAGTTACTGTTGCTGGTGTGAGAGGCAAACCGAAGCATGCTTTGTTATATAATGAGAAATTTCTTTTCACAAAAAAGGTTAGTATAATGTTTTTTTTTTTTTTTGGTCTTCTGTTAGTATAATGTTTAATCCTTATAGTTTGTCCTTAATTTTGATTTTCATTTCAAGCTATAGATTTTACCTTTGGTCCCTTAAGTTTCTTTTTATTTAAAATGTTAGCCCATCTCTTTTTTTGACCGAACAAACGCATCCCCTCCCCTCCAACTCACCTCCCATCTCATTCCCTTCCCTCCCAAACCCCCCAACCAAACAATATCTTAGGTGTCAGCCTTATCTAACATTGACAAAGTTCACATTGAGAAGCATATAAGAATCGCTCTTAAAGGCAAAGAAACAAGGAAAAACCATAATTAGTCAATATTTCTCATCTCCTCAGATATCAAACAAATGAGAAGTCTTTATTAGTATATGATGTTAGCTTATGGTTGCTCAAAACTCAAATCAAATCTCGCTTCCAATGCTAATATAAACTTAATCAATATAAAGTTGGTCTATTAATGTTAGGTCCCGCTAGACGTTTCTAGGTTACGAGTTTGAGTCATAAAAGAGACATTTATATTAGATGGGGCAGTCATGAATCCCGAATAACTTAAACAAATTTTTATATTAACCCAATGTATTAGACGATTGGATTGTCTTGATCACTTAGGCAATGTTAGGCATATGCCACATCGAACATCTCAACGGGTTTTTTTTTGTTTAAATGTGACTACATAATGAAGATTTTTGTTCCTAATTTTCTATTTGGGAAACAAATATTATAAATTAAGTAATTTTTTAAGGAACTTAAATTTTCTTACCTAGTATTTTTTTTTTAGGGTTAATGGAGCAATTTTATCCTGGCCATTATCTCAATTAATTTTGACTGTTAGTTGACCAAATATGCTGAGCTAATAATCCACATATTATCCACATCATTTTTGTTAAAGTTCAAATTGCCCCAGAAGTCTATTTGTCATTTACTTCATTTTTTTTTCAAAGTTAGATTTAAAAATTTTGGATCAAATTTACACATTAAAAAAATGACGTGGATGACAAATGTGGATTGCTAGCTCGACATATATGATCAACTAACTGTTAAAATTAACTAAGATAATGGCTAGGACAAAATTATTCCATTTTTTAAACTTCCGAGACAAAATTGCTTCCAGAAAAACTTTAGGAGCAAAATTCACCCTTAATCATTTGTTCTATTGCATGAACTTTAGAAAATAAAGTACTTTATTCATATTTGTGAGTAATTTGACTTGAAAATTTTAAAATAATGTGAAATACAAAGTTTGGAAAACCAAATAACTGATAATATATTAATAATAATTTTTAATATTATATATTATTCCGCTGATAATTCATTCAATTAGACATACCATCAACTGAGTGCTTAGTCATCAAAACTAGAGTAGACCTCATGAATTTAGATGGAATCTAGAACAAGTTATATTGTTTATTGGCACTTGCCGGTACGGATAAACTTCTAAGTATATATTTTAAAAGCATTATCTTCTTTATTCAGGTAAAGATAATATTAGAATATTTGGTTATATTTTAAAAGCATTAGCTTCTTTATTTAGGTAAAGATAATAGTAGAATATTTGGTTAACTTTATAAAAATAAAAAAAAGAATATTAGGTTTTTCGGGAAAGTTTCTCCAAGGTCTCTTGCAACACCATAAAATACCCCAACGAGCTTTGAAATCATCAAATTATTGTGTAGTCTTATGAGTCTTATTTATAAATAAAGTTTGACATGAATTTATCAAAATACCCTTAATCAAAAACATATCCCCGTCGCTGCCTGCGGTGGTGACGACTACCAATCACAGTCTTTAAAGAGTCGCATGACTATTGTTGTTATTGGCTGTTGCCCACTAGCGGCAAGTTAAATATTGGTAAAGGGATGTTACAACTTAAGCATAACAAATTAACAACTTCATCAATTTATTTAGATAATTGTAACTTGACTTGTCAATTTGTCATATAAACACTGTCAATGCTTATAGATTAGTTGTTAGTAGAGTTGTCCATGATCATTTACAAATGGCTAGTAAACTTCTTAAGTGCTTAAGTCATAAAACCAAAAATAAATTATTACCTTTGATCCCTAATATATATTTTTTTGCCAAGACTTTGATCCCTAACACACACGCACGCGCACGCGCACGAGGGTTAGTTGAAGAGTTGGATATAGGTTAAAATATAATATCTCAATCCATTTTATCTCATATATTCATCATTTCTTTTTAAATTAATTTACCTGATTTATAAATGGTTGAAGTTGTAAATGTGCTATAAATAAGTTGCAACTTCTCTTTGCTCACATTTAATTTGTTTTAAGTGGTGGGGTTATGTCCGCCACCATGGGGATGATTTTTTTTTTGTCAACCATTGGGGGTGAATTTTTTAACTTAAGGATATTTCTGTAAATATACCTAAAAATTATTTACAATTGAGGCTTATTGGACTTTACACTAATTTAATGATTTCAAGAGACTGTTGAAGTATTTTCAGTTGGAACTAAGAATAATTTTCTCATTTTACATTTTGCCCGAAAGAATATTAGGTTGGCTACTGACATTTTCCTAATAGGTCTTTACGTGGATTTTGATTTGGGAGAATTACACTGTAGTCATATAGAAGAGAATATACGAAGAAATGGTCCTGAGAAATTTTGAAATTACTGTCAAGTCCCATGGGACCATTTTATAATAAATTGTAAGTGAGAAACGTCATAAACACCCTGTTCAGATAAATAGAGAAAGAGATGCAAAATGCTGTCAAATACTGTACGGAATAGCTCTGGAGATGGGGATGCAGAAGAACGCAGAGTTTCAAAATTTTCCAGTGAGAAAGGAGAGCTTCGAGGATGGTCGGTGGTGGGTTTTTGTCGTTGAACGACAGTGAAGGGGACCAGATTTATATTCCAGAATTGCAAGAAATTCTGGGCCAGCATGAAGATAAAGTTTCAAACAATTTCGATTGAGGTAAAGAGAAGGAGAATGTTCGTATGAAGGGATCAGGTACTATAAATATGACTAATCATCTGTGGGTCGAAGCTGTGGCTGCTATGGTTTCATGGTTTGGCTGTGATTTCAATGAGTTTGGGTATGATTTAGTATGCTCTATTTTTGCTGTCATTATGCTCTATTTTTTGGTTCATTGTGTTGTATTTCTGCAATAGAAGAGTTAAAGAATGAAGATGAGGGTGAAAGGTGTATGGCTATATAACTTGATGTGCGTAGGAAAAAAGATGTTGTTAATGGGAGTAGCGATAGTTATCAATGGAGGCTGTTGAACTTGTTAATGACAACTATATGTTATATTTAAATGTGTTTGTTTTACAACTAAAGGTTTTGTTGATTGATGCTCATTTTGGTCCTGATAAATGGAAAAATCTGTCTAGTTTTTATGGGTATTGTCCTCCATATGCTTGTAAGTGTACCAAACAGGCCCTAAGTGTAGGTAATTGTTTTCATGGGAAAATTACTAGTTAACTGTTTTCGGCCACAAGAAAGTGTAGGTAATTGTTTTGTTTTTAATTAAAAAAGGAACGTTATATTTAATTACTAAAAAAATAGATATTCTTGAATCTTGATTAATAATTACAGATAAAAATATTACACTCATAGTGGATGGTTTTGCGGAAAGCCTAGAAAATACAATTAAAAAATCTTAAGAATAAGACAATAAATAATTTTGAACATTTCTATAAAATATACCACAATACTTTTGAAATTTAATTTTTTTTTCAATTATTTTTAAGCCTCATATTCAATGTTTTAGCACTTAATTTTAATTTTGAAATTTACAAACTCATTTTCATTATTTTTAATATCAATCTTTATACTTCTTAACTTTATTTTCTAAGTACTCATAATTAATTTTTCCATCACTCATATTTATTTTGTATAGAAAAAATGAATGCTGAGTGTTAAAAAATTATATAGTTAACTACTAAAAAATAGAAGAGCACATTTGTAGTTTTCTTGCCACCATAAAAATAGTTTTAAAAATAATTTCTTAAAAATTGTTTAATTCTATTATCTGTTTTTTGTTTTCAGAAACAATTTTATAAAATATTTTTTAGAAACAAGTTTTAAAAATAAAAAAAAATTTGTTTAGATAATTATTTTGAAAAATCTATTTTTGAAGTGACATGACTATGCAGTCGCTGATGGTGACGTGGCGGTGGCTGTCATTGATAGTGTAGTGTCGATAGTGGATAAGTTATGGCCTTAAAAAATAAAAAATAGGAAAACAACCATAAACTATTTTTGTTTTTTAGTTTTTAAAAACAAATTTTTGAAAACAGTTTATCAAAAAAGTTTTATTGTTTTTAAAAACAAAAAAATCAGTTTTTAAAAACAATTTCAAACAACTCCTTGATTTCGATCGTAAATCTTTATACTCTCTGAAAATTTTTAAAATTTATGGTACTTAATTATAATTAAGATTTTTAGCAGAGAACAAGGCATCAGGAGAGCAGGTAAGTTTTTTTTTTTTTTTTTTGGGAATAGAAACGGCAATCATACATTGACTAACTAAAGCGAACAAAAAGAAAACACCACAACAAGACTAGGTTCCATCATCAGCTACCCCTCCGGCCCCTCACCTAGGGCAAGCGGGGAGAGGCCAATAAGTTAAGCAGATTAAAAAATAAAAAAATAAAAAATATATATAGGGAGAATTGTACAAAAATATTTTTGGGTAAATTAATTGCTGATTACTACCAAACGTGCAAACAATTTTTCATTTTATGCAAATCATTTTCTATGTATGTAAAAATATTTCATATAAATATATAAACAATCTTCCATTATATCAAGGTATTAAAACTCGGATCGGGTATTAAACCTGTCGGGGGTACTGGGTTAAGGGTTAGTGGGTTAGACCGGGGCCAAACCGGAGTTAAATCGGGACCAAACCGGTGAGAAATTGAAGATTTTAGATTTATAATATGAAATTCTAAAGGAAAAATTTTAAAAATTTTTTGTTTAAATTGTAACCCGGACCGGACTCGTTTACCGGCCGGTTCGCCGATTTCCGGACCGGACCTACCGGTCCTATCCGAGTTACATAACATTACATTATATATAAAATATTTTCCCTTATATGCAACAAATCTTTCATAAGTTAATAACATTCATAAATTAATTTACTAAAAAAAATATTTATCAGCAGTTATCCAATGTATATATATATATATATATAAAGGCAAATAATAAAAAAGTAAAGTAGTTTTAAACTTGTGCGAATATTCTCGCTTCAAATTAGGGTTAGGTATTGTTTGCCTCCTTCGTATAAATTCCCTGGTTTGCTCTCACTCCCCTGCCATTCGATAACTACAGAGAGCTAAGCTTCAGCCATCAGTAAAGAAAACATGGAGCAGACCTTCATCATGATCAAGCCTGATGGTGTTCAGAGAGGCCTGGTACTATTTTCCTTCATTTCACTATCCTCTATATCGCTTTATTCTCATACGATTCCCATTTATGCGTGGTCTTTATACGTGGTCCTTACTTGGGTCACTCAAATCTTAAAATTGGCTTGTGAATTAGGATTTATTTGTATGTCCTGAGTTGATTCTTAGAATCTGGTGCTATATGCTACAAATTGCAGGAAAATGTTTTTCTTTCTTTATTTTTTTTTTTTGTTTGAGAGTGAGGGTTTCTCTTTCTCTTGCTTAGCGGCAACTTTTTTTTTTCTTTCTTTTTAAGAAACAAAAGGTTTTTATTGAGTTGATCAGAGTTCTTGGAAATGAGTTATCAAATATTTTGTGGTTTCAGTGTTCATAGATGTTCAAAGTAGATAGCTCTTAATTTGGTTAAGGAAAAAGAAAATTATTTAACGATAACTTCGTCAGCTTTTGTTATGTAGTTTAGTAGCCTTTTGAAACGAAGTGGTTTCTAAAGGTTCTTCTTGTTTCAGATTGGTGAGATTATCAGCAGATTTGAGAAGAAGGGCTTTTATCTGAAAGGTCTAATTCTTTCTCTCCTCATACTAGAAATTATGCTAATTATAGTGGGAATGTGAAGCTAATTCCAATTATAGTACAGAGAAGTGAAACTCAATTCTTCTTCCATAATTGCAGATATTCTGGTTACAATGATCCTTGCACCTTAGATAGCTCGCTAACGTTCCTAAGTTCCTATTAACCCTTTTACCTGCTACCCAACTAACTTCCTCTTATTACAATGATATAAGAAAACCATATTGGATTCTCTTATTTCTGTTCTGTAATAAATGACCCTGATAAACTTACAGTTAGCCTCTGTTTTTGAAACAATTTGTGTTCTCTTTTGTCTATTGATTGCCTTCAGGCTTGAAGCTCATCACTGTGGACCGTCCTTTTGCTGAAAAACACTATGCAGACTTATCTGCAAAGCCATTCTTTATTGGTTTGGTGGACTACATTATCTCTGGTCCTGTTGTTGCCATGGTTTGGGAGGGTAAGAATGTTGTGACTACCGGTCGTAAGATCATTGGAGCTACAAATCCTGCTCAATCTGAGCCTGGTACCATCCGAGGTGACTTTGCTATTGACATTGGGAGGTACTGGCCTTGTCTTGTTAGACTTTTTTCATTTGAGTAATTTAAATGTTCATTTCCTGTGCACTAGATTCTGAAGAAAAACTATGGTTCTGGGGTTGTCCTGTAGTTTTCAAGATCTGCGATACTGAACCCTCAAACTTGGTTTTAAAATGAAAATTTTCCTACGCTGGAATCTCAAATTGCTTTCGGAACTTAAGTTGGTGTGTTTAGATTAGCTTTTGGAGAATAGATTTTGAAGTCAACCATGGTTATGGGGTTAAAAGCGATTATCCCCAGCTTATTCCAAAACCAAGGTTTTGAGTTCAAAATCATGGTTTTGAGGGTTTTGGGGTTTGGTCACTTGTTTGGCTAATCTGTTTTTGAAACCATGGTTTTGAAAAATATAAGGTTTAATAGCTGCTGGTTTTGAAGCTGGATGGGCATTTGATGTAAAATGAAATACTTTTGATGTAGGAATGTCATCCATGGAAGTGATTCCGTGGAAAGTGCAAGGAAGGAAATTGCATTATGGTTCCCTGAGGGCCCTGTAACCTGGCAAAGCAGCCTCCACTCCTGGATCTACGAGTAAACTAAAGTCTTTTATATTGAAGTTGTTGCTGTAATTTTATAATGTTTTGATTCCCCTCTTGTCAAGCCCGTTTTGTAGAGTTTGGTTTAGTTATTATGTCTAGTTATGATTCCCCTCTTGTTCAAGAACATCCATGGTCCGATGAATCTCAGACTAGTTCTGCAATGTTTTGTTGTTTCTTAGTGATGAGGGTGCTACTTGGCTTCTATCATGGCCTGTCAAAGCAAAATAAAATAAGTTATTATTGGTATTTCCTAGAATTATAATTTATGCCTTCTACAGTATACCCTGCTCATCCGTGATTTCACCTCCATTTCATTAAAATTCTTCGTACAGAATAAATTAGTACAATATCAATGTACTATTCCTTTTTTTTCCCGTTTGTATGAGAGAATAAACCAAAGTTTGTTTAAGTATGTAAAAATGAATTTTGTTTTTAAAAAATGCCTTCATTTATATGGAAGAAAAAGAATATGTGGTGGAGTAAGAATGTTTGGCAGAGAGAGGAATTATGTTGAAAAGTGGAGAATTATTAGTGATTTTTGAAATTAATTGATGGTAAAATGAGGAGTTTATTAAAAAAAAAACATTTGAGATAACTCTTAAATCTCTCTTATAAAAAGGAATAAGGTATATCCAATAATTCTATCTTATAAAAAAGAATGGAGTGAATAATTTATTTCCCCTCATTTACCGACCAAGTGACAATTGCCCGTAAACATTGTACTCTTTTTTATCATAGATATAAGATATAGTTGATTTTTTTAGAGATATTAAGAAAAGTAACTAAATTTTAAAATATTTATATTTTTATTTTTTGTTAAATTATTTTCTCTAACTTATAAATTGATACATAATCTAATGATATAAACCATATCATATGATTAAGTAATTTATTTAGTTTTTTTAATCTTTTTAAAAAATATAAAAAAAAAAGTCCATTATGTATGCCTTATGTTTAGGATATTTAGGACCGGATGGATTATTTAATATGGTAACGGATACACACCTTGAAAGCCTCCTGCCCCCTACAGTTTCTGTATGGGGTTTGATGGAACTAATGCACATGAGGATGTCCTCTATCAAGCTCCAGTTCTCTTGCAGCTATCACTATCCCAAAACGCTATAGGAGAATTAGGTCCTTACATTATCAAAAGGCTGTGTCGGCAACCAAAAAGAGAAGTTGTCAAAGAACAAAAGGGAATTGAAAAGTAGGAAAAATAGGGAGCGAAATGCAATAAAAAAAAAGTACCCAAATTTGAACAACCAAAATGAAGTTGAAAATTGAGGAAAAAAAAAAAGAAGTTGAAAATTGTACCTAAAAAAATGAAGTTAAATGTCTCTTCAGATATGAACAACCAAAATAAAGTTAAATGTCATTTCAAATGTGAAATTGAAAAGATAAACATCCAATACAACAGCTACAACAACTACGACGATAAAGCCTTATTTCACTAGGTGAAGTCGGCTATATGGCTTGTAAAATGTCATTGTGTTTTGTCAAAAACCAAATCTTTAGATAGATTATTGATCAAAAGATAATGCTTTATAACCTTATTGAGTGTTTGCTTTAGTTTTTCTCAATCTCTATTTAGAGGATTCTATACTACTTGATCAACACTCCTCACCGGTATACTCAATGCCATTCTTTAAATATGTCCAAACTGCCTCAAATGATTTTCTACCATTTTCTCTTTAATAGAAGCTACTCCAACTTGTTTGCGTATATGATCATTACAAATAATATCTTTTCTTGTATGATCACATATTCATCTCAACATTCTCATCTCGGTCACCCCCATTTTATGTTCATGTTGTCTTTTTGAAGCTTAACATTCACTACTATATAGTATTGCTGGTTTATAGCAGTATGATACAATTTTCCTTTTACTTTATTAGGTACTTTTCAATCACAAATACCTCAAGTAGTTTTTCTCCATTTATACAATCTCACTTGAACTCTATAATTAACATCTCCATCAATTTCACAATATTGTTGTATAATTAATCCAAAATATCTAAACTTTGTCACCTGCGGAGTGACTTGCCTCCTAAATTAACTTCTACTTTACTTCTAACTTGTCTCTTTTCAAAATTACAAAACATAAATTTAGTTTTGCTCCTACTCAGATGAAAGCCCTTTAACTTGTAATATCCCAAATTTTGGGACTAGAGGCTAGAGAATAAGCCTGAATTCAGTAGACGGCTAAGCCCCGATTAAGTAAGTGTCCCAAGAGAGCATAATGATATTCCCTAATATGCTATATATCTTTATGGCATTTAAGGGAATAAAATGATAAAACAAGGCAATTGATGGTCACACACAACATGAGTATGTTTAGAACATAAATTGTAAACATTTGAATTTGCTGCCAATGAGTTTCCCTATGTAACAGTCTTGTTGTGTGACATTTTCAAATAGGCAAATGATGTCTAATGCTTATGATATTTTTTAGTATGAAAGTAGACTTATCAAGCTTTAATTTGATAAGTCACATAGGTCATTTGGAGCTGTACATAGAGTTATGTATTTTTGAAGTCTAGCCTAGTGATACTAGCGATTTTCAGTGGCAGCGTCCAAAACAATAATTTTGGGAATTATGAGCTTTTAGTTGGCTAAAGGCTATATTTTTCCTTAAAAATAGACTTAATAAGGGTCACATAGCCTTTGGAATCACACCAATTGAATCTCTATAAATAAAGATATGAATTTTTGAAGTTTGATGAAAATTTTGTCTTGTTTTCCAGCAAGTGCGAAAATGGAAATAAATATACGGGCAAAATGGTCATTTGACTAATAAAGCAAGCAACCATCTATTTTTCTTTCAATTAGGATAATGTGGCTGAAGTAGATAGACTAAATGGCTAATTGAATTAGTTGAAGTAACTACATGGTTACATGCTTTTGGTGATGTCATGAGATTATGACACTTGGCACCATTGGATTAAGTCAACAATTCAAACTCTCGCTCTCCCCTCTCAAAGTCGGTTAAAGGGATAGGAAGAGCTGAAGTTGTGGCATTTATTACACTTCAATCTCTCTCCCAAGCTCTCTCAAGGTCGGCTAGCAGGGAAGAAGAAAGAGAAAGAAGCTAAGGTTGAAGGTGAGCTCTTTTCCTTGGGTTTTGTGATCACCTCTAATGCTAAAAACCTCTTCCCTAATCTTGTTCCTCTTGATGAGAGCTTCATTTCTATGGTTTTAGTTTCTCAAGAGGAGGTGGTTTTTGTGTTTCAAGAAGAGCTAAAGGCTGAAAATCAAAGAGTAACCTAGAGGAAGTGCGAGAGCAATCTTGGTATATATATTGTGATGATTGGTTGAGAACTTTTTCTTGTGCAATTTGGCTATATTTTTGAATAACTTAGGGTTTTGAAGTTTCATGGTGTATGATTGTACTAATGGTGTCTTGTGGTGTGTATTGGACATATGAAACTAGTTTGGGACTTGAATGGAAAGTTTGGTAACTGTGGGATTTTGTGCATAATTTCTGCCCAAAATAGGACATTTTAAAATAGTGGGAATTTAGTTGTTTTGAGGTTTCCATTAAGTTCTACATGAAAAACTGTGTGGGGAGTAGCCCTGGTTATGAATTCTGGACCATTGGAAACATTCAAACATATGTTGAAAAATTGAAAGTTTTGTCAATGAAAGTCCTTTGCGAGGCAGTCAGTTGCATGACGTTTTTAAATAAATAGATGATGCCTAAAAATTATGGAACTTTCTAGTCTAATAGTAGACACTTCAAGCTTTAAATTGATATAAAATGGGTGTCATTTGGATGTATGTGCTGGAAGCATGGTTCAAAAAACCGGACCGGACCGGCCGGTTTGACCGGTTGAACCGGGAACCGGTCCCTGGTCCGGTCCGGTTTGAGCAAAAATCGGTCAGACCGGTCGAACCGGTCAGAACCGGTCGGACCGGTCAAAACCGGTAAAACCGGTGGTCCGACCGGTTGACCCGGTTTCTTCCTTTTTTTTTTTTTTAAATTTTTCAAATTTTTATTTTGTGTTTTTTGAGGGTAAAATGGAAAGTTGAAGACTAAAATGAAGAGAAAAATAGATAAAGAAAGAACAAATCTAAAAAAATGAAGAAAATAATGAAAAAAATTAATTAAAAAGATATAATAATTATAGGAAATGAGATATCTTTGTATAAGTATAGGTATTATAACTAATACTAATAGATTTTAAACATTTTTTTTTCTAAAAATCTTTATTTTTATCTATAGAAGTTTAAAAATATATTAATATATATTATTACTAATAAATTATAATATTTTAATATGACCGGTTATGACCGGTTCAACTACCGGTTAGACCCCGGTTGACCCATTAACCCTTGAACCTGTGCTGTGACCGGTTCATTGCCCGGTCCGGTTTTTCGTTCCTTGGCTGGAAGTGATGCATTTCCAAAGTTTGAGGTTGAAACTAGAATTTATTTTGGAACCGTGGAAATTCGTTGAATTCTGTATTTTTGTGGTTGTAGATGGCAGCGGTTCATATTTTTCTTGTGTAGAGAATTTAAAGAGCTTTCCATAGAACTTTGAACCACTCCGTTTTGATTTTTGTAAATTAAGTTATGATTTTTAGAAGTTCAACCAAGAAACATGATAGTTTATTGGCCCTAGCTAGAAGATTCTTGGCCATATCAGCCAAAAAGCTTCTGAGCTGTTTTGAGCCACAGCCAAAGAATTCCTTGGCCACGGCCAACACCCAATGTCAGCATTTTATAGTTTTGAAAGGCGGTGACTAGTCTAGCTCACTATAACCCTTTTAAGCTTTTGTTTGAGCTTGTAATAACTACTTAAAGGACTCAAATGATAACCAGTATGATGTGACTGGGTATCTAGGGTCATGAGAGATCAAGGAAGAAGAAATGGAAGAATTTCTGAGAAGCTACATTGGTTGGAGTAAAGGTACAAGAGGAGGACTCAAGACAAGAGGTAGGAACCTTACCTTATTTTCATGTAGTTGATACTTCTACTTGTGTAGTGATGTATGTGATCGGTTTACTTGATTGTGTAGAGCATATTTGAATAATGAAGCTCTGTTTCTGTTTATATTGTGGTCATAGTTTTGTTACATGAAGCATTGAACATGCAGAAATGTCATTATGGGGCATGTATCTAATTAAAGCTAACATGTCATGCATATAGCATCTATCATACATGCATTATGGTAATTGTTTCTACTGAGATTCTCTTGAATCTCACTCCCCTTAACCAACCATACAGGTGTGATGAAGTATAGGAGAAGAGTGCATGAAGATATGCAAGAAAGAAGGGCGATGGTGAATTAAAGAATTTTATGTGATAGTTTGTCATGTATAAATTATTGCATGTTTCATTGTTGTATAAACATGTTATGAATGATGAATGTATGTACTTAAGGCTAAATGAATGAGTTAAGAATGAGTAGAGAATCACTCTGATTGAATTGAATAGAGATAAGAATCGATGAGTAACAATGAATTTGTGAACCGCTATAAGATGCTTCCGCAAGATTTTGAAATATTCAAAAAAACCCACTCAACTACA
The DNA here is from genome assembly GCA_963210345.1 of Inga oerstediana. NCBI lineage: Eukaryota > Viridiplantae > Streptophyta > Magnoliopsida > Fabales > Fabaceae > Inga > Inga oerstediana. The sequence goes on from OY723408.1 coordinate 27,220,334, forward strand.
AGTTCAAATCCTATCTTGAGGTTGGGAATTTAAAACGATTTTACAAAAGTGGTTCGGACTTATTGGGTATAAGCTCATCCGATATATTACGAAAATAAGGCGTTACACAACTCTATAGTTGTCACAGCCCCCACTACTACTGATGGCATCCGGCCACGAGGTCGAGGGTATGACTCACAAGGAATATTTCCACACCCCTTGTGGATTTCTTTCGCCTTCCCACACCTTGAAGCTAGCTCAATGGTACCACACTTTGCATGGAGCGCGTACTTACCCCCGGTCGTGGCTTCAAGGTGTGGGAAGGCGAAAGAAATCCACAAGGGGTGTGGAAATATTCCTTGTGAGTCATACCCTCGACCTCATGGCCGGATGCCACCAGTAGCAGTGGGGGGTGTGACAATAGTCATTCTCTATATCTCAAGTTTAGAATTAATTTTCTCATTAGATTCAGCCAAAAGAACTATATCATCTACAAAAAGCATGCATTTAGGGATCACCTCTTTGATTGGTTTAGTTAGAACATCTACTACTAGCTTAAACAGAGGGTTAAGGTGCAAATTTGAACCAGAAGTTTTCGCTAAGGAGCATGTTGTCCTGAAAGTTTTTTCAAGTTCAATATCACCCTGAAGGTTTTAAAACATATCAATGTTGCCCTATACAGTTAAAAAACTAATATTGACAGTTAACTTTTTCACCAAAAAGGGCAATATTACTCTGTTTTAACACTTCTAGGGCAATATTGAATCTAAAAAAATTTCTAAGGTAACATTGCTTCTCCACGAAAACTTCCATGGAAAATTTGGACCTTAACCCTAAACAAATAAAGGCTCAAATCTGATTCCTAATGTAGGCCAATCCTTATAGGAAAGTCCTTTGTCTCACCTCTAAGAGTTCTAACCTTGATTGTAGCCCTCCATACATGTCCTAAATGACTTTGATATATACAACATGCACCTCCTTTTTTTCCAAGGCTTTCCAAAGTACATCCCTTGGCACACGATCATACGCTTCTTCCAAATCAATGAAAACCATATGCAAATCCTTTCCTTTGCTTTGAAACTTTTCTATTAGCCCCCTTAATAAATAAATCACTTATGTTATGGACCTTCATGGAATGAATCCAAATTGGTTATCAAAAATATCAGTTTTCAAACCTCAACCTGTGTTCAATCACCTTTTCCCATAATTTCATTGTATAACTCATAAGCTTAATTCCTCTATAGTTTCCACAATTCTGAATATCACATTTATTCTTATAAATAGGGATCAAAGTACTTTTTCTCAACACATAAGGCATTTTCTTGAATCGTAAAATCTCATTAAATAGCTTAGTAAGCCACAACACACCCTCTTCACCCAAACATTTCCAAACTTCAATAGGAATACCATAAAATCCAACAACTTTACAATTTTCCATCTTCTTAAGAACTTCCTGAACCTTTGCCAACTCAAATCCTGCAATAAAATGATAAATTGAGCTCACCTTCTCAAGTTGTCAAATCTTCCAAGTCACAAGTCAACCCTCCCCCTCTATCGTTAAACAGCTTATAAAAGTAGGCTTCCCACTTATACTTAACATCTCTATCAATAACCAAAACTTTGTCATCTTTGTCCTCTATATAGCTCACTTGATCTAAGTCTCTCGATTTTCTCTCCTTGTTATTTGCAATCCTATAAATCTTACGCTCTTTTGGCTTTGTTCCTAACTCCTTATAAAACTTCTCATATGTTTTATTATGAGCTTCACTCACTAACTTCTTAGTTTCCTTTTTAGGAAAACGATACTTTTCCCAATTTTTAGCATTATTACACAAGTGTATGGCTTTAAAAAAATCTTTCTTATTCTTGACTTTCTCTTGAACAGTCTCATTCCACCACCAAGTTTCCTTATATCACTGACCAAAACCTTTTGATTCTCCAAAAAGTGCTTTAGCAACCTTCTGAACCTTTTTAGACATATTTTCTCACATGATATTAGCATTTTCTCGTAGCTCCCATACCCCTCCTCTAGAAGAGTTCTCTTAAAAATCTCTTCCTTTTCTCTCTTTAATTGCCATCACCTCACCCTTGGGTTTTAAACTTGTCAGTACTTTTGTTTTATATACTTAATAAGCACATCAAGGACCAAAACCCTATGTTGTGCTGTCACGGTATCCCAGGGATCACTTTGCAGTTAGTACAAAGTCTTTTATCAGGATTCCTTACCAGAAAGAAGTCTATCTTTGTCTTAGAGGCTCCATTCTTGTATGTGATTAAATGATTATCCCGCTTCTTAAAGCAAGTGCTGACAATCTTGAGTTCATATACGAGAGAGAAATTAATAATAGATTGACCTTCATTATTAAGCTCCCTAAATCTAAAACCACTATAAGCCCTTGCATGAGGTCCAGCCTCCCTTCTAAAATGTCCATTAAGATCCCCACCAATAAAATTCAATTTAGTTAGCGAAATGCCCTGAATTAGCCCCTATATATCTTCCCATAACTTTTCCTTAAGATGTGCTTTTGCCCCTACTTGAAGTGCATACACACTGATAATGTTAATAATATCCTTCCTAAGAATCATTCTTAAGGAAATATTCTATCCTCAATCTTCTTTACTTCCACCACATAATCCACATTCTTCCTCTATTCATATTAGCGATGATAATAACACTATTACTTCCATATACTTTTCCCGTATACCAAAGCTTGAAACCATTAATTTCCTAAGACCCTTCTTTAGGCCATTTAGTTTCCAAGAGGCACAAGATGTTAATCTTATGATCTCTCTTTACACCCGCCACCTCCCAAGATTTGCCAGTCAAAGTCTGATGTTTCAAGCTCCAAATCTGATCTTGTTCTCGTGAACTAGATTCTTTAGCCACCTCTGTTAAGAAAAGAACAGTAGCCCTTACTCATTTAATACTACATCCAAAAGAAGATGCAGCGGCTCTAGCTCACTTCTCACAATACTTGAGCCATATATCGTGTTACTTACCGGCAACAACCTAGCACTAGCACAATTTCTTCATTGATCCATATTCGTTAAAGATTCGATAGAGTTTTACGTTGACTGTTGAGAGTCTAACACAACCCTCTTCCTTTACCCAAGCTCAGTACCGACTATAAACCATAATCAGAGTTTGCAACATAAGCATCCAATATGTAAAATTAATTAAGAAAACTATAATTATCAAACATGAAGTCTCAAATCTCTTCTTCTTCTTTCTTTATGGTGTATGTGCCTATATAACTAAAAATGATGACTAATAGCTAGCTAATATAAGTATTAAGGAAGAATGTGTTTTGAAACCATAATTGGAGCATGTAGGGATAAATACGCTTGTGAATGTGGACACCGATGGTTTAGAGAGTGAACAAAGGAGGTTGAGGCAAATTGTAACTCTTGGAATGCATGAATATTTACATATGCCACACGAACCTATTTTCAGAAAATCATAGGGTACACCTCACATGGTGATTTCACTTTTGGGTTCAAAAAGATTATGTTTTGTAAAAGGCAAGGCTTTTATCTATCGCATCGCTTCATCTCAGTCGCCTATAATATCCCAATTTTTGATTAAGGGCTAATCATGATTTTGTGGATAATTATGAATTTAATTGGAATAATTATATGTTTTATGGCAATATTAATTAATATGTCATAATTATTGGAAAAATTGGAAGAATGGAATTATTAGCCATAAGTTAGTAATTAAGGGAAATTAATTACTAACCAAGAGAAAATGATGTGTGAAATTAATTGGCTAATGGAGAGATTAGAGAAGCTAATTGGTGACTTATTTTGGGGTGAGCCAATAGCATTGTGACATGTGGCAAAAGAGAGTGTATGTGTGTGATGGTCAAAATTGATTAAACAATCATTTCTCTCTCCTCTCTTCTCTCTCAATTCGGTGGCATAGGAGGGAGTAGCATCATCATTGTTTCCCTTCTTCCTCCACACTCCATCTCTCACTCTCGTTCTCTCTCTTCTCTTCCTCTATTTCCGGCGAACAAGTTAACAAGAAAGAGAAAGATAAAGCTGGTGATTTGGGTAAGTAAATGCCCCCAATTGCTCAAACACCATTCATTAAAGTTGTTCTATGAGTGATAAGCTTCATTTTGATGGTTGTAGCTTGTCCATTGGCTGTGGTTTGTGATCACACGAAAATCTGGTTGTGGGAGAATCAAAGAGTGTTTTTGGAGAAGTTGAAGAGGTATGTGAAACCAATCTATCTATCTAAGTTTCATGCCATTTAAAGTAGTTTGTAATTTCTAGAAATTTTGGCTTGAATCCGAAAATGAGTGCTACTATTCATTTGGTATGTTTTTGGCATGAGAATGGTATTTTGGAATGAGTTTAGGATAGATAGATAGATTGGTGATTGAAATGTGATGTTTGGATGAGATTGGTATTTTGTTGATTTTGTTGCCCAAAACCCAAAGCATGATAATGGAGTTAGATTTTGATGATTCTGATGATCCCTTGAGTTTATTGGGTGTTTTTCTATGGGAGTGGCTTTGGGTAAAGTTTTGTGTCTATTGGGATCAATTGGGCAAGTGTTGGGAAAATGCCTTTGTTTTTCTGGTTCTGATAGAATCACTCGAGTGATTTGGGATTCACTTGAGTGTGGGATGAATATCACTCGGGTGAGGTTCAGTATCACTCGAGTGCTGTGCATATATTCTGTTTTCTCTTCAGTTTTTCTGTGGCGCTTTCTGGAAAATTCAAGAGTGTATAGTCTCACTTGCGAGTGATGATCTATCACTCGAGTGTAAAGTTCTGTGCTCGAGTGCTCCTCTTCGTGGCAAACTCTTGTGCTCTGGGGTTCTCACTTTCTGGACTTCACTCTTAGGTGCTAGAGTGAGGCATTTGGCCTTCACTCGGGTGAGGTCCAATGTGCTCGAGTGTTGTAGTCTCTGAAAAGTCCTTATGCTCTCGGGTGTTCACTCGCTATCCTTCACTCTCTGATACCCGAGTGCAAGCCGTACCATCATTCGAGTGAGGCCTTCTTCACTCGAGTGTCCGTACAATCTCACTCGAGTGAGGTCATCTTGTCAGTTTGGAGCTTCAAAAAAGGGATCTTTAGGATAGTCCTTCCAACCCCTTAGGGCTTCTGTTAGAGGTGTTTCTAAGTACTAAAAGAGCAATAATGGTAACCGATTAAGTTTTAAGAAGTTATTGAGAATTAGAATAGAGAAATAACTCTTCATCCCTAATTATGATTCTAGGATACGATATTTGACCGACGCGGGAGAGACTGGTGCCAGGGAACGCCCGGAAGGATCAAGGTAATGACTCTTCTCTCATATTGTGTATGATGTTTTAGTATGCATAACTTATCATTGAACTTTGTGAACTGTGTGCCAAGGTCCATTACAGCGTAAGCACTTCAAAGTGAGCCGTATAGGGATTGACGCTGGTCATCTCTAGGTCGGCCATTGAACTGCCGTTGTAATTGACATGGATCTTTGTGAATCCGACCCGTGGGGCAGCGTTTGTGAATCCAGCCATAGGATGTGTTTGTATCTTGCCTGTATGGCTTCCGTTATGACATGCTTTATATGAATCCCAGCTGTGGTGAAATATATTGTGTGGATTGTTGTGATGCAATTCAGTGTGAGCAATCGTAAGGGATGACATGTGTCATACTAGCCATTGCCGTTGTAGTTGCTTGTGTGGATGATGATCTGATTTCATGCCTTATTGCTGTACATACTATGATTGATTTGACACTACGGGGATTCCTTAGAATCTCACTCTCCCAAATCTAAACATTTTAGACAGGGCTGAAGGATAAAAAGGCAAGCGGGTGACGAAGAGCGGGTAGAGCTCTTTGTTAGGAGTTCCTTTTTGGTTAATGGTTATCATTGTATATCATTTGGATATTTTTGGTAGAAACAATTGTATATATTAAATTTTGTGTAATCCTCCAAGTAAAGGGTATGAATTATGGGCTTTGTGCCTTTGTGTAAACCCTTATTTAATAAATGGAACCCGAGTGAGTCGGGAATTTACTTTGCATTCTGATATTTGTAAATGGAATCCACTTGTACAGGCCATTATTGTTTTGTATTGTGAATATGAGACCATTAATGAACAAGTTTAAAAAAGCTTTTGCAAATCCGATTTTTGGGCAAAAGATTACCTTAATAAGTCCCAATTTGAAATATGGTCTCTAATTCCAACTTAATTATGTGTTTAAGAACTAAATCTCGGCCTAAGGTGGAAAGGGGGTTACATCGCCTATGCTGTTTTATGGGTTTTATGCTTCGGCTGAAACACATTGGCTTGCTTTGAAAATGCTTTTTTTTTTTGCAAATTGATTTGAAGTAAAAGAGGAAGATGGAAGCTTTTTACGCCAAGATACATTAAAAGGCTTAGTCTAGAAAAAGAAATGAGAGATGAACAACAATCTATTTTAGCTTTTGAAATTTTGAAATAAAAAAGGAGAGATTTGGAGTCTCCAGAACGGAACACAAAGGAAGGAGAAAGAAGATGCCGATGAAACATGAAAGGATTGATTATGCATACCCTCCCTCACCATTGCTTCTCCTTTGTTGCATGGACGCCAGACTGATAATTTAAAACTACAATAAAAAATACTTTAAAAAATTTATCGAACATTAAATCTGAATTGCTCAAATTTTGAAGCGGAAATAAAAAAGACTATTTTATTAATTTTGTTACATATATTAGTATATAAATGAATCTTTTGGAAATAATATAATTATTTAACTATATGTATATAGGATAGTTTTTCCCAATTGGTATAAATATGGTATAACAGTGAGAAAGATTGAGTTTGATCTATGATCGTGAGTAAGTGAGAAATGTCAAACCCCTTAACATTTCGATATACACAGGATAAAGGCACAGTTCCACAGGCATACAGAAATAGTACAATTATACTGATTAAAAGTACTTACATACAGGAGTCTCCTCGCAGGATTTGAAAGAATATATACAAATGATCCAAAATATTTAAAATTTCGACAAAATATAACCAATGGGTCCAATCTCAGAATCCGCACACCTCAACTGCCGTATTCGCTGTTTTACCCTTGAAGCCACTAGCTTTTGCTGGAATATTTATTTATTTGAAAAAGGGTGAAATTCAAAAGAATCTCAGTAGTAACATAAAATCATTCATATAAAATATGAAAGGTAAATAAGTCATGCTCCATGTTATGCAACAATTAACAACAACATCACATCATGACATGTATACATGAGTTAGGGGCTCAATCCCCCACTATCCGTAAACCTCAGTTGGGCCCTTGCTCACAACCGGGCAAGTGAGCCTCCACACACAAATTTAAATGTGCCTCCGCGCACAAATTGCCCTCTTAAGGAAAAACCATGTTCATTAATTAAATCACAGAAGATGGCATCATTATTATATAAATATTGGCATGGTGAATGAAGAATAAAGTTACTACCTTGTATCCTTTTTTGTAACAAAAAATAGTTCCTAATTTGATCCGGCTCAGGCACGACAAACTGATCCTAAACATCCAAGTTTATAAGAATTAGGTTAATACCCATTCATATACCACTCTAGACTCTTCTAAAGTGTTTTTGTTGGTTATATTAGTCTAAAACTACAAAATTACTAAAATGCCCAGAGGACCCGGTCAAAGCCCTTTCTTACCCAATCCGATTGTACTTTATCAAAAATTTTGACACAAGCTATCCTTACACAGTTTTGCTTGTAGAATCCATTTTTTACTTTGATTTTTGTAAAATCACTGCCAAATGACAGTTTTGCCCTTGACATAACCTATTTAGGGTTTTAGAGGTATTTTTGTAATTTCACTTTCTAGGGTTTTTCTCACAAAGTGGTCAACATCAACCCTATATAATTTCCCTTCCTAAACACCATGGAACCAGCAAATTCATGAAATTCCAGCCCTAACCCCTCTTGGCCAAAACATACACATATGGAAAAGGAAAATGTGATTTTTGCTTTTCAACACCAAAAGCTTATTCCTTTTCACTCCTAATCACTTGATAAACCATTTAAACACATACTAAACAAGATTTGAGGAAATTTGGGCAGCACAAACCCTTAGGGTTTACAATTTCTAAATATACAAAATCAACAACAAACCACCAACCAAGCCAAGAACAACAATAATAACAACAATATACCAAGAGATTTGAAGTTCTTGAGGTTACCTTGGCTTTCTCTACTTTCTCTAAAAATTGTCCACCCTTTCTCCCCTAAACCTTGAGATTTTGCTTGCTACACAATGTTTTCCATGAAGATCAAGAGGTTAGAGAAGAGATTACACAAGTTAGAAGCCTTAAAACTTGAAATCATAAAGCCTTTCCTTTGGATTTTGCTCCTCCTTTCCTCTAAAACTCCAAGTTTCTTAAGGCTTCACTCTCTCTCTCTCACTCTCTCTCTCTCTTGTTCTTGTTGTTACGAGTGTAAATGGTTTATTAAATAGTGCAAGTGTACAATGTCGTAATCAAGTAATACAGAAGTGAGTAGAGTATCATTCTCTCGAGGATTGATCACTAAGTACCAAAATGAGTAATTTTAACTCTATTTAGTCGATCGATTAGTTGGTGATTGAGATTACAAAATTAAAAATAATTAAATATGACTGCAAATGATATGAAAGCAACTATGAGAAAAACCCCTAGGGATTAGATTTCACTTAACAAATTTTGGATTGAATCACTTATCTATTATAGCCTAATTTATTCCACATGATTGATAGTCGGGTTTCCCTAATTTAATTACTAGCCTCTTCCAAGGTCAAGCAATTCTATAATTAATTACTAATCCAATATATTCCTATATGAATTTAAGCAATTAATTATGCATTAAGATTTATGGAACTCAGTAAGACTACACAACTCATATGAATATATTCCTATTTCATATGTAAGTCATGGTTTTAATTATAGGATCTATATACATCATCTCCTTCCGGTCTCAACATACATATTGGAATCATTCAAAAGGTGGCCAATCAATTGAAAGCATTAAGAACGATAATTAAAACTCAATCATGAAGGAGAAATTCAAACTAGATTTAATAAGTTAAGATTCAATCCGTCATTAGTAAGTTACGTCATCACCCTAGGAAAATAAAAATTTAGCTCATAATGAAATTAAAAACAAAACCAAAATAAATTGCAAACTTCATAAACATTGCATAAAATTTGAATATCAAATTCTAAAACATAAATATACAACCAAAAGATGCATGAAAATGGAGAAAATCTAGCCGTCCCTTTAGGAAGTAAACCCTTCCATATAGGTGGTAACGTATACCATCCATAAAGGAGGACTACCTAAGCCTTCCATGTAAGAGGCATGCAAGCATTAAATACAATGCATAAAATTAACTCTAAGATGGTGTTTGTGGAGAGGAGAGGAATGTAATGGATATGAAATGGTGTGTGTTCAATGCGAAGGAGAGGATGGCTATATATAGGGAAGAATGGAGTATGGTAGATAAAGTGGTAGGTGAAAAGGAAGATGCAGTGGTAGATGAAATGGAAGATCAAGTGGTAGATAAAATGTAGTAGATGGAATGGTTGGTGGAATGGTAGATGATTCTCGCTCTCAACTTTCATGCAAAATTTGAAATCCTTGGAGATAGAACTGGGTTTTGGCCTCAACATAAAAGTTGTAGAGCTCTTTCGTAGCTTTTTATCCATATAAAAAATGTCCTAATCCAACATCTAGAGCTCCAGATATCTCCTGAAAATTGAAAGAGGGTCTAATTTAGTATTTTTCAAGAAATTCTATTTTATGCCAAGATCATTATTTATTTATTAATTACACCCAAATTCATTAAATTGAGCTCAAATATCATCCACAAAATCATCATATAAGGAAAAATAAATATGCAAATATTTTACTTATCAAATTCCCCCACACTTAGCTCTTGAACGTTCTCATACAAGGAGTGACTAACTAGTGCTAATAAAATTAGAAGTGTCAAGTCATAAGCAAGAACACAAATGAAAAATAAAGAGATCATAGTATTCATGAATCAACGAAAATATAAACTAGTAACTTGATTTGAAAATGAATAAACCGAGTTTGTACGTGCAGCTCACTCTCTCAATCTCTCAAGTGTTTAAGGGTAAGTGTTTCGCTCAAATTCAACAAAAAAATTTGTACTACCATACGCTTGCTAAATCTCAATCTCCACCACCTAATTTACATGCATAATTCAAATCAAAAGGACTTATTAGGGTTGTAATGGGGTTAAGGTAAAAGGAGTGTAAAACATGACATGAAGGGTTACATTTAAGAAATAAAGCAATTGAAAAATGGGCTACTGATGAATTAATTTATCTTATCACAACAACCCACAATATTTATTTATTTTTCTTCATTTTTTTCTTTTCTTTTTTTTTACTCCTCCCCCAACTTAAATTAGACATTGTCCCCAATGTCTTCTAGGACATAGAGATTTTTTTTGCATAATTTTGTGACTCTAAAGTTGATTATATATACACCCCCACACTTAACAAAAACCCATTTCACAAAAATTTCAAATGCTCTGCTAATCTTTCGAATTAGGTAAAAGCACTTGATATATCATTAAAACATATGTTAATAGGATGAAAACAAAGAAATAGTCAATTAGGCTCAAAGTGACTTATCAATGATATAATTGCAAGGTTGGTTGTTTGGCTTTGGCTAAACAAAATGAATGCCTTTATCATCTTTGAATGTGCATATGAAATGAAATCTCAACCAAATTTAAAGTAAGTTCTAGAGTAACAACTTAATTGGTGAATATTGCACACAAGAGAAATAATCATTATAGGCTCAAAAGCTTACGGTTAGGGATTTTCAAACTCAGCTCATTCAATCTCAAAATTCATCACCAATTGCAACAATCAGTTGTTCATTCATGCTATGAAATCTCTAAATTCAATTTATCCATCCTTAAAACTTGTATACTTCTTAAAATAATTACAAAGCACTTTGAACAAGATGATTTTTTTTTCCACTTTTATTCTTTTTTTTTTAAAGAACAAAAACATGTAACTAATAAAATGCAACTAATAAAATGAGTCTCAGGAGTGAAAAATAACTCCTTACTCTACCATTTTTTTCACACCCCACACATCTAATAGTTTTACTAACTAACTAACTAACAAAATATATAAATTTTTTTTAAACATAAACACATAATAAAGTAAAACCAAAATGCTAAGAGTACAACCAAGAGATTAAGGAAAGTTACAACTGAAGAGTGGTATCTGGATTCTGCTTTTGTCTGCTATCTAAAGATTGCCCACCTCTTTGTTTGACTAGTAGATCTAGTTTAGGTTCATAGGTTTGCAATTGATCGAGCAGTTGATCAGCAATTGGGCAGAAATTATGAAATGGGGAGTCGCTTGGGGTATAAATCCTGTTTTCACAGCATGATCAAAAAAGACAACATATTATCATAAAAATCATGAACATTTAACAATCCTAATGGCTTTTGTGGTAGTTTAACTTAGCCCAATATGCAACGCTAGAAATCCTATCCAATATCCTTAAACCACCGGGTAGAGCGATAAAAGTTTAAGCATGGTAGAACATTTGTCCCATTCCTTCAAGCAAGCTTAAAACCTACAACTTCAGTCCTAAGGAAAAGATGTAATCGTCCAACTCTTTCACCCTTACACTCTAACCCTTGCTTCTATTTATGGATGTGGAAATGGTCACACTTCTCCTTAGTCCCTGGATGCCTCCCCCATATACAAAGTTGATCTTTATAGTGGCTAATTTACTTCCAAGTTCATTTGCTGTCATTATAAACTCTCCATCCTTACCCGTATCAGTATCACCAAAAATGTAGCTAGATATAAATTTATATTTTTGTATGATACCCTTTTTCTTTTCTTTTCTCTCGGACCATTTGTGTTTACAAGTGGAAGAGTGCATATTTACAAATGATGAGTGCATATTTACAAATAAAAGAGTACATGTATATAACACTAAAACAGTGACAACAAGATCATGCAAATCAGGAATTTTTCAAAGAAGTTTGACAAATTTCTGACACGAATGACCAGCATAATTTGCATGAAGAAATTAACAAAAAGAGGAAAGAAAGTCAAAAGTTATTGAAAAGATAAAGCAGATTAGACAAAAGCTGTAAAAAAGACAAGACATATTAGACAAAAGTATGATTATGTACAATAGTTGTGATTTTGACTCACATCTTCCTTTGGTTTTACGTCTAGTAACGGTTTAAATGATTTCTATGAATCGAGGATATGCTTCCTATCCATTTTTCTTATAAACTAGCAAACAAGGTCTTTTAACGTTAGATTCCTAAGACAACAGTAGTGCTATTTTTCGTTGTTGAATACATCCACTAAATCAAAAAGAATACAATGAACATCACCACTCGGATGCATCTCAAGAGTTTAAATGATATCATCAATTGATTCCTTACTCAGTCTATCCTTTATAAATTTAATTTTACCTTCTCAATTTATAGAAACTATACCTTTGTTCTTACAGAGCCTATCACATGTCCATCTTGCACATTTATAGCAGACATTCATTCTTTTAGCTTTTCTATTTTTTGAGTAAGAACTTCTTCCCATTTTTGGCAAAGGTTTAACACATAATTTATGAATCTCACATGCTAAACGTATCTTAGCTTCAATGATCCAACGAACGTCCTCAGAAAGGCCTAAACGCTTGAATATCTTCATCCTTTCAAGTTGACTATTATAGATCTTCCTGATCACATCTTTAGGAACAGTGGGGAACCTATTATTATGCTTTACAAGATATTCCTCCATGGTAATGAAACTGATGAAAACTAAAATTCTCAACACAATGTAATATGTTTCGGTTAGTAGGAAAGAAAAATGAGAGAATAGGAAAGAAGTTTTGGATTGCCTCCCAAATAGCCACCATTCTTTAATGTCTTAGTTAGACAAATACCAAACCAAAATTTTTTATTATTATTTTTTATTTTTTAATTTTTTAATTTTTTAATTTTTATTTTTTTAAAAAAAATTACGAGAATGAGGACTTACCTACTGGTTCCTCAAACGTGATGACAGTTTTCAAAGTGTTGAATGCACCGTCATTATACTCTTTGAATGTTCTTAATTATAACCACCAAAGTGGAATACATCATCAGGGCTACCAGAAGTCTTGCAAAATCACAACAAAACATCAAACAAAACCTTGGGGTGCCTCCCAAACAACGCTAAATTTATAGTTTTTAGCTAGACTTTTCAAAACAAACTACTAATCAAAAGTATCAAACACCAGGATTACCTTGTCTTCATTTCTTTTCAAGCAGCAATGGTTCAAACACAAGAAATGATCATTCAAGATAATTAATTGTACTTCTTCAATCATAGACAATTTTAGAGTACAATTATTTACTGAATTCAAATAAAGCACAACATGCATATATTTGCAAACAGATTTAGGAGCTTCCAAAATTTTAAAGCATCCCACAAAATCCTCTTGACTCTCATCAGTAAGAGTCAACACTTCAATAAGAGAGACATGAACAATAGCTGTTGGAACATCCACGTTAGTTTCAACATCAAAATGAAAAGAGTTAGGCTCCGTAACTAGAACTTCTTCTAGACTACACCCACTATCCTCTCCAAAAGTGATTTCTGTAAGATCTATCATGTTTTGATGATAACAAAGAATGGTATGAAAAAGATTTGATAAACAGACAAGTTTGAACAAAGTAATAACAGGGCAAATCATCACTTAAAGTAAGCACTGGAGTAATGAAGAAAGGCCAAGAGAAAAAGTTGAGAAACTTCATCACTGGCAAAATTTCTAAAGGGTTACTCGAGTAAGTACTCGAGTAATGAGACCGAAACTTGAAGTAACTAGAGTCAACCTTCAAGTAACCTGCCAACGTTACTCAAGTAAGTACTCGATTAATAAGGTAAAAGACTTCCAGTTGCTCTCGGCCTGCCAACGTTACTCGAGTAACCAGGTAAATCACTTGCAGTTGCTCTCGGCCTGCCAACTTTACTCGAGTCTGTACTCGAGTCCCCTGCTTCAAGTAATATGTTGCTCTCGGCATTTTCAATCCTGCTAATGTTACTCGAGGAGCTACTCGAGTAACTCACTGTGGTAAGCAAAACTTAAAGGTAATACTCGATTAGCTTGATATGCTTTTATCACACTTCACTCGACGCACTACTCAAGTATGTAGGTATTCAATTACTATTTATCAAATATTTGAACTGAATTACTCGAGTCAGTAATCGAGTAATCTGCAGAGTTATTTACAAAGCACTTAAAGTATCTACCTGAGTAAGCTATGCAGAAAATTTGTGCTATACCCGAGTAAGTACTCGAGTAACAAGGTAAGCAAACTTGAAGTGCTCTCGGCCCTGAAATCTTGCCAACATTATTGGAGTAAAGCATCGAGTAATCTAAAGATTATTTGAGATATTTTTCGAGTAACTACTCGAGTAACATGTGAAGAAAAGTGTGCTATACCCGAGTAAACAGGTATTTCCAAGGTTTGTAAATTTGTTTACTTCATGTACTACTCGAGTTATGTGATATTCATTCATTAACTTGCAATCATTACTCTCACGATGATACTCGAGTAAACTTAATGAATACTCGAGTAACTACTCGAGTATGCAAGTCCAGAAATTAAGAAATCATTCCAACATTCATTGATTTGTTTCCTATATGATTAACCCTTCATTGTATTAGTATTCTTAGCTTATCCGCAGATAAACAATAAAGAGATCTTACCAAATAAGGAAAGTCAAATACAACATTCAAATGCCACCTACCGCCACCTACCGCAAACGGATATTTTTCAAATACTGGAAAAGTCAACAGTGGATGCGCACACTCTAACGAGCATGAAGAAAATGTTCCAACAATCATTACCAACATATCTATATATATGGGAACATCCAAACAGAAATATAACAAGAATACACACACGAACGCATTATCAAGTTCACGTTCAATACTCTGTTTTACATATACTTGTAATTCTGTACTTCAGTGATTCTTATTCACTCTGTGAGAGAGATATTTCATTCAAACTCAATATTTTTTATTGAGGTAGCTTAAGGTTGTGGAACCTTGAGTTAGGATTGGATTACAACTTGTAAGGGGGAACGAGTGTCCAGGCGAAGGAACTTGCTTGTACTGAGGTGCTAAGAACCCACTAAATCTTGGAAATCATAGTGAAACTCTCAGAGATATTCTGAGGACTGGACGTAGGTCAAAGTGGTTGTGGCCGAACCAGTATAACTCTCGGTGTACACTTCGGTGATATTTTTCTTTACTCTTTACTGCATTATATTCACCGTCATGTTTTCATATTTGCAACGAAATTTTCAATATCACCCAATTCACCCCCCCTCTTGGGTGAAACGCTTGCTCTAACATTTGGTATCAGAGCGTAGGTCTTCTTGTTAAGGTATAACAACCTAAAAAGGATCCAATGGCAAGTATGGGTGAAGGAATTCTTCCCGACAGAGCTTCCATCACTAGACCACCAGGTTTCAGTGGTGAACATTTTTTTTTTCTGGAAAGCAAAGTTCAGAGTATTCGTGATGGCTACTAAATATGGGCTATAGGATGTGATTGAGAGTGGAAACTATCATCCTACAAAGATTGTAGATTCTCAGAAAATTCGCAAGACGCCAGCGGAATATGATGAGAATGACAAGAAACTTATCACTCTCAACAGCAAGGCAATTCTGATGATATAAAGTACTTTGAGTCAAAGTGAATACTTCAGAATTTGCATACTTCCAACAGCAAAGCAAATATGGGAAGCTTTGGAAATAGCTCATGAAGGAACTTCAGGAATAAAGGAGAATCGAATCAATACCTTGGTCACTGAATTCGATCTACTTCGAATGAAATCAGGTGGATCAATATTTGAATTCGAACTTAGATATACTCATCTTGTTAATCAACTTGCAACACTTGGGAAAGTTTATGATCAACATACCCAAGTACGAAAAATTTTGAATATTCTTTCTAAAGAGTGGGAGGCCAAAGTTACTGCGATAGAAGAAGTAAAAGGAGAATCAATGAGATCAGTTGCTTCTCTATTTGGAAGTCTTTCTGAATATGAAAGTAAACTAAAGTTCAAACGAGAACTAGATGACATCGGTGACAAGAAGAAGAGAGGCCTAGCACTAAAAGCAAAAGAAGAAAATCAAGATGAGGATGAGGAGTTTGACGATGATGAAATGGGTCTAATCATAAAATGATTTAGAAAGTTCTACAAGAAAGGTTAAGGATTCAAACACTTTTAAAAAGGAGGACTAGCAGTAAAGATCATATCATTTGCTACGAATGTAGAAAACCAGGACATATCAAATTAGAATGTCCAAAACTGAATCAAAAGAGCAAAGAAAAGAGAAAAGGCAAATTCTTTAACAAAAAGAAGGCCTTTGTATCTGCTATATGGGGTGATATTTCCTCTGACGAAGAAAGTGATGAAGAAGAAGTAGCCAATATATGTCTCGTTGCTCAGGAAGAAACAGAAGAAGAGGTAAATGATTCTGATCCTACCTATGATTAATTACTTTTTGAATATAATGCTTTACATTCTGAATTCATTAAAGTAGTTAAAGAATTAGTTTTTTTTTTAAAAAAAAACAAAGCTCTTGAAAGTGAACTTAAAGAAAGTTCAGAAAAAGATTGTGAAAATTGTTCTTCTTTGAAAAAGAAAAACACTGATCTCACAAAAACTCTTGAAAAATTTACTAAAGGAAGTGAGATGCTAAATGTGATTTTAAAAGCTCAACAATTTGTAAATGATCGATATGGTATTGGATATGATCCAAAATCAGATAGAAGGAAAGGTAGAAAGAAAGCAGGAGGTAAGTTATATTTGAATTATTTTTAGCATTCTGTGCATACATCAAATCCTTTTGCGTATTGTAATTACTGTAATAGAAAAGGTCATTATACCTCTTCTTGCATTCATAAGAAGAAAGGAACGATAGGAACCTACAAATGGATACCTAAAGGAACATATGTTTTGAAAATTTCCTGTACTTACCCAAAAGGACCCAAAAAGAAGTGGGTACCTAAGACTTAATCGTATTTAATTGTAGATATGTCTCAAAGCATCCAAAAACAACAAGTGGTACATAGACAATGGATGCTCTAGACATACGACCGGTGATTTCAAAAGTTTTACCAAATTGCAACCTAAAGAAGGTAGAAAGGTAAAATTTGGAGGAAATCAAACCGGAAGGATAGCAGGAATTGGTGAAATCAGAAATGACAAAGGCATACAAGTCAAAGACGTATACTATATCGAATGATTGTGCCACAACTTACTGAGTGTGAGTCAAAGTGCAGACAAAAACAACTGGGTAATATTTGACTCAGAGGAATGTCTAATTATCAACAAGAATGACTTACTACTTGATAAGAAGAATATCAAGGCTAAGCTCAGAGCAAAAAGGGAAGGTAATTGTTATACTCTAGATATTAGTAGAAATGAATCTGAAAATTGTTTTCTGAGTAATGCTTATGAAAGTTGGCTATGGCATAAGAGATTGGCTCATGTCAATATGCATCAATTAGGCAAACTACTCAAAAAGGATTTAGTTCTTGGATTACCCAAAGTAAATTTCAAAAATGACTTGATTTGTGACGCATGTAAAAAAGGTAAACAAACTAAATCATCTTTCAAATTGAAAAATGAGATTTCAACAAATAAACCACTACAATTATTGCATATGGATTCAGTTGGCCCAGCAAGAGTAAAGAATCTTGGTGGCAACTTATATTCATTGGTCATTGTTGCTGACTTCTCCAGATTTACATGGGTTATTTTTCTATCATCAAAGGATGAAACCTTTGAAGAATTTATTATTTTTGCCAAGAAAGTGCAAAATGAGAAAGGTATGTCCATTGCAGGTATTAGGACCGATCATGGTGGAGAATTTGAAAATCAAGCCTTTGAAGAATATTGTGATACTAATGGCATTGATCATAATTTCTCTGCTCTAAGGACACCTCAACAAAATGGAGTCGTGGAACGTAAGAATAGAGTGCTCACTGAAATGGCTAGAGCAATGATAAATGAAAAGAACGTGTCTCAAGTTTTCTGGGCTGATGCTATGAGTATAGCATGCTATATTTCAAATAGAGCCTATATTAGAACAAAACTTGGAAAGACACCATACGAGCTGTACAAAGGAAGGAAGCCAAACATTGCTCATCTACACATCTTCGGTTGTAAATGTTTCATTCATAATAATGGTAAAGATACAAACTCTATCAAATGGATGTAAGAGTGCATTTCTGAATAGTTACATCATGGAAGAAGTATACGTAGAACAACCTCCAGGTTTTGAAGATATAACTAAACCTGACCATGTTTTCAAACTCAAAAAAGCTTTATATGGTTTAAAACAAGCTCCTAGAGCTTGGTACGAAAGCCTTAGTAAATTTCTTATTGATCAAGGTTTTGTACGAGGAAAAGTTTATACAACACTTTTTACAAAACGAAAACGTGATGATATTTTAATTGTTCAAATATATGTTGATGATATTGTTTTCAGTGCTACTAATGAATCTCTATGTAAGGAATTTTCTGAGATAATGCAGGGAGAGTTTGAGATGTCAATGATGGAAAAATTGAATTTCTTTCTCGTTTTGTAAATCAAACAAAGAAAGAATGGAATCTTCATATCTCAAACAAAGTACTTAAAAGAGTTATTAAAGAAGTATGGAATAGATGAAGCAAATGGAACGGACACACCTATGAGCTCAACTACATTGCTTGATGCTGATGTCAAAGGGAAAGACTACAACATTACAAAATACAAAGGAATGATTGGATCATTACTCTATCTCACGGCAAGCAGACTGGACATTTAATTCAGTGTTGGCATATGTGCAAGATATCAATCAGCACCAAAGGAATCACATGCTGAAACTGTCAAACGAATCTTTAGATACCTTGCTGACATACCAGAATTGGGTTTGTGGTATCCTAAAGGAAGAAGTGAATATCTAGTTGCATATTCAAATTCTGATCATGGAGGATATAAGACAGACAGAAAGAGCACCAACGGACAAGGACAATTTCTTGGAGGATCTCTTGTATCATGGTTCAGCAAGAAACAAAATACAGTGTCTCTTTCATCAACGGAAGCCAAATATGTTGCAGTCTTAAGTTGTTGTGCACAAGTGATATGGTTAAAACAACAACTACAAGATCTTGGTATCTATCTTAAAGAAATACCAATCTATTGTGACAATACCAGTATGATAAGCTTGGCAAAGAATCCAGTTCAACATTCTAGAACCAAGCATATCGATGTCAGACATCACTTCATCAGAGATCATGTCCAAAAGAAATATGTGAAAGTGATATTCATTCCTACTCATCATCAACTAGCTGATATCTTCACCAAACCTCTTGCAAAAGATCAATTTCTATACATTAGAAGAGAATTGGGAATGGTAAATCCTAATGAATTGTAAGTTATTTCAGTTTCTTATAATGTTAGATAAATATATTTGATAATGTTTTGATGATTACTAATTTAAGCATCGGAGTATGTAGAAACTTATTTTGCAGGAAGATTGAAACTCTGTTTTGAGAAATAAAAATAGAGGTTATCATAGGACACCATTACTGGAGTGCCAACTTCAAGTAATGTCTGACACCCGAGGGACAACTTGAAGTAAAAGAGCACATTACTCGAGTAAGTACTCGAGTAATGGTCTTCCAAAACTGGCAGTAAAGTCTCAAGTCACCTGAAATTTAAATCAAACGGTTCATTTGGTGAGAAATGAACAGTCAAAAGTAGAAAAGACAGATTACCCGAGGGAAGCCTCGAGTAAACTTGAAGTTTACTCGAGTAAGGCCTCGAGTAACTGCAGGTCCAGATCACAAACTCGATGAGAATCAACTCAAATATGTTCTTAAATGGTTATCAAATAATCGAGGGAACATACATGGATAATTACAATATTATTCATGCCAGGTACGCAATTTAAATGAATTATTTTACAAATTTTCTATATGATCACTCGAGTAGGGACTCGAGTAAACATGATATTTACTTGAGTAAGGCCTCGAGTAACATCGGGTTCTAGGTCTTTATCCGTCACAAACTCGGTCATTTCCATAAAATCTCCTCGAGTAAATCACCCAGTCCTCTCACAAAAAGTTTTCACAATCTCTTCCTTACTTGATTTTCGTCAAAACCTATCAAATCTTAGCTCCAAAAACTTCCTATTTTGTTCAGATTCACCTTGCCCTAACTCGCGACTTCTCACTCTATTTTTTCTGAGATTTCAAGTTTTCTCTGAATCAAAATGGTTAGAACCAAAAATCTTACTCCTACAGATTCTTCTGGATCCCCACAACTCTCTGACCTTCTTTCTTCTCCTCCCAGAAAGAGATGAAAACTCACACCTAGATCAAAAGCCAAAATCCAACCAAAACCTCAACCAAAACCAAAGGAGAAAGGTGTTGTGATTAAAGAGCTAGTGGTCACAAGGGCTCAATCAAAGAAGAGCACCTCTACTAAGAGAGGCAAAAGTGCCAAGTTTCCTTCCCCTCCACCTTCTGATTCTTCCACTCCCTCTTTCACTCCAAAACCCTCCAAAAAGCCCAAGAATGATGTGAATGTGGCTAAGGCAATTGCTAGAATTCTTGATCAACTAGAGAAGGGGAAATCATCCAAGAAGTCAGAATTGCCAGAAGAGGAGATCATTAAACCTCCAAAGGGGTTCAATGTCAACAAACTGGTGGAATCTCATAAGTATCTCACACAATTCTTAAGAAGAAAAGTCTGCAAAACTCACTGTGTGGATCTCAAGGTACTTCAGGAGGTACTGAAGTATGACCTAAGTCCCTTTCTTGAACCTTTTATGCCTTGGTTGTCAATTAGACTTCCTTTTTACACAAAAGTAGTTACTCATTTTTACTGCAATCTAGAAATCCTAGATGAACCCAATAGGACTTCTGTAGAGGAAGAAATGACCACAACTGTTAGAGGCCAGAAAATCCTTATCTCACCCTCTAGGATCAATGTTTGGTTAGGAATAGAAAACCCTCCAGATGACATCTATTCCAAACTTGAACCAAACTAGATTTTCACTGTCCTACGACCTGGTGAGCTACTGGGTCCACTTAATTTTAACCCGAGTGATATATGTGATCATTACAGGGTTCTATAGTATATTTACTCTAGATCCCTTGTAAACAAAGCCAAAAACTATACCCATTTTTCTGACCGGGACTATAGGTGGTTTGCTTCTTTACTCCTGAAAGAACAAAAAGACTTGGGAGAATACATCTTTTCTGAGATGAAGAGGTACAGAATAGATGGAAAAGCCACTACTCCTATGCCATATCCTCAAATTATTTCACTTATCCTGAAGAAAAATAAGATATGGTACTTGGAGAGTAAAGAGAACATTGAGAGGATTACACCAATTGGAAGAAATCAAATTAGGAAGCTCAATATTGAAATTCCTCTCAAGGGTCCTCTAGAGTCTGGTTCTAAGAAGAAGAAGAAGACTGAGACTGAGACGAGTAAAATGGATGACACTCAGTTTTCTACTCCAGCTGCCACTACCTTTCACCCTCTTTCCTCAATGCCACACTTCAACACTTCATGGAGAATATGCTCAAGGGATTTCATGTAGACATCGCCAACACCAATGCTGAGTTGATAACTCACATGAATGACAAAATGGCTGAGTTGGTTGAGAGGATGGATAAGAGGCACGAGGAGTTGTTAGCTGAGCAGCGTGCCCAGGGTGAGACCCTAAAGTTAATTATGGCAAAACTGGACTCTATGGGTCCTGGACCTTCTGCTGGTCCATCATCAGCACTTGAGGCATTCTCACCTCCAGAAAATATCTCACCTCCAGAAAACATCCCCTCTAAGCTTCATCATACTGAGGTTGAGCCAGATATTCCTGATATATCCTTTCCCAAACCTCCAGTCTCTAGTCCACTTGAACCAAGACCCAGAGATATCCTATGCTCAATGGATAATCCTGATACAAATGAGACTATTCACATCATCATTGAGGATTCACCACCCAGAGCTCAGCTTGAACCCTCTCCTACACCTATTCCATCTCCTACTCATACAGAAGAAATCTCTCCCTCATCCTTTGGTCATCATTCTGTAGATGCCACAGAAAAGGTTAAGACCACCACTATAATTGTCTATCAGCCTCTTCTAGTTCCTCCAAAAGATGACATTCATATCCCTCCACTCAATCTTCCTGAACCAGAATCTTCTAGCTCCTCTTCTTTTGATTCTTCTGGTTCAGATGGTCCTTTGGTTCTTCCTGTGAAGCCTATTTCTATGGTCAAGCCTCCCGATCCTCCACTTGATTGATGAAGATAAAAAGGGGGAGAAGAGCTTGAATATGATTTTATGGAGTTTCTGAGTTTCTTTTAAGGTTTCTTTTCTTTCATTTTGGGTATATGGGTGTACATGGGATTTAGAGAGCTTTTCATAGAGTTTTTTCATATTTGTAATGCAATTTTAAGTTCAATGCAAGCTTCTTTAAGTTATAATTTCAATTTAAGTCCATTCAAGTTTTTAAGTTATAATACATTGTGGGACTAATGAGTTTATTATGTATGCAAGGTGAATATGTTATGTTTTCAACATTTTCCAAAACACTTTGAATTGACACTTAACAAGTTATTTCAAAAAGGTTTTCAAAATTACCATTGACTTCAAGAAGCATTTATTTGAGAACTCAATTTCAAAAACTTTGTTCAAAATCACCAAGTTTTATCATCATCAAAAAGGGGGAGAATGTCATATCTCTCATGTTTTGATGATAACAAAGAATGGTATAAAAAAGATTTGATAAACAGAGAAGTTTGAACAAAGTAATAACAGGGCAAATCATCACTTGAAGTAAGCACTGGAGTAATGAAGAAAGGCCAAGAGAAAAAGCTGAGAAACTTCATCACTGGCAAAATTTCTAAAGGGTTACTCGAGTAATGAAACCGAAACTTGAAGTAACTAGAGTCAACCTTCAAGTAACCTACCAATGTTACTCGAGTAAGTACTCGAGTAATAAGGTAAAAGACTTCTAGTTGCTCTCGGCCTGCTAACGTTACTCGAGTAACTACTCGAGTAACCAGGTAAATCACTTGCAGTTGCTCTCGACCTGCTAATGTTACTCGAGTGAGTACTCGAGTAACCAGGTAAACGTCTTCCAGTTGCTCTCGGCCTGCCAACTTTACTCGAGTCTGTACTCGAGTCCCCTGCTTCAAGTAATATGTTGCTCTCGCCATTTTCAATCCTGCCAATGTTACTCGAGGAGCTACTCGAGTAACTCACTGTGGTAAGCAAAACTTGAAGGTAATACTCGATTAGCTTGATATGCTTTTATCACACTTTTCTCGATGCACTACTCAAGTATGCAAGTATTTAATTACTATTTATCAAATATTTGAACTGAATTACTCGAGTCAGTAATCGAGTAATCTGCAGAGTTATTTACAAAGCACTTGAAGTATCTACCCGAGTAAGCTATGCAGAAAATTTGTGCTATACCCGAGTAACTACTCAAGTAACCTGTGAAGAAAAGTATGCTATACCTGAGTAAGTACCCGAGTAAACATGTATTTCCAAGGTTTGTAAATTTGTTTACTTCATGTACTACTCGAGTTATGTGATGTTCATTCATTAACTTGCAATCACAACTCTCACGATGATACTCGAGTAAGTACTTGAGTATGCAAGTCTAGAAATTAAGAAATCATTCCAACGTTCATTGATTTGTTTCCTATATGATTAACCCTTCATTTTATTAGTATTCTTAGCTTATCTGCAGATAAACAATGAAGAGATCTTACCAAATAAGGAAAGTCAAATGCAACGTTCAAATGCCACCTACCGCAAACGGATATTTTTCAAATACTGGAAAAGTCAACAGTGGCTGCGCACACTCTAACGGGCATGAAGAAAATGTTCCAAAAATCATTACCAACATATCTATATATATGGGAACATCCAAACAGAGATATAACAAGAACACACACACGAACGCATTATCAAGTTCACGTTCAATACTCTATTTTACATATACTTGTAATTCTGTACTTCAGTGATTCTTATTCACTCTGTAAGGGAGATATTTCATTCAAACTCAATATTTGTTATTGAGGTAACTTAAGGTTGTGGAACCTTGAGTTGGGATTGGATTACAACTTGTAAGGGGGAGTGAGTATCCAGGTGAAGGAACTTGCTTGTATTGAGGTGACAAGAACCCACTGAATCTTGGAAATCATAGTGAAACTTTCAGAGATATTCTGAGGACTGGATGTAGGTCAAAGTAGTTATAGCCAAACCAGTATAACTCTCAGTGACACTTCGGTGATATTTCTCCTTACTCTTTACTGCATTATATTCACTGTCAAATTTTCATATTTGCAACGAAATTTTTCAGTATCACCCAATTCACCCCCCCTCTTGGGTGAAACGCTTGCTCTAACAATTTCAAGTTCCTTATCACATTCCATAAGAGCTAAAGTTTCATTCAATTTCACATCCTCAACTTCTGCACAATAATCATCATCAACACAAAAAGTGGTCATCATGCTTAAAAAATTATCTTACCTCATAGTCTCAAGTGATGAAATAATTTGACTCACATATATTCCAATATTTTGGACATTTGACTCAACACTAGTAACAAGTTCCTTTTGCTCTCTACTAAACTCCTCACATAATCTTTCTAAATCATATTTTTCCTTATACTCAAGAGTTTGTTCTTCAATATGTGAATAAGAGTAGAAAGGAAGATTAGGATAATACCTGATATATGGATCCAAAGACTCTTGTTGCTCTAAAATTTCACCAGGATAAAAAGAATGATCAAAACAAGTTTGGTTCATATTAAAATCATCTCTCACATAATGACTAATATTGGTATATGGACAATGCTCATAAGAATGACACTCCACAATAAGCACAAGAAAAACAATTATAGGGAGGAGAATTTTCAATCCAACCAGCATTTATATTTTATTATCTCATTCCATCCAGATGCATTCCAGAAAAAAAAAGAAGTGACAATTTATCACTGCTTAACCAAATGAATGTTATGAATAATCCATTTTTTTAATTTTTAATTTTTTTTTTTGTAATTTTAACATGAAGAATAAATTAGTATTAAAATTACTTGTGTTGATATTAATGATAACAATCCCCGGCAACAGTGCCAAAAACTTGTTACAAGTGTAAATGGTCTATTAGTGCAAGTGTACACTGTCGTAATCAAGTAATACATAAGTGAGTAGGGTATCGTTCCCTCGAAGATTGATCAATAAATGCCAAAATGAGTAATTTTAACTCTATTTAGTCGATCAATTAGTTGGTGATTAAGATTACAAAATTAAAAATAATTAAATATGAATGCAAATGATATAAAAGCAACTATGAGAAAAAGCCCTAGGAATTAGATTTCACTTAACAAATTCCATATTGAATCACTCATCTATTCTAGCCTAATTTATTCCACATAATTGATAGTTGAGTTTCCCTAATTTAATTACTAGCCTCTTCTAAGGTCAAGCAATTCTATAATTAGTTGTTAATCAAATATATTCCTATATGAATTTAAGCAATTAATTATGATTAAGATTTATGAAACTCAGTAAGACAACACAACTCATATGAATATATTCCTATTTCATATACAAGTCATGGCTTTAATTATAGGATCTATACACATGCATCTCCTTCCAGTTTCAACATACAAATTGGAATCATTCAAAAGGTGGCCAATCAATTGAAAGCATCAAGAACAATAATTAAGACTCAATCATGAAGGAGAAATTCAAACTAGATTTAATAAGTTAAGATTCAATCTGTTATTAGTAAGCTACGTTATCACCTTAGGAAAATAAAAATTTAGCTCAAGATGAAATTAAAAAAAATACCAAAATAAATTGCAAACTTCATAAACATTGCATAAAACTTGAATATTAAATTCTAAAACATAAATATACAACCAAAAGATGCATGAAAATGGAGAAAATCTAGCTGTCCTTTTAGGAGGTAAAACCTTCCATATAGGTGGCAACCTATACCATCTATAAAGGAGGACTACCTAAGTCTTCCTTGTAGGAGGCATGAAGGAATTAAATATAATGCATAAAATCACTAGTGGAAAATTAACTTTTTAGACTGGTTGTGAATTAGGTTTTGTTATAGTACGTCTAAAAATATTGTTATTTTTTAGACCGGTTGTTTCAACCGGTCTTAAAAGTCATACTTTTAAGACCGGTTGTTTCTAAAACCGGTCTTAAAGGTCACCTTTAAGACCTGTTCTGCCTACAACCGATCTTAAAGGTCTGACCTTTAAGACCGATTGTGTGTCACAATCGGTCTTAAAGGTGGTCCTTTAAGACCGGTTGTGCCTTCAACAGGTCTTAAAGTACTTTTAAGACCGGTTGTGACTACAACCGGTCTTAAAGGTTCTATTTTTTTTAAAACGTCCCTTTTATATATATACATGCAGTGGATGCTCCAATTTTAACAGCAGTACAGAACAATCACAGATTTCAATTTCAATATTTAAAAGCAACAGTCTATAGCAGCAACAAATTTTCATACGAGCCAGTCACACATTGATGATTCATTTGCAGCACTTTAATTACATAATGGAAAATATGGCAGCAAGTAATGTAAACTTTATTAGCTCAATTTTAGCGCAAATGCACTTGTAGTTTCAATCCCTAACTCAACAGATTAGGAAAGTATTTCATAGATTTAAGTTACTATGATAGCTTTCCAAAGACTCAATTTTGTTCCAGCAAGGTAAATGAAGTGCAAATGCACATTTTCACCAAGTTTCAAACAACATCCACTTCAAACAGAGGCTAGAAATAGGGAAAAACTAGGAATGAGGTCAGACAATGTTAACAGCAGACCAGTGCAATAGAATGTACAGCAAAACTCAGATGAAGATAATCCTTGACCTAACCCAACCTGCAAAAACAAAAGCTGCCAAGAAATTAATATCAAATACACAGAAATGCCAAACAGATTTGCTCAATTTCAGCAAAGGCTTCATAATGATGCAGGAATTTATTTAAATCCTAGACTTCAGGAAACTATGCATGACAGCTTAATGCACAACTTTGACAGTAATTCCAGTTACAGTAGAGTGCAAGAAAATTTGTCAAGAATTTAGCCAAAGGTAATGACCAACCTTAGTTTAGCACTACATAACACCAAAGTGCAATTAGACAGTAAGGAGGACCAAATGACAGTAGTAATGAATCTTGAAGCAACAAAGAACAATACAAAATGCAACGGATGAAATGGAGTGCATGTATTTGTCTATCTATATGCAACTCCCTAAGTATGAAGTAAGTAACAGATTGTACAGAAGCAACATAACAGATTTCACAAAAGCAATGACAGCAGCAAGATCAACAACAAGCACAAATAAAGGTGTAAGCCAAGTGACTTTTAATTAAACTTCCAACAAATGGTAATTAGTGTAGAACAAGGTTCAAGATCAAATGTCACAATTTAAGAAACAAGCTAAAATCAGATTCTAGGAACTCCAAATTCACTCCATTTCTTGTAATTTCAATGTGCAACATGAAGTTGTCTAAAACTAAAAACATGCAGGAATGTCAAAACAGACGAATTTGCCCAGAAATGGATGCAAAACTTTGAAATAACAATTGCAGCAATAAAATTCAAGTATTGATACAAGCAATAACAGAAATTCCTCAGTTTTACAGAATACAAAGGGAAGAAAAATTATAAAGGTCAGTCCCTCAAATCCCATGCCTCCTGTATCACCCATATCACAGAAATTGTCCTACATAGATACATAAACCTTGTTAGCAATACATATAAGAACAATATACAATGTAACGTTGGATTCAAAAAATCACTATTTTTGTAATAGCTCATAGATGAATTCAGCACAACATGTGTGAATGAAATCAATATCTTCTTCAGGAAAGGGATCAGCAAGATCAAACATCTGTAACACCAAAACCAAACGAAATATTAACTTAGTAACTTAAAAACAATAAAGTAATACAAAAGTTCTGAAATATAAATTTACCTCTTGAGTAAAATCAGTTGTGCCTAGAGTGATAATATTGTAAATGTGTCTCAAAACATAAAACCACATAAGTTGGACCCCTGTGGTTGCCAACGGCTCTGAGAAAAAACATGATATCATTAAAACAAATACAAAAGCATGGCTTATTACATTCTTTAAACAAATCAATATGTACTAACCTTTGGCATGATCCATATAGGGTCCTTTAAGTCACGAATATGCTTACTACAAGCAGTGTGTAGAAATGTCCGCATAGCCCTATGATCATCACAATCACAAAGGTTATTGGTTTTATACAAATTCCATAAACTTTGCACACAAAAGTAATAATGCAAGAAAACTAACAAGTTTATGGTCTTTTTCAAATCATTCCCTGGTTTGAAGTGGAGGGAACATAAGAGGATGACAGTGTAACTACTCTTACATAGAAGAACCAACTACCAATGATCACTGAAAAAAAGAGAAGAATATTAAGCAAACATAAAACATTATATAAATTATAAAATATCAGTTTGTTTCTTACCCATGAACATATAGAGCCAAGAAACACTCAATTCCAGTTTCACTAAGCCTCTCTGATTAGTATCTATGTCTGATAACAGCAGTGGTCCCTTTCTCTTGGATGTGATAGGGGCATAAGAATCCAAATTTTTCGCTTTTGCCAGAGGAGACCAACCTATGATACATGTACCTATGATACATGTACCTATAATAATGCAAGCACATAAATCGAAGGTAAACAGTGAAACTTTTAAAATATTTACTTTGAATTGTAGAAGATACTTACATTAAGAACAGTTGGACAATCCCAATCGTAAGATTTTGTCTAGGAGCTACTAGGGATATCAAATCATCCCTTTCAAGATAGCATGTCACCCCTGACTGTCCAACAACTGAATCCGTAGGTCAATATCTTGTTTTAAAGGATGTATCATATGCCATCAGAATCACTTGTTGCATGATATTCAATAGAGGATGTGAAACTTCTTGCTGAGTGAAGGGACCTGGACTTGGTGGGGCTTTGATCGAACTTTCCTCAGCTCGAACAGAAACAAGGTTCGCTAGCCACAAGATGAACGTACCCGGGACATCGCTTACGATCTTGAATTCATTAGAAGGGATAGGGACAGGTACATCTGCAATGATCACCTCGTCAACTGACACTCGGACTTGATCAGCTTCCATTTGTTGGTGGTGGACAGTTGATCCCAGGTTATGTACATTACCCCATGCAACTAACCGTCTCAGAGGATCCTCGACAAAAATATCACAAGGCTCAGTAAGTTCTCTTGTAGGACCCTCTGATGACTGCCCGATGTTACAATAACTCCGTTTAGTGCTCTGCTTATTAGGATCAATCGATTGTGGCTAGGGAGCACTGGTATCTTGTCTTGAGCTCATAAACACTATCATTTCCTCTTTCATCTTGCTCAACCGGATCTCTAATAGTACATCAAATGATGCTCCAGCCTCAGCCTTTACTTCTGCTATTGCAGTGGCAACTATAGTCTCCAATTCCTCCCTAGTCACGATGTCTAAGGAATGGTGTATGGGGGCTCCAAAGTAATCCCTTTTCCCCACCCCTCCTCCAACTCCCCTAACACGGTCTGGATGCTCATGTTTGCCAGTAGCAACAGTTAGAATGTCATTCCTGCCCTCCGACTTAAAAGATCCCTTAACTTGTTTTTTTCTAAGTTCCTCCTGTAAGATAAAACAAAATAACAAACATAAGTAATGAAGTATGTTTCTTATGTAATTAATAACAACAACGATATATACTTACAATTCTTTCATCTACTATACGAGATTGTTCACTCGTATAAGACCTACTCCTCTTTTAGTAGGCAAACAACCATTTTTCTTCACGACGAATCGGAGATGGTGGAGAAAGATGAACAGAAGGATCGGATTGATATGCTTCTTCCAATCTCTTCCGTTTGGCCACCAACAAGTCTCTTTCAGCCTTTGCATAAGCCCCACGAGACATTGTATGTGGGCAATCATTCTTTTTACCACTCTCTTGTGCTTTTTGCCTTTTTGCCTGAGAATAAGAAATTATATAAAAGGAAAGTGTTATAATTAATTAAGATAATTGCTAAGTAAATAAAATGAAAAATAAGTCAACTAACCAGAGATTCTGGAGTAGTCCAAAGCCTAACAAATGCTTGCCAAGTCGCTTGATCAAGAAATGTACACTTATCGCATGGATTAGGACGATGTTGACCATCTTTCACCTCGATATGAATGTAATTGTTGGTCAGATTTGTCTTAAACTTACTCTAGCGCTCATAACAATACGTCATTGTCTTGTTGTACAAGATCTCCCTCTGAGGAACGTCGTAGGTGAGCTGGAATGCATACAATGAGGAGTAAGTGACAAATTTGTGACATATTTCATAATAATTAATTACATACAAAAGAGAATTGTATACCTGGATAGTGTCCCAAATATGTTGCTTCACCTTTTCATCGACATTTCTCCACTCCTCTATCAAGATGCTCGACTTGTTGAGTGCAAGGAGGCCAACAAAACTCCTATATTGGCTTGCATTAGGCCCGATTGGAATCCAATAACTATCAAACTCAATCGGTATCTTTTGGCCTACACTCCGACTAAGGGAAACGTCTGTCAACCGTGTGCCACGTCTACCCCTCCGTACAGACTGGCTACTGGGCTCACTATGACCCTAGCTCCAAGCATTGCTAGGCTCGCCCTGATTAACACTAGCTGGCTGACTCTGCTGAGCACTAGTTGGCTGACTCTCCTGAGCACTAGGTGGCTGACTCAGAGGTGTAGTAGGTGGCTGATCCTCTGCACTAGGATGCTGGGGATTCATCATTTTCCTGTAACAACAACAAAGAAATATAAATCCTAAACTATGACATAAGAAGACTATATCGATAAAATAACTAAACATATTCTTCGGATATAAATCATAATCATAATTACTTTAGTTAGTTAACTTCAAAGTAGTATCATAAAGAGATATCCTCTGATATTCCCTCGTGATGATCATTTCATGTGTCGTGCGCATTATCTGCTTCATCTTCTTCGTTCAATTCTAGTAGACCCCTGAAAAAAGAGGGAGTCTCAAGAAGATCATAATTTTAGTGACTTTTCTCATCAATATCAACGATCCTTTTTCCTTAGAGAGCTACAGACCACATTTTATTTGCCTGATCAGTGATATAGAACACTTGTTGCGCCTGATCTGCCATAATGAAAGGTTCATCTCCAAAACTTCTACTATTCAGATCTACTAATGTAAATCCTAACCTATCGATCTTCACACCATTATTGACATCAACCCACTTGAATTTGAAAATGGGAAATCTAATTTTAACATAGTCAATCACCCAAATCTCTTCACAATGTATGATAAACATACATACAATGTTTCACACTTGGTACAAGAGAAGGAGTCACTACCTTGTTCTTTCCTGACGTCCTTTGGCACCGTTGGCTTACGAGGATAGCAAATGTCAAATCCTAAACACCAAAATCAAAATGGTGGATTAATTCTCTAGTCCCAATTCTCACTTCCAAACACTTAAAATAGGTTACCACCTAAGTCCCTTAAGTGACTATAATAGGCTCACTGAAAACATAAAGGAATTGGGAAGTACTAGGTTGGAAAACACCTTTCAAAATCACAAAATGCTGAAAATGAGGGTTGGCTGCAGCCAAGAATCCTCTGGCTGTAGCCAAAACATGCACAAAAGGTTTTTGGCTACAGCCAAGAATTTCTGGCTGTGGCCAAAATGCACATAGAAACTTTTGAGCTGCAACCAAGGCAACTTTGAAAAATCATAATTAATTCTAGTAAAATTGAAATGAGGTGATCCCAAAGCCGAATGAAATCTATTTAAGTCCTCTTCCTAGAAAAAATATTGGCCATTACTAGAAAGCTCCACAAAAATACAGAATCACATAAATTTCATTACTGCCCCAAAACCGAGTCCATTTTCGACCTCAACTTTTGGGCAGTCATATCTCACAGTTCCCAAAACGAAATGGCACAAATTATATATCCATTTTGAATCTTGGAATGTGAACTTTAAGACTGGGAAGTTTCATAATTTTCTGACATCATTTACCTAGTCAAAAAGTTCATACAACCTGACTGCCCAGAATAGACTTTCAATGGACAACATTTCAATTTTGCACCAATGCTTCCAATGGTTCCCAAATTCATATCAAATACCATTCCCACACAAATTTGCACAAGGAATCCATTGAAATCATCAAAACAACCCAATTCAACCTCCATTGACATGTTACACAATGACCACCACATGTCTTACCAAGAACTCAATCAAACCACCATATTGCAAACCAATCCAAACCAACATTCCAAATCAATTTCAAATGCTCAAAGACACACTATGACACCAATTTCACACTAAACACTAACCAATTCCCACATTTCGAAGTTAAGCCAAAATCAGGGCAAAAATCCAAAATCCTCAAAGCTAAACCAATGACCACAATAAATATGTCAAAAGGTTCTAAAGGCTTACCTTAACTTCTTCCCAAGACTAATTCTTGATTTCCACCACTTCCAAATTTTCTCAAGCTTCCAATCACCACTAATCAAAAATCTGAAACCATAGGAATAATGCTCTTGACACTATGATCAATATTAATGAAGAACACTTGAGCATTTAGAGACAATTACTCACCCAAAACTCAAGTTTTTCCTTTCTCTTTCCTACCAAGCTTGGATGAAAATGGAGTAATAAAGAGAGAGAATGGAGATGAAGAAGATGATAAGATTTTAGGGTGCCCAAATGACTTTGCCGTCTAGAAAAAGATAGGAGAGATGGAGAGTGAGTTGAAAATGTTGACGTAATCCAAGGGTACATAAATTGCCACTTGTCACACACTTGCTCCATCTATCATGAGCTCACATACACACACCCACATGGGATTCCACCCTTTGATCTCTTACACAAATCAATCCTAACCATTGATCTTGAAGTTACAAATAAGTTTCTTCTTCGGTAACTGACCAATTGGTCGGTAATTTTACCGTTTTGCCCCTGATTATGGCAATTCCTCTTGAATCACCTCCAACTAATCCCTATCACTCTAATTATCTAATCATGCGTCCTTTCCCTATATTTAACCCAATTTATATGTTAATCCACCATTGAACTTAAATATAGAGTTTAGGCATTATCAAAATACGTTTGAATCAAAATTCACATTTTATTCTTCAAAAGTGCTTAATTACAATAATTACAATCACTTTTGATGTCATTAGCCCTTAATTAAAATTTAGGGCGTTACATGTTGGGTATGTCCTAACCCACTCATCACGCTTAGTTGACAAAGAGGGGCTCTTTTGTTTTAATGTTCACTGGCATACACGGATACAACTTGATTCCAGAGCTCAACCCCATTCATGCATATTGAATGTGTGATGACAAGAGCTGGCAACATTGCTCTTATAATTAATATTCTAATTGATTAATTAAAGGCACGTATGCACTAAACTAATATTAAAGAAACAAAAACTCATGTCTCATTGCCCTTGTACATATCCCTCCATTATATATGCTCATAAAAAAAAAATAATGAATAATATAGCACCCGGATCATTACCTATATGATATATTCCTATCCTTCCCAATTATTTATGTTCCTATATTTTATTCATCATAATGGGTCCAAAAGTAGTACACAAAAACATAAAACAAGCTTTTTAATAAAACAACTATAAATGGTCCCGCTAGATCCAGCACTTGCAAGCAAATAATTAGATTAATGTAACTAATCATATTGAAAAATCGTGCCTTATGACTTAACCCCTAATGTTTATGGATATAATTATAGAAACTAAACACTTGTTAATAGTACAGTGACCACCACGAAGAGACAGCAGTGTTGGTATATAATTCCCTCATAATAATTATAATTTGACTTGTCTGTTATAATCATTTTCTATCACACTCGCACTTCAAGGCCAAAAAACAGTCCTGTTAAATTTAAGGTAAGGCATTGGCATTGGCATTCAATAAATTCACTAATTACACAGTAGTTTGTAATACACTAAACCAAATCCTGTGCATCCTGAACAACTATTCAGTTTTCACCAAAACTTCTGCTCATACAATCGTTGCCAGAACTAATCAATATTTTTGTGAGAGGGTTTTAAACACCAAACACACCAGAAAATTTATATTAAGCTACTGTTTAGTTGAGCCCCTTGCTAGCCTAGGCCGATAACCAAATCTGGAGGTAACAACTTCTATATAGTAATTGTAGAAAGGGAAATGTAGAGGACGATGAAGCATACCTCAAAAAAGAGGATGAAGACAAAGACGTCCTAGAAATGCAGTGAATGACAGATGACAGCACCCATACAACAACCACGAGCAGCTGAAGCAGTGTATGACAGTGACCGAAGAGCGACGATGGACTCGATTCAGAATATATGACAGCGATCGACAGCGACAACGGACGGGGAGTCGACGGTTGAGGAGAGAAAAGATTGGGAGGGATTTCAGAATGGAAGGGATTTCAGAATGAAAGAAGGCGGGAGCTGTGAGGTGCGGTGCGAAAATTATATTGGGGAAGACTTTTTAGACTGGTTAATAAGATAATCGGTCTAAAAGAAAAATATTTTTAAGACCGGTTCTCCTAACAACCGGTCTTAAATAAGACCGGTTGTTAGGAGAACCGGTCTTAAAATCCTTTTCTTTTAGACCGGTTATCTTATTAACAGGTCTAAAATAAATATCTTTTAGACCGGTTTTGTCAGTAACCGGTCTAAAAAATAAAAGGTTTAATTTTTTTAGACCAGTTAGTGTAGAATCGGTATAAATAATATATTTTAGACCGGTTAATATAATAACCAGTCTCCCAACTTGTTTATAATTATGAAAATGCCACCGCGCATTTCTTTTAGACCTCATCCACTACAACCGATCTAAATGTGCCGGTCTAAAACACCTTTTTTGTACTAGTGAATTAACTCTAAGATGGTGTATATGGAGAGGAGACGAAAGTAATGGATATGAAATGGTGTGTATTCAATGTGAGGGAGAGGATGACTATATAAAGGGAAGAATAGAGTATAGTAGATGAAGTGTTAGATAAAGTAGTAGGTGAAAAGGAAGATGCAGTGGTAGATGAAATGTGGTAGATGAAAAGAAAGATGAAGTAGTAAATGAAATATGGTAGATAGAATGGTTGGTGAAATGGTAGATGATTTTTCCCGCTCTCAACTTTCAAGTAGAATTTGAAATCCTTGGAGATAGAACTGAATTTTGACCTCAACATAAAAGTTGTAGAGCTCTTTATTAGCTTTTTATCCATAGAAAGAACGTTTCAATCTGACATCTAGAGCTCCAGATATCTCCTGAAAATTGAAAGAGTGTCTAATTTAGTATTTTTCAAGAAATTCTATTTTATGCCAAAATCATTATTTATTTATTAATTACACTCAAATTCATTAAATTCAGCTTAAATATCATTCACAAAATCATCATATAAGAAAAAAATAAATATGTAAATATTTTACTTATCACTTGTCTTGAAAAATGAAGTGGAAAAAGATGAAGGCAAGTTTAAAATATCCTACATCTTTTCCTTATTTAATAAATAGTAGCATAATTCATTTATGACATAAGCATTTGTACTTGATATTATCTCTTGCCAACTTGTGTTATACAATCCCATTACAATTGAACTAATTCCCTCATCTTCCCTTGGCCCAAAAAGACGTCCCCTAGCCCCTTCATAAACCAAGTTTGAGCTTCAATTCCATTAGTCTAACCATATGTACAGGTTTATGATATTTTAATCTAATTACACATGTGCCCAAACTTTAACAATTATAATTTAATTTCTTGCCTTGGGTTTATGACACTTGGCATATTTATGCTTCCAATTAATTATTTCCCTTCCTATTTTCTATTAATAGGCAAAATTCACAAGAGAATAGGGGAATAATAATTGTTCCAACATTTTTCACAATCTCTTTAAGTAATTATGCACAAGTTCCAACACCTTGACTTTTCAACCTTGGTTTATTTGACAAAAAATGTTCCAAATATATATTTTCCCTTTATCTTCCTTAATTAATTGAAATTAACTTCAATTAATTGGAAAATAATTAATCTTATTCTTTGTTATCAAATTTACGATTTTGCTATTACATTTTTGGATTTTTTTTTTCTTCATCCATGGCCAAACTTAATCTTAATATTGGGCCAAATAACATGCTTTACTATTCTTCCATTTTGGGCTTTAATATTGGGTTTTTTGGAACACCCAAAAATTAATTTCATAACTTGTTCTAGCCCAATTCTCATGAAATTGGAAATTTACTAGCTTCTTAAATTCCAAGCTCATGAATTTTCACTATTCCATTCTATTAAATATTTCAAATAATTACAAGGTATATGGGTGAATAAAATTTGGGTTGT
Organism: Inga oerstediana; assembly: GCA_963210345.1. Classification (NCBI taxonomy): domain Eukaryota; kingdom Viridiplantae; phylum Streptophyta; class Magnoliopsida; order Fabales; family Fabaceae; genus Inga; species Inga oerstediana. The sequence goes on from OY723408.1 coordinate 27,256,827, forward strand.
TACAATAAAGGCTAAGTGGAACCAAGGAAACAAGGGAGTGTTCAAAATAAAAAATTGTTAGTATTCATATTTGAAATAAGGGTTGAGATCACTGATATAGAATCATTAATATATGATAGTTATTATCGACCATAAGTTATGGTTCTAAACCGTCATATATGAGGCGCTATATATGCTTAGCGCAAATACATTACAATTCGGAGCCGTTATTTATTTTGGACCATTATAATGGTTCTACTATAATACCTGTTATGTATTGAAACTTGGTGAACCCATGATATGTGTATTATTGTGATAATAATTAACGAGCACATGTAAACAGCCGTCATAATAATTGTAATGCTTGTATAATACATAACTGTCTCATTTTGAAAACTATTATTTATTCAGTAACATACATAACGGTTTTTAGTAAAAAAATGTGACTATTAATTATAATAAATAACGGCATTACATAGACAACAATTATTTATTTAGTAACATTAACAATGATTTGTAAATAAGATCTGTTAATGTTTATAATACATGACGGTTTTTATATAATAACCATAATGTGTGGATGTAAGGCTCTTCAACTGAGACCTTCTAAACTAGTTGGACTCATCTGTATAAAATAGAACATCACCTCCCACAATGAGCTGCCATGCAATTTGGGACAGATCTAGACATTTCAGGATTTATGGAAGAATCAATGGCAACTGTTGACGTTTATATGTGATAATGTAACTGTTGACCTATAATTGTGTCTCTTCACATGAATTAACCCAAGAAAGCTAAGGCTAAGAGGAAAAACAAATACCCTTATCAAAAAAGGACATAAGGGGTTTGCAAAGCCTTGAGCTACTCAAGGGTTTGCATACCCATTGCCCCTTTCCTATAGGGATGTCTATTTTTTCTTTCCACTCAGCCGTTGCTTTCTTAGGTTAATTTCTGAAAAGACATAAGTTATATGTGAACACTTACATTATTATATATATAGGTCAAGAGTGTGATTGATTCTAGCTACAAAACTTAGAAAATCTTAACCCCTCCCAAATTGCATTGCTACTCGATGTGAGAAGTACTATTCTATTAAATAGAGTTGAGGTCAAGTAGCTCAGAAACTCTCACATTGAATAGTTTATGACTGATCTTACATTGTCAAATTTCAGAGCTTTAACTTGGTGCCACCCTCTCAACAAAAAAAACATGAGAGAAACCTTCAATTGGGGCAATAATGGGTTTACTAAAAAAAAAACATAGCTTCACAAAAGCAATTTTTGTCACCTTGAATGTTTTGTCGTGTCATGACTTCACAACAGCAAGTATTCGCTTGATTATGTATGACTATTGGTACAATTGAACTAGTTTATCCATCACATCCATATTGATCTTTTGGAAGTAACTTTTGTAGATATGGATACTTCTAAAAAAAAGGAGAGGTATTCGCTTATGGATCCATATTTCAAGAAATTACTTCAAAAAGAACAATGGAGTAGGAATCTTCAATCAGAGCAATAGGTTTGCAGCTTCCTGCACTAGGAAAGGAACCTTTGACTGGAGTAATAATATATTTCCCAAAAAAAAACATAACTACATAAAAGCAATTTAATGTCACCTTGAATGCTTTATTGGTTCGTGACTTCTCAAAGGCAGCCTAATCGGCTGAGTTTAAAGCTGTAAGTAACAGGAGAGGAACCTTTAAATTGAATGCACAATGGATAATGCAAAATAAATTAGGGAAATCATAACTAACTAGTGAAGGCTCACAAACGAAAGTAGCTCATTTGGCAATTGCTAAGACAAGGGTCAAGTGTATTCTCTAACGTGGTTGTCACTGAGAAGTCACCTGAATGCTTTTTATGGTAGGGTTCAACTAGAAATGATTCTCAATGGCCGAAAAAGACAACATGAGTAGTTAGGTTACGATGTTGGTGGGTTTCATTCGAACAGACTAAGTGTCAAGTGTATTATGTTTCAGAAGCTTAAATAGAAGAAAAATGATATGGTTTTTTGGATTATCGTGCTTAAGACTTTACATCACGGTTCATTTGTAAAAACTGCTATTTATTTGTTTATATTTATCACGGTTCTTTGTTAATAACCATGAGGTATGTTATATTTTGTTAAAAAAAATTAGGCTAATAGTGCCTAGATATTACATTTTTATATTTTATAAAAGTAAAAAAAAATATCACCCTCTGATAAAAGATGTAAGGTCTACTGCAAACTTTAGAACTTTTGTTTCCTTTAATTTGAATGAATCAAAAGTTCTAAAAACTTGTAGCATACCTCACATCATCACGTTACTCGTCACCAAAGAAGTGACCTAAATCATCTGGGAGTATATTAGGATCATGGTGGTTAATCCCTTACTCATCAAGAATGAGATTGGCCTTCCTGTCATACTCGACAAATATCTGACAAGCCTCCTCACAACATGGTCCATGTGTTCAACATGATGCATGATTGTCTCCACTTGTGGGAGCAGAAGATGTGGAGGTTAAGGCGGAGGTGGAGGAGGTCGTGGACATTGTGGAGGAAGAGCAGAAGTAGGAAAAGGAGGTGGAGGTTGTGAAGGAAGAGAAGGAGGTGGAGGAGGAGTATGATGCCAGGGATTCTCTAGCAAGTCTACAAATTGGCGTTTTATCTTGAGAGAATAGAGGAGGGTGATGAAAAATAGTACAAAAAACATAAGTAAATAGGGAGTTTAAATAGATTGGAAGTGACGGGTTCGAACTATCATTGCACACATTGGAAGTTGAAGAGGAGCAGTCGTGTAATATCCCAAAAAGTGATTAAGGGCTAATGACTTCAAAAATAGATGTAATTATTGTTGAATAAACACTTTTGGAGAATGTGTGATGAGAATTTGGATATTTTAATGATTCCAATGGCTTCCTTGTGAAAATTTATGTGGGAATGATGTTTGGTATGAAAATGGAACCATTGGAAGTAAAGATGCAAAATCTGAAATTCTGTCCAGTGAAACTCTATTCTGGGCAGTTTTCTCGTGTGGATGTTTTGATTAGGAAAATGATGTCAGAAAATTATGAAACTTTCCAGTCTTAAAGTTCACCTCCCAAGCTTCAAAATGGACATATAATTTGTGCCATTTCGTTTTGGGAAATGGGAGATATGACTGTCCAAAGTTTGAGGTCGAAAATGAACTCTGTTTTGGGGCAATGATGAAATTTGTGTAATTCTGGAATTTTGTGGTGATTTCTGGTAATGGCTCATGTTTTTCCTATAAAGAGGACTTAAATATCTTTCATTTGGCTTTGGGATCACCTCATTTCAATGTTTCTAGAATTAGTTATGATTTTTCAAAGTTAGGGCAGAAAATCTGCCAGAATTTCTGAAAAATCCGAAAATGGGAAATTAAAAATTATGACATCATCATATTGTAAGATGACATCAACATGGAATTAAAAGCAATTCCACCATCTTCATCAGCCATTCCCGACCCCATTTCAGAAAAAAAAGACGTGAGAGAGAGCTTGGAGAAAAGAGAGAAAAAGAGGAAGAAATCTCGCAAGGTAAGCCGATTTCTCCGACGATCTAGCTCCTAACGCGTATAACTCCGACTCTAAGCTACTCCTCTTTATTCTTTAAGGTTGTGAAGCTCAAAATTTGGTGTTTCAAAGAGGCTAGGGTTCAGCCAAATTTAGGAAAAGCTAGTGGGAGCTTGAGGTAACTTCCAAACTTTCGTATATTACTTATTCTGGCTGCTGTGGGCAATTTAATCGGTGAAATTTTGCCGGATTGCCATTGGTTTTAAAGTTTGGAAATGATATGGCCTAGGGGTTATGCTGCCCAAATTGGGTCTTACTGTTAGTTTTAACTTAATGTAATGGTTAATAAAGTGGTTAGGAGTAGAAAGAAACGCGTTTGCGGAGCTGAAATCGTAAAACTCCGATTTTCTCCAGAGAGCTCATAAATTTCGGCCAGCTCTAGAAATGAGTCTTAGAGTTGGATTTTCAATGATTTGATGGTTCCATTGAGTTCAGGAGCAAAAATTAGGTGGGGTTACAGTTGGCCACTTTTTCGGAAAAAGCCGAAAAAGCATAATTACGAAAACGCCCCTGAAACCCTCGAAGTAGGGCTGCAAGGGTAAATTTGTAATTTTACATTGAATTTGATAATTCCAAGTCCGGAAATGGATTCCTTGGGCGGAAATATGTTAGGATAGCCCAGATTAGAATATTGGGAAAAGTGCAACCGGACTGGGTACGGCGGGCCCGGGCCGGGTCCCCAGGGGCATTTTTGTAAATTTTCATTATAGATTCATATAACCCCAAGTAACACTATGGAAGTGTCTAAATGGTGCATTTGGAATTGTAGGATTCGATATTTGCCGCCCTCGGGAGCCAATTGCGCCGAAGGACGTCAGGAAAGAACAAGGTAGTGACTCTCTCTCTCTTATACTTTGTGTAATGCACTGTATGTGTGTTGTGTCACTGTTTTATGATGATTTCTGATGCTGCTGCGGTTACAGCTGGTAATAGCTGTCGTTTACAGCGCAAGCTGTCGTTTACAGCGTAAGCTGTCGTTATTGTGATTACAGCGTAAGCTGTCGTGATATTGATTACAGCAAGAGCTGTCGTATTGTGTATACAGCCGTGAGTGCTGTCGTTTGTGGTGAAAACCATGTATCTGTGAATTGCTGCTGCTGTTGCTGTTTGTGATTTATGTACATGCTTTGTGTTTATGCATTGTGTGAGTGGTTTGTTACTACTGAGATTCTCTCGAATCTCATTCTTTCCTATGACTAACATTTCAGACAGGGCGTGTGGCTCAAAGGAGAAGCGGCCAACCCGGAGCAATTAGGACCCTTGGGGGTATATAGTTGAATTGGAAACGTTGGTTATATATTTTGAACTCAGGATTACTGTATATTCTGAATCAGGAATACTACATTCGATTTTGGTTGTGTAATCCCCTAGGGTATACTTATAAACCTTCAGGTTTTTATGCATAGAACCCAGGAGTTGCCGAGGATGCGGTTATACACTCTGATATGATTGAATGTATATTAACTGCACAGGTAATTATATTCGAATATTGAAATTGAGACATGGATGGGAAAAAGAGTTTTGAAAGTTTTGTAAAAATTTTACTGTGAGACAGAAAGTTTAAAATGAGGTTAAAGCATCCAATAGTCTCTAATCCGATTTAAATGTGTGTTATCGAATTATAATTACGTGTTTAAAGTCAGGGGGTTACAAGTCGCACGTAGTAGTGGGTAATGAATGGATACTTGGTTCTCATGCCTGATTATCAGAGAATGAAGAAGTATGTACAGAGTACTATCATTAGCGTGGGGAAGGGGAAAGGTTTTGAACAATCATGGTGTTTGTTGTTTCATGATGATTTTTTGCATAACAAATGTCATTCTTTTGAGATAATATATGACGATTACTAATTACAATAGTTATTTATTTGCAGGGAATTTTAATAAGTGATGGATTTTACTTAATAAACTGTTTTGTTTTTTACCCTTTTTTTAAATTTTGGTGGTTGATTATGCAACCACCATTTTACGAACAAAATAAAAAAAGTAAAAAGATAATGTATATAAACAAAGAAAAAAATAAAAAGTTATCAAAATGTTTTAAGAATCTGATACATCATCAAATTCTTCCTTCTCCAATAACTTATCCACCTTCTCGTTTAAAGAGCGAATGAGAGTGGTAAGTTCTTTCAAACATTGGTCCATGAGTCTCTACTCTCACAAGTAAACCTAGACTATATGATGGAGTTCATAGGCCACATGAATGAGCCCTTCAATGCTTGTTGGTAGAGGGAGTTCATCATTTGGTTTTTTCCCAGATAATGAATTAAAAGTTCTCTTGGTTTGTCCATAATTTTGGTAAAGAACAAAAGCTTACTACTGGCTATAAGAAGATCAAATGGAAGTGGAGAAATGGAGTTTAGTTTTTGGACGTTTATATAGAGAAGATTCATGGTTTATGGAGTCGTCACATCTTTTAGTATAAAGATCATTATATTTTATAAATGGTAACGGTTTTTTTTTAATAATCATTAGGAATTCTAATATATGACGGGTTTAATTAATAACCATTATTTATTTCATATTTTTTTTAATATGAACGCGTGCATGGTTGCATATATCAACCACCATCTTGCAAAAATAATAATAATAATAAGTGAATTTAATTAGAGATTTATAAAATGTTACTTTAAATAAGAGTAGTTGGGAAAGACAGATCGTTTGAAAGTATTACCTAATGGTTGTTTCTTACGAAATGTAATTTTTCTCATTCATACTTTACGGTCTATTGTTATGACCTTTATGTTTTTGTTTTCACTTATATTAGATTGAAAGACGAATAATTTATTAGTGTAATATGACAATTATTTCGTAAGAACCATTATATTTGTCACTAAATAAATGATGGTTATTAAATATAACCGTTAGTTTTTTTGCTTTCATGAATTCTGCCTCTCAATAAATGATAATACGCATATTTAACCGTTAAATTTTAGCATTATATATTCTTGTATGACCTCCGCCTCGATATAGATGATCTTTATTCCCTGAAATCATTATTTATTAAGCATTATATACTTGCGAATCTATAGTAATGGATACAATTTTAACAATAAAGTTTTTTTGCATGAGCGTCTAGCACAATTTAATTTTAAAAGGTGCGAAAGTAGACACAACTTTTAAAAAAAAAAAAAATAATTTTAGCAATTTTGTTAAATTAGCCCAAACATTTGTCTCTCTTTTTATGTGGGACCCACTATTCTCCCTCTACTTTCAAAATGAACGTTTGAGCCAATTTAATGAAAATACCAAAATTGCACAATTTTAAAAAAGAATGCGTTTACCTTGACACCATTCAAAACTTATTTATTGATGACTCCCTATTTTTAATATATTTGAAATATAATTTGATATATTTAGAGAGTCATTAATGCTAATTTGAAAATATTTAATTAATGTTTTGATGAGATATCAATTTTGAGTATTATTTGGGGATTTTATTATAAATATAATAGTTTTTAAATAAAAAAAGAAATATTTATAAAAATAAATATAGTTTATTTTACTTCCTTTTCTTTTATTTATTTCTTTTGTGCTGTCATATTATATTATATTTTCATTTTATTTTTTTTCCCTATCCTATTGCTACATGCGACAACGTTTTGGGAATTGACTTGAAGAACTAAAGTAAAACCTACGGGGCTGGTTCAAGGAGAGAGGGTAGCCGCAACATTCAATTCATCAACACTCATCCTCATCAATTAGACGAACTAGAGGGAGCAAGAAAAAACAGATCAGAGAACTAGAGAGACTGGACCTGGTGAAGGCGATCTCAACTCTGTTCTACGTCTTCTTCCCCATGTTCGACAAGTGAGAAGAGAGGGAGCATAAAGAGGGAGATAGAGGAAGTTTTCATCGTCATATTGAGCTAAAACAGAGCTTGGGGACGTGAGCTTGGTCAAAGGAGACTCTACTGGAGAGCTTAGACAGAGAGGCCGATGACGTGATTTTTGGGAGCAACAACACCATTTATGTTTCCCTTCTTCATGCCGACGCCATTCTTGACAAGAGGAGCAGCTGGTGTTTAAGAAACATAATGGAAATCTTCTGGCTTTTGAAAGAAATTCCTTTTACTCCCAACTTCAGCGCCAACATGGTCCCCATACTAGACAATCAAATGAAACTTATATAATCTATCTACTCCATGATTTAAATATTTCCATAAGGATTTAATAAGAGAAAGACAACAAAACATCCCCGTACAGCTAGCTGAGGCAAATTCAAAACTCAAAAATCCAAAATCAATATTCAACATGAATGTGAAGAAATCATAACCACAAGCTATATTGTATCAACCAGGCATGACTTCTATGATTTAATTCATTTATTCTTCACTTTCTCTCTCTAACCTTTAGATTTTTCATCCAACATCTAATCCCAAATCATCCATCAAGTAAAGAAAATCCAGACGGATTTGGGTTCTAGACACTTACCTTAGTCTATATTCACTCCTGCATGTAAGGGGGATCCCTTGCTCTTCCACCTTTACAACTTCTCCGATCCTCTTCCTCTTCGTCCAGACTCCAACTCTCTCTCACCCTGTTTCTCTGATGCAGAAAGAATTGGGGAAGATAGAGGGACCGGAGTGTGGCAAGTGAAGGGGAAAAATAATCTAATAAGCCTTACGGGTCCCGTGTTTAAATAACCCATTTTAAGCCCTTGTCTCATTGCATTTTCTTGAACCAAATACAATTTCATATATCCTCTCTTTCTTTGTGGGTTTGGTGGAGTACGTTTTGAGGCTTCAAAATTTGGGCTTAAACATGGCCCAATTTCATTTTCCCAATTTCATTTTTGATTTAGGGTAATGAAATTTCCATTTTACACTTTCTTTATCGGTACTTAGTTACTAAATAAATTCTAAAAATTAATGCTTATTACTTTAGAAGAATTTTCTTCCTTCACTGGCTTCTTTAGCCCATAAAATAACTTCCATAAAATTTTTTGGCTAAACAATAACCTCTAAGTATTTTTCTTAAATTATTTTAAGAAAATAGGCCATTAATTCCATAAAATAACCTTACAATTATCTATAACTTTTTTTTTTTTAGAAAGAAACTTCTTCATAAACTCTTTTATTTTCCAATATAAATCTCTACAATTTTTCCTTAATTTTTCTAGCCCTTTATGTATTTTTAATAATTGTACAGTGCCTTATTTTCTTGACATTCTTGTCTGAAAATAAGCTTTTTAACAAATAATTTTTTATACTTTTTAATTTTAAGATAACATCCCTAAGCTTCAATTACGCCTAATAAATCTCTTCTCAAATATTTGGATGTTACACATAATCTTCATGCAGTTCTGATCATCAGTTTTGAATTCTTTATAAACACTAGAAAAAGACATAATGAAAATCTTCTTGCATTCAAAGAAATTCGTTTTACTCAGCAATTCAAAGTGTTTGAATGCCAATATCACTCATCAAGACGTCGTCTCCTTGTTGTTAAAGTCTTGTAACTTCTATTTTATTCACGTGGCTTACTCCGCATTGGCTAACCACTTTTTTTTCTCTTCACAATTGTCCTTGTTTATTTTTGGTTTTATAAATGATGTAATTGATACGATAGTTGGTAGGGATCGGCTAGAAGAGAGTAAATAATTAGACGGATAATCATGACCTTAAGATAACCCACATATTAAAACTCTAGCTTTTAAAACGTCACAAGGTTGATCACTCCTCTAATACCTAAGTATTCTCACAAGAATAAGAGGATGCAAAGAAAGCTCTTACTAGAAAAAAAGTTCACAAATTCTCATTCACCAAATTCTCTTGTAATAGAGTGCATATTGAAATATTTATAAGCTATTTGAGTCTAAAACACTAAGTAAAAAAAAAGAAAAAAAGAAATAGATGCAAGAATTCAATAAAAAATAGTAAAACCAAAAGACCTTCTAGAATATTCTAACTTGAGTAGCAAGTTAGAATAATCTAGATCACATAGACTACCTAGCTAGAAGGATCCTACCATTAATGAGAATGATCTTATTTGACTCTCTAATAATTAATGCAATATAAAATGGGCAAGTCTTTGCCTTCAAGAAGCAATCAATACATAATAGGAAACTAATTAAAATAAATAGAATCCTAATTAATGCCATATAAGACAATTCTTGATGCTTCTAGAAGATTCTTGAATCTTTCAAATGGATCTTTGTTTTACTATTCACGTTCATAGCCATGTATTGATTTTTAAGACATCCATTTAGCCTTGGATATGGTTGAATCATGTTTTAGAACTCCTATCATTCATTACACAAATGCATTTGGGCCTTTAACAACGTGAGAATTGAGTCCAAATGCTCCTTTTGGGCTTTCAAAACTTGCTCATGTCATTCTCAATATCCAGGTGCGCATACACTAATGACTTACATTTCATGGTAGCTTTGGAGGTGCCTCATTATGTGTCATACCAAGCTCTACATATGTAATTGTCCATTTTGTCATCCAAGTGATAATCTATATCTTTTTCCATACAACTTGATAATCTCCTTAAACAACTTGGAGAGCCTATTGGGCCTCCAATTGGATAAGTGCTTCTTGGAGGGTATAGAAACCGAAGTTTGTTGAATTGTTATGGTTTGGACATGGGCTAAAACAAAACGAATTCTTTTATTCCTTAAATTAATATTTGAGATTGACAAATTTTTTTATTTCTAATTTAAGTAGTGTTAATTTTCTTGTCATCAAATTAGATGTAGTATAATTGAACAAAAAGAGTATAAGTTTTGAAAAGTAAAAATATCATAGATTCATGGATTATGACAATTATGGACCACTATAAGGTCCCATTTGCTGTAATTCGTTCCCATTTGCTGTAATTCGTTAAAATTCATATAGGAATAACCTTTTCTATAGTAACTATCAGATATTTCAATATACGTATATTATGATTTTATTCCAATCTAATCATACTTGGCTGACAATAACCATATTTAGAATAGTCTCTCCCATGGTAATCATCTTCCTTAAAATATATTAGGAATCTAGAATCATGACCTTATATATGTATGTAACCCCACTCTTATGATCCTATTTATATGTCACATCTAAATACATTTTAGCAGCATCATCGAAAACTTCAAAGCTCATTAACTCTATCTAAAAAATTTAATAAATTTTAAAATTTGTCCTTATTAAATAGAGTTTAGGTGCAAAATACCTATGACTTTTCACCCAAAGTGCGTCTAGCATCATATGCTTTTCGGAGGTACAAAAGTATGCATAAGCTTTCAAAATAAGAGCAAAAATACCCATCACCGTTAATATCCATTATATTGACCGTTAGTTGACTGAAAATAGGGGTGTTGGAGTTCGGGACGAGATCAGGAAATACCATTCCCGATCCCGATCCCGAGAAGGGTTCGGGAATGATTTTCATTCCTGATCCCGGATTTCCTTTTTTTTTAAAATCTCTGTATTGAATTTTTTTGTTGTGTTTCCTTTAATCTAGTACAAATATATAATTTGTCTAATATCATATTGTACTAAATTAGTCTAATACAAATATATAATTAGTCTAATACATGATTAAAATTGTCGATTCAACTGTAAAAAGCACAAAGACAAGAAAAAAAAAGAATTATTTAATAAATAATAAATAAAATTAACTAAATAAACTAAAAAAATAGATATTACCTTAAGGGTGTTAGGGATTTTCACATTTTATTTTATATTTGGTCTTACTTTTTTAAATATTTTTTAAAAATGTACATATATATATATATATATATTCGGGATCAGGAAAAAGTCAGGATAGGGAAGTCCCATTCCTGATCCCGATTCCCATCACGAATAATTTTTCTCAATCCCAAATTTTTCCTAAATCCTGTCCTGATTTGTCTGGGATTAGGACGGGAAGGCTAGAACTGGGAAAATGTTGCACACCCCTAATTGAAAGAGCTTGATAGAGGCTGAGGTGGCAATACAATTTTCTAGGTGGCAGTGGAAGGAGAAAATTTTTTCCTAAAAAATGCCACTTGTCTTTTTAAATTAATTTATTATTGAAAAAACTACCCTCAATCTGCAAACTACCCCACGATGCCATGACCCATTCTCCTCCACCTTCACGCCGCAATGTCTACAACGGCTCCTCCTCCTCCATCTTGTTGACATGGGTGATACTGCTAAACTGATTTTTGAGTTGGTTTTTGATGATTTACATTTGAAGTGTGGCGATGTTGGGGAGGTTGAGTGATGAAAAAACAAGGTACTAAAACTCGGACCGGTCATTGAACCGGTCGGGGTACTGGGTTAAAGGTCAGTGGGTCAAACCGGGACCAAACCGGAGCTAAACCGGGACCAAACCGGTGAAAAATTGAAAATTTTAAACTTATAGTATGAAATTCTAAAGGAAATTTTTTTTTTTTTTTTTTTTATAGTAAAAACCCCAACCCGGACCGGACCGGGAACCGGACCGGTTTTCCGGCCGGTTCGCCGGTTACCGGGCCGGACCGGCCGGTCCGGTCCGGGTTTCACAACATGGTGAAAAAAGAAGATGGAAGGAGTGTTTTTCACAGATGGACGGTGAGGACTGTAGGAGATCGCATTCTAGGGAAAATGGGATCACAGATTAGCAGATTAATGGGGGTAGGCTGTTTTAATAATAAACTAATACTAGTAGGCATACATGTGGCACTTTTTTCATTTATTTTTATATATCTTCCACTGCCAGCTAGGAAATTATCAATGCCACATCACCTTCCTTGTCAATATTTTCAGTCAACTAACAGTCAACATAATAGGCATTAACGGTTTTGGTATTTTTGCTCTCATTTTAAAAGTTTATGGGCACTTTTGTAACTTTGAAAAACATATATATGATGTTGGATGCACTTTAAGTAAAAACTCATAGATACTTTTACACCTTAACCTTATTAAATATACATACTTTGCCGCTATTTTCATAACAAACATTCATTCTCTCTCTATCTTATAAACAAATGGGGGGGGGGGGTTTGTAAACTTATAAGAAAAAGTAAATGGCATGCCTTGTTAATATGACCAAAATATTTATTCTCCCTCTGTCTTATAAATAAGACAAAAAAAAAAAAAAAACTTCATTATCCTCCTCTTACATAAATCTAAAATCAGGCTTGGGTCATGATCCATCAAAGTCGAAATTGAAAAAAAAAAAAAAACTAAAAAGACAAAAAGAACAGAAAATTATAATGAATCTCTTTAACTTTGCCCCCACACAGTGCACAACTTATCACATTATGAGATAACCTCGGGTGTTTTCTTCTCTAAATAATCTGTGAACTCATCCATTGCTCGGCTGAATTCTGGAGCCCGTTCAAATGAAAGCGGTGTCGTTTTAAGACTGGTAGTGTTGAAACTCACTCCTACTGGTTGTGTTTCTGATCCTCGAGTGAATTCTGCAATAGGTTCAAATGAAAGTGGTGTCGTTTCAGGTGATAGTGTTGAAACTCACTCCTTCTGGTTGTTGTGTTTCTGACCCTCCTTCATCATGTGGTCGCTTTTGACCTTGATTCTTACTCACATTGGATTCTTTGGCTGACTTCTTCTTGTTCTTAGACTTCTTGTCGCTTGATGATTCCTTTGATTTGCTGCTTTTGAAGGGGAAAATGTTCAGCTTTTTTAATCCCATGTTTTGAAAAGTCTATGTGGTGTCTTTGACTTCCATATTATCCTTTCTTTGATCTTCAGCTTCTTCTGTTTTAAATAATCGGCAAAAAAACAAAAGCAAAGAAACAAAATAATTATGCTAAGCACTAATAAGGGACAGAAAACGTGATTTAATACTGGAATCACATTGTTGATTAATCACATTGTTGATGAAGTATTAACGTTTCAATTTAACATCAATATTTTCTCTGCCTTTTTGGGTTTTTCCATGCTATAAATTAAGCATATAAAATATCATAAATATTATAATGCCAAATAACAAAGCTGACCCTTTTCAAAATGGAAAAATAACGGAAAAAGAAATTTGAAATATCAAAATGTTAAATAAGGTATTTCTCATAAAATGAGTTGTTAATTTTTTATCAAATCTCGTCATTACCTTATTATTTCTTAGTAACAAATCTAATTTGGTATTTTAAAATTCGAAAGATATTTTTCTGTCATTTTCTCTTTCTAAATTCCACATTAAAGCGAAGAGTGAAAGTAAAATAGAAGAATATAATCGTGAATCATGAAAATAAGGATAAAGATAGACAATTCTTCAACCTAAATAATACAAAATTGACGAACTTGTCAAGTTTGTGAAGTTTCAGCAATACCTTTTCTTAATACATCACCTTGAAAATATTCGTTCAGGATAATATGAAAGAATCAAAATATTTGTATATATAATGGAAAAAAAGGAACTCAGATTAGGAAACCTTTTGTTGAAATAAATCGTAATCAAAACCGGAAAAATTCGTTCAATAAACAATTTATTATTTTTGAAATGAATCCTAAATAAAACAGGAGAAGGAAAAATACAGTGAGAAAATTTTGATTTTGTTATGTAGATTGATATAATTTTCTTATAATTATTTTAGTATTACTACAAAGGTTTGAACTTTAATTAGTCACCACATCCACACCAAATTTTAGTCATATGAAAGTTTGAACATATGTCATTATTTCGAGCAAAAAAAAAAAAAAAAAACATTACTCAATATCTGCGTCTTATCTTACATTTTAGCATTGGATTTTGGATGTTCTAAAGCCTCTACATTTGTATTCATTTTAATTCCTTAACATCTGTGTTCGATTTTAATTCCTTATATATTTGACCAAGGTAGTAATAATTAAATATGTTGATTATTTTGGTTCTTTAATTTTTTTGGTAGTAATTCATTGTATTAAACTTAGTTAGATTTTAGTTTTATAATTGAAATAGATTTGAACATTTATAGGTGTTATAAATTGGCATTTGTTATACAAATTAATTGTATTAGTATTGAGGCTGATTTTCTACCCATATAAGTTCTATACTGAGAAATCTATATGTACAATTACTATAAAATTGGTTTTATGCAAAATTAAATTTAAAATTTTTTTTTTAAAAAATGCCTCACATATATTTGTGAGTCGCAAACGCTACATTAGGTATTTAATTTTTTTTAAAAAAAAAATTACATGTGGTAGCCTTTTTTGACAAGACATTAAAACAAATTCATAGTCGTAGCATTTCTTCAAGGAAACGCTATCGTTGGTATACTTCTTGTAGCATTTGTGAAATGCCACTAAGTAAAAAGTAGTAATGAAATTCATAGCATTTCCAAAATGCTACCATTAGCAAAATAAAACTGCTACCGTCCCTTTTTCTTTTTTCTTTTTTTTTTTTGGGTAGCAGTGTTAACATTTATCAATTTAATGGCATATATCAATCGTTAGATGTATTTCTCAAAACATGGCAGTTTAGGATGACAAAGGAGGGGATCTCTATTAATCCCTTTAATCATAAATGTATGAGTTAGCTGTTAATATATATATATATATATATATTAAAAAATAGCTTTTTATTATAACAAATAACTATTGGTTTTTTTACAAATACAACTTTTAATTATCATCCCCATTGATAAAAACTCTCTTTTAACATATGCAATCAATATAAATAGTTTGAGAAAAAAAAATGCGTTAATATTATTGTTGTTCCTTATAGTTTGATTAAATTTTAGTTTTAGTTCTTATAGATTTAAATTATAACTTTTTTTGTCCCTTTAATTTCTCTCGTTTAAAACATTAGTCCCTATAATTTCACAACAATTTGATATGAGTTTAATGGCGTTTGTACAGAGATAAAAACCAAAACTCATGAAATCAACTTTTTAGTAGCCTAAGACGCGGGGGGGGGGGGGGGGGGGATCACAATTGAGCAACATTAATTAGTATTCATACAAATAACTGAACTTTTGCGCTCAAGCAATTTTGAGTCCATATTTAATCTTCTTACTTACTTGGCAAAGCTCCAAGCTTTCTTATTTGTCATCAAAAAGCTAACGCGGATATAGTTCAGTAATTGAGGCCTCATTTACTGATTCTTGAATAGGGTTACTTGCCCGTTCACTTGATCTTGTTGTTGCCTCTGAGCTGTACTCTCTCATCTGTATCTCAGATGAACCATAGCTATTGATGAAAAGCAGAGGCTTCGAAGGTAAAGGTAGAGAGAAAGAGTAGCTATTGAGCATAAGCACAACTTGAGCCATGGTTGGCCTGTTAGCTACGTTTTCTTGAACACATAATAACCCAATGTGGATGCATCTTATTATTTCATTTCTTGAACCATTGTTTAAAATTGGATCTACTAAGTTGAAGGCCGTCCCTTCCTTCCAATTTTTCCATGCCTGCAAGAAGTTCCTCATCAATGACAAACAATATTAATCCCAAGCTATTTCTACAACTACATATTATCTAATCATGATAGTGTAATATTATAATGGGTTAAGATTCAAGTTTACTCCAAAAGTTTTCGCGTATGAATTGTAGGTATCAAGATGTTTTTTTTTCTTTTTTGTATAAATTTCGCCCCGTAAGTGTTAAAGATGGAGCAAATTCTCCCTAACCATTTAAAAAAATTAATGTTGATTATTAACGTTCTTAATGACTAGGAGTGACATAACTCAGTTATTAATACTTCAAGGGTGAAATTGATCCAAAAAAACTTCAAAATATTCACAACTCACATACGTGAAAACTGCCAGGATAAAATTGGATTTTAACACTATTATAATTATATATATTTTTGAAAGAAGAGAAATACATGCATGCATGTGTGTAAAAAGAGGGATGGGCTTACAAAGCTTAATAGATCAGGGTTATCTTCATCGAAGACACTGTTGTTCTTTTTGCCACTTAAGATCTCTAGAACCAATATGCCAAAACTAAAAACATCTGATTTGACAGAGAATTGTCCTTGCATTGCATATTCTGGTGCCATATATCCACTAAATATCATGATAAATAAGCTTAATTAGATGTGTTAACTATAACCAAGTATTGTGATTATCAATTGATAATAAGTCTAGCAATACTTACTAAGTTCCAACAATTCTGCTAGTATTGCTTTGAGTTTGGTCCATAACAAATAGTCTTGCCAAGCCAAAGTCTGATATTTTGGGATTTAACTCGTCATCTAAAAGAATATTACTCGCTTTAAGATCTCGATGAATAATACGCAATCTTGAATCTTCATGAAGATAAAGAAGGCCACGAGCAATGCCTCCTATGATTTTGTAGCGCATTACCCAATTCAAATGAACACGTTCATTTGAGTCTGCAATATTTTTGTATATATTTAAGCCATGCCATGATCCGTTGAAACTGTGTCTAAAATTTGCATTATGACTTTCATCTAATATAAATGAAAGAATAGAAGAAGCACCCAAATGAAGAAAAACTCCCAATAACTTACCAAACAATAAGTAATCAAGACTTTTGTTAGGAAGAAACTCGTAGACCAACAATCTTTCTTGTTTTTCCACGGAGAAGCCAAGCAATCTCACTAAATTGCGATGTTGGAGCTTAGCCACCAAGAGCACTTCATTTTTAAATTCTGAATCTCCTTGCCCAGAATTCATGGACAACCTTTTGACAGCAATGTCCTGACCATTTGGAAGCCTACCCTGCATTTATTAGAGTTGGGGCATGTAATTATTTAATCAATACCAGACTACATACCACTCTAGTCCTTAATTATTATTTGAGTCCATTTGTAGAAAAAAAAATTATTTTCCTAAATATTAGTACACTTATAGGTTATTAATAACTGCTTTTTAATTTTATCCTTATTTAACTCATGTTGACAAAAGAGAAACATGAAAGAATGATTTGTAAATGTAGAAAGAGAATTTTTTTAATAAGGATAAACTTAAAAATTTTAGGATATATTTAATTACTTAAATTTCATTTCTTAATATGTGACATGCATGGTATATACAAATATTTAATAGTGTTGTCAACATAAGAATAATGTTATTTACCTTGTATACCGATCCAAACCCTCCTTGTCCAAGCTTATTTGCAATAGAGAAGTTATTGGTGGCGAGTCTTATGCTGTTAAAATTAAATTGCAGTGACTCAATTGGTGTAATTCTATCATCTTCCTTTGCTTCAGGTTGATCAACTGAAAAAAAGGTCAAACAAAAGATTACTTCTTCTTATAATGAGATGAAGCATGTCTGCAAATTTTCTAGGCTTTGTTTTTTTTGTGTGGGGAAATTGTTTTAATTTAAAAAGTGACTAAAGCATTTATTTTGCCAAATAAATTGACTAACATATAATCCTCTGTATATTTTTATAAGTGACCATTAACTGAACCGCATCGATAAAAAGTTTGTTAAAATTAGTTAGAGACAACAAATATATAAAAAATAATAATTTTTTCCCAAAGTACTTTTATTTATGAGGGAGAGAGAACATTAGATAGAGAACAAGAAAAGAGAGTAGAAAAAAGGAGAGAAGTGTGGAAGATAGAGAGTGTGTCGTGGGAAGGAAGGGTGAATGAATGCAATAAATCCAATGATGTCACTAAGAGTAATTAAATTAGGGGCAAAATAGGAACTTAAAAACAAAAATTTGAGACAACATTTAAGTGTCTCTTGTAAACAACATAATATATCCAAAAAGTGTCTCTTATACTCCTCAACTTCTTTTTATAAAAACCTGAAATTTAAATTGTCTTAATCTTTTTTATAAAAATTCATTTGGGATTGTTTGAGCATTTAATGTGTTTTAATCATTTTTACCCTAATTAATTCTATTCTCTCTCCTCATATTTCTTTTCATACTACATTCTCATTTAGATGTACTATCATTTTTATTATATTTCTCTCTCTTACTTGCCCTCTTATAAATAAGGGCATGTTTGAAAAATAAAAAGTTTATTTTTTTATATGTTTATTACTTTTAGCTAATTTTAACTGATTTCTTATTGTTTGGTTTGGTTGGTGGAGAGAGAAAATGATGGATTTTTAATGATCTTTTATTTGATTTAAGAGAGAAGGGGAATGTAGAAATGATTATAATTTACTATTCTACCCAGACATATTTAATTATATTTTGTATTTATATATTATATAAACTAATTTACATCTTGTCTAAATAACATAATAATAATTTTTATTTATAATTATTATAATAATATTATTTATCTTCAATAATATATTTTTATTTAAAATTTATTTTACTATGAAATATTTTAATAATAATAACAATAATAATATTTTTATTTATCATAATGTTTTTTATCAGGAACATTATTGAAATATCATATAATTATAAGAGTAAAATGGTCTAAACTTTTAGTTCCCCTTCAAAACCACCAATTTGAAGAGGGGAGCTAACATGAGTGTTTTGGATGGGAGGGGAGGGATGGTTTGGGTCCCCTCCCCTCCAAAATTTTAAATCAAATGAGGGGAGGGAAGTGTATACCGTACCCTACCCTTCCATCCCATTCCCTCCAATCAAATACACCTTTAAATTACTTAACTCATTTATCATGTTTTTATAAAAAAGACCAAAGTGTGTATAAAGCAACAAAGGAAATAATTAACCCAAGCTTGTTGGGTAAAATTTAAAATCATTGATTTTTTTTTTTTTTGTTTAACTCCACAGCTATGAGCTGAGTCGTTCATCTCGGACCATTATCACTTTTTTCAATTCCCAGTGTGTCATCTTTAATTGGTGTTCAAATAAAAATTTCAAAACAATATACATAACTAAGTTAGAGATTTTTCTACCAAGAATTTAAAATTACAAGTGGTCTGACACGTCTTAAAACTAAAAGTTTAAATCATACCAAAAAATGTTTAAAATATCTAATTTAATCGAAGTCTATGTTAGAACAGTGTTTAAAGATTGCCAATATGTACTAGAACAATGTTTAAATAATATGGTTTAGTTCTGGCAAAAAAAAAAAAAAAAAGGAAAAGAAAAGAAAGAAAGAAAGAAAGAAAAGAAAACGTTATTTTGACTTACTTTCAATGGTTCTCTTCGATTTCCGAACCAGAAAATAGATGCAGATCAGAATAAGAATTGCTATAAAAGCTCCAATGGACGCAGCCACGATAATGACTGTTCCTGATGTGTTGTGATTATTCCCTACAAAAAGATCATAAGCTTATTAACTTTCTTTGGCCAAAAATGATATTTCTTTTATTAATTTAGAAAGAGGAGTAAGTACCATCTGGAGGAGACATAGCTTTTGGTGAATCAGCAGTTCATGTCATCCCATGAAAAAAAAGTAGAAATTATTTCCGACTTAATAACTTGCTACTCTATCCGTTTATAAGACAGAATTAACCCAATTGCGTTATTTAAAAAGTTAGTCAAAATTAGTTAGGTGCATAAAACATGTAAAAAATGAATTTTGTTTTTTTAAAAAAAGCCCTCGTTTTTGTGGAAGAAAGTGAATATATTATGTTGAGTGCTTTAATCAAACATGATAATTAAATACAATAGTAATATGAATAGTCTTTGTAATTAAGTGAAGGCGCAAATTAGAGAGTATACAAAATTTTTTTGAAAGACTCAAAAACTATCTTATGAACATGACATACTGAAAAATTCTATTTTATAAAACAGAAGGGGGAGAAATAACTTGTGTGGATCCAAGCTCTCAGAATTTGTACCTTTGGTAATTACACTACAAGCGCGATCTTGTATTAAAAACATGAGGCAGTATTCAAAATCACAACCTTACTTTAAGAAATAAATCACATTGTTGATGACTACGCATGTTAAATTACTAGCTAAAGTAGCTAACAATTGATTTCTACATAGTCATCAATTATACAGCGTTACATTAATCTAATTATTTTAATGAACACAACTTTAACTGGTAGGTTGACAAGCACATTATGTTAAGTATCTACAAGTCTATAACAAATCAATAAAATTATGGGTTTAGAAGTGCGATTTGCCCCTTTTTATAAGGAGGGAAGATTTATTTAACTCATTTATGGGTGATTACATGTGGATCGGAAAACCAAATAGATGTTGGAAAACAGGTGGATCTGGCCCTATATGGCAATGCTTAAAATAAAATAAAAAAGAAAATATTATGCGGGTTTAAACTAGCCAGCTCTATAGATCCAGCCTTTGACGGCTCAGGTTTAAAAGGACTAGGCCTAGAAGCCCAGTTACTTTTTTAAGAAGTCTGGTCCTTGATTTAAAAGGATTTAAATTGGCTCAGTCTGTTTTTTCAACTTGAAACCTAAACCCAATTAATGGGGATGATGGAGGGAAAGGGGTGCTTCTTCCTAATGATGACTAGTGCCTATTTGGATTAGTGATAGAAGTTGTTTTTGAGTGTGATTTACGGGGTACGATGTAAGTATATGAGAGAAATTTTATCTTGACTTACATAAACATGCATTTGAAATGCTAACTCAAACGAGCCTTAACCAATGAAATTCAAAAGAACGAATAAAATGAAAATTATATCCAAATGAAACAATGTATAAATTATATTTATTATTGCATACTTTGAAAAGTTATATATTTAATAATTTAAATATTCAATTATTTCAAAGTAAAAATGAAATTGAAAAATAATCTACTAATATTTTTATGCATGTGTAACATTTTTTATTTTTCTTTTTCTTTTAAATAACTGCCTCCACCAATAAATATGTAATTAGCACTATTTAATATGTGAGTACAGTTGGTTAGATACAAATTTAACATAAATAATAATGGATTTGGTTTGCCTCGCTACGCCTTCCCGTCTGCTGCATGCTGCATCCTTTTCTTAAAACTACACTGTCTTGGTATATATTTTTGTGTAAAATGATGGCATGATCTTTCTTTCTTTTTTAAATGGCGTCTAGTGTTTTGAAGGATTTTTCTGGAAGCATCTAGCATCTTAGAAAATGTTTTAAGTAGCATACAATATCTTAAAATAATTTTTTATGCTTTTAATCCTTTAAAATATTTTTTCAATTGTACCCAATGTCTTACTAGGCTAAATGTAATTTTACCCTTAATGTATTTTTTCAGCTCCAAAAATTACTTTAAAATATTGGGTGCTACTAAAAAATATATTTAGAGTAGGTGAAAATCATTAAATTAGTATACTATATTTTGGGTGCTTATTACTATTGAGAAAAATACATTAAAGATAAAATTGTAGTAAGTCTCCTAAGACACTAGATACAATTGAAAAATTATTTTAAGGGGTTAAAAGCACTAAAAATTATTTTAGAATATTGTATGCTACTTGAATATTTTAAAGTAATTTTTGGAGCTAAAAAATTACATTAAGAGTAAAATTACATTCATTTTGATAAGACACTGAGTACAACTGAAAAAATATTTAAGGGGTTAAAAGCATCAAAAATTATTTTAAAATACTATATGCTACTTGAAAATTATTTTAAGATGTTAGTTACTTCCAGAAAAATCCTTCAAAATACTGGATACCATTTAAAAAAGAAAAAAAAAAGATTAGGTAATATTTTACACCCAAAACGATATAATTTTGAGAAAATGACGCAGCGGACGGGAAAGCGGAGCGGAGGCAAGCCAGATCTAATAACAATTGCTTGATGGCTAGAGTTAAGATATGGGATGAGTACTATTTAGCATGTGATGTTTAGATAAAAACTTATATAAATTATTGAGCCTTCACTCAAAAGCCGAGGCTCCATATATTGAATCTGTGAGCAGTGAGTACTATTTTAGCATGTGATTGCCACCTACACTTTCATAATGTTTGTAATAAGTAGGTTATGTTTTACTTGGAATAAAAATTGAAACTTGTTTGGGCCCCACACATTTTGCCCAATTCTTACCTTCCAACCACATGCATTAAGACGTAACTAGAAATTGTTTTAGGGTCAGCAAAGCAAGAAAAAAAAAATCCTCTTACTCTTGATGTAAGATTTAAATAACTAATTAAGTAGATTAAATGTGTTAGTTAAGTTAATTAATATGATATGTCTTTATTAAAACATTATAATTATCTTCCTTAATTTCCTCTCTCCATCTCCTATTTGATTATTATTGAGGGAATATCAATAAGGTTAATTTAGAAAAAAATGATAATTATGTGAAATATATCCTATATTTAAGACCAACATCAACTCCCTAATTAAGGAATAAGGACCGGAAGAGTATATAATCTAATTAGGTTGACTTATCCAAAACGCTTGACTATATATACTAGCTAGGTCATCACTAGTCTGATCAATTGATCCGAATTGGATGTAAATACCTCATAGAATAAAACTTTTAGTTACTCTTGACTATGTATACTAGGTCACTAGTCTGAACACATAGATTTGCATCGTGGATATGATATTTGTAAAATGCGTATGAAAGTATTTTCTACATAAAAGATCAACATTACCTTGTGAGGTAGATATGATGGCTGATGGTGAAGCAGGAGGAGGAGGTGGAGATAATGAATCCATAACAGCAGTATCATAGAAGCGATAATTCTCATATCTAATAATGCAACTCAGTTTGATAATCCTCCCACCAATCTTGTTGTTACAAAGCGAGGGAATGCACGATATCGCGTTCTGCAAGCAATCGTCACAATCTTGCTTAGACAAATCAGGCATGCACTGAACATGACCATATATAGTTTGAAAGAAAGTCGTCGTCATGTTGGCGGCAAACTTCCGGCGACTATCCCCAGCGGCAGCTTGGCTTCTCAGCCTTCGCATTAGACCATCAAGCTCTTCAATGTACTTATTGTCTGTAATATTTACTGGGTGACACATGGCTTTTGAATATTCTGGCTCTTGGAATATGCCAAACATGGAGTGATTAGCGTATCGTACAAAGCAGCCGTCATTGTATCCATACGCTCCCTTCTGATTCGGACATAGATTTCGTAGAAGGATTGAGGCATTGTTGATGCAGCGACGACAAGAATCTGGCTTAACATCTGCTCTACACAGTCCAAGAGCGTAAACACTATTAGGATTTTGGCCTTCAGAGGATCTGTAATAGCCATAGTCAATTTTCGGGTCGGAGGTAAGGTTAGAAAGAAGGGTTTTAAGGTTTGTGCCATAAACACTTGTGTTTGTGTAGTTACCAGAACTACTGTAACACAAATTATCTAGGAAGCGTTGCTGTGCATTAGTGAGAATAATAACATGAGAGAGGAAAGAAATCAGAGCGACTGAAATAATAATGATTGTCATCAAGGAATGAGAGAAGAGGAAGAAGAAGCTGCCTTAGGATGTGATTTAGGGCTGCTAGTTCTAGTTTTGTTGATGCAAATTAAGGCCTCTTCGGCTTCTTTCTTATATTACTCCAGTCAACAAGTCAATCAAAAGAAACAAATTAAACGCGTCTTGGAATAAGTGATACTATTATGAGATATATATAAAAGGACGTATGTGGTGATAATGGAGAATTGGAGATGAGTTACGTGGACGACGCGCCTATCGCGGAAAGCTCAACAAAATTTCTTATATATTTTATTTAATTTTTTCTGCGAGTCTTTTATAGTCTTAGAAAAAATTACTTAACCAATTATTTATAGATTAATTGTAACCAATTACAAAGATAAAATTATAGTAATTATTAACAAGCTATATAGTAATTATTCGAAGTTGTGAATGCCATGCATTGAGAACTCTTGCTTTTTGAATATATTAAGTGAGAAGTTGGAAAAATGAGGCGAAAAAGAAATAACTTTTATCAATACATTTTGTAACTTTTCCTGGCCTGACTATTGTAGTTCTACATATAAAGTTGTACATGAAAAACCTTCTTTTTTTTTCCCCCTAAGCGTTAGAATTTCGGACATACTTGAAATCCGATTGACTTACTGAAGTAGCCACATGAAACTGAAATATCAATGCAGACTCTTATTGCGTTACACAGCAAATACACCAAAAAAAGGAAGAAAAGAAAACACTCTTATAAGAGAACTTTCTAAGAGAGAGAACATTATTTTGTGCGAGGTATATATAGACTGATGACTCTTGTAATCCCACATTATATATATAGCATACATACAAACACATGAAAATAGATGTAACTCTTAACCGTACAATTATATTGTAATAGATATAACCTTTAAATCATAAAGGCATCTTTTTCTTTGATTATGAACTCATATCTCTTAATGATAGCCCATGTTGAATCGGTCTTGGGCCCTAATCTACCAATGGTAGATTAATATATTCCAACATTAAGGATATATACCTTCCTATTAGAGACAATCATATTCAAGATACTATTAGATACTAAATAAGAACACCATTCCTAATAGGGATTCAAATTTTTGTTTGCTAAGTTGTTAAAGGACAAACCCCCACGACACTCAACCGCATTGGTTGTGCATGGAAAACTTGTTTCTATTAAAATATATAGAGTTAAGGTGCTACCAGCTACCTCAAATATGTTTTTAGTATCCTAAAATATTTTTTGTGGTACACCCAACACTCTAAAGTATTTTTTCAAGTACGTCCATCATCCTAAAGTAGTTTTTGTGTAATTTTACACTTAATAATCTAGAAAATTTAGGGTGTTGGATACACCTAAATAAATACTTCATGGTGTTGGGTGCACTAAAAAAATAATTTATGGTGTTGGACGTATTTGAAAAAATAATTTAGGGTGGTGAGTGCATCAAAAAATATTTTAAGATATTGAGTGCACTATAAAATATTTTAAAATATTAGATGCACTTAAAAATTCTTCATAGTGCTGATTGCAACCTTAACCCTAAGAAAAATGCGGGATTGGACCTGGGACGACCATTGGAACATCCCGTCCTATCTCAGTATGTATATTATTAAGTTTTATTATTTTGTTTTTACAAATATTAAATTTTATTTTATTTTTCACCCTAACTTCCCTAATCACTTTTAAGTTTCCGTAAGTGGGTGTAGCCGTGTAGAAAAAGCAACAAGCTAGAAGTTGACTGATCAGCAAATTGTTTAATATTATTTAAAGAAACACCGTAAAAGCCATGTCATGCCGATCTTGATCACTTAGCGACGCACAGAGATGCAATCTGTGATGACAGCTATTACAGAACCGGTTGGGATAAGGGAAAATTAGAGGTGGGAAAAGGAAAATACAAATTTTCCTCTAGCGGCGGACGTTTGGCTTTTGAATTCCGAGGAAAAACATTTTGGCGCCTGAAATGATTTTCATCTATATAGATGAAAATCTGTTCCCTCAAAATTTGGTGAGAACATATTTTCATTCCCAGCCGGGAACGTTCGGAAGACAAAAATATCCCTTGATATGATGTAAAAAAATAGCACCTTGGATAGAAATGGAGGTACTCCAGTTCGTGAAGCCTGATGAAGAGGAAGAAAAGAGAAAGGTTGTCTTGCTCCAATGACGAGGAGGCCGGGGACCAATAGCCAACAACAGATGGGTTTCTTTGATACATGAGTCTTGTTCGATCAACCTAACGTCGTTCATTTGTTTGTTACCCATAAATGTTATGTACTCATTGTTTATGGTAATCTATATTGAGGAAAGCGAAGTGCCCATTCCTCACTAGCACAATATATCTGAGTAGAGGTGGATGGAACTCCATGATTGGGAGAAAAGTTGCTGAAATATTAGTTGACCATGAAGTACCCACATGATGAATGTGTTTAAAGAAGTGATATTATTGACAAGGCAAGTGTGTTGCTTAGATAAAGTTGATGGGTGTATAACAGTTGAGAGTAAATTTATTAGATAATTCTTCATTAACCATGAGGTACCCATGATGTGTATTTGAAGTAAAATGTGATGTTATTTTGAGTGGATATGACCACATGAGGTGATAATGGTTAAAAGTAAAGCTGTTTTAATCACGTTTAACCTTGAGCCACTCATTACACACATTTAGTTAAAGTTATTCATTCATTTATGTATGACCAAATGTGACTGATGGGTATCTCATAGATAAAAATAAATTATTGCTCTATTATGTTAGGAGCAAACATGGGTAAACAGAGTTCTCTCTTCCACAACATGACGTGCCCATCACCTACTTTTGGTTAAATCTAATTTTGCTGTCTGTACTTTCGGTTTTCTTCTTTTAAATAGATTTTTTTATTTTTTGCTAGCAAATAACACATTTTTAAACAAAGGTAAAATTGTCATTAAGTTCCTGTTCCTATCTCATTTTTCCCATACTAAACACAAATTTTCATATCAACTCATTTTTTTCTAGTGTATACCAAACATCATTGTAGCAAATATTTTCATTTCTCTTCCTTTCCTTTCCATTCCACCAATTTCAGTGATCCAACGGGCCCTATTCCATTAAACTCAAACGTATCTAAGTGTGTGTTTGGATTAGCTTTGAGAATATCTTTTATGATTTATAAGGAAAGTATGTAAGAGGAGTTTTCTCTAGATTTGTGAAAAATAACTTCTGAAATCACAATTGGGTTGTTTCTCAAACACTCACTAACATGACTCCCAATCTTTCACATACATGTTTCGGTATGAACAAGTCAGCTATTAGGACCGTTTGGTAGCTTGAAAATATACGGATGGAAAAGGAAAATGGGATATTTTCCCTTACAATGTTTGGTTGCACTGTTTTTCAAGAGAGTAAATTATTGGCAGCCGGAGATTTTCCCGTGTTAAATGGAAAATCTGTCCCAACGGATATAGGTGGAATCTGATTTTTCTGCATAGAAAATTCCCGTATGGCCCCTCATCTTCTTCCTTCATTTTTCTTTGTTCTTACATATTTTCACTAGCTTCTTGCAGCTTTGTTAAACCATCTTCTCCATCTCTCTCTCCCCCTCCCTTCGTTCCGTTTCTCCACCATTTCGTTCCGATTTCTCTCAAGAATAATGTTCATTGCCTTTCGTCTTTCTTTCTTTCTTTTTTTTGGGAATGCCAGCTAGACCCGCGCCTTGAAGCTATAAAGCATGGCTTTAGAACCATCAAGGCGAGGCTAGCCTTTCTTTCTTTCTTTTTAATAAAAGCAATCTCAACACAGAATCTGATCCCCCCCCCCCCCCCCCCCCCCGGAAATTATGGATTTCATCTGGAGATTTTTTTTGGGGCACGGATATGATTTGTATTCTCATAGGGATGATTTCTTGTTTTTCTTGGATTTATGATTATTTTTGGTTTAAGGAGCAATTTTGCCCTGGAGGTTTTTATGAAGGGGTAATTTTACCCTGAAAGTTTATTGGAGGGAAATTTTACCACGGAAGTGTCAAAAGGGAGACAATTTTGCCTTGCAGTTATCTCAATTATTTTTTACCGTTAGTTGATTAAATATACTGAGTTGATAATTCACATGTCATCCATACCATTTTTGTTAATGTGTAAATTTACCCTAGAAATTTTAAATTTAACTTTGAAAAAAGGTTAAAGGCTATTTTTGCCCCAGAAATATTCATTGAATGCCAATTTTGCTTTGGAAGTGTCAAATTTAGAGCAATTTTGCCCTGACCATTATCTCAGTTAAGTTTACCTGTTTATTGACCAAATTTTGGGCAAATTTGCTCATAAGTTAAAACTTCCAGGACAATTTCGTCATCTATGCTATTTTTGTTAAGGTGTAAATTTGTCTTAGAAGTTTTCACTTAGAAGCAAATTTGCCCTGAAGTTTAGTCAAATAACAGTTAAACTTAATTAAAATAACGGTCAGGGAAAAGTTTCTTTAAATTTGACACTTTTGAGGTAAAAATGGCCTTTAACCTTTGGAAAAAAAAAATAAAGTAGATGACACATTGACTTTTGGAAAAAATTTGTATCTTAACAAAAATGATGTGGATGATATGTGGACTGCCAGTTTAGAATATTTGGTCAACTAACGTTCAAAATAATTGAGATAATAGGTTGGGCAAAATTGCCCCCCTTTTGACACTTCTGAGGCAAAATTGGCTCCGAAAAACTTCCGGGGCAAAATTACCCCTTGAAGAAAATTTCCAATGCAAAATTACCTCTCAACCCATTATTTTTTACTGATTTGGAATGTTTTGTGCATTTGAATGACGACAAACAGGTCATTTCACTTTTTTATTTTATTTCTCTTTAGTTTTATCTTATCATTTCCCTTTGTTTTTTCTTTGCATACCATACGTGTCAATTGTAAGAATTAGTTAGTTTGGAACCCACTATAAAAAAAATTGGTGGTGAAAATAGCATCTATTGTTAAAAAGCTACGTATACGACATAGAATGAAATTACAATTTACAAATTTGACTTACACAAATTGTAAAACAATTTAACTTCTACTTCTGCTGATTATAAATGTGAAGAAGCGAGTTTGGGAATTTTTTTTAATAGTTAAGGGATTTATTTTAGTCCTAAATTTAATAAATCAATCTCCTTTTCCCCACATTTATTATATTAATTTTATACATTATTAGAGGTAATTTTTGAAGTAAATAATTAAAAAGGATGGTACCTACTTTAAAGAAACCATCACATTTGTCAACACCCGTTTCCATTTCGATAATCGGAAAGTAATAAAGATGGAATTCCATGGGCATACAGAAAAGTACAATTACACTGATAAAATATTCGTTTACAATCCCAACGTAGTTTATCAACAAAAAACAGAAAATACAGCAGAAGTTCTAATATATACAAGAAAACTCAAAATATCTAAGACATAAATTAATTATAACCACGATCTCGTCCTCGCCTTGAGACACAAGCCAATTACTTCTTGGCGTCTACGCCTTTGCCTTTTGATCCATTGGCACCCACTGAGAGGTTTATTTAAAAATAGGGTGAGATTCCAAACATGCTATCGTTTATAGAAAATGCGAAAAGTAAATATGATATATGCCATGTATGCACCAATTAATGAACAATATAAAAACATCAGCTGCATGTATACATGAGTAGGGCCCAGCCCCACTAATCTGCACCGGTTGGGTTCTTACCAACTCCAATGTAAGTGCCTCTGACACTACTGGCCCTTCTCTGGGCAAAGCATGTTGATTAATAAAGTACATTTACAACAATGACATCCACACAATCATATAATTATGACATAATGTATGAAGGATAATATCCCTACCTCAAAGCTTTATAAATCCCTTTTTAGATCTGTCTCGTAAAACGTATCGTATTCGGCCTTCGACTCGGTCCTAAAATATTAAATGTACAAGAAATAGGTCATAATCTATCCGAGTATCATTTGAGACTTTTCCATAGTGTTTCTTGTGGTTATATTAGTCTATGATAAAAATTTACCAAAATGCCCTCGATACCTCGGCCCGACTGCACTTTTTTTCAAAATTTTGACTAGGGCTATCTTGATGTATTTTCGCCTGAGGAATCCATTTCTTACCCTCAGTTTTCTCAAATTCTAGCCCCAATTATGAATTTACCCCTAGCAGTCCCTACGTGAGGGTTTTAAGGCTCTTTTTGTCATTTCACTTTCTATGACTTTTCTCACTTCGCACCCAACATGAACCCTACACAATTTTCCATTCTAAACACAATGAAATCATCAAAAATACCAAAATTCAGTTCCAACACAGCCCAAAACAGATCTGAATGAAATCCTTTAAAAATTGGAGACAATGGAGTTTTGTATTTTAACCTCTAAGGCCTACTCCTTTCCATTTTTAATCCATTATTAAGCCATTTAAATACATACTACCCATGATTTAAAAAAATTTGGGTAACATAACCCCTTAGGATTAGGACTTTCCAAATTTATGAACTTAACCAATACATGTCAACAATCCAATTACATCAACAACACAACCTAAGAGAGTAAGGTTTATGAATTTACCTTTGATTGCTCTCTCTGCTAGACTCCAATTTCGTCCTCTCTCTCTCCTTCTTTCCCTTGATTTTCCTCCTGCTTTGATTTTGCTTCTTCAAGCTCCCTTGTGCTCTCAAGCTTCTCAAGACTCTAAGACACTTTCTCTCTCTTCTTTTTCTTGCTCGTAGGCGTCCAAATAAGAGAAGAAGCCACATATTTAATAATATCTCCCATTTCTCTTAATTAACTTTATCCAAAAATTGGGATTTTTATAACACACTTGTATTTGATATTATCTACCACCAAGTATGACTCTTCATCTTTCTCCTCTCCTTATTGCCCAACATAAATGAGAAAGAGAAATGAGATGATAAGGCTTAATATTATCTCTCATTTTTCCTTATTTAATAAATGGTAGTTTAATGAGTTATGAGATCAACTTTATACTTGACTTTATCCTTTTATAATTAGTGTCATAAACTCCACTTAAAATTGAACTAACTCCTCCTCTCCCTTTAGCCCATAAAATGACGTCCAAGAGTCCCTTCTCAAATCAATTTGGGCTCATTCCATTAGTCCAATCCTTATGTACAAGAAATATTATTTTATGCTTAATTAAGCATGTGCTCAACTCCAACAATTATAAATTAATCATTTGCCTTAAGATATTGACACTTGGCATGTTTATGACCCAAATAATTATTTTTCCCTCTTCTTTCCATATTTCACAATTTGCACAATTGCCAACACATTTTATTTTCCAATTTTCAGAATAGTTGGCCTTTTTGGCAGGTTTTCTGCCCTAACTTTGAAAAAGCATAACTAAATTTATAGACATCATTTCGGAACAATTCCAAAGGCTATGGAACCCTTATTGAGTCTAGTTTCAAGGAAAAATATGGACTTTAGCCAGATGAAAGCATATTATTCCCAGATTTTATTTTTTTTACCGCTACTCCAGAGACATTTCAAATTTTCTGGCCTAACTTCAAAAATTCATATATTTTTGTATATAGCTTCAAATAATTCATATGACCTATTAAATTAAAGCTTAGGATGTCAACTTTCACCTTATAAAATTTCATAACTTTTTCTCATCATTTAGACTTCCAAAACCCATGGTGTGAAAAACCGGACCGGACCGGCCGGTCCGACCGGAAAACCGGTGAACCGGTCCTCAGTCCAGTTCGGTTTGCTATTTCAGAGGGGGCAAGGTTGAACCGGTGTAAACCGGTGGGTCACTAGTTCAACCAGTTTGCTCTTTTTTTTTTTTTTTGAAAAATGAGATATCCGGTTCAAAAAAAAGCTGAAAAAGAAAGAAAACCATAGATTTAGACCGATATACATACAATCTATAATATTTTACTAAATTATAAGAACAAATTTTAATTTCAATGCTACAAAAATTTAAAAAATAAAAATAATAAAATAAAAAATATTATATATTATATATTATATACATATAATATATAATATTTTATATATTATATACATATAATATATAATATTTTAGTCAATTAATTTTATATGATTCAAGCAATCAAATTTAATATAATCAATTGATTTTATCTATAGAAGTTTAAGAATATATATATATATATATTATTACTAATAAATTGTAATATTTTAATATGACCGGTTCGACCACCGGTTCGACCCCGGTTGAACCATTAACCCTTGAACCTATTCCGTGACCGGTTCATTGACCGGTCCAGTTTTTTGTTCCTTGCCAAAACCACATGACAAACTCACTGCCTCGCAAGCGATTTCACTGAAAACACCGTTCACCTATCCATTCTCAATATTTAATTCCTTTGGCCTCAAATATTCACCATTTTATTGAATATATAAAATGATCACAATATACTCTTGGTGAATAAAATTTGGGGTGTTACAATATTTTTTTCCAAATAATTAACTTAAATATTTTTTTAATATTTATAAATTAATTATTTTATTCCTAATGGATAGGAAAATGTAAAAACTTTTAGGGTATAAAACCTGGAAAAGAAATTGGAAAAATAATCCACAATCTACATTTTATCTTTCATGATGATTCTGCACTTCTTCCATGTCATACCATAAGTCATTTTCCGAATTAACTTGCTTACTAGGTGCTTTTCCACCATTTTTTCCTAAAATCTAATTTATAGTACAAGAAGCTAAAATTGCCATGTGGTTGGAACGAAGATAGACCCTGTCAATGGTCAAGTTGACCGTAGAATATTAATATGGTTCTTTTATAATTTGTCCCCCACAACTTCAGTTTCATTGTACCTTCGTTAATGTAGACAATTGTTTGTCTCCCCTGAACATAATTGCGTGACGCGCAGGTCGTCCGTATTCCGTATTGACTTGGGTAAATCTTCAAAACTTAAATTAGGGCTTGTTTGTTATGCGGAAAATCAGGCGACGAAAATGGAAAATCAAAATTTCCCAACAGGTGTGCGCATTTGGTTGGCCAATTTTCCCTTAACTAACTTTTCGTCGGCGATAAATTTTCACTTATACATGGAAAAGTCAGTTCCCACCCTGTATGAGAACCTATTTTCTAACAGGGTAGGAAAATTTGAAGGACATATTTACCCCTCAGCAATTTTGTCTAAGCCAACGACCTATTCTCCATCATCATTAACTTAGGCTAACCTCCTCCTCCACCGGGGTCGTCTCCACCACGACTCCCAGTCGTTGTCAAACCCCCTACGACGATTTGCGCCTCTCACTCCCTCCGTGCCACTTTTGCCATGTTTAACGCTTGAAAAATAGAGGAGGTGATTTTCTAGAATTCTTTTTATTGCAGTAATGCTTGCATAAAACTAGTTCGAAATTTTAGCATCATGTCACACTCTTAATTTTAAGCAAGCCTTTAATTGAATAAATCAACTCAAATAAAAAAAAAATTAAATTTATCCCTCATTTTTAGCTATCAAAATCACGTTCCTAATTTTGAAGTTAACCATCTTCTCCAAGGAAAAATTAGTTACAGTCCATTTCAAAGAAGTCTGACTTTTGGGTAGATTCAAGAAAAATGCATGAATTCATTGCCTGGAAAAAAAATTAAGAGAAATGCACATTCGAATTTGAAGTCTAAATACGAATTTGCTAAATGAATTCAAATTTAATTGTGTAACATCCTAGATATTGGAGAACTTAGAAAAGGGATAAATAGTTATTAGAAAGGTGTGATTTACATGAAAGATTGTGGTTGAGTTGATGGAGGATCAAAGAGGGAGCAATTATGCCAATAAGATGTAAAAAAAAAGGCCCCAAACAATCCTAAAAGTGGCTGGGCCCATATGTGGCCCTGTGTGTTTGGGTAGATTGGGCCTAATTTCTCCTCATTTTCCATTAGGCTTTAGCTTTCTAAACCTTAATTGAAGACGTATGTTATGTGGTAAGGGGCTTCACCCCTATAAGGAGAACACATGTAATGCCTCAAAATGTGATTAAGGGCTAATGACTTCAAAAGTGAATGTAACTATTGATAAGCAAACACTTTAGAGAATGTGATTTGAATTGTGATCCGAATGCGTAATAATTAGTGCCTAAACCCTATATTTAAGTTTAATTGTGGATTAATATCTAAATTAAATTAAATTAAATTAGAGGGAGGGCGCATGGTAAGGTGCAATGGAATAACAAAATGTGTTTGGTGGTAATTCAGTAGGAATTCCTATAGTTAGGGGCGAAGTGGGAAAAAGAAAAGTTACTGACCAAATAGTCAGCAATCAAAGAAGGAACTCATTAGTAACATAAGAGATTAAGAAGTGTGACAATTGTATAAGTATTACAAAGGGAATTATCCCATGTTTGCATGTGCATGGAAAGAGTTGAGAGGAGGTTCAAGATCTTGACACTTGGTAACATTTGAGCCATGGGATCATGGTCAAAGTGTCAACACTAATTCTCTTCCCTCTTCCCTTATTAATTTCGTCCAAAAAGGAGTATGAGAGACCAAAAATCTGCATCATCATCTTCAGCCATCTTTCTCTTTCTAAGACTCCATTTTCACCAAGTGAAGGAAGGAAAGAGAAATGTAAAGGTGAGTTTTTGACCCTAGAGATGACCTGGTATGCTCAAATACTCTTCTTTAATGTTGTTCATGTTGATGAGAGCTTCATCTCTATGGTTTTAGATTTTTGAAAGAAGACGTTTGAGAACTTGAGAAAAGTTGAAAGTGGTGGAATCAAGAAACTAGCTTGAGCAAGTGAAAGAGATGAGAAATAGCTTATATATATATATATATATTGTGACCATGGGTGTAACTTTGGAATTTTTGGATTTTAGCCCTAATTTCCGTGTTATTAGGGTCTTGAGTATTGCATGGTGTGTTAGTGGTGGAATTGATATTTTGTTATATGTCTTGAGCAATGAAATTGGTTGGGATTAGTTTGAAACTTTAAATGGAAAGGAATTGTAATGTGAGTTTTGTGTAGTGATATTGTGTGACATGTTGTGGTCATTGGGGAAACATGTCAATGTGATGTGAATTAGGTTGATTTGGTGTTTCCAATGGATTTCTTATGAAAATTTGTGTAGGGAGAGTGTTTGTTGTGGAATTGGAACTGTAATACCCCAAATTCTGAGACTTGAGGCTAGAGAATAAACCTGAGATTAGTGAACTGCTAAGCCCTGGTTTAGCAAGATCCCAAATTGCAATTAAAAGCTAATGACTCCAAAAGTGGATGTGGTTAGTGATAAATAACCCTTTTGGAGAATCCGATGTGATTTGAGATTCGAATGTGTTATGATCAGTGCCGAAACCCTGTATTTGAGTTCAATTATGGATTAACATCTAAATTGAATGAAAATAAGGGGGAGAGAGTATGTATGGTGTAAATGAATGAGAAAATGTATTTGGTGGTGATTCAAGAGGAATTGTCATAATCAGGGGCAAAACGGTAAAGTTACTGACCAATTGGTCAGTTACCGAAGAGGAAACTCATTGGTAACTTCAAGATCAATGATTGAGATTGATTTGTAATAGATCAAAAGGGGTGGAATCATGTGTATGTGTGTGTATGTGAGCTTATGGTTGATGAAGCAAATGTGTGCCAAGTGGTAAATTGTGGACCTTTGGATTAGGTCAATATTTTCAACTCACTCTCCCTCTCTCCTTTCTTTTTCTAGTCGGCCAAGAGGCCTAAAAATTTTCTCCCTTCTTCATCATCTTCATCTCATCATCTCATTTCTCTCTTGTGCCTCCATGGACGTTCAAAGCTAAGGGAGGGAAGAGAAAATAATAAGGTGAGTTTTTTCCTATTTGTGGTCCTCTAATGGCTAAATCTTCTTCACTAATCTTAATCATGTTGATGAGAACTTTATCTCTATGATTTTAGATTTGTGAAAGGAGGTGTTTGATGGCTTGAGAAAATTTAAGAATCAAGGATTTGGCCTTGGCAAGAGAAAGAGATGAGTATTTGAAGCCTTTTGATCTAAGTTTTATGAGTTTTGGTTGAGTATTGTGATTTGTAGAATTTGCCTTGATTTTGTTATGAATTTCGTGTGGTGTGAAATTGGAGAATTGGATTGTGTTTTGTGTGGCAAATGATGTCAAGTTGTGCTTTGATGTCATTTGATTTGGTTTTGGATGTGAAATAGAAAGTGGTGCAATGTTGTGTTTTGAATTGTGATTTGTGTGACAAGTTATGGTAACATGTCAATATGATGTGAATTTGGTTGTTTTGGTGTTTCCAATGGATTCCTTATGAAAATTTGTGTGGGAATGATATTTGGTATGAAATTGGGACCATTGGAAGCAAAAGAGCCAAAACTGTGAAATTATAGAATTCTAGAAAATGGCTAAGTCTGAAATGCTGTGCAAGTGGCTAAATTTGCATGGTATTTTGACATAGCAAATGATGTTGAAATGTGATGATACTTTCGTGAGTTGTAGTTTGCATTGCAAGCTTTCCATTGATATAAAGTTTGGGTCATTTTAAGTTTTGTGGGCCAAGTTATGGTTGTTGGAAATTGTGCCAGGAGTCAGGATTTTGGTTGTCCACGGCACGTGGTTTTGGCCACAACCCAAAACCTTCTAATCGGTCTCTGGTTGCAGCCTATGAGGGGCTGGCCGCGGCCCAAATGTTTCTGACCTGCTAACTGCGGCCTAGGACTTGTTGACCATCTATTGGCCGCGGCCGATGACGGGGCCAACCCTTTGAAAAATGTAGTTTTGAGGTTTTTAAAGATGGTTTTTGGTATAGTTTCTCCCAACCCTTTAGGCTTATGTTTAGCCACCTAAAGGTGTTAAATGATAACCAACTTTAAGCAATATGGAAGTAAGGATTTGAACTTAAGAATAACCCTATGTTCTTACTTTGGTTGTAGGGTTTATATTCACCCTGATCATGGTTCGATATTCGTCTGATTGTGAGTAAGCAGTGCTGGAGCATATGTGGAATACAAGGGTAGGGAACTTACCTCTCTTGCATACTTTGATATTTGCGTTTGTGTAGTGATGCATGTATTGCTTTGCTTGATTATGTGAAACTTATATGAATGATTGTAGCTCTGTTTCTATTTATGCTATGGCCATGAGTATGTTGTTGAAATACTGAGCACGCGGATATGTCATTGTGTGAGCATGAGTTATGTATTGCAAGCATGTCATGCATTAAACACTTATCTAACATGCATATTGGTATTTGTTTCCTACTGAGATTCTCTCGAATCTCACCCTCCCCTACCAACATTTTAGACAGGGCAAGAAGTTCGAGGAAGGAGGAAGCAACCAAGGGTGGCTAAGGCTCCTGTTGAAGTATGGTCTTGGTAGTTGGTTATCATACATGTTGGGATAATTGTATTTGGTTGTGAATGCTATTTGTTTATGTATTTGGAAATGGATTGGTGTAATCCCTATATGGAAATTGTAATGGGCTAATGTGCCATGTAAACTCATTAGCGAAGGTATGGAACCCGGGATTACCGGGATAATTATGTTGTGCACTCTGATATTTGCATAAATGTGATTTATCTTCGCATAGTAATTGTGTTCGAAATTTGAATATAAGACCAGGTTGATTATATTTCGAAAGGTATTTGTGAAAACCCTATCGTGAAGATGAGATTTTGAAATAGTTTTGTTTCTTATTAGTCTCTATTTCATTTTAATCATTTATTTCAGCTATAATTACGGAGGGGGTTATAGGAACCATTGGGAATAATTGTGCAAAACTTGGAATTCTGTCCATTGAAACTCTATTCTGGACAGTTTATTTGTATGGACATTTTAAATAGGCAAATGGTGTCTATAAATTCTGAAATGTTACAGGCTTAAAGTTCACATTCGAAGCTTCAAAATTGACATATAATTCATGTCATTTCGATTTGTGAGTTAGGAGTTATGATTTTCCAAAGTTTGGGATTGAAACTATAATCTGTTTTGGAGCAGTGTGGACTTTTGTGTAATTCTGTATTTGTGTGATGGTGGCTGGTGATAGTTCATATTTTTTCTTGTGTAGAGGACTTAAATATCTTTCAAAAGGCTTTGGGATCACCTCATTCAATTTTTCCAGAATTAGTTATGATTTTTTGAAGTTCAGCTAAGAAAAAGAATTTTCTTGGCCGTAGCCCAAAAGTTTCTGACCTGTTTTTGGCAGTCGTTAAATACTTCTTGGCCGGGGCCAACTTCTAAAAACCAACATTCTAGAAATTTTGAAAGTGGTTTTGATATGGCTCCTCCCAAACCCTTGGGGCATGTGTTTAGGCTTCTAATAGCCACCTAAAGATCTCAAATGATAACCAACTTTAGGTTTTATGAAATTAAAAACTTGGAATAGGGATTAATTCTTCGTCCTTAATTTTGGTTTATAGGATTTGATATTCGCCCTACTCGAGAGCAGCTTGTGACAGAGCATGCTTGGAAAGAACAAGGTAGTGACGCTTTTCCTTATACTATATGTGATCCATTATATGTCTGATTTACCATTATTTATGAGTCTTCACCTGTGGCCCATCGGTGGTTCCGGTGGGAGGACCGTGCCTTTGGGGCGGTAGAGATACGGGGGATGTGTCTATGTGATTATGTGTATATGTGGCAGCTTGTATACTGTGTTTCGTGCTGCTATGCTACTGGGATTCTTTTGAGTCTCATTCTTTCTATTGACAAATCTTCAGACAGGACAAGTGGCTCAAAAGGGAAGGAGGCGACCAAGGGCTGCTAAGACTTTTGTAGGGTTATTTGATTTTGGAATGTTGGTTATCGAACTTTGATTGGGGATCACTATATGTTTTGTAAATAGTATTTTAGATATGGTTGTGTAATCCCCTAAATGGGAGTTTATAAACCCTAAGTTGATATATAAAACCCAGGGTTGCTGGGAATTTTGGCTATATACTTTGATATACATGAATGTGATTTAACTGCACATGGTAGTTATATTCGAAATGTGAATAAGAGACCAAGTTAAACCGATTTTGAAAGAAATTTGTAAAACCCTATCTCAAGGATGAGAGTAAAAATGAAATTTTATCATCCGTTGGTATCTAATTCATCTTATTTACATGTTTATGAATTATAATTACTATTTATAAGGCAGGGGGTTATAACATAAGTTTGAATCCTATGAAGCACACTTGTTGGGAGAGGCGAAAAACCTTTGCTTTTCAAGTCTCGAGGGGGGAAACCCTTGATTAATAAAAAAAAAAATTACCTATATTTTTTTGCAAGACGTCTGTGCAAGACGTCTGAGCAAGACGCAAAATTTTTGAGAGAAGGTTGAGAGCTTTTGTAGGGCACAACTCCAAATCATTGTTCAAATGATCTCTAAGACTCATTTCATCTCAGTAAGTCCATCTTACCTTGTGAGATAATTCTATGCCTCTTAGGAAGTTTTAGACCTTAGATTGATTGGGTTTTGGGATCTTAGTTGGGAAAAGTAGAGATTTTCTAGAAACCTTGTTTTATGTCTTTTAATTTCTTCTCAATCTTTCTTTAATAAACAATAGGGTAAGGCTAATCTATGATATTTGGAGGAAAGGATTCATCGATTTAGTGTAATTTGATAATAATTTTGTTACTCTAAACTTTTCTGTAAAGGTCTTGGGGAGTTCAATAGATAATGAGAGGGTTTAAGTCCAATCAGTCATCCTTCAATAAGTCTTTTGAGTTACTTATAACTCTGAAAGTGTATCAAAGGAGTCCAGAAGGCTCCAATTATTGAGTTGTTATTTTTCTTGAACTAGATTGACATTCTCTAGATGATATGGGGAGTCCTAGAGACTCGCAATAATAATATTTTATTACTTTTGGACTACTATAAGTTACCCTAAGTAATTCTAGGGAGTTCTAGGGAACTCCAATGGAAAATTTTTAGGAGCTCCAGAGAGCCACGAGAAGTTTAATTAGAGTAAATAAGTTATATTTTAGCTATGTAAATTAATAATGTTATTGATTTATAACCTAGATTGACTCAAGGAGCACTAGCTCATGCGTATACCTGCTTGTGGTAGATTCACTACAAAAAAGGTGCATTTTAGTAGCAGTTACTTAGTTGTGGTTAAGGAAAACTGTGGCAAAAACATCATTTTGTTGTGGTTATTGACAAAACCACTAAAAACTTACATTGGTTTGACTAAACCTCAAAAGACTATGAATTTGTAGCGATATTTTGTAGTAGTTTTAAAAATACAACTGCAGAAAAGAATCACCAAGTTGTCACCATTGGAGCCAATGCAAAGCCAACTTTGTAGTAGTCAATTTGTTGTGGTTTTCAGAAAATAACTGCTGTAAAGCTTATGCCAGCTTAGTGCCTCGTGGTGGGAAGGTAGTCATGGTTTATTGAAACCAACACCTACAAAATCAAAGTGTCTCAGAGAAAGAAATTAGGGTTTCCAACTTGTAGCTGTCCCGCAACCACTATAAAATATTACCAATAATAAGGGTATGTAATTGAATTTTTAGAACTTTGTCGTAGTCGGATTGACAACCGCTACAAAGTTCACCTCTATATAAGGCGAGTCACCCCTCTATTTACTACTTTTGGCAAAATTTGACAGCACAGCTTTCAAAATTCTCTGATAATCAGCTCCTGCTTCCTCCTTCACTACTTCTTTAGCCCATAAATAACTTCCATAAAACTTTCAGGCCAAACAATAACATCTAACTATCTCTTTTTAAATTATTTCAAGAAAATAGGCCATTAATTCCATAAAATAACCACACAATTATCTATAACTAGTTTTTAGAAAGAAACTTCTTCATAAACTCTTTTATTTTCCAATATAAATATCTACAACTTTTCCTTAATTTTTCTAGCCCTTTATGTATTTTTTTGGGTAAAAATTGGGCATTATGCCAACTATTTCATTAATAAACCAAAACAACCTCATGGGTAAACAACACCCACTTAATCACTATACAGATATGGCAACACCTCATGTGATGGGCTATTAGAATATACTACATTATTATCACACTTATAACTATGATTAACCAACCAATCCGCTACTACATTACCTTCCCTAAGAGTGTGAGAGAAACAAACCTGCATATTCCTGCTTCTCCATCTTAAACACAAGATAAGTATCATGTTATTGGATTTACCTTGAATCCAAGCCTCCTGTAGTAAGTGAATGGCTGATGTCGAATCTCCCTCTATTATAATTCTGGGAATGGCCAACTCCTTCGCCAATATCAAACTATGAAATGCTCCCCAAAGCTAAGCCATAATAGCTTTACATTATACCCACCCAACCAATTACCCTCAGCCTTCCTCAACACCCCACCACAACCTGCCACCCCTGGACAACCCTTTGCGGCTCCATCGAAATTCAATTTCACCATACTTTACTTGGGAAACGCCATTTCACTTCCTTCAGGTATTTTCTTAGCCCCAACTCATCATACTTTCTGTTGGTTACTAAGCACTCATCAACATATTTATGAATAGAGAGATCTGGCTGGTTAGGCATGGTAAAACCATCCTCAAATAACAATCTGTTACGCCAATTACAAATCATCTAGCAATAAACAACAAAAATAATGGCTCACTCCTCTCTACTACTTAGATTATCCAAAAACCAAACAGAAATAGGCACAGTAAAAAACTGAGAGAATACCTTTATTGCACCCAAGGCCTCCTATATCATGCAAGATTTAGGACAACTTCTCAAGACATGGTCATGGTCTTCCACCCTTACTCTGCAGCTACCACAATTTGGCACCCCTTGAGGATTCTAGATTTGCATAAGGCTATCAATAACCTATCTTGCATTGCCAACCATACGAAGACCTAGATTCTTCTAGTGTACTTCACCTTCCACACATGTTTCCAAATCTTTTCCCCGGCCCTATCTACAATTCCTTGTCTACTTTGATACAATTAGGCTACTGAAAAATCACCCCTATACCTCCTTTCCATACCACCCTATCCTTACCATCCTCAATACAAGGGGAAGGAACTACTTTAATTAATTGCAAGGAATCATGCGAAAGCTTTCCTTCCAACCAAGGCCAATCCTGTTAGATCTCACATGTTTTGATGATAACAAAGAATGGTATGAAAAAGATGTGATAAACAAATAAGTTTGAACAAAGTAATAACAGGGCAAATCATCACTTGAAGTAAGTACTGGAGTAATGAAGAAAGGCCAAGAGAAAAAGCTGAGAAACTTCATCACTGGCAAAATTCCTAAAGGGTTACTCGAGTAAGTACTCGAGTAATGAGACAAAAACTTGAAGTAACCAGAGTCAACCTTCAAGTAACCTGCCAACGTTACTCGAGTAAGTACTCGAGTAACCAGGAAAGGACTTCCAGTTGCTCTCGGCCTGCCAATGTTACTCGAGTAACCATGTAAATCACTTGCAGTTGCTCTCGGCCTGCCAACGTTACTTGAGTAATCAGGGAAATTACTTCCAGTTACTCTCGGCCTGCCAATGTTACTAGAGTAAGTACTCGAGTAATCAGGGAAATTACTTCCAGTTACTCTCGGCCTGCCATCGTTACTCGAGTCTGTACTCGAGTCCCCTGCTTCAAGAAATATGTTGCTCTCGACATTTTCAATCCTGCCAATGTTACTCGAGGAGCTACTCGAGTAACTCACTATGGTAAGAAAAACTTAAAGGTAATACTCGAATAACTTGAATGCTATTATCACTTCACTCGAGGCACTACTCCAGTATGCAGGTATTCAATTATTCTTTGTCAAATATTTGAACTAGTTTACTCGAGTCAAAAATCAAGTAATCTGCAGAGTTATTTACACAGCACTTGAAGTATCTACCCGAGTAAGCTATGCAGAAAATTGATGTTTACTCGAGTAAGTACTCGAGTAACCAGGTAAGCAAACTTGAAGTGTTCTCGGCCTTGTAATTTTGCCAACATTACTGGAGTGAAGTATCGAGTAACCTGAAGTTTATTTGAGAGATTACTCGAGTAGCTACTCGAGTAACCTATGAAGAAAATTGTATCATACTCGAGTAAGTATCCGAGTAAACAAGTATTTCAAAGGCTTGTAAATTTGTTTACTTCATGCACTACCCGAGTTATGTGATGTTCATTTATCATTACTCTCACGATGATACTCGACTAAGTTTAATGAACACTCGAGTAACTACTCGAGTATGCAAGTCCAGAAATTGAGAAATTATTCCAACGTTCATTGATTTGTTTCCTATGTGATTAACCCTTTATCGTATTAGTATTCTTAGCATATCCACAGATAAAACAATGAAGTGATCTTACCAAATAAGGAAAGTCAAATGCAACGTTCAAACGCTACCTACCGCCACCTATCACAAACGGATATTTTTCAAATACTGGAAAAGTCAACAGTGGCTGAGCACACTCTAACGGGCGAGAAGAAAATGTTCCAATGATCACTACCAACACATCTATATATATGGGAACATCCAAACAGAGAAGATAACAAGAACACACACACGAATGCATTATCAAGTTCACTACTCTGTTTTACATATACCTGTAATTCTGTACTTCAGTGATTCTTATTTACTCTTTAAGAGAGATATTTCATTCAAACTCAATATTTGTTATTGAGGTAACTTAAGGTTGTGGAACCTTGAGTTGGGATTGGATTACAACTTGTAAGGGGGAGCTAGTGTCCAGACGAAGGAACTTGCTTGTACTGAGGTGCCAAGAACACACTGAATCTTAGAAGTTATAGTGAAACTCTCAGAAATATTCTGAGGACTGGACGTAGGTCAAAGTGGTTGTGACCGAACTAGTATAACTCCCAGTGTACACTTCGGTGATATTTCTCCTTACTTTTTACTG
The DNA here is from genome assembly GCA_963210345.1 of Inga oerstediana. Lineage (NCBI taxonomy): Eukaryota > Viridiplantae > Streptophyta > Magnoliopsida > Fabales > Fabaceae > Inga > Inga oerstediana. The sequence continues at coordinate 27,300,245 of OY723408.1, forward strand.
CATTATATTTACCGTCAAGTTTTCATATTTGCAACGAAATTTTTAGTATCACCCAATTCACCCCTCTCTTGGGTGAAACACTTGCTCTAACAAATCCCACTCCCCATCCCTTCCCATAACCTATTGCACCATCAATTCCTCATCAATAGCATATTCATAATCCACACAATGCTCTACCAATCTCCCACTACTTCCTAACCACCTGTCTATCCAAAATTTGGTAATTCCTCCATTTTGCACCTCCCAACCCACATTTTTAGTCATGCCTGGCCAAATCTCTGCAACATTCTTCCAGAGCAAGGAGTTATGGTTCTTCACTCTATATTCTACAAACAAATCGGCTCATCTTCTATATTTTGCTTTGAGAACTCTAGCATATAACCCTTCCAGCTTAGCCAACATATTCCAACCAATTTTGCCCAACAACGCCACATTCATTTCCTTCATTCTTCTTATGCCCACCCCTCCTTCCTCCTTAGGTCTACACACCCCCTCCAACTGACTACATGCAACTTCTTCTTTCCCTCTTCTGAACCACAAATAAAATTCCTCTGTAGCTTTTCTATCTCATTACACACCCTAGATGGAATGTGATCATGTTGCATCTGAAAATTTGTAACCTGTAATGTAACTGATTGGACTAAAGTAAGCCTCCTTGCTAATGACAACGAATGTGCCTTCCATCCACTAACCTTCCTCTGACTTTATTAATCAAAAACTGAAATTTGGCCATAGAGTTCTGACCATGAGTTATATATGCTCCCAAATACCTTCCTAAGTCCTCCTTTCGCTGAAAGCCATCATACTGCAGATTATATTCTGCTTGTCCCTAGCAACATTCTTAGAAAAGATATAGTAGTTTTCCTTAAGTTTACCTTTTGACCTGAGGCCGCACCAAACAACTCCAAACAATCAAGAACATTACTCATTTGCTCCATATTTGCCTCACAAAATAATAGCAAATCTTCTACAAAGAGTAGGTGTGAGATACATACCTTATTTCTCCCTACCCTTAAAGGCTTCCATTGTTTGCTTTCAACTGAATCTGCAAGGATATGAGATAGCTTCTACATAGCAAGCACAATAGGTACAGAGAGAGGGGGTCCCCTTGTCTAATCCCCCTAATAGGCTTGAACTCCTCCTTCTTACTCTCATTCCACAACAAACTCATCTTTACTAATGATAAACATTTTTTAATGATTTTTACCACACATTCTAGAATCTCTAGCTCTTCCAACACTTTTATAACAAACCCCAAGTTTAGCTGATCAAAGGCTTTCTCCAAATCAATTTTGATTATCATATACCCTCTCTTCCCATTGATTCTATTCATCATGTGAGTCACCTCTTTTGCGATTATAATATTCTCTTGAATATTTCGTCTTGGCACAGAACTAGCTTGAAAGGGAGATACAACTTTATCCATTATCCCCTTTAGTTTGCTCACCAAAATCTTGGTAAGTCCCTTATAGAGCATATTGCATAGAGCAATTAGTCTAAATTGTGTGATTAACTCTGGATTATCCAATTTTGGAATCAATACTAGCAGAGTAGAATTCAGCTCCTCCACCTATTTCGGTCTTTCCCATAAATGCTTAATCAACTTAAGCACCTTCTTGCCTACCACCTCCCAATTCTTCTGGTAAAAAATCGTCGAGAACCCATCCTCTCCAGGAGCTTTAAACCCCCTTATGTTAAAGAAAGCCCTCATTATTTCCTCCTCATCTAACCTTCTCCCTAACCTCCTTAACTCTTCTCCACTTACTTCGCCCCACCGCTGTCTAGTCACATGTAATACTCTGTTAACATCTTCCTCCAAAAATAGATTGACATAAAAGTCTTGAAACATTGCACTGATAGCTTTTTCATCCTCCACCCATATACCTTCATCATTTTTTAGGCTTCGAATCTTGTTCCTCCTTCTTCTAACAATAGTCTTATTGTGATAATATCTCATGTTTCCGTCTCCATGGTTGATCCATAACCCCCTAGACTTTAGGTACCATAGTAACTCTTCTTCCATTATTGCCCCAACCAACTCCTCCTCAAGTTCCCGCTCTAAATCTATTGAAAAGGGGTTCTCAAAGCGGTCCTTTGAATACCCTTTAGCCTTCTCCTTAACCCCCTATTCTAAAACGAATGTGCCTAAACACCTCCTTGCTCCATAGTTTCATATGCACTTCTAAATCCTTCAAATTATCACACACATATCTCCCTTTCATCTATTTGTCCAGCAAGAACTCTCTAAACTTCTCATGATTAAGCCATACAGCTTCAAAATGGAATGGTATGTCCCTCCCACCTCTTCATCCCAGCCGGTCCCCACAAGTAAGGGGTGATGATCAAAGCTAATCCTTATACCTACTCGAACCATAGTATCAGGAAATAATTCTTGCCACAATAAATTGCTTAAGCATCTATCTAGCCTTTTAAATACACAATCATATCCTTGCCATTTAAGGCCGCTCCACGTGAAGAAAGGTCCATTAGAACCCAAATCTATTAGGCCCTATCCATTCTCAAAACCTTCTACATCAACCTTCATTCACCTTGCCTCCCCCTTTTTGCTCCAAGTGACTACTAATTTCATTCCAATCTCCTACTAGTAACCATGATTCAGACAAATTTAATGCAATTTCCCCCAACTTCTCCTATAACTCTCCTCTTTGGCTCTTGTGAAGACTAGCATAAGCCACAGTAAAAAACTAAGAGGGATATGATCACCCATAGTCAATTTACAATGAATAAATTGCATATGTCTGACAATCACACTCACCACCAATGTTGGATCATTCCACATAATCCAAATTCCTCTTGCAAAACCCATCGCCTCTGTCACCTCTGAGAAACCAAAGCCAAAAGATCGAATAATTATTTTGGCTATAATCCCACTAACACTAGTTTCAAGTAAGACAACTATATCTCCCTTATGAACATGAAGCATATTTCTGAGGGTAGCAGCAAAACATTTACTTGCTGCCCCTCTACAATTTCACACTTGGAATTTTAACCATTTAAAATAAAATCAGGTGCTCTCCCTCCTCTTCACATACTTCTATTATCCCATCAATTGCCAACTCATCACTGTTGTAGTTCATGTTATCCTCCATATCCTCCCCATAAAATTGCCCTACATCTTCCATATAGATCTATGGGTCTTTTAAGGTAGAACTAGTCACTCCCTTAAAATCCAAAGAAGGTTCATCCCTTATCCGCCCGTCCTTCACATATTAACCACCACCCCTTATCAAAGAGCCCTCTCCCTTTCCTTGTTACTCCTCTCCACACCACTTTTAGAATGTTGCATAGTTGCCCCTTTTTGAACATTAGTTATATCAGCCAAAGGTTTCTTAAAGGCCTCCACTTCCTAAACTACTTTCAGCCCCTTATATTTTCTTTTTATAAATTGTCTAACCAGGACTTCCTCCACCCTTACATCCTTAACCATGCTTGAGTTCACCTGTTCTAGCCCCTCTACTTCTCTTATCACATCAAATCAAGATGATACTTTGACATCCTCATTCCACATCCTCCCTCTTTGCTGCCTTCGAACACATTGTACCACTCTCCAAGGACTATCAGTAACCTCCCTTGCCTTACTACCACCCTCCTCATTACTCACCTCCATTACCGCCCCAATCTCCTTATGACGATGCCCTCACCTCTCTTTGAAGTGCCCAAATAAACCACAATTTAGACACAAAGCATGCAAGCTCTCATATTCAACATGTTTTAGCACACTATCAATCATGTAATGCAGCACAAGAGGTTTGGTCATATCTAACTCCACACATACTCTAGAAAACTTAGTCCTACCCCTACTTGCCTTATGGATATCCAACTTGAGAACCTTACCAATAGAACTAGCTAGATTATACAGCACCTTCTTATCAAACAATTCAACCTCTATCTCAGGAAATCTCACCCATGCTGCTATTTTATCTATTTTATCTGTTTTAGGATTAAATCCTAGCCTCCAGCGCATAATACACAAATACTTATCTGCAATCACCTAAGGACCCCCAGTTAAAGCTCTCTCATAGTTATCCTATTCCTAAAATGATACAACAAAAAATTCATTCTCCAAATCCCCCAATCTAATATCACCCTTTTTAGCCCAAATCTGTCTTAATTTTGACTCCAACAAAAACAGCCCCATTGATCATCCCAAAAATTTCACAATAACAGACTTAGCAAAAGGTTTGCAGAGGCGCTCTCTCTCATGTTCATCAATCAGGAAATTAGGACACATTGGATCTGATAAGTCTATAGAAATACCTGAATAAAGATCCAGAATATCATCAAATCCCACCTTTGGTCCAGTTCCAGTGCCCACTCCATTCATAGCAACACTACTGTCACAATCCCTTATCAAGAACCATCAATCTCTCTATTTTTCTTTTAGCCATCAATGAGTCACAATAGCTCATCGTTGTTCCTTTCTAATCAGACCTCACCTCCAGTTCACGCATCCACTCCTTAAAGCGTGGAGGGACAGAAATAGGCCCAGTGAACTCACGACCGAGCCCTTCAATTTCCTCTTCCCCCTGTGCACCATCCTTGAGTCCCCCTCTGCAAGAGAAGCAACCTATAACCCCATCTTAGCCTCCATCCAAGTCGACCCCAAGCTCACCGCTTCACCAATCATAGTGTGCGACAAGGAGCCGTTCTCTAGACTCTGCTGCAGTAGGGGACGAAGAGCACAGTAAAAGCGTTGGCCACCAAATCGGTGGCGAGCAACGTGAGGAACAGTAAAAGTGTAATATCCCAATTTTTGATTAAGGGCTAATCATGATTAATGTGGATATTTATGAATTTAAATGGGAATTATTATGTGTTTTATGGCTATTTTAATTAATATGTCATAATTATTGAAAAATTGGAAGAATGGAATTATTGGGCAATTAGTTGGTGATTAATAGGAAAACTAATTACTAACTATAAGAAAAATGAGAAGTGTGATTAAATGGTTAATGGAGGGATTAGTGAAGCTAATTGGTGATATATTGTCTGAGAACCAATGAGATTAGGACATGTGTCAAGAGTGGGTGAAGAGAGAAGGAGTAAGAAAAGTCAAAATCCCAATTGTTTAATGTTTTTCTCTCCTCCCTCTCTTTCCTTTTCACTGGCAGCATGGGTTAGAGGGAAAAATAATCATTTTCCCTTCATCTTCAAGCTCTCATATCCCTCTCTCTCACGTTCTCTCTCTTCTCCCTTCTTTGGACACCATTGTTGCAGAAAAAGGGAAGGGAAAAACTTGGAAAAGAGGTAAGCAAATGCCCTCCATTGCTCAAACTCACTTTATAAATGTTGTTCTTTGGAGTGAGAGCTTCATTTTGGTGTTTATAGTGTGCCCATTGGTGTTGATTTGTGGCCACACGAAATTTTGAGAAGTGGTGAATCAAGAACTTCCTTTGAGAAAGTTGATAAGGCGAGTGAAACCTATTTATCTATCTATGTTTTGTGTCAAATGGATTAGTTTGTAATTTCTGGAAATTTGGCCTTGAATCCAAAAATGAGTGCCACTATTCATTTGGTATGTTTTGGCATGAGAATGGTATTTTGGGATGAGTTTAGGATAGATAGATTGATTGGTGATTGGAATTTGATGTTTAGATGAGATTGGAATTTTGATGTTTGTATTGCCCAAAACCAAAGCATGATAAAGGAGTAGGATTTTGGTCATTTTAAGATTTCCATTGTGTTCCTTGTGGAAAATTGTGTGGGAGAAGTGTTGAATATGAATTTTGAACCATTGGGAACTTAGTGTTAAAAGTGGCAAGTTTTGGTTAGTAAGAAACTCTGTTTTGGCAGTGATCTTGCATGGACGTTTTAAAATAGCAAATGGTATTGGAAAATTATAAAACTTTCCAGTCTTAAAGTTCACATCTCAAGCTTCACAATGGACATATGTTTTGTATCATTTCGATTTTTGGGCTAGGAGTTATGACTGTCCAAAGTTTGATGTTAAATCTGGGAACAATTCTGGAATAGTGTGGACTTTTCTTGAAATCTGTATTTTTGTGGTGATTTTTAGTAATGACCCATAATTTTCCTATGAAGAAGACTTAAATACCTTTCATTTGACTTTAGGATCACCTCATTTTGATTTTTCTAGAATTAGTTATGAATTTTCGAAGTTGTCTTGGCTACAGCGCAAAAGTTTCTGTGCACATTCTGGCTGCAGCCAGAAAATTCTTGGCTGCAGCCAGAAACTTTCTGTGCTGTTTCTAGCCGCAGTCAGAGGTTTTTTTGGCTGCAGCCAGCCCCTGTTTTCAGCACCTTGTGATTTTGAAAAGTGGTTTCCAACCCGATGCTTCCCAATCCTTTAGGGCTTTTATTAGAGCCAATTTTAACTACTTAAAGGACATAAATGATAACCAAATCTAAGTATTGTGAAGTCAATTGAGTATTGGAATAGAGAATAACTCTTTGTCTCTAATTATAATTATAGAATACGATATTTGCCCTCCTCAGGAGAGACCTGCGACAAAGCACGCACGGAACGAACCAGGTAGTGACTTTTCTCTCATGTTGTGTATGATATTTTGGTATGCATAACTTATCATTGAACTGTGAAATGCATGTACCATGGTCCATTACAGCGCGAGCAGGTCAGCGTGAGCCGTGTAGGGATTGACGTTGGTCATCTCTAGGTCGGCCGTTGAACTGCCGTTGTAATCGACATGGAACTTTGTGAATCCGACCCGTGGGGCGGCGTTTGTTAATCCAGCCGTGGGCTGTGAGTTTTGAATCTTGCCTATATGGCTTGTGTGATAAAATGCTTTATATGAATCCTAGTTATGGTGAAATATATTGTGTGGATTGTGTTGTGCACTGCAGCGTGAGCAATGCAGCATGAGCAATCGTAAGGGATGACATGTGTCATACTAACCATTGCCGTTGTAGTTGCTTTATGTGGATAATGATTTGATTTCATGCCTTATTATTGTACATAATATGATTGATTTGACACTACGGGGATTCCTTAGAATCTCACTCTCCCAAAAACCATGTTTTAGACAGGGCAGAAGGATCAAAGGGAAAGCGGGCGACGAAGAGCGGGTAGAGCTCATTGATAGGAGTCTATTTTGGAAAAAAATTGGTTATCATTTTGTAAATCATTTGGATATATTTTGTTGGGAATTACATGTACATATTGGATAGTAATTATGTAATCCCCTTGTATGGGAAACTACTTGGGCTTTGTGCCTTGTATAGACCCTAAATTAGTAATTGAACCCCGAGTGTGTCGGGAATTTGCATTATACTCTGATAATTGTGAATGAAATCAACCTGTACATGCCATTTAGTATTGAAATGTGAATATGAGACCGTCACAAACAGGTTTTGTAAAAGTTTTTGTAAGCCATGATTTTGGGAAGTTTGATTTTGTTTAAGTCCCAAAATCATCTAAGGTCTCTAATTCTACATCAATTATATGTTTATGAACTAAATCTCGGCCTTAAGCGTGAAAGGGGTTACAAAAAGCCCTAGCAGAGACCGATTTTCACGTGCGTGGAACTCACTGAGCTTTTTCCCCTTTTAGGCCTTTAGGTATTTTTAATAATTGTATGGTGCCTTATTTTCTTGAAATTCTTGTTTGAAAATAAGCTTTTTACCAAATAATTTTTTAGACTAATAAATCTCTTCTCAAATATTTGGATGTTACACATAATCTTCATGCAATTCTGATAATCAGTTTTGAATTCTTTATAAACACTAGAAAAGACATAATGAAAATCTTCTTGCTTTCAAAGAAATTCCTTTTACTCAACAATTCAAATTATTTGAATGCTAATATTATTCAGCAAGGCATCATCTCCTTGTTGTTAAAGTCTTGTAACCTATATTTTATTCACGCGGCTTACTCCTCATTAACACTCATCCTCATCAATTAGACGAACTAGAGGGAGCAAAAAAAAAAAAAAAAAACAGATCAGAGAACTAGGGAGACTGGACCTGGTGAAGGCGATCTCAACTCTGTTCTACGTCTTCTTCCCCATGTTCGACAAGTGAGAAGAGAGAGAGCATAAAGGGGGAGATAGAGGAAGCCTTCATAGGAATATTGAGCTAAAACAGAGCTTGAGGACGTGAGCTTGGTCAAAGGAGACTCTACTGGAGAGCTTAGACAGAGAGGCCGATGACGTGATTGTTGGGAGCAACAACACCATTTATGCTTCCCTTCTTCATGCCGACGCCATTCTTGACAAGAGGAGCAGCTGGTGTTTAAGAAACATAATGGAAATCTTCTGGCTTTTGAAAGAAATTCCTTTTACTCAACAATTCAAAGTATTTGAATGCCAATATTATTCATCAAGACATCATCTCCATTAACCACTATAATGGAGCATCTAAACATAATTTAATTATTTAGAATTTAACATTTTAAAACATTGAACAGCTGATTCCCTTCGATTTTCACTCCCAACTTCAGAACCAACATGCTCCCCATACTAGACAATCAAATGACACTTATATAATCTATCTACTCCATGATTTAAATATTTCCATAAGGATTTAATAAGAGAAAGACAACAAAACATCCCCGTACAGCTGAGGCAAATTCAAAACTCAAATCCAAAATCAATATTCAACATGAATGTGAAGAAATCATAACCACAAGCTATATTCTATCAACCAGGCAAGACTTCTATGATTCAATTCATTTATTCTTCACTTTCTCTCTCTAACCTTTAGATTTTCATCCAACATCTAATCCCAAAACATCCATCAAGTACAGAAAATCCAGATGGATTTGGGTTCTAGACACTTACCTTAGTCTATATTCACTCTTGAATGTAAGGGATCTCTTGCTCTTCCACCCTTACAACTTCTCCGATCCTCTTCCTCTTCGTCCAGACTCCAACTCTCTCACCCTGTTTCTCTGATGCAGAAAGAATTGGGGAAGATAGAAGGGCCGGAGTGTGGCAACTGGCAAGTGAAGGGGAAAAACAATCTAATTAGGCTTATGGGTCCCATGTTTTTAAATATCCCATTTTAATTTAAGCCCTTTTCTTATTGCATTTTCTTGAAGCAAATACAATTTCATATGCCCTCTCTTTCTTTTTGGGATTGATGGAGCACGTTTTAGGCTTCAAAAATTGGGCTTAAACATCGCCCAATTTCATGTTTTATTTAGGGTAAGGAAATTACCATTTTACTCCTTCTTTATCGGTTCTTAATCACTGAATAAATTCTAAAAATTAATTTTTATTACTTTATAAGGATTTCCTTCCTTCACTAACTTCTTTAGCCCATAAAATAACTTCCATAAAATTTTCAGGCAAAACAATAACATCTAAGTATTTTTCTTAAATTATTTCAAGAAAATAGCCATTAATTCCATAAAATAACCGTACAATTATCTATAACTTTTTTGTAAGAAAGAAACTTCTTCGTAAAATCTTTTATTTTTCAATATAAATCTCTACAATTGTGCCTTAATTTTTATGGCCCTTTATGTATTTTTAATAATTGTACAGTGCCTTATTTTCTTAAAATTCTTGTATGAAAATAAGTTTTTTACCAAATAATCTTTTAGACTTTTTAATTTTAAGATAACATCCCTAATCTTCAATTACACCTAATAAATATTTTCTCAAATATTTGGATGTTACACATAATCTTCATGTGTAACATCCAAATATTTATAAACAGTTTTGAATTCTTTATAAACACTAGAAAAGATATAATGAAAATCTTCTTGCTTTCAAAGAAATTCCTTTTACTCAACAATTCAAAGTATTTGAATGCCAAAATTATTCATCAAGGCATCATCTCCTTGTTGAAAAAGTCTTGTAACTTCTATTTTATCCAGGTGGCTTACTCCACATTGGCTAACCGCTTTTTTTCTCTTCACAATTGTCCTTGTTTATTTTTTGTTTTATAAATGATGTAATTGATATCATAGTTAGTAGGATCTGTCAACACACATTTTTATTTTGATAATTGAAGAGTAATAAAAACAAGATTTCGTAGACATACAAAAAAGTATAATTATACTGATAAAAATATTCGTTTACAATCTTAACATCGTTCGTCAACGAAATATAGAAAATACAGAAATACAACATAAATTTTAATATTTACAGGATTCTCCAAAATATCTTAAATAAACTAATTATAACCACCAACCTTGACATTGCCTCGAGACACATGTCAATCACTTCTCGGGGTCTACGCCTTTGCCCTTCGTCCCACTAACACCCGCTGAGATGTTTATTTTAAAAATATGGTGAAATTCTGAAGAATCCCTGTAGAGACATATGATCTACATATAAAATATGAAAATTAAATATGCAATGTACCATATTAGACATAAATGAAAGTTCAATTCAAGTCACATATAATTACCTCAGTCGAGTCATCAACTACAGCTAGGATTTTCGATGGTGTACTTCAACTTAGTCATCGACCACAGTTAGGATTTTCAATAATGTACCTTAACTGAGTCATCAGCTACAATTACAATTTTCCGATATACCGTTGTTGGGCACTGAACCACAACTAGGTAATGTGTGTAATATCCTCATTTTTATTTTCATATTATGATTATAAATTAGAATTAATTATTTAAAAATATGTATATATAATAATAATAATAATAATAATAATATAAAAAGAAAGAAAAGGGGAAAGACCAAAAGTTTTCGGTGAAAAGGTAAGGACATAATCATTATCCTTTAAAAAAAAGATAATGATTATGTTTTTTAAAAAAATAAATAAATTAAATTGTAAGTGGCGCCAGGTTTGGTGCCACATAAATGAGTATAATACCCCTTCAATAACCACTTCACGCAAGGCATGAAGTGGTTCCGGAAGGCTTGCTTGAAGTGGTTCCGGAAGGTTGAGGGTGGGACTTTGGTAGGGGTATTTTTTATTCTTCGAAGATTAATAAGGTATTCAAATTCTCTTCTGATCACAAAATTCTTTTTATGAAAAATGCTCTAAGTAATTTTATCTTTCTTATGATAGTGGTTTCTTACTGATTAGAGAATATTTTAGGATTAGAATTTTGGACGAGTTTAAGTTTTATCAGTGTAAGACTATAGGGATATAAATGATGATTAATAGTGAATTTTAATCGGTTTATTTTTGTTATTCAGTTAGTATAAGATTTTATAAGAAATTTTCTATATAATCAATCTATAAATAATTCTATATGAGACTTTTTTTAACTGATTAAATTTAGGATAAATAATTTATTTGAATTATTAAGAGTATTCTTGAAGTTTTAATCGGTTTAGATATTTTAAGATAAAAATTTATAATTTAGTTATTTTACGTTTGAAACTTTAAATTGGGAATTTTATGTAAGGGAATGAAATTAATCATAATCAATGACTTAAATAAGTTATTAGAGTTAATAAAAATATTTAAATTAATAATTGGAATTTTAGTGTGAAATTGAAATTTTTAGGAATAATTAATTCAAAATTTAGAAAGTTTAGAATTTAGTTAAATAAATTATTTTTTCCAATAACTCAAGGAGTTATTAATGTATAATAAATTGATTGTTGTAGATTGATTTTTGGGTGTATTTGAGCTTTTAGATTAAAAGTTTGTGGTTATAATTTTTGCTTTAGCGAGAGGTAACAACTTTCCTCTTGTTGTGCATAGTTGTATGATGTTTGTGAGTGATTTTTAACTATATAGAATTATAAATTTGGAACCATAAAAAAAAAAAAAAAGAATTATAAATTTGGCTATTGATATGTGATGTGGACTTTAAAAATATGTTGTTAATGAAATAGTCTTGTAGGACTTATTTTCGTTGAGAAAATGACTAGTGATATTTTATTATATGAATTGGTATGTATTTATGATATTGAAAAGACCCTTTTGATAATTGAGAATTGATAATGATTTGTTATAATCACCCATATTGATATGAGAGGGGATGGTGTGTAATACCCCAAAATTTGGGATTGAAGGCTTGAGAATAAGATTAAATTAAGCGGACTGCTAAGCTCCCGTTTAGCAGGTATCCCAAATATATTCTCTAATAATTCTAATATCTTTGGGGTATTAAAAAATTAAAATGGTGAATTTTGGAGAATATAATTACGTTTTTGGTGAAATCGCCTATGAGGTAGTAAGTTTGTCATGTTCATGTAAATGACCAAATGATGATAAAAAATTATGAAATTTTATAGGATGAAATTAGACATCCTAAGCTTTAATTTGATAGGTCAGATGACTCAATTAGAGCTATACACAAAAAGATATGAATTTTTGAAGTCAGCATAGAAAAACTGCGAAAGTTTTGGAACAATATGCAAAGATTTAAATTCTGGGAATTTTGTGATTCCATTAAGAAAAATTTTATATTTTCCCTTGAAACTAGACTCAATAAGGGTTCTATAGGCTTTGGAATCACTTCAATTAGATTTTTCTAGAATTAGTTATGATTTTTCAAAGTTTGGGCAGAAATCTGCCAAATTTTCTGAAAAATCCGAAAATGGAAAATTGTTGATGACATAAGCAATGACATAGGCATAAGATTATTAAAGAAACATCATCTTCCTCCTACAGCATTTCGACGCCATTCTAAAACCAAAATAAAGAAAAAGAGTTGAGAGGGTTTTGGGAGAAAAGGAGAAGAGAACTCGCAAGGTAAGCCGATTTCTCCGACGATCTAGCTCCTAACGCGTATAACTCCGATCCTAAGCTACTCCTTTATGTTCTTTAAGGTTTGGAAGCTCCTCTTTTGTTGTTAAAACACCTAGGGTTTTCAGCCAAGTCAAGGAAAATCAAGTGGGAGCTTGAGGTAACTTCCAAACTCTTGTGTATTGACTATTCTAGCTGCTGTGGGCAATTTAATCGGTGAAATTTCGCCGGATTGCCATTGGTTTTAATTTTTGGAAATGGGTATGTAGGGCTGTTATGCTGCCCAAATTGATACTAAACGGTAGTTGTAACCTAATGGAATAGTCAATAAAGTGGTTAGGAGTAGAAAGGAACGCGCTTATGGAACCGAAACCGAAAAACCCCAATTTTTCCCGGAGTACTTGTATATTTCGGCCAAGGCTATAAATGGGTCTTAGAGTTGGATTTTCAATGATTTGATGATTCCATTGAGTTCAGAAGAGAAAATTAGGTGGGGTTACAATTGGTCATTTTTTCAGAAAAGGCCGAAAAAGCATAATCACGAAAACGCCCCTGAAACCCTTAAAGTGGGGCTGTCAAGGGTAATTTTGTAATTGACATTGAATTTGATAATTTCAAGTTTGGGAATGGATTCTTTGGGCGAAAATATGTCAGAATAGCCCATGTCAAAATTTCAAGAAAAGTACAGCGGGACCGAGTACGGCGGGGCCGGGCCGGGTCCTCGGGGGTATTTTAGTAAATTTTCAATATAGCCTCATATAACCCCTAGAAACACTATGGAAGTGTCTAAATAGTACATTTGATATTGTAGGATCGAATGTGAAGCCCTGAGTTGCTGGCACGCAAATCGAGGATAAAAGACTGGAGGTAGGGGACTTACCTTACTTGCATGTATTCGATATCTTTGCTTGTGTAGTGATGTATGTGATTGCTTTACTTGATTGTGTAGAGCATATTTGAATAAATGAAGCTCTGTTTTTGTTTTCGCTGTGGCTATAGTCTTGTTGTATGAAACATTGAGCATGCAGAAATATCATTATGGGGTATGCATCTAGATAAAGCTAACATGTCATACACATAGCATCTATCATGCATGCATTATGGTATCTGTTTCCTATTGAGATTCTCTCGAATCTCACTCTCCCCTACCAACAATTTAGACAGGGCAAGTAGCTCGTGGAGGGAGCGGCTAGAACTCCTTCGAGATGAGATTGTGTAATCCCCATTTGAAGAATTGTAATGGGCAATTGTACCCTGTGTATCTTTGGCAAAGGTATGTACCCGGGATTGCAGGGATGATTAAGTTGTGCACTCTAATATTTATATGAATGTGATTTATCTTCACGTAGTAATTGTATTCGAAATGTGAATATGAGACCAAGTTTATAAATGATTTCAAAGAGTATTCGTGAAAACCCCGTCATGTGATAGGTTAGTAAATGTTATTTGATTATTATTGGTCTCTATTTCATTTTAATCGTGTATTTCGGATATAATTACGAAGGGGGTTACATGGTGAATGTTGATTTGATGGGTTGTTACTTAAAGAGGAAATAAGGGGGTGAACTTTTATACAAAAAAAGGTAATAAGGTGGTGGAGTTCCAAGTATACACCGGTTAGTCCTTTGACTCAATTGTGTCCAGTAGGGCCTTGACACCCCCACTAATATATTTAGAGGGGGAACCCATGGTCCGGTCTCGTACTCTGTGGATTTTGGCTGGTCTACATCACTTGATTGGTGAGCTTGTTAAGTTAAACTACGAGTCACATGAGTCAGTCAGCGGAAATAAGGCATGAGAGGAAATAAGGGAGGACAAAGAATAAATTATTGTGTATTGATTCGTATACACTTATGTGATAATTGTGAGAATGAGATTATGATATGGTAAATTAATGTGTATATATATACATGTGGACATGTGACGTTTTAATAATATTATGATTTTATAATTGTCTCACTTGGCACCTCATGGGCACTTACTCATATGCTCAATGAGATGGATTGTTGGTTACTGAGGCTTTTGTCTCACCCCATTGATTTAACATTTTTGTAGGTGATAATTGTCATGCAGGTTCATCAAGGAAGCTTAAACTACTTCTGCTAAAAGTAGTGCTTCTATCTTTATAATATATGTTAGATTATTGTATATTGCCACGTTATGGCTCATTTTGCATACTCTGATTTATTTTGAAGATTTGATATTTTAACTATATATTTTTAATTACTATTGATGATGTTGGATGGCCTACAGGCCTTATGATGTGTTTTGAATTGGAGGAACCATAGTTTGGTCTGATATGGATATTTTAATATATGATGAGATATTATTCAGTTAAAGAGTTTTTAAATGATTAGTTGAACTCTTTTCTACCATATTAATCTTTTGAATATGAGTTGTAATCATTTTATTACCATAATAGAGTTTGTAAATGATTATAATAATGTATAAAAAAATGGTTTTATCAAATCCATAGATAATTACTGTGTATAAGGAAAGGATTTTACATTGTGCCTCTAGCACGCAATCATATCACAAAATATAGTAATAAATACATACAATTATTCACATAGTGTATGAAGAATGGTAGTCCCTACTTCAAAATCTTATCAATCCCTTTTTAATGTGCCTCGTAAAACATGTCGTTCCGGCTTCCAATCAGGTCATAAAATATTAAATGTACAAGAAATAGGTCATAACTTATCCAAATATCATTTTAGACTCTTCCATAGTGTTTCTTGTGGTTATATTAGTCTATGATAAAAATTTACCAAAATGCTCCCGGAACCCGGCCCTGCCATACCCCGGCCCAAAGGCACGTTTTCCCAAAATTTTAACTAGAGTTATCCTAATGTATTTTAGCCCAAAAAATCCATTTCTGACCTTGAAATCACCAAATTCAATGTCTAATTACGAAAATATCCTTGACAGCCCCGTTTAGGGATTTTAAGGGCGTTTTCATAATCATACTTTTTCAGCCTTTTCCAAAAAAGTGATCAACTGTAACCCCACCTATTTTTGCCTATTGAATACAATGGACCCATCTATTTTATGAAAATCTAGCTCCTACCCCCCAGAACAGTACTAGCTGAAAGCTTCACAAAAAAAGGAAAAATGGAGTTTCGTGTCTTAGCTTCCAAAACTTGTATTTTTTCACTTCTAATCCTTTATTAACTCATTTAAACACATCTTAAACATGATTCAAAGAAATTTGGATAGCATAACTTCTTAGGGTTAGGGCTTTCCAAATTCACAAACTTGACAAAAATCCCAAAATCAAACAACAATCACCAACAATACTGCATACTAGTATAGATTTGAGTTTGGTGTAGCTACCTCTTAAGCTTCTTGAATCCTCTCACTCTAGGCGCCTCCTCCCTCTCTACCTGAGCTAAGAATGTGTCTTCAAAATCATGGATTCATGAAGAAAAGGAGTTTAAGGAAGGTTTCTATTCAAAGATTCAAAGAAAAATGCCTAAAAGTCAAGTTCTTACCTTGAGCTTCTTCCTCCTTCTCTCTAAAAACCTCCATGTCCTTCAAGCTCCCTCTCTCCTTCTCTTCTCTATGGCTGGCCGAAATGTGCACATGAAGAGGGAGAAAGAGTGTTTATTAATTCCACTTCATTCATCCTTCACCATATGATTTAATCAAGGGACCATAATGTGACACTTGTCACAACCCTTACTTCCACTCATACTTCCTTCACATTATGACATACTTGCTCCATTAAGTTTCCTTTGGCTTTGGACTAGCTTTCTTCTCTTGGTTAGCCTCCAAAAAAAACCGTTCCCCTTCTCTTGCTCCAACTAAACCAATTGCTCTTCCAACTAGACCAACTTTACACTCCACCATGCACTCAAGTTCATCCAACCCTTCACTCAAGTTAATCCTTACTATCATGCACTCAACATTTAATCCAACAATTCACTCAACCATTATCATCATTGACTATAATTACCATGTCCATGTAGCATTATCATCATGACTATATTCATGTAGTAATTAGGCATGTGCTCTTGGAAATCAATTATAATTTAATCTCCTCTTCATATGATAATGATACTTGGCATATCAATTTTTCCCTCCATACTTCTCATGCTAGGCGAAATTATGGAAGAGAAGAGAAGAAAAAATTGTTTCAACATTTCCATAATTCAATTAAATGAATTATATATAATTCCCTCTAATTTCACAATTCTTGATTTATTCCTCCAAGAATATTCAATTTATACATTTTCCTTTATTTTGCTTGATTAATTGAAATTAACTTCAATTAACTGGAAAATAATTAATTTTGGGCTAAATTGGCAAAATTATGGCTTTGCTATTACCATTAAAATCTAATTCCTTTCTTGAATTAATTTGCTCATTTTTCCCATAAATATTCACCATTTTATTGAATTTTTTGAATAATTACAATATATTCGGTGAATATAAAATTTGGGTTATTATAGGATTGGCCAAAAGAAAGTAGATAATTAGATGGATGATCACGACCTTAAGATCACCTACCTCTTAAAACTCTAGCTGTTAAGATGTCACAAGGTTGATCACTTTTCTAATACTTGAGTATTCTCACAAGAATAAGAGGATGCAAGAAAGCTCAGACTAGGAAAAAAAAAGTTCACAAATTCTCATTCACCAAAATCTCTCCTAATAGAGCGCTTATTGAAATATTTATAAGCTATTGGAGTCTAAAACACTAAGTAAAATAAAATACAAAAAAAAAATAGTAAAACCAAAAGACCTTCTAGAATATTCTAACTTGAGTAGCAAGTTAGAATAATCTAGATCACATACACTACCTAACTTGAAGGATCCTAACCTTAATGAGAATGATCTTATTTGACTCTCTAATAATTAATGCAATATAAAATGGGTAAGTTTTTGCCTTCAAGAAGCAATTAACACATAATAGGAAACTAATTAAAATAAATAGAATCCTAATTAATGCCATATAAGACAATTCTTGATGCTTCTAGAAGCTTCTTGAATCTTTCAAATGGATCTTCATTTTAATATTCACGTTCATAGCCATGTAATAATTTTTAAGACACCCATTTAGCCTTGGATATGGTTGAATCATGTTTTAGAATTCCTTTGATTCATTACACAATGCATTTGGGCCTTTAACAACATTAGAATTGAGTTCAAATGCTTCTTTTGGGCTTTTAAAACCTGCTCATGTCATTCCTAGTATCCAAGTGCCCATACACTAATGACTTACATCCCATGGTGGCTTTGGGGGTGCCTTATCATGTGTCATACCAAACTCTACATATGTAATTGTCCATTTTGTCATCCAACTGATAATCCATATCTTTTTCCATGCAAGAAATTTCAAGACTTGATAATCTCCTTAAGCAATTGGATGAGTGCTTCTTGAACTTTATGACCTCTATATTGAACGCCACCTGGTATATATGCGATCATGCATGACTATATTATTTGCTAATATCATGTTGATTGTTCATTAAAAAAATTGAATGGCCATTGCTTATTTGTCAAGCCAAGATCAATAATAATTCCACTACGATTCACTACACCCTTCCACGTTCTAAAGGATGGTATAGACATCGAAATTTGTTGCATTGTTATGGTTTGGACATGGGCTAAAATAAAACGAATTCTTTTATTCCTTAAATTAATATTTGAGATTGACAAAAAACATTTATTTCTAATTTAAGTAGTGTTAATTTTCTGGTCATCAAATTAGATGTAGTATAGTTGAACAAAAAGAGTATTAAATTTTGAAAAGTAAAAATGCCATAGATTCATGGATTATGACAATTATGGACACTATGAGGTCCCGTTTGCTGTAATTCATTAAAATTCCAATAGGAGTAACGTAACCTTTTCTGTAGTAACTATCGGATATTTCAATATACGTATATTTATGATTTTATTCTAATATAATTATACTTGGCTGACAATAACCATATTTAGAATAGTCTCTGCTGTGGTAATCATCATTCCTTAAAATATATTAGGAATCTAGAATGATGACCTTATATATGTATGTAACCATATTCTTATGATCCTATTTATATGTCACATTTAAATACATTTTAATAGCATTAAGGAAAACTTCAAAATTCATTAACTCTATCTAAAAATTTAATAAATTTTAAAATTTGCCCTTATCAAATGGGATTAAGGTGTAAAAATATCTGAGTTTTTATCCAAAATATGTCCAATACCATATACTTTTTGAATATTCAAAAGTACTCATAAATTTTTAAAATGAAAGCCAAAATACCTATTGCTGTTAATTTCCATCATATTGACCGTGATTTGACTCCAAAAGCTTACATGGAGACTAAGGTGGCAATACAATTTTCTAGGTGGTAGTGGAAGGAATTCTTTTTTGGGAAAATTTTAAAAAATTACATTGGAAATAATAAAAGGATAATTCAGTACATTGAAATTACAAAATGACAGATCAGGCTGTGTTAGACGGGCAAAGGAATCTGACATTTTGAAATTTCGGCCAAATGACGAAAATGCCCTTCAGCCCTCAGTCAGATTAACAACATAGGAGTTGTTAATGGCGAATTCGGAGTTGTTAATGGCGATATCGATGGTGTTATTGGCCCTGAAATTTTTTAAGTGCGAAAGAAGAAAATGGAGTTGTTAATATCGAATATGGAGTTGTTAATGGCGAGATCGGTGGTGTTATTCGCCCTGAAACTTGTAAATTGTAAAAGAAGAATTGAAGTTGTTAATAACGAATCTGGAGGTGTTAATTCCGAGGATCATGTTGTTATTCTGAAGTGGGCCTGAAGTATTGAAGGACATTTTCGTAATTTGGCCGAAATTTCAAAATGCCAGATTCCTCCTTTTTCTGACACCCGCCTGATTCATCTTTTCTGAATTTCGATATACTGATTTGTCCTTTTTATACTTGGAGTATCGTTATTTGGAATTTTCCCTTCTTTCTTCCAAAAAGTGCCACTCGTCTTTTTATATTAATTTATTATTGAAAAAACTACCCCCAATCTGCAAACTACCCCACGATGCCAAGACCCATTCTCCTCCACCTTCACGCCGCAATGTCTGCAACCTCTGCCCCTCCTCTGCTCAGACCATCTTGCCGCCACATCCCCGCCGCAGCTCGTCTCCTTCCTCTGTTCCACAAAGTTCACATTTTTTAACGGATTTCGACGCCCCTGCTTCCTCTCTTCCACAAGAACCAATCTAATCCAATTGTCTCCTTCGTCTCTGCTGCAAAAGCTCTCACTTCAGGATTTCAACCCACCGCCACACCTCATATCTTCCGCAAAGATCTGTGTTTTCAAAGAATACTAAGCTTGCGTTTTCAAATGATTTTGAAACCCTAAAGTGCTAGATCAAATTGGGAAAGAGTACGGCGACGTCGTCTTCTTTGGAGCCAGTGAGATCGAGGGCGTGGTAGAGAGCCTTTGAAGATTTCGACACCTAGTTTCTCCATTTTTTCCCCTTATCTTTTCATTGCAGCTCTGGGTTGTGTGGTGGCTTATTCCTTCTTTCTTTTTATATATATTTTTTCTATTTTTTTTTTTATTAAGAATTGATCTAGGTTTGTTGACATGGATGATACTGCTAAACTGATTTTTAAGTTGGTTTTTGGTGATTTACATTTGAACTAGGGCGATGTTGGGGAGGTTGAGTGATGAAAAAGAAGATGGAAGGAGTGTTTTTCATGGGTGGGCGGTGAGGATTGTAGGAGATCGCATTCTAGGGAAAATGGGATCACATATTTGCAGATTAATCGGGGTAGGTTGTTTTAATAGTAAACTAATACTAGTAGGCATACGTGTGGCACATTTTTTCTTTTTTTTTTTTTAGGAAATTATCAATGCCACGTCACTTTCCATGTTAATATTCAGTCAACTAACAATCAACATGATAGGAATTAATAATTTTAGTATTTTTACTCTTATTTCAAAAGTTTATAAACACTTTTGCAACTTTGAAAAGCATATATATAATGTAGGATGCACTTTGAGTAAAAATTCAGATATTTTTAGACCTTAACCCTATTAAATATATATACTTTGCCTCTACTTTCATAACAAACACTAGCATTGAGGGGGTAAATGGGTAAACTATAAGAAAAAGCAAATAATATGCCTTATTAATATGACCAAAATATGCATTCTCTCTATGTCTTATAAATAAGACTAAAGAAATAATTCATTATCCTCCTCTTGCATAAATCTAAAATCAGGATTGGATCATGATCCACCAAAGTCGAAATTGAAAAAAAAGACTAAAAATACAAAAAGAGCAGAAAATTATAATGAATCTCTTAACTTTGCCACCACACGGTGCACACCTTATCACATTATGAGACAACCTCGGGTGTTTTCTTCTCTAAAATAATCTGTGAACTCATTCATTGCTCGGGTGAATTCTAGAGTAGGTTCATATGAAAGCGGTGTCGTTTTAAAACTGGTAGTGTTGAAACTCACTCCTTCTGATTGTGTTTCTGATCCTCGAGTGAATTCTGGAATAGGTTCAAATGAAAGCGGTGTCGTTTCAGGGCTGATAGTATTGAAACTCACTCCTCCTGGTTGTTGTGTTTCTGACCCTCCTTCATTGTGTGGACCCTTTTGACCTTGATTCTCACTCACATTGGATTCTTTGGCTGATTTCTTCTTGTTCTTAGACTTCTTATCGCTTGATGATTCTTTTGATTTGCTGCTTTTGAAGGGGAAAATGTTCAGCTTTTTTAATCCCATGTTTTGAAAAGTCTATGTGGTGTCTTTGACTTCCAAATTATGCTTTCTTTGACCTTCAGCTTCTTCTGTTTTAAATAATCGGCAAAAAAAGAAAAGCAAAGAAACAAAATAACTATGGTAAGCACTAATAAGGGACAGAAAACCTGATTTAATACTGGAATCACATTGTTGATGAAGTATTAACCTTTCCGTTTAACATCAATATTTTCTGTCTTTTTGGGTTTTTCCATGCTATAAATTAAGCATATAAAATATCATAAATATTATAATGCCGAATAACAAAGCTGACCCTTTTCAAAATGGAAAAATAACGGGAAAAAAATTTTGAAATTGTTATTCTCTCTTTAAGCGAAGAGTGAAAGTACAATAGAGGAATATAATCGTAAATCATGAAAATAAGCATAAAGATAGACAATTCTTCAACCTAAATAATACAAAATTGACGAACTTGTCAAGTTTGTGAAGTTTCAGCAATACCTTTTCTTAATACATCACCTTGAAAATACTCGTTCAGGATAATATGAACGAATCAAAATAGTTGTATATATAATGTGAAAAAAGGAACTCAGATTAGGAAACTTTTTGTTGAAATAAATCGTAATCAAAACCGGAAAAATTCGTTCAATAAAAAATTTCTTATTTTTGAATGAATCCTAAATACAACAAGAGAAGAAAAAATACAGTGAGAAAATTTTGATTTTGTTATAATTATTCTAGTATTACTACAAAGGTTTGAACTTTAATTAGTCACCACATCCTCACCAAATTTTAGTCATATGAAAGTTTGAACATATGTCATTATTTTGAACCAAAAAAAAAAAAACATTAGTCAATATCTGCATCTTATCTTACATTTTAGCATTGGATTTTGGATGCTCTAAAGCCTCTACATTTGTATTCATTTTAATTCCTTAACATCTGTGTTCGATTTTAATTCCTTATATATTTGACCAAGGTAGTAATAATTAAGTATGTTGATTATTTTGGTTCTTTAATTTTTTTTTTTTGGTAGTAATTCATTGTATTAAACTTAGTTAGATTTTAGTTTTATAATTGAAATAGATTTGAACATTTATAGCTGTTATAAATTGGCATGTGTTATACAAATTAAGTGTATTAGTATTGGTGCTGATTTTCTACCAGTATAAGTTCTATATATGCTGAGAAATCTATATGTACAATTACTATAAAATTGGTTTTATGCAAAATTAAATTTAAAATATTTTTTTAAAAAAACATGCCTCACATATATTTGTGAGTCACAAATGCTACATTAGGTACTTAATTTTTTTAAAAAAAAATTACATGTGGTAGCCTTTTTTTGACAAGAGAAAAATTCATAACGGTAGCAGTTCTTCAAGGAAACGCTATCGTTGGTATACTTCTTGTAGCATTTGTGAAATGCCAATATGAAAAAAGTAGTAATGAAATACATAGCATTTCCAAAATGCTACTATTAGCAAAATAAAAAGGGAAAATTGTGAAAAAATCACTCATTGGCAACTTATTTGCCAAATGGGACCTTCGCGTGCAGATTATCTTCCACGTGTGCAGAATATCTTCCCTGGTGTGCAGATGATCTTCCCTATGTGCAAAATTCTTCCCTATACGTGTGCATAAATCTTTCCTACGTGTGCAGAAATCTTCCATCCGTGTGCAGATATCTTCCCTCCATGTGCAAGATATCTTCCCAGGTCCCATTTAGCAAATAAGTTTTTAATGAGGTCTTTTTTAGCAATTCTCCCAAATAAAAATGCTACCGATCCTTTTTTTTTTCCTTTTTGGGTAGCAGTGTTAACATTTAACAATTTAATGGCATATATCAATCGTTAGATGTATTTCTCAAAACATGGCAGTTTAGGATGGCAAAGGAGGGGATCTCTTTTTATCCCTTTGATCTTAAATGTATGAGTTAGCTGTTAATAAATATATATATATATATATATATTAAAAACATAGCTTTTAATTGTAACAAACAACTGTTGGTTTTTTAAAAATACAACTTTTAATTATCATCCTCATTGATAAAAACTCTTTTAACATATGTAATCAATATGAATAGTTTGAAAAAATAAAGCGTTAATATTATTGTTGGTCCTTACAATTTGATTAAATTTTAATTTTAGTTCTTATAGTTTCAAATTGTAACTTTTTTTGTCCCTTTAATTTCTCTCATCTAAAACGTTAGTCTCTATAATTTCATAACAATTTGGTATGAGTTTAATGGTGTTTGTATAGAAATAAAAACCAAAACTCGTTAAATCAACTTCTTAATAGCCTAAGACAAGGAAAAAAAATCACAATTGAGCAACATTAAGTAGTAGTGTGCGTTTGGAATGGCTTATTTTTGTCTAAAACGTGCTTATAATTCGTGATTCACGGTATACGAGGTAAATATGTGAGAGGAGTTTTTTCTCGACTTGCGTAATAAGTGCGTTTTTCCTGTAGAAAAAGCTTAAACAAACAAGCCCGTATTCATACAAATAACTGAACTTTTGCGCTCAAGCAATTTCGAGTCCATATTTAATCTTCTTACTACTTGGCAAAGCTCCAAGCTTTCTTATTTGTTATCAAAAAGCTAACGCGGATATAGTTCAGTAATTGAGGCCTCATTTACTGATTCTTGAATAGAGTTACTTGCCCATTCACTTGATCTTGTTGTTGCCTCTGAGCTGTACTCTCTCATCTGTATCTCACAGATGAACCATTGGTATTCATGAAAAGCAAAGGCTTCGAAGGTAAAGGCAGAGAGGAAGAGTAGCTATTGAGCATAAGCACAACTTGAGCCATGGTTGGCCTGTTAGCTACGTTTTCTTGAACACATAATAACCCAATGTGGATGTATCTTATTATTTCATTTCTTGAACCACTGTTTAAAATTGGATCTACTAAGTTGCAGGCCGTCCCTTCCTTCCAATTTTTCCATGCCTGCAAGAAGTTCCTCATCAATGACAAACAATATATCAATCCCAAGCTACTTCTACAACTACATATTATCTAATCATGATAGTGTAATATTATAATGGGTTAAGATTCAAGTTTACTCCAAAAGTTTTCGCGTATGAATTGTAGGTATCAAGATGTTTTTCTTTTTGGATAAATTTCGCCCCATAAGTGTTAAAGATGGAGCAAATTCACCCTAACCATTAAAAAAAAAAACTAATAT